>CM056171.1:35389384-35989384 GCA_029691765.1 Entomobrya proxima | reverse complement strand
GTTTTTATCTCAATCGTCCTCGTCATTTAATTGATTTGTTACTGAGAAGTGATAAACCCGAAAAAAATGTTATTGCTTTTTGTATATTACTTCTTCTTGATTCTCTTATCATCGGGTTCATAATGTGCTCCTAACAAATATTACATATGCATGCTTTGATTGAGCTTTGTTTAGGAAGGTGGAGAGAAATTACTTTACATTTTTGAGTAAATTATTACAAAAAAGAAATAACGTTATCATTATCAGTGATAAGCAAAGGCTCTGTTAAAGCTTTTATCAAAAAAGCTTTCCTTGTGATAAGACTATAGTAATATGGGTTTTGTGAGTTGATCAACTTTTATCCGCATCCTGATGCCATAGTCATGGACTTTTGGACTTGTATCAGTTTTATTATCATCGTCACATGAAACCTTATGGAGTTTGACTTTTGACTGACCAAGAAAGCCGGTAAAATGTCAAACTTTTCAAGGCACTGGAAAGTAATGGAAAATTGAAAATAATTTTCCTTACTGGGCGGAAAAAGGCGTAACATGTGAAAATACTACATGTACGATATTGACATGTGATATGCATGCGATGGGGAAATAAAAAGAGTTGTACAGTAACTGCTTGATTTCTTCATAGAAATGAAATGTACATCGACTATATATATGCAAGCAAATGGAAAAAGTATTGATTTCCGATTCAATCTATCGAACGGGCGCAGCTCCACAGTCACAGAGTAAATACCTATGTAAATAGAGTACTACGGCTAAAATAAATGCCTACGTGTGTATAATGACCTATAGATGGGAGTCCCTTGCTATTCCCACCAATGCGTGCTGGAACCGGGTTGATGACAGTGATCCCTCAACAGCAGGTGCACCAAAGCCAAAGTCAGTCACAAGGTCAACCCTCCTCCCAGTCACAGTCCCAACAGCAGCAATCCTCCCACGGAAGACCTAACTCACTGCCCTCAACCCCAGTCACGCACGCGGGTTTGAAGCGATTGTCAGACGAGGACTCTGCAGAGTCCGCTTCAGAAGCCAAAAGGTATGCAGATTACACGAGGTACACGGGGTTATGAACATTACAAACCGAAATCCCTGTTCCCATGAAAAGACTTTACAAGAATGTATATGCTTGTCCTCTCCACAGAGTGGTCCTAGATGATCCAACGGGTAGACCCATTCTGTCAAGAGGGGAAAGTCTTCCATCGGGAACTGAGCCGGGACTTGGTGGCCCCAACAAAGACAACAAACCATTAAGAACGACCTCATTTGACACCAACATGTACAAGCAAGGAAGCATCACCACCACCAATGGTAAAAATGTTAATTACTATATAGCCAATTTAATTAGCACGCACGCGGAAATCTTTTGAATGACATGTGACATTTTTTTCTTTATTCGTTTTCCACAGTGAGTCGTCGCCCCTCAGGTTCATCCTCTCGACATGGTAGCACTCCACCCGTGTCCGAAGCAGCAGCAGCCGCTGCTGCCGAGTCCGCAGCGAATGCTTTAAAATGCACACTGTGTCAGGAGAGACTGGAGGATACTCATTTCGTGCAATGTCCTTCTGTCCCCAATCATAAGTTTTGCTTTCCCTGCTCTAGACAGTCAATTAAGCGGCAGGGTGCTGGCTCTGAGGTAAGTCGCAGTAAAAAATACTTTAAATACTTTTTACATCAAAGCCAATCTACTTGTCATGTTCATGTTCATTGCCAATGGAAAGTGCGAAGACTACGTAATCATAATTACTTTAATGTAAAGAGCCACATGCTTCCACCTGTCACTTTTTAATCCACTTTCTCCTTTTTTCCCTACAGGTGTACTGTCCCAGTGGAGAAAAGTGTCCATTGGCTGGCTCAAGCGTGCCATGGGCGTTTATGCAAAATGAAATTGCGACGATTCTCGGCGAAGAAGGTAGCAAAGTCAAGAAGGAACGAGAGGCATAAGAAACCCAAAAGTAAAAACTAATCCATCTCCAACCAACCTACCTATCTACGACGCGTAACACACTGAGAGAGAAATTATCCGTTTCTATTTTGCCATGCAATCTAAACTCATCGCGACTACTTGCTCTGTCAGCAGCAGTAGCACGTAGCCCATCGAATTTTTAATAATATCAACTTTCAACCAGGTACATAACTAAAACCGATTATAAAACGGAAGAGCAGAGAGAGGAAAGGGAAAAAGTACACACCATTTAGTTCAATATTTAAAAAATATGAATATTTAAGTGAATTTAAATAATATTAAAACCCGTTAATATAAAAAATATCATCATCACACACACACCAGCACGTGTCTCCCCACTAGCTCGTGTGTGCCACTTTAAAGCAAAATATTATTTAAAATTACCAACAAGAAAGTTGTCGTTTTTTTTTCGTGCTTCTAAACCATTTTACTACTTTAATTACTCTGCTACATTACCTATATATTATTTTGTTGTTATTATTATTAGTAATAAACCATTACACAATAAAATGTTATATATAAATAAATAGCTTAGTTGATACTACATATATATTCTATATAGTTAGTACACGTAGCACTCTAGAGAGAGAGAAAAAGCAGGATAGTTGATTGTTGTTGATTGAAGTAAGTTTAAAAAAAAACAATTTGTACACGTATATGTAACACAGCCAGAAAAAAAGAACACACGTTATAATATATGCAACCTGTTTTCACACGTGCGTAAGCAGCAGGAAAACACTTTAAAAACTTTGTTCAGAAAAAATATGTTGATTTGGGTATTGACAGAGAAGAAGAGGGGAAAAAATCTTTCACCATTTTACTTTCCTTTTCTTGCACACCTTTTCAAAAACATGAGATTCAGGAGAAAGAAGAGAAAGTTTAGCTTGTAAGACTTTTTCTAATAATTGGACAGTTTCATACATAACATTGTTCACTTTTTCAAAGAGGGAAACTTTTTTTCATGATAAAAAATCTTATTATGGATAAACAACATGAAAAATTATGGAACTTTGTAACGTGCCATATATAAAAAACACACTTATCAACAGAATTGCAAAACAAAATTCATCATAACAAGTTACATAACTATATATGCTTTTTTATTTCTGTTGGCAAAACTTGATAAAAAATAAATGCATTTTACTAGACGCAATATATTATAACAAAAATGGTACATGGTATAGGTTCATATTACATAAAAATATATCAATGCTTTACACTATTTTTTACTTGCAAACAAAATAATCATCCAGTTTAATAGCAAACTTTAATTGACAACAGGATGAACAATGTTCATCATAAAAAAGCATAATAACAAAAATGTATTGATTTATCGTAATAATTAAATTGTTACTGGTACAATTAAAAAACAAACTGTGTACATCACACTGCAACATAAAAGGTGTTATTAAAAAAGTATAATATGTTATTGGTATATATTATATCTTCAGAAGGAAATACATGAGATTTACACACTCATTAATTATACTATTATCTTTTATCATTACTTACGATAAAAATATATACCCATTATATATTTACTGAATTAGTTGGACAAAAAATGTTGTTGTTAAACTAAAAATTACTAGAAGCTATATACTTAAACTGTAAAAGTGTATTAAAAAAATCTGTACGTGGTTCTTCTTCTTCTTCTTAATTATTTAATTAGTATATTCTCATTACTAAAAAAAACTTTAAACTTTGATCGTTTAAAAGTTCTAATATATATAATTATTATATATAGTTTCTTGTGAAAGGCTGATTTTTACTATGAATTTATTATTGTTACTTATTATGTAGTATGTAGTTAAATTAAGTTACATAAAAAGTATGTATTGTGTACAGAGAGCAGACAGGTGTTTATCAATCATTTTACGTGTGACTTTTAGAAGGTAGATGAATATTTTCCCATGATTTTTTTTTTGTTTGGGAAATGGCTTAAGGTCAGTTTACTTTCAGGTTGACTTTCTTTTTGTTGATGATAATCATAAATCATTTTTGTTTCTTTATTACAACTTATATGGAAGAAAGCTAGTCGTTTGCTAAAAAGGATAAAAATATGAATATATATTTTTGAATGCGACAATGATTATTATGGAAAAGGTAAAGAAAAGAAAGTGTTTCTTTTCTAGAATGTTTTTGGTTTGATATGCTTTTATTACTTTAAAAATAACTCTTTCTTTCTTCTCAAAACAGACTTGTTGATACAAAGGTACATTTACATGCATAAACACAGGAATCAAATGTCTGATGATAATTTTCTCATTTATAAAGTGCATAAAGTGAATTCATGTGTGCCGCACTATAATTATTAACTATTGTTCATTTTTTTCTTTATTTTTTGTGTCAAGTTTATTATTAAGTTTCTGGGTTTCCTTCACGATTTTCTGTTTCGTTATCATCACTTTCTATATGACATTTAAATTTGTTTTACGGAAAGTTGTACTCGTGCTGTTGTAATAAGCGTTTGTGTTGTTTACATTCAAAAATGTGTAATGTAATAGCAATAGCAATATATATATTATGAAAAGTGAAAGTGATTGTATAAAAAATAAAAAAGTAAAGAGAAAGCACTACAGTTTTGAGTCATACTTTCATTTTTGCATAGGAATTTCAATTTCATTTCATATGCTGAACAACTGGGTTGTTTACTTTCTCTCTGTCTGACACCCACGCACACACGTTTCAGTTTACTTGAAATAAAATTTGCGTTCCAACTTTTCAGACTATATTACTTTGTTGTTTTAGCTCACGTCAGCTGCAGAACAGAATGGCATTTCATCACATGCCTACCTTCCTACGCTCAGCCATTGCCCGGGATCCATTCTGCCATGGAGGTATTATCACTCCGGAAGATGTTCTCCGACTCGAGGCCAAATTTCCTACGTTGTTTGATAAGCCAGCCCCTCCTTTGCCCGAAAACGTTGCTGAGCCGGAAAGAAAGGACGAGTACAGAGATGATGATGACAGGCCCGTTGAGGGTAAGCTTGTCAAAGAGAAAAAGAAAGTTGCTCCAGGAAGGAATCCAAAACTGGCACAATCCAGCAACAAATCAGCCCACACAACTACAGCTAATGTTAACAATGTGACGAGAAAGAAAGTGGGTTTGGGAGCAACAACGCGTGGTGTACAACCAACCTTGCCAGGCACACCTAGGAAAACATCCGAGTTTCATAAGAAATGTACAGAGAAAGTTGAAGAGGAGGCAAGAATGGGGCAACGTAAGAATGTGCCTGTTCACCCTGCACGAAGCATGGGCAAGGGAAATGTAGTTGCGTCTTCTGGTAGCAGTAAGCTGACTAGACCAGCACAATCGTTCTCCTTGGAGGACTTGAGAGCTACGCTGAAGCAAGTAATGGAAGAAGATGCATTGGAGCAGAATAAGTGGTTACGAGATGCCAAGTCTCAAAGTTCCCCGTATACCGAGGATTTGGTGAAAAAGTTTTTGGGGTGGAAGTTGATGCAACAACAAGGAGGAGGGCAACGGTTTAAAGTGAAGTTACCAACTTCTGCTAAAGTCAAAGGACATGGAGATGCCACAGCTAAAATGAAAGCACTAACCGACACCATTTATGCTTATCATGATGGAACGCCAAGACAAGAGAGTAGGCAAAAGCTGTCAGCACACACTGCAGTATGGAGTCCTGGAAAAGCTGAAAAGGAGAAAGTTGTACCACGAGTGAGGTCTGCTCCAGGTTTTCTTCGTGGAATTTCCGAGCTTCCTCCAGTTCCAAATTATCAAAAGAAAAGAACGATGCTTAGCATGGGATCAAGGGAGAAAGCGGTGAAAAAACAGATTGGAGATGGGTATCAGGCATCAGGAGATGGGGAACGTAGAAAAAAGCAGATTAGGTGGGAGGACTACCACAGCTATGAAGATGACTCGGAAGATTTAGGGAATGAAGATAAAGAAGAGGTTGGTAACGTGAAAAAGCAGATAAGCAAGGAAAGCTTGCATAGTGTTCCGACAGCGGATGTTAAAGTTGATAGACCGAAGAGCTCTGGAATACGTGGAAAAGGAACGCGGATTTGGCTTCGTTCAGATAAAAAACCTGAACCGGAAATGTCAGCTTATGGAGAGGAGGATGACAAATACCAGATAAAATCCAGGTGTGTAAACTTGCATTTTGGATTTATAGTGATGACATGTTTCTGATATTAATGTGACATTGGGTTTTGACAGTTACAAGGATTTGCTGGCTGCACGATCGGAGAAAACTAGATACCAGGTGAAAGGCTTTCTCCGTAAACAAGAGGTTTCCAACAACTTTTACACGAAGCAGCTTGCAAGAGAGAGAGAACAGCGGAAAAGTTTGCAAACCAGACAAGGAGAATTTATGGACCCTACATCATCATCAGACCCATCAGAGAACTTTACCAGGCGTATTTCGGAAATGGGACAACGTTCAAAGAAAGAGACAAGCGAATTCTTGAGGAAAATGGCAGAAGAACTAGTGTACCAGGAAGTATTGCATCAAATCAATGAATACAAACAGCAACAGGAAGAGGCTGAACGAGAGCAAAGAAAAAGAGAGTTGTTTCGTCCGTCCCCAACTACATCTCCTTCTCCTCGTCAAAAGGAAAAGAAAATCTCTGAAATCACAATGCCCCAATTCGTGCCAACTACGGCATCCGAACAAGGGGAAAGTGCAAGTGGAGATCAAGAGAAGAAATCTGAGAAGAGTTCTGAAATTGTTTTGAAAACGCCAGAACTAACTCCGCCTTCTATGAAGCAGAAGCAACGTGTTGAAATGGAAAAGAAAGCTAAGAGCCCAAGAGATCCTGGACAGGGGAAAGATGCACAGGTTAAAGATGTTATCAGTTTGCATACACCCGATCTTTCACCAAGTCCCCGAAGATTGATCGCAGCCATTAAAGAGAGAAAAGAGTTGGCAAAGAGGCTATTGGAATCACCTCCACAACATTTGGATACGGACTGTAGTGAAATGTCGGATTTCGTTTTTAGTGAACCCAGCAAGAAGGAGCCACAGCAAAATGCAAAGATTCCGGAAGTTGTTCAAGAAGAAAGTGAAAAGTTGGAAACGCCTGAGTTGTCAAACTCGAAAGATCAGCAGCGCTTGGAAGACATTGAGGACAAGGAGCCAGCAAAGAATGAAGGTCAAGAGAAAGATGGAAGTACATTGAGTGGCGTTCCAAGCACTTTTCTGGAGACGCCATCAGCATCTCAGAATCGTCCAGAGGTGGAGGCTAAAGCGCAAGACGACAGTCACAAATCTTCTGCCAAATATTCTGACGATTTTACTCCAGAGAAAGAAGATTCGAGCAAGAAAACTACTCCTGTGCCCACGTCCAATGCTGAGCAGGCAGCTAAACCTAAATCATCCCTGTCTGAGATTTTCAGTGACGACGATTTTAAAAGCGAAGGTGAAGTTGTTGACAACATGAACACAAGTGGGGAAACCGTCATTGACATGCTGTCTGAAGGAGAGTTTATTGGCGATTCGTATCGAAGTCCGGGAGAGTTGAGCTGGCGTCAGCGAGCACGCCCACGACCACAACCGTCGTCCTCAAATCAGTCTGCAGTTTCTTCCTCAAACAAGCAGAAAGTAGAGCAGCAGGTGTCTTTTGTTAGTTCAACGGGGGAAGATACCGAAGACGGAAGCATTTCAGTTTTGTCACTAGGAGCTCAGGTACATATGAACAAGATAAAGTAGTTTGGAAAAGTGCATGGCAAACTTTTATGAATTGATTTATTTGCTAAATATTACAGATTGTTCCAAGAAATGGCCAACACCAATCCAATATCGTGTCGATTGGGGAATATCTTCGGAATAACCAATAAGATTAAAATTATATGGAAGCTACTTTACTTTTTAATTTATGTCAGGATTTTGTTTATTCTGTAGTGTGTTGAGTTGAATAAAGCAAAATGCTATGATTTTTGGTAAGCTGTCAACATCAGACCTTTCATGTTTTATTCACCTGCCACACGTTCCCGGAGAAAGCATCAACTCCCAAACCAATTCCGAATCTCTCCGAGTCGCAGTTTCGGATGTAATGTTTACCTGTACTAGCTATATCAGAGATGGTACATATTTCCATATGTATTCACAGCTTTCATAAGTTATAATATTGCAATTTGTACTTTATGCCCACATATTTGCATAGGAAATCAACACCCAATTTGTTTGCTGAAGGGTCAGACAAATAAACATTACACCTTATTGTTCAGAACATAGAACATAAACCATAGCCTATCCGTTCTTGTCTCTCTTCACACGATTTTTTACACTTTGATAAACAAATGAAATTCCAACGACTGCGAAAAGTTAGTTGAGAAAATGGCTTAGAGAAAAAGAATAGTTTTGTAGCTTAATTTTTTATATTGATTTTTTTGTACAAAACTTGTATAATAAGTTGGTTTATACATTATCATCGAACTGAAAACCTGTATAAGTTTTGTTAGCAATTAATTAAAATATACTTAGTAATATCATGAGACCCATTGACAAGTTAGGTGTTTGGATTATCACAATATTCCTGTTGTGCGGATGGATTTCTTTCCGCCCTGCCTTAGGCCTTCAAGTGTTCCAACAAAGGGTTGTGGTAAACAGCTCAGAGTTATGCGTGATTACCATTAGCCCACCTTTAATTGGATGGGAGAAGCAGCCAGGTTGAAACTTAAAAAATATGCAATGCAAACTATATATCAGTACGAAAATTTGTACAAAGTTGACTTGAGATCACCTGAATTAATATTGCAGGTTCCATAAAAGAGATCGAGTATAGTGCCCGCATGTCCAACTCACCCGATCTTCCCGAATGGCTCAAGTACACCTACGACAGCTACTCCTCCACCGGCTACATTTACGGAGTTCCTCCCATGCGTCTGATAACCCTCAGCTTGGACGTAATAGGATGGAACCGATATGACAACTATGATGTTCGTCAGCTTATCGTGTCACTGGAAATTATGCGAAAGGAGCCCATGGAGTACGTGCTGGAGATGAAAATAGACAATGTCAACATTCGAGACCTGTGCATTGCCAGGAAGAGAAATGAGCTTGTAAACGTGCTCTCGGAACAGCTTGGCTGGAAGCAGAAAAGTGGCAACCCAGTGGTGCCTGTATATATGGCGTCTGCAGTGGACATTGGTGAAAACCGGGTTCCACTCCGACCCAACGAGGCGGAAGGGGTTGTGATCCATTTTGCCTCAGATAAAGACTTTAGCCCAGCCCTGAAAAAGGTTCAGGTTGAGATTTCTCCATTGTGGAAACTCCGACCTTGTCCAAGAGACATGAAACGAACCTCTGTGGAACGGCACTTTAGGCGGCACAACTTTTTACTGGATTGGTGCTCTTTCCGTTTGGTAGCACCCATTAGCACTCTGGATGGAACATCCGACGAGCATCAAGCTGGAGGAAAAACTGGAAGCAAAAAGGGAACCGGAAGTGGTTCGCCTTCTTCAACAACAGGCACTGGTTCAACCTCTGCTGCTATCCCTTCTGATGGCACTTCTGTTGATGAGACAATGGACTTTGTTACGGGAAAGGGGCGTTACGCTATTGAACCCGAAGTCTTCCATTTTACGTCAACAATCCCGGAACGAACGTATGGATACGAAGCGTTGCTCTCCACCATATTGCCGGGTTCCATTGGGGGGCTCATTGGAATAATGTTGATTGCATTGCTTTGGGCTGATAGAGAGGATGAGTCCATGTATGAATAACAAAGAAAACTGAATTATTGAAGTATAACGGCAGAAGCATTTTAAGTTTTTTTTACATTTCCGCGTAGAGACGGGGATCGACTCTTTTTTGAAGCTGCATTTCGCATGCTTTTTTCCATAATCAGGTTTTCATTTAGCCATTCTTATTGTTTGATGTTTGGTTGTACTTTTAATTGCGTTTTTTTGGCTGTATTATTTTTTGTGTCCCAAGTTTATTTGCAGTGTGCGAGTTTTGAGTGGCTTGAATCAAAAATTTTATACATGCTAATGTTGAATTTTTACTTTTCTTGTCACTAATTGTAGGTACAACAATAATGACAACAACGACAACACTGCTCCAAGTTACGCGTATCATCAAATCAATCGGCAGCAGATGCCTGCCGCGGCCGACGAAGCTATGCTCATTAATAGAGATGTCATCATGAAACCAGATTCCATGGAACATCCTGCGCCTAGTGCGTCGGGAACAATGGGGACGCTGGAAAGGGGTGAAATGATGAGCACGCCGTTACCCCCACAGTACAGTGAGACTCATCCCAAGTGAGCTTTTTATAATAAAGAGAATAGCACTGAAAATGTATTCAATTTAAAATGTGATTGCTAATTCTTGTTTTCTTTAGCAGTGGTGCCCCAGCCTTGATTTATGCCGTTTGAACGGGCCATTGTACAAAGATAAACGGAAACGCACTGAAAAAAAAACTGTTCGTTGGCGCATATCAGAGGAATTGCATTTAGTGCAAGCAATCATCATCATCATCAAAAAAACCAAATCATTCATGTGCAATACATACTTGTAATATACGTATTTTGTAGGGTTGTGACTCAGGCAATTGTTGTATGTAGACTTTTTTAGCAGTTGGAACAAAAATAAAATTTAATGACGTTTGAAGCGAAGACATACATTTTGTATTACGTTATTTTTTATTATAAAACAGTTTAACATTATGGTATGCATTTTGAAATTCATTCTTAAATATTATGGTAATTGATTTGAAAGAACTTACAGCTAATTATTGTTACCACTTGCTCTGAACGAGCGTCTCAACTCTTTCAACGTTAATATTGGCGTCATCTTTTTGTCTCCATCATCCTTCCTCCTGTCCGCCTTGGTCAAATATTTCCTATACTCTTCCAATCGTTGTCCTTTGGGTGTGGGTTTGCCCACAGTAGGAGCTGAAGGTCTAGCTTCTGCACTTTTGGCTCGTCTCCCTTTTCCACCAAAGCTTTGCAACATGCGGCTAAAGGACACCATAGTCCCTCTTCTAGTTTGACGTGATTTTCGCTTCTCTTCCAAAGGCACATGCGAAAGGCTAGCAAGAGTAGTCCGCTTACGAAGTTCCATTTCTTGTGAGCTTTTATTGTTTTTCAGGTTTCTGTAGCTTGTCACTGCGTGGAACAGGGTAGGATCAGCCAAGTACAAATCCCTAATGGAGTACGTTTCACGTACAGCGCCAAACACCAAGTCCAGTTCTTCTGCATCCTTGATAATGTCATAGTCCTCCCGAAATTGGACACGACTTTCTCTAGTTTTGCTGGGAGTTTGTCGGGCGTTATTTATATCATAAGTTTGGGAGGCAGCGGCGTGTATTTTGGTACGGATTTTAAAGTCCTCCTTGCCCATAGCCTTTCGATTGACAATGCTTTCAAAGTCTTCCATGTAGTTTGACTCCTTCATTTTGGCAAGTGCATGCACCAAATCCATCTTTTCATCGTCCCGGAAAAAGTTTTCCAGGACGGGCACGTTCAGATTGATGTTTGCCATTTTGTCTTCGTCATTTATATACATTTCTAGGTAGGAACGTGCTTCCATAAGGTCGGTGAGGTAGGGAGTTAGGTTCATTTTGAGGAAAGGCGTTTTTGCACGCTGGTACATTTGCGTTTTCCGCATCAAGCTTACAGCAAAGTCCCAATCCTCATTGGTAAAGCCTTGAAGCATTTGGGCTTGACTTTGGGCCACGTATGGGTAGGTATAAAATCGGAGCAAGTACCAAATAACGTGCACGGGAAGATTTTTCAACTTGAGACCACCAAACTTGAATTTAGTGGACAGATAACCCAATCGCTGTAAAAGTGGATGCAAGGAATTAAATCGGACTATATATGGTACTTTTGAAGTTTGAGATTGACAGGTTGATTACCTTAATCTCATCATAATACTGGAAATCCATGCCAGTATACGCATTTATGTTTGGACGAACGTAAATACAATATTCGTCCATGGCTTTCAAAATTTGGATAAAGTTTCTTGCAGAGCACTACAATCAAAATTGATTTCGTTAAGGTGAAAGTAAAACTAAATGGTGAAAGTCAAATGAAAGTGAAAATTTTACGTAGAGAATGGCATCCCAAAAATCAAAATGATTTGGAATCGGATCAATCAAGTGAGGCATCAAACTCTGCAACAGACACTTGAATCCAGAAACGTGATATCCAATGTTAAAAGTTTGCATCAACCGTTCATCCCCGATATTAATGGCAACCAAATATTTTATCCCTAGTTTACGCATGGATATTGCCGGTACCAAGTCCGAGTAGCCACCATCCATAAGAAGGTGATAATCGATATGGTTAATTTGTGGAGGAAACAAGAATGTCAGTGTCATTGACGCTCGGACGTAAAACCAAAGGTCACCTGATAAAGGGATAACGTTGCAATTAAATTGACGATTGACATGTACTTGTACCTTACATTTTACACGTACCACTCATATGCATTCTGGAGCAGTTTTCATTGAGATCCGTACTGACGCAAAAGTATGGAATGTACAAATCCTCAATTTGAATACTGCCAAAAAAGTAGTTAATCATCCAGTTGAAAGAATGGCCCCGGAAAATGGCAGAAAAGGGATTGTAGGTAATATCCCTGGAGAATCTTGCTGGATTTTTAAAATTATCCCAAAGCTCCTTAGCCTTGGCCTCGACAACTTCAATGTTTTCGTAAACTGCATAAAGGGCTCCCAAAAATGAGCCTATGCTCACCCCCGCAATGTAATCCACTGGAACATCCAATTCACGCAAATATTGCAGTGTTCTGAAAAAGTCAATTCCAAATTGCGAATTTTCTAAAAAAAAACTTTTAAATGACAACTTTTCTCAAAGTACCCCAAATGAGCAGCTCCTTTAGCTCCTCCGCCACCCAGCACAATGCCTACAGACTGTCCAGAAATCCATCTCATAACCCGACCAAAATCACTATGCTTATCAGGATCTTTGCTGTCTTTTATGTAGCGATCCAAGTCTTCAGAGGTATTTTCCTTTGCATACTTGAAGGCACTGTCTAGCATTCTGACGTGGTGGTGACGCTGAACCCAGGCCTTCCTTTCTCGTAAATAGAGAACTGAGCCCTGAGGAAGGTGGGGAAACTTTGAAGGTCCGACTTGTGCTGTTAGAAATTCAGACGTAAAAATGGATAAAACCAAAAGTACAAGAATCCCAGACAATATGCATCGCTTATCGCTTACGTTTGGTCACTTGAATAACTGGATGGAGGAAAACCAATTCTTTCCTGGCTTTTCGTGCTAGCGTTAAAATATGATTTTCTGAATCTGATGGCTTGTGGGGTACCGAGTACGTAACCAGAACATGTATCATGTCACAGATCTTGGCAATGGTCTCGTTCCATAGGTCATTAAATTCCATGTCAGCCTATACAAGACAACATGTTTCTTGTATGGTCAACTTCAAGACAACTTTGGTCGCAGAATGGACATGCAAATATTTTATAAAGTATTTTACCAGAACAAAGAGAACAGTAACGCTATCTTCTTTGGTGACAAGCCATCTCGCAAGCAGATATTCATTCTCTAGACTGACTTCGTTAATTCTCATTGCTTCCAGAGCTTCTTCTCTTGTGACCACAAGAGCAGAACTCTGAAATATCGCAGCAAAATGAATAACTAACAAATTCATTCAAGGTTTATCCACCATTCTTTACCAACTTTTACTAACCGTGTGATGACGAACTAATTCATTACAGTACAATGTCGCTGGTATGTCTTGAGACGTGGGGTAAACACAAACCAGACGATACGTTCGAGAAGTGTGAACTCCAAAGTTGTCCACTTGAAACTGTGTATCCGACATTTTGTCAGTGTCCAAAAATGATGCTTCATGATCCCGATGAATGGCTCTAGCTACATAGTCGCACTGATAGCCCGCGGCTTCACGGAATGAGTTTGTGATTACGCAAATCATATACCGCGGAACAACTACGTATTCGCAGTAGCGATCACAAAACACTGTGCGATGCAATTGCACATCATCCGTGTACATGGCTGTCAAGCCAAACCAGTCACCCTTTTCAATGATGCCGTATCGTTTACCGTTAGCCAAACGGTTTTGGAACATGCTCTTATCATGTATAAATCTTAGCCTGCCGGAAACGCACATGTAAGCGTAGGTCTCTGCCGTTGACGACTCAACAATGTCCCCTCGCCTAATTAAAAACATCGAATCTAGTCAAATGTGACTTGATTCTTACTCCATTATCCAATTAATTGTTAAATGAAAGGATACCCATAAACAACTTCATTGGCTCGACAATTGGTAAACCGTATGGTGTAACTGATTTGACGCATGAGTAATGAATTCCTTTCCAAGAGTATTACTATAAGTCTAGCAGTCATTTCCGGGTAGACTCCAAAATACCTGGCAAAATTATTTGTTATAAGCGAGGGAATATATATTTATTAGTTGTTTTAATTTTTTCAGCTTTATTACCTTCTTATTAGAAAGTCGGGAAGCGCAATAATAAGTGCCTTGGCATTATCCGCCACTTGATACTGAACTGCCATGTCCACTCCGATAATAGCCTCTCGCCAGCCAACCTATTATATATCAAAGAGGATTGATGATCTGTGGCTTTTAGAAAACTAATAATTTCTGTTCCCTTACAATTTGTCCTTCTGTCAAGTAAAACTGAATGGAATTGTAGGATCTTCTGAGCTTGGACATTGTGCAAGCTAGTAATCCTTTGTAAATGAAGAAAGCATAGTGGGTCTAGATAAAAAAAAGATGATTGATCAATCAATCAAGTCAAAGATTTATTAATATTTTAAACTTTTTAAAAAGACGTAATCATTTTAGCAACCGGTTTAAATCGTCTCAAAAGCACTGTTCTGCTGTCTAAAACACCAACCCAGCACAACTTCCGGTCTTCAGGTTCAATATGGAAAAAAGTGCCAAGACTTTCGAAAGCTTCGTTGGCCAACTTAAATAAAGCAAGTAACATCATGGGAATGTGCGTGAAAGGTTACATACACTGACGTTAACAAATTATTTCTGGAAAGCACACTTTAACCGTTTGACTTACCGGTGTGCCCGTGAGTACTCCAGGCTCTAAATCAATAGGCACGTAATTAGGATCCAAGTAACTTTGTTTGTGCAAGCGGGGAAGGATTCCTGTGAGATCGTTTAGTCC
This sequence comes from Entomobrya proxima, assembly GCA_029691765.1. Taxonomy (NCBI): domain Eukaryota; kingdom Metazoa; phylum Arthropoda; class Collembola; order Entomobryomorpha; family Entomobryidae; genus Entomobrya; species Entomobrya proxima. The sequence goes on along the minus strand of CM056171.1, from coordinate 35,974,316 downwards.
TATGCAAAACGTTTGGTGACGCACCAAAACGGTAGAAAGCATTTCATACATCATCTCTCGACTGGAACGACTGTAGTCCAAAAGCTTGGAAATTGGCAGTCGATAATAATAGCCAGCAGCTTTGCAAGTTGCAAACAACTTCATATCTCCATAAGTTTGAGGGCCAATCTTATGAAACCCAATTACAAATTAGTAAGTTTTTTAGAGGGTAAATAAATTATGCCTTGAGGTTGAGAGAAAGTGAAAGTACCACAAAATTATGGAGAAAGGAAAGCAGAGACACAATGCATTCATCTTGCCCCACAACTTTTATCAGTTCCACACCTCGATTGCCAATGTCCTCGCAGAAAAGATGGATTTCCCCACTAACCACACTGAAAAAGTATTCCTCTTTGTCTTCCGCAGAGAAAATGGACTCTTCGTTTTCCATTCGCAGCAACTCTGACGATTTGAAAAAGTCCATGATTTGTTCTGCACTGAACTCTTTGAAATTTCTAAGTGCAGCCAAGAACAAAATGAGTTTCCATTTATTTTATATTCATAGGAGAAATTTTTCCATTCTACTATAAAAATGTGATTTTGATTTTTACTTTAAAATTCTTGTGACAGCCTGCATGTCTTCTGCTTGCACAGTCCGGTTTATTAATGCTTTTCGCACAGCTTTAGCTTCCATTTTGTCAAGAACTTCATTCGTGTCTCCTTTCATCTGTTCTATGTCTCCGTAAAACCAGGGCTCCACTTTCTTGCCCACTGCCACTTTCCCTGCATCCGAAGACTCGTGGTAACCACACTTTCTTAGGAAAACCCTCATTTTGCTGTCCTTGTCAAAGTACATGCTGGGAGGGACCCAATGCATCATGGTTAGTTCGCGAAAGAAGGTAACCCCAAGATGACGGTTTTTAAACTGCAGCCAAAACACGTCAATGGCATACTTGGCCACGTAGAACAGTAAAGCTCTCCGGAAGCCGTACCAGGCCCATTGCTTAATCCATGGAACATAGGCTTGTAGTTTACAAATGATATTTGCACCGAAAAACGTAAGCCACTGGTTGGGGCGGAGTCGAAGGACTGACGCAGATTCTTTTTCAATCATTGTGAAAAGTACAAGCTACAGATATACTGTTTTCTTCAATGATGGAATGATGACTTTGAAAATTGTTCACTGATACAAATTGCGTATATTTCTCTAAACGAAACGTGCAAAACTGAAACGTGTCCAGTGTTCCAAACTTTGGTTTCAAATGCATTAAAAATGGTAAATGGTTACATTTATCGTGTGTTTCCAGGATGAATCGTTTTACACAAAGTTTGAATTGTACTATGAAATTAGAATAAGTGGTAAAGCCCATACTTGAAAAGCTATAAACTTTATTTGTCAACGTAAATCCGTGAATGTAAATGGATTTATACACATTCCTGACAACAGTCTATTTTTTAAAGTTTTGTAGTTTTTCTCACATGAATTTCGTTTGTAGATTTTGGTGCGTAATTTCTCTACTATTTCGAGTTGTTCCATGAATACCTTTCTGCTCCAAACTACATAATATCCACACCCAAACCATACTTGTGTCCACCCTCACTCAACTTTTTACCATCAATTAGACATGAAAATATAAGCTTGACACAGCCTTGTAAAGTGGTCTCCAAACTGAGTCCGACCATGCTCTCATTGTCCACTTTGGCACGAATTGATGTGTCTTCACTGACAAGATAGCGTGCCCCCAGATTATAGAACCTTTTCTTTTCCTCGCCCATATCAGCACCGAAAGTGATTCCCATTTCCACACGATTATTAACCCGTTGGTAGATGTGGGCTGTGTGCAGGCTCAAGTTTTGGGTAATCAGAAAGGCTTGTAGGCTACCATACGAGTGTCCAAGGGCATAGTAATGATTCTTTAAATTCCCTTCGTTATTGTCATACTGCATCCGAGCTCCGGCCAACCAACCTTCGTATCCTGCATCTAAACTTGTATCGACCATCATGTTGTTATCGGGCTCTGTACCACTACCACCGGATAGAGCTACTTTAGCATGGACATTTTCATGCTTGTATGACATCGTATAAATCCCGTGCTTGACTCCGGTGTCAGGAGCAAATGTTCCTTCAGCCTTAAGGATAACCCCGGGATAGATTTTGTCCGCCAGCTCCGCTGCCAATCCAATCACATTGTCCGTATTCCACTTTTTCGTGAATGTTAGACCTTGACGAGGATACGGATAGTTGCCCTCCACATCTCCTTTGAACGTGCCATCCTCAAACTTGTGGACGACCCCTGTCTTCATTGTCAAATTTCCACATGTGTGATTTTTTGCAGTCAACTTGAACATGTCCAGAATGTAGGCTTTCTGGAAGATATCTCTTGTAGCCTTTCCTAAATCTTCAAACACTGGAGGAGCCATGTTGCCTCTTCTATACTTTTCTCTAGTTTTAAAAGAAATGACTTCATTCATCAAGTGCCCTTGTTTCAGTGAATGCTGATGACTGATATTTACTGATGATGTATCTTGCCTAAAATAGTGTGTTACCTGTCTTTAATGGGGAATTTGACCAGCGGACAGCAACAATGTTGATGAAAAACGTCGATTTTCAATTGAAACGCTCTATAATTTTAAGCAAGTCCTACGATGAAAATATTCCCCTACTTGAAAAGTTACACCTAATTTTCTCGAATTTAGGCTGAGCTCAAACGTTCCAAACTTCGGTTTCAAATGCACAAAAAATGGAAAATGATTACATTTATCGTGTTTCAAGGAGGGATCGTTTTACAATAATGAGTTTGCTTGAATCACAAAAAGTCCAATCAAACCAAACTTTTAAGTTATTGCATCATGATCATGTCTTTCTGACACTTTTTATTTAGGCAACATACTTTTCTTATTTACATTTCCGTAATTAATGTTACATTATCATAATATATAACATTTAATAGTAATTATAATTATTCAGGCTTACCGACTTCCACTATTCATTAAATGGTATCGATTAGTGTAATATTTCAATTTAATGCATCAATTGAACAGATTGCATATATAAAAAAGTGCTGACAGGCTTTTCGAACAATTTTTTTGTTAACAAATAGAACAAACAAATATCAATCTAGGTACGATGAGTGGTTTTTCAATTATAGCCAGCATCAACATGGTTTTCTTGTAAATGTATATTAAAGCACAAAAACACTTACAAATAATACTTAACGAGTATGTTGTTTTTTGATACAGTGATCAATTATTTTACAATTGCATAAATAAATGCATAGTATATATATATTCGTATTTATAATATTTCTACTTAACACTAGATAATTATATACAACAAAAATGCTTCACAATGTAATGTTCAGAGTATGTAATAAATAATAATTTATAATGATTGAAAACGGTTTACATTTTAGTATGCCAAAAGTTGTGCAGAGTGAGCCTGTATTGTTTGCTGAGGTACATATTATTTCTTAAGTCTACTAGAAGATCCTGTTAAAGCAGAGATGTGACTTGCAAATCCAAAAAACACAAACATTTAGTTTCAAATAATATTCATATAATATCTGTTGTTTCACCAGTAAGCAATAAAATTAAGATTATTCATTTTGAGTTACATTTTCATGTGAATTCGTTTGAATATGCACTTTACTTCAACTTCATACCAAAGAAATCTCAAAAAATGTTCATGACAGTTCAGACGTACTATTTTATCATTAAGCAAGTAATTTAAACTCAAGTTAATATGCGTATACAGCCCAGTGTATTTTAGTTTTGAGCTACTCTGCAATTCAGTATGTATAATGGCGCTACACTAACCAATATCTCGTCTCAGTAATAACAGTTTGCGGGGAAAAGTCCGAACAATTCTTATTTCACAGATTTGTTTCCTTGCGTGGAGTCTTTTTTAGTTCAGGTTCATTCGAACAGCTCATCGACTGAGTCACTGCGTTCTAGTTTAATGGATCGACTAGCATTGTCATTGTCGTCCTCTTCCGCATCTACTTCACCATCCACGTTGTCATTTGGTTCCATCAACAGTTCTGCAAGCGCATTTCCCACAGAGCGACGAGTCGTTGAGGAGGATGTAGGCAATAAGACGTTGCTTGGTTGTTGCAATGGCTGTGGCTTGATTACCGGAGGTAGGGCTGGGGATGGTGAGTTGGATGAGGAGGAAGTATTGCTTCGAGATGTTGAGGGGATTTCAGATTTTATGGTTGTAGCGGTAGTGGTAGAGGAGCCACCAGTTCCTTCAGACTGTTCTATTTGGGAGAGATCTTCTTCGTTCTGGGATGGGCACTCAAAGTGAACGCAGTGAAATACCTTTTGGAGATAGACAAGAAGAATCTTAGAATGAAAATAAAAGTTTCTCACAAATACACTACAGAAAAAAATAAAATAAATAAAAATAAGGGTACTAAACACTAAATAAAATATTACCTCATTTGCAGAATTATTAGTACCAACAATTCTAATGTAGACCACAGGGATAGGGTCAAATCGAATAGCTTGCCAAGACTTGCAGCTTTCGCGAGATCGGTTGCAAACCATTTCCCAATGACGTTGGTTGGTGGAGACTTCAATGTAGTAGCTGTAGCTTCTGTCATCACAGTCCCAGAGTAAAAGTCGCATTGACGAAATGACGTATGGCTGGGCGAGCTGAACCACTATTGCTCCAGATCCAAGTTGATGGCACGTGTAACTAAAATAAAAAAAATGAGTTTTAAATTACATTAGTTCTACTGTGTCAAGAAATCGTGTTCTCATAAACTGGAATTCATTATAAAAATACCCAGAATCCCAGTCATATCCTCTCGTTTCGCCATTGATAAGTGCGTTCCTACTTCGGGACACACCTTCAATGACACAAGCGCTTAGTTCGATAGTGGCAACATTTTCTTTAGGAACTATCACAAATATTTTTTAAAAAGTTTCACATTAGACAATTTATACTTCTTAGAGGAATATTTCAAATGAAACAAAGTTTACCCAAGAGACTCCATTTTGGATCGATAGTAAATTCCTTCTTGGTGTAATAAGCTTGCACCGCAACAACATGAAACATTCGATTCACCGTGTTGTGCGTTCCCACAATTTTGATGTATCTGTAAAAATAATTTCAACTCTCATTATATAAAATGGAAGAATTTGATAAAGTGCAAATTAAAATGCTAACTAACCTGACTACTCTTTGAGGAAAGAAAATGTTTTGCCAAGATCGACAATTGTATCTGGTGTGATCACAAACTCTGATCCAATCAACTTGATCCATGGACACTTCAATGTAGTAAGAGTACGATCTGAGATCCCTGTCCCATAATAACATCCGAATATGGTTCAAAATGCACTGCTGACGAAGTTTGATCACGATTCCACCTCCTCCTTCCCCATTTTCCTCAATTATGTGTCTCGTAAATCCTCTCTCAACGTCATAATTCTGACAGTCTCCATCAAGAATTGCCTGACGCATTTCCCCTTTTAATACTGTAGCACCGTGCTTAACATGAGCAACATTTTCTTCGGGCACGAGATATCCACGGTATCTTAACTCCGTGTCTCGAGACTTGTTCTGAGCAGAAATGGCATCCAAAATCATGTCTGAGGATACTAGACCCGTTGGTCGTACTGTTTCAAGAAGCACATTGAGATTCATTAGAGGGAGGCGCACGTGATTAAGTACAGAGCCAGCGTCATGATGAACGTCTTGATTGCTGCGAACCCAGTTGCAAACGGCTTCAAAGATTTTCTCCTCAGCGGCACAAAATGAGTCTCGGGAAATTAGTTCCGTAACGCCAGGCTGCCAAATATAACAAATCATGTAAAACATAAGTAATATTATGACATTATTCAACCGTCTTTACAATATTTACAATGATTTTTAAAAGAAATTACCGGTGACAAGAGTAAAAAGGAAGAGTGATCTAAAAGCGTTCCAGCATTAGCGTCAGCAAAGACACAGCAAGTGTTCACCAGCGACTCAAGACCAAAGGCAAGTGCAGTGTCCAAAATGGCGCACACATTCCCAACGTGTAAAGCTGCTTGTAAGTAGTCGCAAATACTAGCCTCCAACTCTTCGAATCCCCACTGGTGGCACAATCTGTTAAAATATTCAGAATTCAAATGCATGCATTAGTTTTAATCAAAATCGTCAATTGCCATTTTGTCATCATTTGAACTTCTACTTACCCCAATACATCCAAAATCACATCCTCCTTCAGCTCGCCCAGTGCCATCCTCCCCGTGTACACATACTTCAGCAATGACTTAAAGGCTGCAGTTGTGGCCGCTTTGAGTTCCACCTGCGACTGAGTGCTCTCCTTCATGCCCCCATACAACAGGGCTCGAAAATACTGGGACCGCGCAGCAAGTATAATTTTATGGGCCGGGAAGCTAACTCCCTCGACCACCAAATGAACGTCTGCATACTCAGGATTAAGGAAAAGTGAGCTTTTTAAGTTATCCGATAACATGTTCACATGGTCAACGTCACAGCTTAAATCTTTGCCCGATGATGATCCTCTAGTCTCACAACCGCTTGAGCTCATCTCGGCGCCCAGACCTTCACTTCACTTGACCAAATAAACCTGACCCCCGTTAAAAGATCAACTAAAACAGAGAAATGAGCAGCGACAATAATAGTTCAGCGATTAGTAGTACAGGAAAAGTTTCAGCTAAAAACCACCAGCTTCTCAATAATTTAACAACGGACACATACAAAACCACTTTGGTTTATATCGATAACACCCACAAAAACTGTTTATCACACCATATCACACCTTGCTCCAGCGTCGCTCTTGTATCCACGCAATCTTACTTATCCTTCCCGTGAAACTAACAACGCTGCACAATAAACTGGATCACAAATAGCATTGTAAATCCCACTCCAGTTGCCTAATTTCCCCGCTGCGCTGCGGCAGCTTCTTTGATTCCAACCAGCGACTGGACACACGCTGGAAACTCAAGATAACCCAAAAATCTCCTGCGCTTCTTCTGGTCACCCAGCGTTGACAATACTTAACATCTGACACTGACACCACAACAAACAAAACTCATCTGTTCGCATCTGCTGACTTGTTCATGCATTCAGCTCTCTAAAAATCAATACACTTTTCTAATGACGCAAATCTGATGACGACGCTGCAAGCGTCCTGATTTTTTTATTTTGTCCGTGTGGGTAGCAAGTACCGTAAAAACCACCTCAAACTTTCTTTGCCAATTTAATTGTCTCTATATCGTCAGCAAATTTGCACTAAACTCATCATCCCTCGTCCGTCATTATATTTTAATGGTTGCACACACATAAAAATCCTAATAATAATTATTATTTAAGCGTTTCTGTGTTGTTTTGCGCTGCAATCCCCGACCCACGAACACAAACATAAATATTTTTGTGTGCTGACTATACTCAGTTTTTTATTAGAGCTTCATTCCCAAAACCACATTCCTTTGTAGTCATTCATTCATTCAATAAAAAAGGGAATCGCTGCAAAAAAAAGATGTTGCCACTTTAATGCCAGAGCCAGCAGACACGATAACATACAGAAAAAATAATAATATTACATGAACTATTATATGAGCAGAAGCAGCGTTTTCTAAGCGTAACCGTAATGTTTTAAAACGCTTTGTACACACAAGTGCAATATAGTGGCGTTTGGTTGTTTTTAGTGAGTCGTCTTCTTGTGTGTGTGTTTAAATTTGCATGTCAGTTTGTGGACTTGCTTTTTGGAGACCACTTATTATTACGCTTTTGCCAGCCAAAGACATAGGATCCATACATGTATTTTGTGTCGTGATCATCAATTGAAGCGTATTTTTTGGTAGTAAAGTAAGTTGTACTACTACGTAGTAAAGTAGTAACACGGCACGGCACACATTGCCGCACTACCACCGCACCACCACCGTGACCGTAAAGCAGATTTTTCATAGAAAAGGACGATGGAGTATAATAAAAAGGAAGTAAACATTTTTACACAGAAGACTATGTAGCAAAGGAATCTTTAAAAACAGGCAATTTAGATGTCAGTCTAGATGTCTAGATACCTTTGGCTTTCATATGAAAATGGTTTCTTGTGCTTACGCTACTTTCTTACTTTTTTACAAGGGATGAAAATAAAATTGCTTTTTTATACCTTGCAATATGCACAATGTGTTATAATGCATAAGGATAAGGCATGAAAGGAGCAACTCTTTCTGTAAAAACATCTACTAAAAAGTTATGAAGAATTTTTTATATGTAAAAAAACATTATAAACTGAGCAGAGTGCGGATACATCAACTCAACACTAGTACCATCATCGTCACATTTAATGTTTTACCGAAATGGTACACATTGTGTGAGGTGAATTTTTACTGCAGGTTGGTTGGCCAAAGTGTTTTGAACCTTATTTGGCTTTGTAGAGCATAAGAGCAACATTTATGAATATAAATCTATTATAAAAACTGCATAATGTATAGCTATTTCCATTGCATAACAAACATAAAGAAAGGGTTAAGTTTTTTACACATATTGTTGTGCTGCTATATGCTGTTATTGCAGTGGTGGTAGAAGTCAAGTCACAAGTAACGAGTAATATGCCAAAAACAAGCTGAAAGGCAAAGGGTTATTTGAATTAAGCATGTAAACTTATTAATAGCTAGTCATATAGTTTGCTGTAGTAGAGTTTTTAGCAGGTATACATGAAATGGGGCAATGTGAAACAGACTTTTGTTAAAATGCTTGATATGTTGGGTTGGTCTTACTGACTTTGTACATAAAACCGTCTATTTTTATGTTGCAGGTGATGAGCACGTAAAAGTCAAGTTTTTCAAAAGGACTGGGCTATAGTTGTATGTATTTATTAGGGGATAAGCACATTGCATTGTCCTGGAAAAATACTGAATGACACGTTATAGGGAAATGTGAGATTGAACATGTGACAAACCTTAAAACTGAAAATGTGACAAGTGACAACTCGGATTTGTGCCAAAATGGGAAAGAAAGTTTGTGAAAATGTGGACAGCAAACGGGAGCTTCTATACTCCTTTAGCACCCTAGTGTTCACCCCGTTGCTGTACTACTTTGCAGTGACATCCGCCCTCAACTCGGCAACTGGCAGTGGTTCCTCTGTCACTGGAAGTGGTCCTGGAGAGTCTTCTTCAGTGACACTGGATGGAGGTGAAGACAGTTCTACGGATACTGGAGGATTCTCATTTGCCCAACAGTCACCGCAACAGCAGCAGCATAATGATGAGAAAGTTGGGGGAAGTGGGACTACTGGAAATGATAGTGTTGCCAGTGGAAGTGATCCTATGATTGGATTCATTCTGGAGCACAGGGAGCTTCCCTTTGAGACTGTTTTCTATGTGGCGGCTTTTGAGGTGCTGAAGCTGCTTATTGTGTTCACCGTGTTTCCAGGATCTCACTTGTTTGACCAGACGCCGTCACTGCAGGCTATGTGGAACTTGTCTGGGGGAGGGAGTATGGGGGCAAGTGCTGGACTTGGTGGATCAGGACCGGGTTCCAGTGGAAAGGCGTCTCAGGGAAGATTGCCTTTTAGCAAGAGAGACAGTGCTGTTGCAAAGTCGCCTCCTTTGCAAATTAAGGTAACTGACATTCTGGAGAAGAGTTTAAAGAAAGCTTTACATTAAAAAAAATGCTTTTCGATCTTTTTAGATAATGGAGCTTTGGAAAGGATTCTGCAACTTTACGGCAGGGTGTGTCATTTGTCACGTTTTCGTGGTGTTATTGGGTGCTCCTATAATTGAGTAAGTCAAACTATGTTGATTAGATGTAAAATTCGATTAACTTGATAAAGTAATGCAATTGACTGATAATTTGCAATCCAATTATTTCAGGGACTGCAAGGTAACATTCCAATTCAGCGTCATTCTTACCACACTACTTCTTTCCCCGCTCTGCTTGGCCGTTCAACCCAGTCGGCTTTTGCAAGAGTTAATGTTCATTAGGTACGAAATTGCAAGCATTAAAAATCTAATTCTGCGTTCCTAATTATGCATTAGTACAATAATCATGTTTACTTTCGTTTTAGCTTGTGGAACTCTGAAAATGAGATTTTAAACCGTACGAAATGGAAATTTGCCGCAACAGTATTTGGAGCATGGGCGGGTGCCATTGTCATTCCACTGGACTGGGACAGGCCTTGGCAGAAATGGCCAATTCCCTGTTTGTCATCGACAGTTTTGACATTTCTCGTTTCTAATCTAGTTATAACTATACACCTAATTTGCTCCATTTTCGGAGTTTATCATAAGATTTACGTGTTCTCAACAGAGTCCAGTAAGATCAAGAATTTTTAGATCTCGATGACAGGATAAAGAGTTTTGTTACTCAGTTTTTTACTGTTTTATTAATGCTTCTAGTCATGAAATTTGCATTTACCTTGTAATGCTCCAGTACGATTGTTTACAGAAAGGATGAATAAATTCTGCAAACCATAGAGCATGATGTTTAAACATGCATAAAGAATACACAGTTTATTCCAATATTTTCACATTTTTTTTCATTTGCTTTATCAATCTTATAATCATTTTTAAACATTAATCATAATAATTGTAAGTTTAATACTCTATTACATTTCCACATTCTCCCTTCGTGAATCACAAGAGCAGAATGATGTTTCTACTGGCTTTTACTTTTTCAAAAAGAAAAAACGATTATTATCACGAGGTTTTTTTCATATCAGGATTTTACAGTAAAGTTATATCAATAACAGTTATTACAATCATATAGTAATAAGTCATCATTAAATGGTTTTTATATCAATGCAGTAGTACACTCACATATTATAAATAACTCTAAACTGAATGTTTATGAAAGAATTTATCTGAGAACATAGTTACTTTATATGCCTCTCTATCTCTAAATATCGATATATATAATCAAGGAGGAACCACAGTTAAACTTAGTTTTTTTATAGCAAATCGCTCAGGTGTTGTCAAACTAAGAATTGACCTATTATTATTAATAATTATCAAAAAGCAACTCAATATTATTCATATCGAAAACTTTGGATGATAGGAGACAACCCTTAATTATATTTTTGACATAGCAAAGTGGAAGTAAAAATCAATATTTTTTCTCGTTTGTTTTTAGCTAAGCTGATGAAAATAACTACATAAAAATAATAATAAGAATATAGAGGTAAATCATAGATCATATTATGTCACAGTTGCACATTCACAGTTACTTCATTTTCAGCAAAAACTTATGGTATACATCATTATCCTATAATCGTACAACAAACATTGTATACGTAAAGTCCGGAGGGGAACATTTCTTGCAATTTTTTTTCTTCATAATTGATATATCAATAATAATAATAATTGAAACACACAAAAAATAATAATAAACAATAACAATATTGTAGAGCAGTAATTATACAATATATATAGCAATAATTTTTTGACCAGAATAGAATTAGTTCGATCGCTACGTATTCATGTTTATATTGATGTCGTTAAAGAATAAATATAAATTATCGGCAAATCATCTTGAAACAAAGTTAAATCAAATTGCAAAATATTTTTTTAGAATGTAACGTCTAGAATTGATAAGGAATGAATTAACATGATATATAATAAGTAAAAAGCATTTTTTTCTTCATCCTGATCAAGTCCTCACTTAGCAAGAAATCAACCAATCCACTGGTACTTTTTTCGGTGATGACTGAAACGGTTCACATTTAAATAACGTATTATTCTACTTAATTTTGATAGTTATAGCTTGTATCATGGCCGTTAACATTTGTTGACGTCAGGTGGTGTACTAAGGTATTCATCAGCACGTTTGTGATTGTTCAGAGCCATGGCTGTATACGTATCATGAGGCAGTTCTGACTTTCGTCTCAGAAGGGGTTTCTCAGAATTCTTCTGGGGTTTTGGCTGCTGCAAAAGCAACAAATGATACAATTTGATAATAATCTTGCATTGAGTCCAGCTTTGTCAGTCATACGGAAACTCCCAAGTTACCTGTTCAACGGGTTGATGGTCTTTACGCTCATATGCTATGATGTCGTTTATATCAGCTCCTTCCTCACCGCCAGGTACGGCATTGGCTGGACCGGCGCCCATGGTTTCGAATTCGTCGGAATGAGGAACCCGGCTGTAAATAGGACTGCTAGTGGCTAACTCCTCGATTTTGGTCCACATACTTTCACGTTTAGTCAATGATTGTTTTTCCAGTGCCCGTTGCTGCTTATAATTTTGTGTACATTCGTCAAATAACTTTTGATTGATCTCCATCAGCAATTTCAAGGCATTGTATATCAATCCATGAATAGTCCTTTAAAGTTATAAACAGAATAAAAAATTATTCACTTTCTTCAAAACAAATGGTAATTAGCTCTTGAGAAAAACAAACATACTTGTTCCAATGCGTCTTAGAATTCCGGTACAGGGCAGGGAACATAATGGGAAGTATTTCTGTAGCATTATCACTAATCAAACTCATAATATACTCATTGTTCCAGTAGTAAAGTGCTCTTTCCGCAACCTAAATAAACCAAGTCAAACCAGTGGCAAATTAGATTACGTATGAAACAACATGGCAGCTATACAACAGCATCACGTAGATACCTGGAAATGGGGCGAAGAGACACATCTAGCTAACTGCCTAAACAAGGGCTTCATTACTTTACGAAACTCGGCAGGTTCAATGACATCTAGAATCTCTTCCAGCTCGTTCAGATACATAACCTGTTAAGGAAATAAAACCACAAGATGATGTTACTGAGCAATTCAAATATTTTTGTAATACAAAAATAATGCTGTTACATACCTCCTTGGGCGAATGAGTTTTTGGCCAAAATTTGAGAAGTGCCATAATTACAGGCTGGGTCAGGGAGGGATCCTTTTCCAAAAATTGAACCACACAGTATCTACAGATAAATAAAGTTTCAAAATTAATTTTTTTGAAAATATTTAATTTTTCAAAATTTAATAATTAATTTTTAATTAAATTAGTTAATTAAAAAAACTTGCGCCAACTGAGGATGATATACTGAAAGACTCTTGACTTTATGCAGAGGAAGCAGTACTTTCAGCAGGAACGTCTTATGCTCATCTTTTAATGGTAACGCAAATCCGTTAATTATACTGGACATAGGAAAACAAGAAAACATAACACGGTTACACAACCATTTCTTAAATGAACTCAACCATTCAGCACGTTGTTGAATAATGATGTGAAACAAACCTTCCTAGAATTTCTAACAGTTCTGCGATCCCATTATGATGTTCTGTTTCGTAAATGAATCTGTAGAAAATGTTGTTGATCTGCTTTCTAATGTAGGCTCGGAGGTTAAGAAATTTGCCGTAAATGCGATGAAGAGTCGTTTTCAAAAAATCCCGTTCACGGGGGTCTTCAGAATCAAAAAGGTCTAATAACTGCAAAACATATATCATAATATACAGTATATATTTTATTATCACGTTATCTTCCAATCTTTGAAATAGGAAACATAAGTATTGAATATCACTTACCGAAAGTACAAATCTTTGGTCAATGTATTTCTTCGCAACGGTAGGTTGAAAGTCGGGGGATTCCAAAAATCTATTTCACATGAATAAAAACGTTGAGTCATTAGAAGCTGGAAATAAAGAATTGGAAATATGCCAAACTATACGCAATTAAGCATTTACCTTAAAAAGAAGTCATAAACTAATTGTAAATGTGGCCATGCTGCTTCCAAGGTGGGTTCATCCTCTTCTGGATCGAACTCTGCGCCATGTGGATTTGACGATGGTGGTAATGTACGGAACACATTGACGGCAAACTGGAATACAAAATGGAACAATTTACGATCAATAATCAATAGAGCATTCAATGAGTGCCATTCATTACACGCATAATAACACTCATCAGCATACCATGTTGACCGCCTCCGGGTAGATAGGTTCCGTGAGCACACCCCTTTGCGTCGTGATGAACTCCACCATTTCATGTAGCGCACACCTTTTGACTTCTTTGTACTTGATATCCGACAAGGGGTCAGACACAAAGTCAAAGAGGACACAGCACTGGCGCAGCTTTTGGATGAACAGCTCTTCCCTTTCCGACGCCGACGCATCTGGTGGAGCAAAGCAACACGTTTGCATAATTTCAGGTACTTTTAGCTTAAAGCTACCTGCTCTTTTCAACTTTCTCCCAAAATTAGTTAGTTTCCACATTTTTTTGCATACAATTTAAACTCATATAGAGAATGAAAGATGATTTCATTCTATGAAGAGCATTATGTCTGTAGTCTGCAAAATAATCTGTCCTACGATCAACCAAACTGCTTACGTGACGACTTTACTTAACTATTTCCTAGATATCGTTGATGTCTACACGAATTTAATCATCCATTTTACACTCTATTGTCTATTGAATTTGGACAAAGCTTCCCCGATCACAATGAAATTTCCGAAACCCCGTAACCCCAACGCAAATATGTGTGCTCTACTATCTCATTATTTCTTGTAAACGATAGTTGATTTATTTCCAATTTATTGTCAGTAAAACAATAAACTTTTATGGCTTTTGTTTCTCAACTTCAAGAAGCACAGTATAAATAAGTAATCAATACACAATATATACTCCGTCATGTTGTGTAAACTACGAAACAAATCGAATTTCTAAGTTCCGCAAGGTGTCATCCGCTTTTACTAAGCACACATTGTTGCTCTATATGAGTTTAGTTTCCCGTTTGAAACAATATAATGGCTTTTCTAATTAAATCATTTCTTCTTGTTTCCGTCGACAAATGTCCAAACAGACTGACATCCTTGTACTACACGACCTTCTGCAAAATATGCCCTCACCCCGGGACGGAGCTCTAGGCTCAATTCATTGCTTCATTAACTATAGGACAAACTTAATATCATCCTAAAATTACATTTTATGTACATAGTTTATCATCATCATAATTTATATTTCTTCATCACTCGGCTCTCTCTATTTCACAACATCTACCGTATCGGTATCATGATCATAAAACTCATTAATTAAAATTATGGCTTGGCAAAAAGGGTCCATACAACGCAGAGACACCATACAATACACATTATCTACTAGAAATATGATCATGGAAGCTATGGCACGGAAGCTGGAATCGAATTGGGGTAATTGGATTGAGTGCATTCAGAGCGTTTCCTAACATCACACGGCTACAGGAAACTAGTGGTAATATCGACCATCGGCCTTTCTGCTTGCCTACTAAACTAGTATCTCTACTTCACATAAAAATTTCCTGCCACTTTCACTCCTCGTTGACGAGACTTAACTAGCATGACAAGTCTAAATTGGTACTTTGCCTAGCGCTAGAACGAACGCAACCACCAGCACGTAGCCCACTGCACTGGTCATGTCAGTAGCAATTACCCATTTTTTACATTAATCCTACGTGCTATTTCTCATGATCCTATTTAAAAAGTCGTAAAAAATGCCACCTTCACTCCAGTGAAAGCGTATATATACGTACCCTTAAGCTGAGGAAGAGCCTTAAGTTCCCGATTCTTCGACACGTTGAACCTTGATGAGCTCTGGCGTTTATCTTTCTTCAAATAGGGCGGACCCGAGTATTTTATTTTATTGATTGGAGTCGGTGGTGGGGCCTTGTTGGTCCCGTCCTCATTATTGTTCTTACTATTTGTCCCCTGGAAAGTAATACAAAACCATGCATTTATTTACTGTTGCCAGTAAAAGCTCTTTAGGCAGGCATCATCATGGTGGTGGCGCATGAATCTTGTATCCGGCATAGCAGCAAAAGTCATCATAATGCTGATCTTCCTAAAGCAAAAGCATGATCCTCAACCGGCCATTTCCCTTTCCTTTTTTTGCTATCCCTTTCTCTCTACCTCGTTTACAGTAGTAGGCTCATCACAAGCCATAAAACATTGCTAACAAAATCCGTTGATATGCACAATTCTCAGGTAAAGTTGAAAGTATTATCATGCTCACATCAATATCACCTACTCCAGCACGTTGCTTCACTCTACCTAACACCTTCCAAAAAAACGAGAAAGGAGCTTAGTTGTTCTTACTACTTTTTTACTAGCAAGTCCATCTTTCTCTCTTCTTCATTCCTTCTCACCACCACTTTCCTCTTAAAAGCTCTTCAGTTCACTAGCAAAAGAGAATGTGATATTATGGTGATGATGAATAAAAAAGTACTTTTTTCTTGGCAAGCATATGTGCACCTTCTACTATTTACTATACAGGTAGGTACTTACACCGACAAAATAAAACTGGCCATATTTTGTGTGTTTTACAAGATTATTCTACTTTAGTCTCTCTGGAACATGCCGATACGCCTAGTTTTCCAAGCAGTATATTATTATTATACAGCTATTATTATGATGACGACAATGAAATGAAATCCAATAGATGCAGTAGAGAGACGTGGCAAACACAAAAAAAGCAACAAAGCTTCAGCTTATATAAGCTTCTATTTCTTTGTAGTCGTTTTTACTACTACTATCATTGCCACCGTTGCTAAAATAAAATACAAAGTGTCTATATTGGTAGCACACTAACAACACGTTCTCATTCCATTGTGCATATCGATTTTCATAATAATCTCATCTAAGTGACATGACAGGATGTGATCGACTCATTTCACTTACTCACAACAGCTTAAAAGCTTGTATGCTATGTGGTTTGGTGAGATGAGAGAGACAGGCGAAAGAAAAGAGGAAAAAATACTTTCTTCTACTTAAGTACCAAAACTCGTGCCCTGCTACAAAGAAATTGTACACACATCGCTGGGCATTAGTCGCAATAACGTGTCCTTTTCTTCGTCTTTCTCCACAAATCCTAAAAAGAATTGCTTTTCTTTCAAATACCACCACCATCACCATACTTGGAAAACAGTTGTAGAGTATAGTGGATGAAAATGTGAAAGTTCATTGAATTGCGCTAGCATAGGTATTATAATAGCATTTGTACATACGAAATGGAAATGAATTCGCATTTAAGCGTGTGTACTACGCGAAATAATGCATAAAATTGACAGCACATACGAAGAATGGCATAGACGGGATAAAAGAAAAAGAGAAGCGTTTGAAATTGAAAAATGGACTTACATCACCCGCTCCACTACTGGAGTCATCACTACTATCATTTCCATTATTTTCCGGAGAAGAAGCAGTATCAGTTTTATCGTTATCCATATTATTTTATAAAGATAGCCAAAATGATTGCGTACGAGTAAATAATTTTCTTTTTTTTGGTTTATAAACTACCACAGATATAATTGCAGCACATTTAAAATTACAACAGGATAGTGTGGGAGAGCAAGCCGAACAGAAGTTAACACACACAGGAGAAAAGAGCAAATGTTTCAAGAGGTTTGAAAAACACGTACAATATAACGTTTGGAGAGCGTGACACAGTGGGTAAGTTAAGGTAAAGTATACATCTAGTTAACTAAAAATACACACAGAGCTTGTGATATTTTTAGGTAGAAAAGTACTAAAAGTTACTAACAAGTAGACATAGGATTTGGGACTACTTTTCTTCAGAGGAGATATAGCACAATTAACAATAGCACGACGCGAGTATATCGAGGGTTCAGTCAGACTTATAGGTTTTCTTTTCATACAGATCAGAAACAGCTCTCACATAAATAGCAGCATTGTTCTTTAGCACAATTAACATCACTAACAAGATCGCCTAATTGGACAATAACAGTTTATATGTGGACAATTCTCATTGGTTGGTTTAATGGCAGTTTAAGTTTCTAGGAATTGATAAAAACGGGAGGAAAGAACGGGGCAAGAAGCATGTTGCTTTACCCGAATGATCTAGATTGGAACACAAATGCATTCATACAGGTTAAAAGGGCTACGACACAGATTTTCTAACTATAAGCTAAACACAAATTACTTTGAAAGGTAAAATTGGGGAAAATGTGCACACTCAGTGTGCAACTAGGTATACTATTACCAAGCTAAAGGCATGCACAAATGTTAACAGAACAATAGGTTGGATTGTTCATCAACAGAAAAATACTAGCTAATGACACAAGTTACACAACGACCAACATGCCTTTGTCCAATTCTTCTTCTTTTTTATTACTGTCAGCAGTAATGTCTTGACTTTTTTATGCACGGGCAAAACTACGAAATGGACAAAACTACAGGATTTTTAGCGTGCTTTACGTGACTATGAATTGATGAATATTTCAAGCGTAAAATTCATGACTATCATCGTCCCTCTTCTCGTAATAACAATAAATTGTAAACACACGCCCAAGGTCACTACTCATCATAAACTACACACATATATAATTTCGGCTACTTACAACGATAACATCGTACACACGACAATATTACTGCATGAACTAGGGAACTATACTACGAACTTGTGACTACTTATTATAATACAGCTACAAAAACCGCAGCACAATAAAGCACACACTTTTCAATTTTTCCCAATAATATTACACCGGCAATATAGACTCTACTTCTACATGATATTCCACTTTACAAGATAAATATTAAACACAATACCTAATAATTTATTAGATACACAGTCGTGTTGTGGTCGTGCCTCTCTCTTTCTTGTCTCGTTTCTCTGCTTTCAGTTTTTGTTCGTGTATCGATAACTTTTAAAGAGGATAAACACACACTTAAAACAGCCCAAGCTTGTCTTAAAATGTGTCTATTCTGTCAATCACTATTTAACTCATAGATTCAATCAGTGCGTTTGTCTGAATAAATATAAGCGTATTCATTCACTCTTTTTTAATTGATAATTATGTACATCACAAAATGAATGTAAGAAAACATGAAAGTTTTCAAGCCACCGATCTGCTTCTGTTGTTGTGCAATTAGGCATACCACAACAGCACGCACAAACCTATTATTCTTCAAGTTTGCATCCAAGCACCTTTCCCCTTCTTGCACACAGAGAAAGCACCAGTGTATATATAACAAGCACACTCCACTATTATTAATTATGCTAAAAGCGTGTATTAAAATACTGCCGATTGTCACCTTTGTTTCTTTTAGTATCCTGTCATAAAAAAGCCACAAACAAGCCTAGAATATGATTTTCTCTCCGGAATGCACCATTTGAATACCTAACTGGAAACAGAGGACTTTTATCGATTAATAAGTCAATATGCGCGGCTGGTCTGTTTAGTGCTTAGTTTAGTGGAATGTAGGAAGTCAAGTCAGTGGACATGAAGAAGAAAAAAAGAAGAAAAAACTAGCACAACTTTTTGTATTTTTCCATTTCTACCACCATTAATTTTCAACATAATATATCAGCATGTTGTATGCATCACCACACACATACACACTAACCAGAGAGAACAGACTTTTTAGCAGTCAAGCGAGCAGAAACAGTGATAGCAGCAGTATAGCACAGACATCACATATCACATCACATTATCATCAGCCACACTGGACTATGACTTGTTTTGATGTTTTTGACTGATTCTTTCTCTCTTCATCTCTTTCAAGAAGACTCAGACAAGCTCGCAAACACTTCTTGCTCTCTGCTGCTCCTCACTCTACTCTGATGATGAGCAAACATCCGATGACTGACTATTGGGAGAAACACTCTTCTGCCTAGACTCTACCTACCTACAAAACCAAGCAAATAAACAAACCAGCCAAAAACAGCCGTGTGTAGTAGTTTTTTTAGTACACGAGCTGCGAACGTATATACACGTTCCAAGAAAGGTGGGAGTCCTCTTGATAAAAGGCTGTATATATAGGTACACAATGTCAGCCGCAAGAATGAAACCAGAATACAGGGAGAAAAGTCAGTCGATTTGGTAATAAAAAAGAATATCACCGTTAGTCAGCACGCTAAAAAAAGCCAGCCAGCACCAAGCACCAGAGGCAAAAGAATTGCACTAACCGTACCAGACAAGACTCCAGCACTATTTATTTACCTTTTCATTATATTAATACCGTATTTATTACAAGTTATGGTAGCGGTAGCACAAGGGAGGAAAGAGTACAAGTACACGATAGTGTTGTGATACGAGTATCTCCCGTGGTGCTGGACAAACTCACACCTAAAAAAATGAATTCTGCAATACCCTGACCATGTACTACAACTGTGCGCTGCTTTGCTAATGGTGCTTATAGGTACGGCGGAATATCATCAACATGATATGATGATTATGGAATAAAATATTTTACACACGGCAGCGGTTTTACTACTACTATTTCGACAGCAGCAGCAGCAAAAGCAGTAGTAGGAGCTGATGTAGATGAACGGTTTGAACGAGGTTCGCTCTCTCCACTGGGTGAAATCCAACTGAAATGGGACAAGAGGAGTAAGCAGAGAAAGGTAAAAATGCTGACTCTCAAGTCAAGCTGTCTCTCCCGTTTTCTCTGGTTTTGCTCTGCGGCTGCTGCCTGCTACTTGAAATGCAGTAACAGCCAGTACACACACCAATAGCAAGGGCGACACAAACTATTGCTTCCTATTTTTCTTCAACTTCTCCTCCTGCTTCAACTTTTATTACGGAACCATATGGACCATTGCTCATCACAAACCAGACTGGGCGAACAAGACAAAAAAGTGGGAGAAGTGAATCTCTCGTTTTTTCCACTTTTCCCAAGATTGATCAGCAACCAGGCGAACAACAACAGAACAAACCTACATCACACAAGCATTTGCAGAGTACATGCGAATTGCTGAGAGAGAGTGAAGTGAAACGAGGCAAAATGAAAACAACCAGCACAAAGAGTGAAACCAGAAAAGTTAAAAGCAAACGCTCATTCTACCGCTTCAGCTCCAGGAATTTTCTCCCATCATCAATAACAACATCATCATTATCATCATTTTATTTTCGGTATCATTATTACTTCCTCTACAAGGATGAAAAAGGACAGGACTAAATGCACAATACATAATAGGGCTTCTTTTCAAACGATCATCATCAAGCATTCGAGCACACACTCTCGCGTTCCAGGATTTTATGTATGCGTTGATGCCCCTTGGCAAACAATAAATAAATTGGTCATGTAGTTTATAAGCCATCCTTATTCATACAAGTAGTAAACCCAGGCATGCATGTATGAGTGACTGAGTACACATCACACACCATAGACAAATGGTCCAAGTTCAAAAGAAAATTGTCCTGTCCTTTCTCTTCAACTCTGGCAATTTTTTTTCTACCTAGGTTCCGTAGTAATGCCGTAAAAAGCTCTGCTTTCTCTATATAAGCCCATCTTCCTAACTTTCTCACTAATCTTGGGACTAGGACATACTCAAGTAAGCAGACCCACGCAACAACAGAACGAATAAAATCCACGTCTTTGTCCATTGGACTGCCTGTCTACTAGCCGTGGAAAACGTGATGCCCACGTCTTGCTTAAAAAAAGCGAAACTAGTAAAAAAAAGTTTCGCCTTTTCTTTTTTGCTCGCTCTATGGCTGCGCGAATAATCTATCCATATATCCCCATCTTCGCCACTACTACAGCAGCAGCACGAAGCACCAACCAATTTCAACCAAAGTAATGGCTCTGAGAAAAGGAGAGAGCGACAGAGCGAGCATGAGAGAAAAGCCTTGCTTTCTCCTTGCTTGACTCGCAAAACTACAAAATAATATGTATAGAGAGAGAGTGAACAGATACCGATTCCACCATTGAACGGGCTCGGATCTTTCCGATATCCTACGATATATGCGCACATGTACCTTATATACATTCAAAAATATCATACAATTCATATATTTTTATTCATTATAACCTAAAAAATTACAATAAATGCTCCAACACGCTGCTGCCTACTCTTTTATATGTTGCTGGAAACTAGCTCTAACAGACTTTGAGCCAATAAGCGTCCACTAAGATCCTTTCTTCTCCAAGGCAGAAAAAAAAGTTTGAAAATAACAGTAAAACTATCAGGATTTGTTTTCAGTTAACCATGAAAAACGAAAGGAGAGAATAATAACAGGTTCATGAAATTCAAGTACACAAAAAACGTTTCTTGAAGGGTTTATCAGCTTGTGTAATAAAAAGGTTCACAGGTTCATAGTAATGGCTACATGGCTACTACATGCCACCATGAGCATGTTCAATTACATCAAAAGCAAACTACGCTTCCATAATATGTAAGCGACTTTATGTGTATTTCAATATAGAGCATAACTACATTTACTACATAGACCCATTAATACCATGGTGGTGGACATCATATCTAGCTTTACCGCACTTACTGCCATAGGCCATAAACGCAAAAGTAAAAGAAGAGAAAATCGCTCACAGAAATGCCAATGCATGAAAAATTACATGGTGCTTTTTTTGGTGAGACCGGGATAAATTGCGAGTTACTTATGACCAACCATGAATACAGAATAATTTCCCTTTCCCATGTACATGGTGAAAGCTACATGCTACCGTAAAATACATGATTAGCATTATATCGTTCGCACGTCACCAGCAGCAAAGTGAATATTATGTAGTCACCGTGTTATCGCGTCGGTTTAATGCAAGTAAAAAGGGAAAACAAAAACGGAAGGAGACTTGTGATAAAAGCAGCATTTTTCATTCCCCATGAACTGACACATTAAAATGCCTGCACATTACATTGAATACCATTACACTGAAATGTATTCAAAATCACAATATGATCATCACAGAAAAGCCTAAAATAGAATCGATTCCTATGTACGTCATGAGAAAGAAAACTTTCTCCGGTTTCACAATAATATCCAAAAGGGTAAGGGTATCAGATATTATTGAGGAAAAAAATACTTTCACTTCATCGAGTAGTAGCAATTTCGGTACTGGGTACCGATTTCATTTCGCCTGTTGTGTGCAGGCTAAAATCACAAAATTCATGGGTACATATGGCCATTATAAATTCAAACATCATCGCCAAACAGGAATTTATGTGGTGGGCAGCGTACACATATGATACGGGTTTTCTTGCCATATAAAATAACAACAATTGCCCTTTCAAGTTCAGTCAAGCGAATGAACCACTTTTTTCTGTTGCTTTGTGTGTGGTCGTTTGAGCGTGAGTATGCACACTAGGCCATTCATTACAATATTGATAGTGATATCACGATTCGATATAGGAATACGATACGACCTATTTTTATAACAGCCCATTACTTCTATTGTTTCAACTTGGTATTATTATTGTTCCGCTAATATGCACACTGTTTATGCTTGGTTCACAACTCGACAAGCTTGACTCTCATTTGTCTGTCATATTTTCATGCATACAGCATACGCCATCATATAACCAGCATATAATGGATAAAAAGCTAATCAAAAGTTTCGGTCTAGTGGAAAAAAGTGAAACAAAATCTAGAGTCTCCTCGTTGCTGATTTGGTGTTTATCATCATCACCATACACTCTTATTCATTTAGTTTGCTGTCTGTTACGCAAGCCAAAAAGCTATGAGTGAATCAGACCAAACTTTCTCTATGAGAAACTCTAGGAAAATTCTAAGAATCAAGAAGCAAACAACAAATCAACCATACTGAGGCATACTGCATAATATTATGTCGCTAAAAGATGAAAAGAGATGAAAAGATGAAGCTATATAAAGCAATGCTAACCCTACACGATTATACATGAATGTTTATAACACAGCGAGAGAAAAGATGGAGAAGCCCTGTTCTCAACATGGCATGTGTCTTTCAGTTAAGTTGACAAAAATATTAATGCCATCAAGAAGATTGGAAAATCTAAGTAGACTACTATATAGCTATAATATAAATATATTTACAACGCATTATATAACAACATCGCATATGGGTCCCAGTGTCTCATCAATAATCTCTCGACTTTTTTTTTACTTTCTCCATCCATCCATCTACCCATTTCCGTGAAAAGACTTTTTCATACAAGTTTATCGTTTTTTGTGGGAGAAATCCTTCTTTTCTTTACATCTTGTTAAATCACAATTTGTACTACCCCATAACCTACAAAGTAATTCTTTTTCTTTCTCTCCATACCTCTCCAGTGTCATATAAATAATCTGAAATAAGATTTCCCATCCTATTTATTATTATCGTTGAATACAATCTTATCGTTTTTCTTTCAGATTTTATCATATATTTTATTATATGAGACGTATAAACTCAAGAGTCAAACAAAAAATCTACATTCAAGGCGACTATTCATTCACTCATTTCGGCACTAGTAATTTTCCCTTTTTCTCTCTACCACCAAATAACTTTTCCAACATCTTTCTCCTTTACTCAATTTTCTTTCAACCCTTTTTCTACGTAACCCGCAATTTTATTATGAAACTGCGTATTTTTTTCATAAAACTTTCCCTGCTTTCACTTTCAATTCAGCAACAACTTTCTCCTGTCAATAACCTTTTTTTACTTTTGCCACTATCGCAGAAAAACAACAACCTTTCACCTTTAGCCCCCAATATGTATTCCATACGGACAAAATAACAAAATCCTTTAAAGCCTATAAAGATCTACAAAATAATATCCATTTATTTTTGTGAAAGCCTCTCTGACCCCGTTTTTTACGCTGCTAGCAACCTGTTACAGTGTGCCTAGTGTTCTTGACATGACAAGCACCATACCACACATCTGCTGGTTCTTCTGCGTAATATTCTCTTTTGTATTTTTGGGAGTCTGGAGGATTCCATTTTAAAAGCACTCAAAAGCCAAATTAGGCTTTGGCCAAGCATCACAAACATTTGCGTCCTGAATACGTAACAAGTAACAACAAATATTATATCCAGCTTGGCATAGGCACACATATTTGCATTTTAAACATATGGAATATGGAAATATTCAAAACTACTAGCAAAATACAGGCTCTATTCTACAAACTTGTTGACTTTGCTCATTATTTCAATGCTGTATTTTGCATAGGTATGTATTACGTATTACGTGAATTAC
Organism: Entomobrya proxima; assembly: GCA_029691765.1. Taxonomy (NCBI): domain Eukaryota; kingdom Metazoa; phylum Arthropoda; class Collembola; order Entomobryomorpha; family Entomobryidae; genus Entomobrya; species Entomobrya proxima. The sequence continues at coordinate 35,949,512 of CM056171.1, read as the reverse complement.
GTCTTTAGAGCTTCGGATTATTATAAAGTCTATCATACCAGTCGTCAGTAATGTGAGCTTGATTGTTTACAACGAGAAGCGCAATTAAGCCCACAAATTCAGGATCAAAACCACACAGCAGGAAAAACCAGCAAGACGGCAATGATAAAACACGAACCAAATCATTATCGTCGTCCCATGCCGAAATTAGTTTGAGTTTGGCAAACGCCAAAGCTAGGAGAGAGAGAGAAAAAGCTTTTCTCTGACTACATCATTTCCAATCTCGGTTGAGCCTTTATAGGCCTTCCCTACACTCCCCCCAACAGAGGTGCTTTTGCTTAGTACTAAAGCACATGCAATTCATCCACTTTCTCTTTATATTTCCGTGTTGATCAAGTAGAACTGAACCTGGGGAACTTTCTCCACCTCCCTTGAGAGAAAACTAGAAACTCAAGCAACTTTCACTGATGCAAACCGAAATGATGAAAAAATACATGCTTTCTTCAACCGTTCCAACAACCCCGAATTATATGTAAAGTATAAAGAAAAGTAATAAGATAAGTACTTTACTTTAAATCTTAGACATTATGGCTTCGATAAATGTAGTAAGTTTGACTATTTGGAACGGGATGCTGTATATAAAAGAGAAATATAAGATACACACATTTAGCATTTTCATATTATTATGAAGTGTAATGTGTACTTGTTAGAAAGGCGGAAAGAAAAGACTTAATTTCCTCAACTGATTTCCATGCAAAACTACTTCTCTTCCACTTATGCTCAGCAAAACTCGACTTTTCTACTTCCAAAAACTTCACACAACGACACGACGAGAGAAAGCCGCATCATCACGATCATCTTTAGAACGAGAACACTGCCAAAAGCAGAAATGGAGACTTTTATTTCCCTGACAAATAAGTTGATGTTATGAACTTATGCTAACTAAGTAGGTAAATGGTCGTAACACATTAAAAAGGATGACATCGACCGGAGGAGAAAAAGCTTTCCCCCACTTCATCGCCGATGGTGATGTGATGAAGCTTCTCTGGAGCTAAGAGCCAGCTTAAAGTGAGTACCACTTTTACAATATTACTACAAAAATGAAAAGTATGCTGTTGTCAGGCACGTCTCAAGGACTACGTTTAGCTGTAAGTACTACATGCGAACAATGAGTACATTAGAAGGACAGCACGTATCGATATATTTTTTGCTTCATACCTTATTCTTATTCACAAATCCGGCAAGCTTCTGCATTTTTCCAGCTTGGCGTTTTCAACTACGCTTGTTGTTTAAAAAGATAAAATTCAAATTCCGAAATCCTCTTTCCACTTTGCCTTTTCCTGGTCACTTGTTGTACTTTGTTTAAGAAAAACATGTATATTATATTTGCTGACCTCTTTCACTTGAAAGCAATATGCAAAATTTGATTTTTTATGTTAGTCTTTTATATAATCTTCTTTGAAACAAATTTATCTATTTTGGCAACATCATATCAAATCAAAATATGGGAAATACGATCCGAAAAGCGCGATTTCCTTTCCATTAGTTCAGCTCTGGGTTTCTGTAAACTTTCGTATTTTTACAATAATATTCCATTTTTCCGCTTTCATGCAACATTGCCGGCGAGAGAAGCACAAAAACCATCTTGTCAACGAGTACTAAAAGTAAGTGCAAACATTACTTGAAACGAAATCGCTTGGCAAAGACGGGCATACCATCCATAAACGTGTTATTACATTCAACACTGTAATAATAATGTACAGTGTTTTTTTCTATATATACGCGGCCATATGAACGCAATCAGTTTTTTTTCTCAATGTAATGCAAACACACAGGTCAGTGCTTCAAAAGTAAAAAGCATTCTGTCTGCCGATTTTTTCCGCTTGAACTTGTTTTGTTCACATAAAAATACGTCCATCCGATTCCATCTAGCATCCTCTTCACTCCCAACTTTCATTACATTTCCTTCGTCGACCTGTCTCAAGTCTTTTGCAGAAAGTCTAACATATTATGAGAATTGGGAGAGCCGTTATTATAGCAGAATACGTAGAATACAAACGATGATCATCTCAATAGATAATCCAATAATATGGCAATATTGCCCACGTACGCTTCTTCTTAAATGTTCATATATAATCAATAGTTTTGCTATATTATTAGGCATATATATCAACCACTATTACTGCATATATACACTCTACATGTTGCTTCCACGCTGTCGCTTCGTCCTTTCTTTACTTGATTTGTTTTGTTCAGCACCTCACTTCTCATTTTCTTTTCTTCAGCACTTTCCACATAAAATGTACTCACACTCAACCAACAAGTCCACATTTTCTGCCATGTAGTTTGAATTTTCAGTAAAGAACTGACGTAGACGTTTCTATATAAAGTTTTCACTTATCCTATAAATAAATACAAAGTATACGTATAACCTTTTGAAAAATAGGAACTATTTCGAACATGTAAACCTCTTTGCGAAACCACTTTCTCTTTATCTCTCTGTCTCTCTTACTATACTTCCCGTGCCTTCTTTCCAACTCTTTGTTCCACTAACAAGCAGTATTATTTGTCTTGTTTAAAACCTATTACATAGCTGATAGCTTTCAGCTTCCACAGAAAACGACATTGCAAAAACGATTGAAAAAGTAGATGGTAACATTAGACGTAGCAGAACAACCGCACGTGCTCTTTTGTAATTTTACTCAAAAACCAACATCCAAGAAGTATCTCTTTTTCGTTATATACATGTTGTCATTCATTTCATTTCATGCTTGATTCCACTTTTTGTAACTTTTTTTCTTGATTCATTTCAGACTGAAATTTTCAGTTACATGATGATGGTAGTTACAGAATCTCCAAACAAGTAAAAGGGCACAAGAATATATGGGAGCAAAATGATTGCGAAATTATTATGTTGTGAATTTGAATTTACATTTTATACATGTTTGAACATTGAGAAGGTTATATAATGTTGTCATCAAAAAGAGGATTTTCCATCTTTTCATTCCATTTCGTACGCATATACTAATGGTGGGATCAGAGTCATAAAAGCAACAAAATAAATTGGAAAGGGGAGGAGAAGAGTGATAGATGCTATAAGTTATAACAAACAAACCTTCGTCATTTCTCGTTTGATCTAGTCTATCTATCTTTATCACGTCACATCACTCTTTTGAAGATAAAATGAATGATCATTAAAAATATGAGTCCACAAATAAAATGTAAACAAGATGTCTATAGACATAATATTACACAAAGATATGTTACATTTAACAAATTATAATTTGTGTAACTTGTACATATTGTATCTTTCCATGTTTTTGCAACTTGTCCAACACGACAACGTGTTAGTTTGCTGGATTTGCTTTGCCTTGAAATTTAATTAACCAACTTTTTTCAGTTCATGTTCATCTTCAATGAATCGTTTGAAATAAAACTTTTTAGCAAAGTCTCTAGGCATTACACAAGGCAAGCATACTTTACAAACAACACCTCATTACGCAAAAAAAAGTAAAACTTTTCACACACGGGAAAAACGAAATCGAAAATAAATAAATAAAAGGAAACTGTGCGTTAACCGTGTCAGGACATAAACACAATGTAGCTAGCGGAAAATGTTACTTTTATTCAATTTATCTTGCTCTTTTCCCGATTCCCATCTTCTAAGCAAATACAAAATATATATACTCTTTCTCCACCTTCCAAATTGCGCACAGGGAATAAGTATTGGTAACAAAATGGACAGGGAAAATACTTGAGAAGGAAAAAAACCAACATAACATTTCTTTTTTTACATGATGAGTAATGAGACTTCTTTTATGTGCTTACTGATAATGAAACTTGAGACTCAGACATGTATACATTTCTACCTTATCTCATTTAACAGCTTTTTTGGTAATAATACAGAAATCGGATAGTAAAGACATATAAAAGAAACTTGTGCCTTGCTCTGGGAGAAAGTTGTATAGTAAAACAAACTAAACTCAAACAGTTTTCAGACATGATGAATGAATACTGGAGAAAATGAATAAGTATGACTATTTAAAGAGCTTGACACGCAATATAAAAGCATTTTCCGAACTGTTTCTTCTTCTCGTTTTTATCTTTCTATTTCTCTGACTGCTTTTGCTGCTTGTATGTCAGTGTCAGCAAAAGTTCCACACTATTTTACTTCAAGTCCAACGCAAACGGAGCGAAAGGGACAGAGAGAAAGTGAAACATGGAAAACACAAACAAAAGGCTTTTCTCTGTACAGCCTTTCATCCTTTTGTAAGCGTGTATATGAACGACTAAAGGTCTCTATTGTATTGATTCAGTGAAAAAAGGAGAGCTGGAATGAAAGGAAGAAAATGGTAAGCTCTACAGGTTTCATCATCATCATCACCAGCATCAACCTCACTCAACCAACTTCACCGTTAGGAAACTTATGCTTTTTATAAGTACAATGGCTTCACCTTCCAGCCTTTTTAACGGATGGTTGTGTACTCAATATCGTTCAACAAAATCTATACTTTGCTGGGAATGAGCGAGACCTTTTTTATATTTTCATGAGCTGCTGTTGCAGAAATAAAAGAAACCACCACTTTTCCTGTGGGGAAAATAGACGGTAATTTTTTCATCACCAAAACCAAAAACTCCAACCAAGAAGTTCCAAACAAAAGATATTATGTTGGAGTTGAAATGCGAGATACATCGTCGTAACCTCAATTCAGAGAGGACGGGATGCAGAAGAGAGGTATACAAAGAGAGAAAGAGAGACCAAGAATAATGATTATTTTATGTATACACACGTGCTCTTCCTCTCCACAAACTTGATTATCATTTTATTATTGCCATCAGACGCAGTAGATCCAGATCCGAAAATGTTCAATTGAGTTCATTTACGCAAAATTCCTACACAATACGACAGAATCTTTTGTACAACACAGCTCGTTTGGCGAATAAAATCCTTTTGCCATATTTAAGCATTTATGCTTTCTTCAGGCTTGGCTTAGCCAGTTGTATTTGTTAGCCAGCTGCAAATTCAACACCAAGATGTTCTAAGCTTCTAGACACTTTTTTATTCATTGGATCGTATACATTAAGTCCAGTGTGTGAGTCGTGAGCACAACAAAGCCTTCCTTCCAGCTAGTTTCACCAGAGTCCTTCAAACGTAAATACACTGGATATTATGTGTGTATTTAAAACAAGGACATACAAAGTAGTTACAGGTGGCTCAGTTCTATTATAATTTCGTCTGCTGCTGACATGACAGGTCATACGATATTATGATGTGCTAATGAGTTTGTAGGAAGGAATGAGTCGCACAAGATTGAATAATGCATTTCATTTGCACTTAACATGTCACGAACAACATTTCTCAACAAGACCAGCAAATTGGTTCAACAATTTAAAAAATAGTTTTCAAAGTACTTTTACAAATTTTGTTTAGAAGACAATGTTGTCAAGCTCAAGGTTTTGTACTCACAGTCAACGACACATAAATATACCGGAGCACGTAGGGTGTCCGTGCACAAAACACACCCGAACAAAGTAAACCGCTTTGCTTCCCACATGTATTTCATACGTGAATTCATGACTTCACAATGATTTGAGAAATGAGCCACAAACCCGTACACCCGTAAAATAGATTCTCAAGTAGAAATAATGACCTTCTATATAAACCGTTCATTGGAACATATCCACAAGTTCAGAAGCAGATTGTAAAAAAGTACGTTTTCAGATCACGCATAACACCAGAACCAGAGCACAGAAAACAAATCAAGAGATGGAAAAAATCCGAAAATGCATACCAAAGAGTGTTTACGATTTTTACGATTAAAGTTGCTGATGATTATCAGATCTCATCAACGCAATATCATCATGACACTACTCATCCTCGCACAACTAACTTTTTTCTCTATTCTGCTCAGGAATTCAACCAAAGCAAGCAGATAAAACTCCAACTAATGGTGAATGGAAAAAAGTTTAATTTGTAACCAGATGGATCTCGAATGGCAAAAACAGTGATTATTTAAACAACATAATATCCAATTGACGACGAGAACGAGTTGCTGAGTTGAAAGAGAGCAACATGATTAACTGCGATAAATTATATGAGCCTACTGTATACATTAAAACTTTAAACTATCGAAAGTATATAAATCTGTGTAGGTATATAACAATAAAATGAGTCTTATAAGTGATCCTATCTGTGTGGATATAGGGAAACCACTACTTTTTTGGAAGAATGTTGATCCCTGCTTAAGTTGTGGTGTATTTATGTTCCATCATGATCGTCGCCATCCAGAGAGTGAAAAACAAAATCAACAGTCAACAGTTAGGCATCATCAATAGAAGCAATAGCAATACCGTATTTTATCGTTATGATGATCGTCTTCTTCGTTTGTTCGATACAATATTATGCAGTAAGTAAAACGCGTACTGAATTCATGATATGTCATGTCGCAAGAGACCTACTACTCATATAGCACACTCGGAATAATAATGTAGGATTCAATTCAGTGGAAAAAACAAAGGCGATCACAAAAAAGGATTCAAAATGTTCCATTTAACAAAGCCTTTGTACTCTGCAATACTCTTTTGCCCTCACATAACGAGAAAAAAAACTCTAGTGAATAAAAACAGATCATAGAATGAACGCAAATTTATTATATAGATACTACCCTGAGTATGCGTGTGATCGTGATGATTTGATGATTTCAAAAAGCCATCTCATAGCACACTAACTAACAACAGAGCCTATCCTGATCTGATGAAAAAAAAAGTTTCAGTCATCATCATCATATCCGCATCCTTTCTGTTTTGCCACGTCCACGCCGATGATTTTACCAACAATTAATCTCCTCATAAAATGACATACCGTTACCGAAACCACTATACGTACACTAGAGCTTGGTTCAGTCAGAGTTTTTTGGATGGTAGAAAATTGTAAGAGATCTCATTGAGAAGAGAAGGCTATGGGGCTATGGGATTTTGCCTGCATAATGTTACATTTTTGTAACAGTATATTGTGCGTTCTTTTTCGCAAAGAATAAAGAACAATAAAATTGATGCAAATTCAGAATATACTGCTTTCGTCAACATAACATATCGCGAGCTCTTCTTGTCTGTTCAAACAAATTACTTTGTGAGCATCTGTATTTGCCTTCCACTACTACGACGAGCTGTTCCAATTCTGCCCTTTTTCACACGACAAACAAGCAGTAGCAAATTAGACGAAACGAATATAACAAGATTCCCTTTTCCTGTTATGTAAACCTTTGCTCGGTGAAATCAATAAAATGTTAGGTCAACACTCTACACGACTGTGACTGTTGCAAACAATGAACATGGGCTTACTGTATGAAAAATGAGACCTTTTTTTTAGCAAATACTGTATTCTAAGGACCGAACACATCCCATAACAAACTTTCATCCCCCACGGACGGCAAAATTCAATGCAAGTAGAATGTGTTATCAAAAAGGGAACATTGTAGCTACTTCTTGTAGCATATGTTGACAATTAATGCATAATGCATAGGTATTTAGGTATAAGATTTTGCTTTCATTCATTTCAGCGATAATTTGAGAAACATGAACATGTCTTGAGTCTGCCATCTTTAAAACAGAAACTAAAAAATCGCATAACAATGTTACGTTATGCTGATTACCCCAAAAATACAACAGGTGCACTAAGCGTGCACTGAGTCATGGAATTACACGCTATTTTGATGACAGAATAGAAGACAAAGGTTTTTAACTCTATATTCACATGGGTAATTGGCACTAGCTTACTAACTGAATTTGTTCACATAGTCGGTCAACCGTGAACATGCTAGAAAGCCAGAATTCGGAATATTTATGCAGTCTTACAGTAAATGGCCGACTAAACAATTACCGAGCACATAAAATAACAATTTAAGCTGATTTCACTTCTGTAAAAGTACGAAAACAAGGAACCATACTATTTTTACTATCCACGCCTCTAACCATGCAGTTAAAAGGGGAGGATCAGCCCTGTGATTGGCTAAAGTGTTGTAGGTAGTGGTAATACATGTTAACAATACCGTCAATACCACATATATAAACTGTAAATGGCAATACTCACAGTTCTCAAATCACAAGTAAATTAAAAAGCTTCCATTTGCATCCGATTACCACCTCATTTAAAACAAGTGCAAAGTGCGTCTTTACTCAAGCGCTGCAAAGTTATTTCATGTCTGTTATTGGTTATTGGTCATTGCTTATTGATGCACATAGGCATACCCAAAAAACTTTCTTTGATAACAACGTATCGAATCTTTTCGCACATGACTATATAAACTGACCCCACATTGATAAGCACACAAAATTCATTCAATTCATCTGCAGTCAAAACCTATAATTATTTCACTGACAATATTAGCGAGCCAAGCATTGACGCATTATCGAAAACATCTCGATAATTCTACGTGTCTGGGTTTGATGAAGTTGAGTTTTTTACTATACTATACTACGTAATTGCGTTGAAATGGTATGATGCTGAAATCTGATCCAAAATTCTATCTGCTTCTGCAATATGAAATTAACACTTTAATCCTTTGCAGAAATCCATTAATGCTCGCATAAACCAACATCTTATTATTATCAAACAATGCAGCTACTTAAAACGAGGAAGTAATTATAGCCACAGTTCTTCGTGCGAAATTATTGAGTTAAATACCTAAAAATATTAATAAGTTCGAATGAATAAATATGTATCATCTTTTAAAAGGCTGAAAATTACAATATTTTATGACGAAGAAAATCAAGAACTCACTAACACATTCCAGAAGACCAATACATTTTAAATCACAAGCCCTGTCTGCTTTCTGCGTACTCGTTTTACAATAAATTTTTCGTTCAAACAACGCAAATGATAAATATACTCGATATCTTCTAGAAATAATTTTACTGAATGTGCCATCATAATTATGCGCCACCATTTATTCAGTTGTAGTATTCATATTGGAAACTCAAATCAAGCTTCAATTTCACTGACCTCTTCTCCATTGACATTGTTGTTGGAGTTGTCTGAACTTCCACTGGATTCTTGACCGTCTGTAGATTTCATTTTGGATGATTCCTAAACAGAAAGAAAAACAGTTCATGTTACTTTTGCTAGATAAACCGATTGTCATGATTATGACGATTTTTCTAAATTCTTTATTATACCTTTTCTTTCTTGGACATTCCCTTCCTTAACCCCCTGTCAGTTCCCAAATGCTTGTCACCTCCAAAAGAATACTAATTCAAGATGTTAAATGGCAGATAACGCAAGTGCTTAACAATATTCTATTGTCAAAATCGTGCGTAAATGGCAAATGATCCACTTGATTGTTGTGATGTACTGGCCCACCCAGCTGTTATACACTGAAAATACAAAATCTAATGTCATCTCCCAGCACTTTACAGACCATAGTGCAATAAAAATGTCAATGAATAGTTAGTACCTATAAACTAGTTAGATAAGCGTCCACAAAACATCAATGCTAAGTCGTTAGTGTTCCAAAACGAGTATCAATCCAATGATCCTCCTAAACTCCTACCAACTTTCGCCTGCAAAACAATACAAAAGAAGCATGGTCAATTACTAAAAAGTACATTTAATCTTCGTCATCATTTTTGGTAATCCGTAGCTTACCTGTATCTACTTCCTCTGTTCTTTCCAACAATGATAACCACCCCGTGTTTCAAAAGAGGCACTGTGTTCTTAGTAAACTTTAATAGACCGAAACTTGCATTAAGGCTCCTTAAAACTCCTTACGCCTAAATTACACCACTTTTAACAAATTGAACACCTATCTCTCTAGCTAACTAGCAAGTACAAAAAATTAAGTGTAAAGCGTGACTTTAGATAAGGCATTTAACAATCAAATCTCCACTTTCTTATTATTCTGGAACACAAACATATAGGCCGTTTAACAATGAAAGCCCATTAAAACAGTTTCGGTTCTTGGACTACTTCTTTCTCACAGAACACATGACTGACTTGATGCCCAGCAGTAGGAGTTCCGTTTCAAAAACCACCTTGGTCTTCCGTAGTATCCTGTCCAGAGCGTTAATTTACACAACAATTAATTTACTGAGCATTGTTCTACCTGCACTTGACATGACACCTATAGAGTCAGCTTGATCTACAGTTTACAAAAATTAAAATTAGTTGTTCCCGTTAACACAATTTAGTACAGAAAAATCGGCTGACAGTAGTAACTCCTCCGACGACGGATCAAATGGCATTGTTTACGTCCTGCGCGGCACCCCAAATTCCAAAAAATCGGGGTATCTCTCCAGAATCTACACAGAACAGCTCTGCTTTTATGGGATTTTGGTTTTTATATGGCTTATTATAATAGCTTTGTGTGCTATATCCCTCTTTTCTGTATGTAAAACTGTTATAAAGCTTTTCTAGAGCCGTTTCTTGTTGCTCCTACACAAAAAAACTGCATTGCATTTTGTTCTGTCTATATTCCTCCGAGACAACTCCATAAACTCTCTACATGTCATACATTTACTTCCTTAGATGGACTTGCACTTTTGCCTTTTTACAAGGTTTCTAAAGTGCACAAGAGTTTGCTTGTAATTTTGTCCAATTTTGATAATCTTTTATGATGAGGATTGTTAAGATCATTAAACAAAATGGATGTGTAGTTCAGGACAAGGTTGTTTAAACAAAGGCTTTTGATGTGTAAAGATAAAACAACTCTCGCACTTTACATATTAGTACATATATGAAATGGAGGGCTGGAGACTGGACTGTTTTACATGAAACATGAAACTGTTTCAAGTTTGAACACAAGTCAAATTTCCTTTTGTATTATGGCCCTTGGTTTTGTAAACGCGCACCCTTGTCCTGATGCCTGACCCTCTAAAAAAAGCACAACAATGTTTTATCTAGGTATATATTGTTTACTAGCCAGTGGCAAAGAAGAAGCTTTCAAGAAGATCTTAACAATGCATGAAAAATTATTATATGAAAAAAGATACTTAAAAAGTACACACAGAAAGGAAAGATGCTTTATTGTAGCAGAAAGCGAAATCAGAAGAAAGACAGGATAATTTTTTTTTGTGTGTGGCAAGCCAGTGGCAAGTTAAAACACGGGCTTAAGTTTAGGTTTGGTTTATAATAGAGCTTCCATCATCATCAGCATCATCATAGTCGTACTCATCATTATTATCCATCTCCACTATCCACTTTTCTCATGATCATGTAGCCATCCGATATCCTATCTACCACTTACTAAAAAGGCTAACCCAAAGCAAAACGAAGTGTTTTACAATTTGGTGGAAAGAGAAACAGAAGGTAGATGGATAGAAATAGAGGTGGTAATTTACATTGCATAATAACAAGGTAAATACCCACATAAAAAATTGTTAAGTAAGCAATGGTTGTTGCATATATGCATGTCTTGTGTGTGTGTGAAGTTTCCTTTTTCCACCTATTCAATACTTGGATATTATATACTGTGTGGTGAAATGGGGAGAATAATAAAAATAAAAACTCGTTTGAATTGAAATATAAGTAGTGAGACGAGAGAGGAAAGAGAATCGCCTACTGTGTCTGCTGCTGGATGGATTCAATTCTCAATTCTTATAACCTAAAGGCATGTTTTTGATGATGATGGTAAAGTTTTTGTGGGATGATGTGTGTGTAAGTGTAAAAAGACATGGGGATAGATAGATATTATGATCCTGTTTTGTGGATACGGATGGAAAAAATGGAAAAGTTGGTTAGGGCAGCTAGAAAAGCGAGGACAGGCGAGACCAGAGTGTAAAGATATTGGATCTCTTTGAAAATAGTACTTGCCACTCTTGCAACAGGGTTTTATCTTTTAGCCATTCAATATTCATGTACATGCTCGTCTTTAGTTTTTTTCTGGCCAATATATATGGCTTTGAATTGAGTAGATAGGTTGCTGAGTTGGATATTGAATAGAATGGAATGATGATGTGTACACATTCGGTTTGATAACAACGCAAAAAGTGATCTTTGTTCAAATGTTTGGATACGGATGTAGTATGCTATAGAGATGCTTCCTTCCACACATAAAGTTGTTTGGACTCTTGTTATTGTGGGCAAAACTTTGTGTGTGCATGACATTCAAGTTGTATACTGTGTGGTTTTAAGGGTGATTTTCCTGTAATAATATCGGTATTGGTATTCGCACAAGACATGATGCTATCAGTTTCTTTTTGGTTTTTAGAGAAAATTGGGACTTCGAGGATACTGATAGATGCATAGTCACACTCAAAAGAAATTGAAAAAACTTGGTGTTGAATGCAGCGTAATGGACTGTTGTAAAGTTTGTGGGTTTAAATGGATATTAGTATGAATGCATTGGAGATATTTGCAATAATTTTGTATGGTATTTCTGCTATATTGCTATGAATTATGCTCTTCAGAAACTGGAGACAAGCAATAGTTGTTTTATCTCATGTTTGGTAGTCGGGTTGATAGTGAAACTGATAGCAAACCAAACCAAAACCAAGGACGATAGCATTAGCATTCAGCATTGTATCTAACATAATATTTTTATGAAAATTGCATATCAAGTCTTCCTCGACAGAATACCAAAACGAGAAAAACATTAGAATTAGAACTACTATTTTAATATCGTTGCTTGCAAACTTGCTTTCAACACTCAACACCCGTGTGTGTAGTTTGTTATTATAATAAAATGACATAATTAATTACGTTTCTATTTACTGGCTATATCAACCAATGGTATGAATTCGGTTGCAGTTATTTGTCATGATCCAGAACGATAAGTCTTCCATGAATTTGTAATCAACAAGAGTGACTGAGCAGCATAGCAATAACCAATTTTTGGCACGATTGCACATAACATCATAGCATGCATGAAAGAAGCAGGTGCACATTTCATGAAAACAAGAGCGGAAATGGATGGAGTTAACATACAAACTTTTTCCAAGCTCAAGAGACACGTCTTCCAAGTTACATAATGTAAGCAAACATATTTTATTATGATAACTTGATGGCCTTAGCTTTGGCAGATAAATCTATCTTGAATTTTGGTCCGCGTACTTTTACCTAAATGAATTCAGTGAATTCAGTCTGAATTCCAAATTGGCTCAATAATGTTGCATCATATTTGTTTTTGATTTGTTTGAATTAGAAAACGTATGAAAGTGTATGACCGTGTTATGCTTGTAATTGAGATATTATTATGTGGCAACCCGTAAGTGAAAATGTTCGTCAAATAATGTCGATGTGCTAATTTGGATAGTCTAGTATGCTTATAGTAGGTATTACTTATAGCATTTTATCTCGGAGTGACATCAGGTCGGGTCAGATTCTTTTGATACACCCAATTCATGATTCAGTGCGACCTTGATAAAAAAAGATATGACTTTGATGATTATGCCAATTTAATATATTTCATGTATGCTCGTGTGCATATGATAAAAAGTATGATAAATTATTTTCCAATAAATGAGAAATTGTGAGGAAACAATCTAGAGCAATAAGCAAAACAGCCAAACAATTTAGAAATGATTTTAACCTGACTCTTTTGTCAATTTTTGGAAGAATTTATGTAATTGCAGAACTAAGGTATACAAAGACTGATCAATAGATGGCCTTTGACGCAGAAACTAGTTTGCTCTGAAATATTGTAATTTGTGTAAGATAGTAGATACATTTAGCGTATGCTTGTAATGTACTTAATTATGTTAAGCCTTTACAATTATGACAGTAAATCTACGTTTAAAAGCCTGTCTCAGTCATGCAATCATAATGCATCAACCGGAAGTTGACGTGATTCTAATTTAGTCCAATTACAATTTACTTAAGAAAATGACTCAGGTATGAATAACGTTATCTATTTATACAGTTCCCCATTTGTTTAGTAAAACAATGGAATCTTAAACGATTTACCTTGATGATTTTTTTGGATGATCCAACACGTTTAGCGCTGAACTGAATTTCAATGCAATGATGCATAAAAGTAAATACCCTATCACATATCCTTTTTTGTTTTTCGTCTTTGCTTGTAACTTAATGCGACAACGTCATTAGTAGAACTTACCTTTACCACAAACAAAATCATTTTACATTCCCTTGACTTTCAATTTTTTCTATTTGGGTTTCTCCTCTTAATTTGATCAAGAAAACATTTCCAAATTATTTTATTACCAATTTACTTAGCCTTAAAACGTGATGTGATCAATATGAAAAATATATGAATTAGCTTCCCGTGTTTCTCTTCGTATACCTTTTTACACCAGATAAGTAGGATCTGCATTAGTTTTCTTATGCAAAAAGACATCAGTATCCATTGATGCTGTTCAATTAATACAAAGTAGGCTGGATTTACCTTTTTACCTAAAAACCAACAATACCTATGTCAGAATAACATGTTTAATTAAATTTAAATGATCCAACATTTATTTCGTTACTTGTCTCGTGTTCCCCTTCGTCTTCATCCAATTTACAACCTCATAAAAATCAATCAATCAAGTGTACCATTAATATCGACTTTGCCGTTTTGTAAAGTGAGAGAAGACATTGAATCCATTCTGATTAGTTACGCTTGTACCCCAAGTATCTATCCGCGTGCTAACTCGTGTACTACAATTTACATACAATTTTATCGTCCTTTTTTACGACTCTCTTTTTATCCGACCTACCGAACCACTTATTTGTGATTAGATCGTGCCAAGTGACAGGTAGAGGACAAAATTGGTGATGATAAGGAGAATAACATAAAATTAAGAAGCGCTCTCGCATCTTCAAAGAAGATGCTCTTAATTTAAGGACATCCAGAACACAATTATATTCTCGACATTTTATTCGAGAAGCATTTAACGATCCAAAGAAAAAGAAAAAAAATGCATTATGCATGCATGATTTTTTCTGTGCACCAGTTCACGCAAAACTGTCATGTTACCCTATACGCATTGGTTCCAGCATAAGCCTCACAATTTTTCCTGTTCATGTCGCAGTTACGTATTTTCTGTCTGTTTGTCAGCTTTAATTAGCATTTCGACATTCACATTTGCACAGTTTATTCCAAAAAGGTCCAATTTTTTAATTTATCATTAACAGTGGGGGTTGGTGTTACATGCAACTGGTGGTATCATCATCATCATGATCATCACAGCCAACAGTGACCTTTGATTGTTACGTGCACGTACATATTTTCTATAAAACGTACCTATTTTACATTCAATTTTTTATTTATTTAGATTACATCACTTTTATAGCAGTTAAAAAGGCAAATTAATCGTTTTTTTCTGCTGAACCTGATAACGATTCTTCAAGAACATGTCATTTAACTTTTTTTTCTTTTGTCTTTTTCTCTTAAACTTTTCGACCGAGAATCTCATTTAAGGAAGCGTGATTTAATGTACATGCAAAACTAACTAACCCACTACTGCTTGAGCAGAATTTCAAAGTGATGCGACACCGCTGCTGCCGAGACGGCCTATTAACATTTTGCAGCAGTTATATAGTTTATTATCAACTACTAAATTGTTATTTTTCGTTTGATGAATCCTTTGTATTATAAAATGTATTAAAACAGTATATGATTGTCTTCTATATTGTATATATAATATTATGGGAATTACGTCTAATAGAAATTATTTCAAAGAGCACGATCAAAACGAGCAAAGAAGAAGACGCGATCAATTAAATGATTTTATTTCTCACATCAACTTTTTCCATTTTGGTTTGAAGTCTTTATTCCATAAAAATGTTGCATTATATAAAGTCTGTGTGTTTATACTGTACGTGCGACTATATATGTACAATTGCTTATCACCAATTTTTTATTAACTACGCACGTTTACGTCTTTTCTGTTTGTTTTTTAAGAAACAAAAAAATTGTTGCAGAGCTCCTTCTTCTTCTGGTTGCTCGTTGCTCCTGCTCTTTCTAATTACTTCACGCTCGTATTTCTTAACATTTTCATTGACACTCCAAGGAAAGCAAAGCAATCATCAACACAAGAATATTAATGTTCTAACGGTTTTCTGTCATTTTCTTCTGGTAGCGCATTTTGATTGCATGGCTCTAATCAAAATGATATTTTCATTTAAACGGTACCCATTAGTCTAATCACGTGTACTTGACTTGCAAAAATTAAAACTTAAATGGGCTTACTAATATATGCAAAATCTAAATGCTTCAAGTGCACTAAAAATATACACAACAAAATATTAAATTAGAAGAAAAGATTGTCAACTACACATTAAATTGTGAGTAGGTAACCTATTAATCAATACCTTATCAGGTTTAGTTTCATCATCATCAACATTTTTACCTATTTTTGAAAAGGAATATTATTTGCACATGACCGTCATTTAGACAAAAGGTTATGAATATCATTGTCGCGCGCAGTTGCATCAATTGTTAGTAGACCAGACCAGACACATACAACATATTTTTAATAATTTATAAAATTGACTTGTTGTACGAGTTAGCTAAAAGCATCGTTTGTTTTATAGTTTTGCACATTTATGTGAATATTTTAAACATTTAGTTGTTACAACTGAAGAAAAAGTAATGCAAACGTACCCAATCTTAAAATTTAGGTGAATTTAAATTTTTGCTTTAACAGAGTTGACAGAGTAGAAATATAACAAGGCAATAATACAATATCATTAGTAAGAACCACATTCCTCGAAATACTAAATACTCCCCTTCGTTTTTAAACTATTTTTTTCGGTCAGCTTGTTATATTTTTATTTTTGTTTTGGCTCAGTAATGAAATCAATTTTTTTATTACAATTACATTACTTATTACCACAAAATCCATGTATGTTTAACTACGCACAAAATCAGATTTACATAATTGTATAAAAAGAATTTGTGCAGAAAATAAGACATTCAAAAGTTCACAACAGCCATAAAAACTGTTGCACAGCCCTTTTACTGTCCTCCTCTCCATTTTCTTCTCTCATCATGTCATGTTATTCATGTTGTGTGTGATTGCCAATATTATTGCGATTATGAAATTGAATTTTTACATGGATTTGGAATACTTTCCAATTGAACTGATTAAAATGAAACGAAAACTTTTAAAGTTTTTTTCTGTCTTTGTAGAGCCAAATTACATTTACTGTCAAGTAATTTGACATGATGTGATGATCCCATTACACTCCATTAAAGACAAAATTTCTTTTCATTACTCCTTTACCTTTTTTCGGCATGTCCGCCGGTCATCTTCATCTACTAATCGTGTAAACGTCAAGTTTTCTTCTCAAAGTAGTAGATAATTGATTGTGATATGTGTCTTAAGAAAGGGTACATCCCAAGGTGGCATAAGTTTATATCAGCAGATCAAACCAGAAAGGTTTACTTCAAATCATCTTCAGTGATTCACTTTGAAGTTCTAGTTTAGGTACAATTATACCACTACCCCCTCCGGTACCTTCATGCTGGTACCTGCGCGTGTACTGGTAACTGGCAGATGTATATCAGCCGAGCACACGACTTGCTGAATGCCAAGCCGACTTATTTGTCAACAGAAGATATAAAATGCCATATTTTTTTCCGCAAAGATTTACATCCACGACAAAATCACATAAAGGAATCCAAAAACAAATTCCTCCGCAAATTTTTTCCTTTGTATATGCAATTCCACGAAAATTACGCTGCTGCTGCGGTTGCAGCCAAAAATTCTCGACAGAGTGTGAGTGGGCATAGTTGTGTCAGTCGTAAAGTGCATAACTTTGTAATAAACTCAGTAACACTTTTTTATCAGTTTATGATATTTCAAGTGAAAAATGGATTTTTGTGCGTGAATGAATTAAAAAATGCAATGTTGTGAATTGAACCAGTATGAGCATAGTTATAATCCACGCTATTTTGCTTATCATCATTACTTTTATCCGTTAGCACCACGCACCAAAGTTGAAGTTGAGGATGATGCAAGATTCAAGATGTTTCTACTTGAACATTTTCTTAATCATTTTTTGGAAAGAAGATGAACAAAAAGATGCATCCAATCCATTGGACTTTAATGCAAGTTGATGAGTATGACGAGTGTGCCTGCAGCTGTGTTTCAAAGGGCATCATCACCATCATCTTATCGTCGTGGTCTTACTTAATTTTTGTGAGTGCTGTGTTCTCAGTACTCTGTATTGACATAGGCATATATCTGATTTCAAAGGCAAGCATGCATGCATAAATATTTACTTTTAGTAGAAGCGATTCTATTAAAATGAAGAAAAAATAACAAATTGAGATGAAATGAGTAAACTAACGAGAAATATGACAAATAAGATGACGAACAAGGGTGCATCAACAGCCAACGGTGTTTGCAGTTTTGTAGTCACCTACTAATAAGTGTAGTACTACCTAATATTAATAAGCACTTAGTGCCTGCGCACCAACGCTTCTGGCTATCATGATTAAATACGTTATTGCATTGTTTGCTATTGCTGGCAATCTTGTAAATGATAATCAATAATTTTTCATTCATTAGTATGGACACAGTTATAATAGCAATAAATACAAAAGTAATTTCAACGATAATTTGAACATGTGTTGCTTATCATTATCAGGTTTGGTCATTTACAAAAATGTGCTAAAACAACCCATCTTTATCGCACGTTGCGTTGTTGCACATAATAGCTTGTGGCAGAAGCCAGTATCCCGTCCCGTTTGCGGTCTAGAATGCACACATACTTCATCATCTTCTTATTTTTTGCAGAGAAGAAATTTACTATTTATTTATTTTTGTTATTGTTATATAATCATTATCGTTTTCTTGTTTACATTTATTAGTAAATTTTTTTTGTATTAATTCACCAACTTGAGTGAACAAAGTGGGATATTTATCTTTTTGGCGAAATATTATGCATTTCATTTTTATATGCACGAACTCTCCACACAGGGAAACAATCCAAAAAGCCATCCATCCTACAACCAGTGCCAAAAGAGTAACTGCCAACGCCAGAAAAACTGTCGCAATTCTTTTAATACATCACAACAACACGGCGTGATGGAGGCGATGATGATGAGAATTTTGGAAATGAATCATTGTTCATCTCACGTAGCTTATCGTGCCCATCATCATTATCTCTGGTCACTGACTTGAGCTTTACGTTTGTCGCTGTGCTTATCACAATATCTCATTCATTTTGCGTTTGTATCAGTATAACCGTCACCAAAAATAACAGTTTATACGCGGATGGCGGTAATGCGAACAATATCAAAAAACGAGTGGAAAAATGAAAAACGATGAAAGTCAAAAGGACACAGTCCACATTTAAGAGAGCGACAACAATACAGCGGTGACGGCAAAGTAAATGAATTAGAGAGAGAGGGAATGAAAGGGTATTTAAACAAAAATTATTAGAAATTCCGTGACATGTCATCGGGGCAATGATATGTGTGCTCTAAATGCCCCCTTGATTACTCCTCTCTTTAATTTGTCCACGTTTCCTACTCGTCAAAGGCCAAAAAATGAAAAGTAAAGCAAAGTGACACAGAAGCTTAGAGGAGAGCACTGAATAAATGAAAAGAAAGGGATTTTTCTTGGTACTTTAAAGAAATTAGCTCATATATCATTCTGCTAATTCTCAAATGTGCACAAAATAATGTAAAATGCATCACATTGCATATCTAATGAGCAGTGCACGAACGTTTCTTTTTTTGTTCTGCTCCCTTTTGTATTCGTTATGATTTCATTGTTAGCCCAATTTTATTACAATTTCTTCATTTTTTTCTTTGCTCTTTCTTTTTGCATCATAATGTATCACAAAATACACACACAGTTATTTTCTCTGATGTTTTATGTTGTTTAAAAAACTCATAAAAAAGTTGTATTATTGTCATAAAAAAGTGCTATAAATACGTACAAGGCAAAGAGGATGAGTACTCGTTGAACACACGCTCTCGTTGAAACTTGATGGTCACCATCATCTCATCTCAACCTCACTTCATGTCCATGAAGGTAGCCATTTTTGGTCCACTTTTTATTATTGGGAAATACCTGTGCGTAAATAAGGTATTTGGATGTCACTGCTAAAAAGATGTGCTCATCTCATCAGCTAAAATCATCTCAATTTAACTTTTTCTTAAAAATGCATACAGTAATATTTTGTCTTTTTTCAATTTTCAGTGTCGCCAGCATTCCATTTTCTTCCCGCTTATAGTCCACTTGTTTGACATTTTTACTAACCATGTTGCATCTGTCTCTCTTAGCTTGACTTGGACTTACATTTTGTATAAAAAATTGCTTGTAATGGCACTTGCCTTCAAAGTGACGCTGTTTTGTGCAGTGGCCATCTTTTGATGATGATGAGCTATGCACCATTAAATTGTCCTAGTGCCAGCCATTAATTCTAATAAAAATATGTAAAAATTGTAACGTAATATGCCTGCAACTCGTGCAATTTTAGATACACACGGTACTACCTCATACAGTCTTACATTTTTTACAACAGATGTACACGTCTAATATATTTGTGTGACATGATGTCCATGCCAAAGCGTCAGCGCATCATGCTCATCTTCTCTCCCTTTGTCGTCGTCCCCATCTCAGATTAGCATTTATGATTTTTATCATTTTATTTTTTGTCAATTGCTGGTCATCATCATAATTAAAGTGTATTATTGCATTGAATTGGCAATTTGTACATTGAGCACACATAATATAAAAGTATAATCATAGGGTAGCCTCTTATTATAGCATACCAATTTTTATGGAATTGAAAATAGATAAATTGTATATATGGACCTGTGTCAACCAGGCCAGACCCCTTTCTGTGTGCCTCTGGTTAAGTGAGTGGTTGGTATTGGTACATTTTTATTATTACTATCGGCTTATCTATTGGAACAATAAATTTTACAATGATTGCAAATTGCAAATACAATTATCATGATTTTGATGTGGCTGCTGACGCTCACATTTTCACAATTAGTACAACCCTAACAGCAGCTAAATAACAAGCAGTAAAACTAATAAAATGAAATAAAAATGACGAAAAAATGAATAAAATATCAGGGAGCAGGTAGAATAAGCAGACAAGGCAAGTTGAGAAGGAAGCCTGCCTTGAAATCCCCTTATCCATTAAGATAAACTTAATATACATTTATTTTTCCATTATTCCAATCCACCTGTTGTTTATCAGCCCAGAAGAAGAAGATGCTCCCTTTTTGCATAAAAAATGAAGATGGGCAGAAGTGTATTTTGTCGTCGGTGCGTATGGAGGAGAAGCAATAAAAGTAATGATGCATAAAATGGTGAGCAGTGCATGTAAATTTTACTGCTCCTATTAGACTACCCCACATATTCCTATCCAAATTGTAAAACGCTTTTGCTGCTGGCTAAAAATGCTCTAACGGCTGCTGCAGATGTACATTATCGTCAACTTCAAACGTGTATTATATTATGAATGTTACATGGAAAGGAAAAAAGATGAGCTAAAAATGAAAGAGTTAAGGCAAACGTGTGTGGAGACATTCGGTGTTGGTTGCATGTGCATTACTCAAATTTTTATACGCACTTGTACTGATACTGATGATGATGAGCAGCAGGAGATGCACTGCACTATGGTTGTAAGAATTTTGGGTGATTGGGTGCATGTTGGCGTTTTTACACAAAGACGACGCTATATGGCGTTGATCAGAAGAACGTCACTGGGGTATAATATTATGGCGAAGGAGGATGACGATACTACTGGTGAAGATGAGCAGCTTAGTAGAGAGAGCTATAAAGAAGGATGAAGCTGACCACTTAATAATTTTTAGCACTATAAGGACTACCATTAGGAATTTTTATCCCTTCGAAAAATCCCCTATTGTTGTACAGTACCAGAACCATACTGCTATAATGGCGGTAGTAGGTTAATATTTAACTACATACGCATAATATTAATAATCGTATTGGGTACTACAATAATGATAATGTGTAATATGTAATGTTGTTTAATACGAGGGTATTATGGAGAGGATGATGAAGATGAGACAGGGAGATGTAACGTTTGTAAGTACACAAAACGCACACGCTCTTTTGGTCCGTTTCGTCCATAGTCCATATATAAATGACCTGGATTTGGAGGGACTGTAATCAGTGTAACTTTGTCTTCTCACCTGTAACCTGTGCAGTTACAAAAATCTTTGTGGTGAATTGAAAGAAACAAATAATATTTTTGTGTGGCTGGACGAAAACCAAAAAAGAGGAGCTGCCGATTCTACTATGAAGTACCTTCAGGTGCTTACAAATACGCAATCAAATTAAATATTTTTATATTTTTCCATTTCCTTCTTGGTAGCAGTTCGGGA
This sequence comes from Entomobrya proxima, assembly GCA_029691765.1. Lineage (NCBI taxonomy): Eukaryota > Metazoa > Arthropoda > Collembola > Entomobryomorpha > Entomobryidae > Entomobrya > Entomobrya proxima. Next base: position 35,927,277 of record CM056171.1, on the reverse strand, counting down.
ACCCTCCCAGAAACCAATTTGCATACAAATTAGTTTCCTTGAACAAAGATTGATTGAATCAGTTCAAAGTTCAGAAATAAAGATCTAGTTTATAGTTTAATTTTCCAAAACCAGTTTGTAGTTTCTTGAAATTAAAGTGATTTTTCTATAAAAATCAACAAAAATGGATTTTAAATATTTTACTGAAATTATCAGTGTTTAAAATTTTTACTCTTGTGTTCCCGTGCGCCTGTTTTTGTTCAAGAGCAGCAAACACGAGTATTTTTCTTTTGGAAACTTATTTGTTTCCAGTTGCCCCAAGAAGAGAACACGATTGTGTCTTTACGATTTTTTTTAACTTGTGCGTTTTCTTTGGTTTTTTCGTTAGGTTTGTTCTGTGCTGCTGCTGGTAGCAGCCTCTGCTCTTGGACAGTACAACTACCAAAAGCCCGCTGCTCCCCCAGCTCCTCCAACAACCCCCCGAGGAACTTACCTCCCCCCAAAAAATGAACAACAGGAGCAAATCGCTGCTGAAGGACTTAATCCAGATGTAAGTTATATTTTTTCATCTTTTTGTCCATCTTCTCGAGTTCCTCTTTGATAATTAGCATACTCACAGCTAATTAATCATCACTGCAAAGTCAAGTGTGTGTACATTATGCAGCCAATAGTCAACTCACTCTATTCTCCTCCGTGACATTGCCACCTCGCAGAGGTCATTTGACGCATATCAAATTGCACGAACAGTCGTTTCCACTTTCAACTCATTTACTAAACGAACATCTTTGTCGGGTATAATTAGCATGTCAAATAAGAATATATAGTATTTCTGTAGAAGCTCTTGTGTGCCTCGCCTCACCTTTCTCAAGGCTTCCTTTACAAGTGCATCTTCTTTTTCTATTTATTTGTACTAGTCCCGCAAGCAACAGATAAATCAAGAAATGCAATGCAATTATTGAGATAGTATTTTTTGCAAAGAGTACAACAAGTACTTTATGAGCAAATATTGCTGAAAAACAAACAAACAATTAATTTGAAGTTGCGAGCTTACTTTTTTAGCTGCATTGATCACGATTTGCATATTTATCCTCCTTTCAGTTTTGTTCTTTCCTTAATTACAAAAATGCAGTCAAGTGCTTTATTGGAGTCCTCTAGTAATCACTACTACTTTTGGCTTTTGACAGTTAGATATGATCATCTCTAGTACGTCTTTTCTATAAGTTTATATTTAGAAAATTCTTCCAATAATTTATCCACATTCTCTCTTGGGATGGTTTGGTAGTGGGCTAGAGCAAAAGGAAAGGCAAACAGTTTATCAATCCATCTAATTGAGTTGTCTCCATCTTCCACACATTTACATTATGGCCACCCTTGAAACAGATACACAAGTGCGTATTCAATCCTTTGCAAAATTGGGTGGCTGGTGGATAAAGTAAATTAGATTTTTTTCAACTTGAAAATAAAGAAAACGCAACTAATACTACAACTACGCAGTAGTATCTAGGTAGATTTATCGTGACTGTCAGGATGAAAAAGGTTAGTTGGTTTAGCAGCAGTAGTGTGTGAGGTGGAACACCTCGTGTTCTAGGTGGATGAGTGTGACTGTAACTCTTTGTGGTAGGATTATCAATCTTTATGGCATTCACTTTTCTCTTTAAAAACGCAATGTTCTTCCATTATTAGCAGTAAATAGCTTCAATTCATGCTGGGTTAAAAATATATCTATAAAAAGTAAAGAAGAAGAAGAAAATGATGAATTTATATATAGTAAGCGAACCGTTAAAGTTATGTAGGCGTCCTATCAAACGTTATATGTATAAAATTTTTGCTCACATGCAAGCTGCAAGCCATTTTGGTAGTCTCACTTTCAGTGACAGGATCACCTTGATTCGTACATTTTTGCGTTAAAAAGTAGAAAAAACTCTCAAATCAGAGTTTCAGTTGGTTTGTTTAAATGAGCAAACTTGTTTCCAATAAAACATGCACCCTTTTATAACAAAAGTTTGGATACACGCTAGATTTTGTAAACTCATGAAAACGATCCTTTTCGTGATCATCCCTTTCCTTCTCTTTGCTGGACACTGACAAGTTGAGTATGATAAATGGACAAAAAATTGCTCCTAATCATAATGGTCAACAAAATAATCGTCCTCATTAGCCCTTTTGTTATCATTCAAGTGCATCATCATCTAGATCAGTCAGTCCTCCCATGAACAAAAAACTTTATGAAAAGTTCCTTTTTGTGAACTTGATCATCACGTTTACTTCCCTTGATGCTGTCAGGCAAACGTGTATCATCTTTTTAAACAATCTTTGCGATATGATATGGCTGACAGGTCTTTAGTAAAATAATAAAAAAGGAACCACGCGAGAGAAAATTTAACATAGAAGCTTGCGCTCTGATTTGGTTTTTGATGATATTGCGCAACAGGAGGATACAATAAGAAAGGGTCAAGATAAAAATCATCGTGTTGTCAAGTCGGTAACGTTGATCATCCTCCTCACCACCTCATCCCTAAAAAATCTCCATTTAACATGCTCATTTCATACTTGTTATATAACACCACCTTTTCTTCATATAATGATTATTGCCCTTTTTACTCATCAAAGTAGGTATTTACCTTAGGCACATAACTTATTAAATCTCAGCAGTAAGTAAAGTAAGCCGAATGTGCTAAAGGGGCTAATAAAGGCAAAGGCCACCAAAAAGTGAAATATATTGCTTTACAAGACAGGAGGATGGACAATGTCACGCATCATCCTCGTACTCTTCTTCGTTCAACTAGGCTGAGCATAAAAACAATTTTTGCAAGAAAAAACAAAAAAAAATGCGTATGCCTTTTTCAAACAGAAAAAGAAACATTTTTATTGCCCAGTTGTCCATCCGCTGCTGCTGATGCTGTAATTTGATCTACCTATCTAACGGCTACCATTGAAATGAAATAGGATACTGCATTTATATTTCACTTTTAGAAAGATAATGAATAGTAAACTATCATATAATATCGCACATTAGTGCAAAGCTGTTTTTTGTTTGACTCCATTCAGTATCCTAATTTTGTGCTTTTTACGATCTGCTCGAGTGATTTTAAACGAGACAAGAAGAAGAGTCAAGTACATCACCACCACCACTTCTGGTGATCATTTTATGATCATTAGTAAGACAACCTGAGTAAAAACAACAGGCTAGAATAAATAAAGGAAAAATATAATCATGATAACGATGATTTTATTGACATTGACAATACGTTTTTGATATTCTAATGCTCTTCATTTTCTCAAGAAGAAGAACAATAAAAAAGTGTACAAAAATGACTTGCTTTTTTAGTCAATTGTTTTATTGACTTGTCGTAGTCCTCTTATAAAAAGACTGGAATGTATACGGTTAATAGAAATTCAAGAGTCCCATTTCCTCTCTTTATTTCTACTGATTAGAATAATGATATTTTGATGATGATAATGTTCTGATAGCTTCTTCTTTTTTCGTGTTCTCGTCCTGATAAAAATAATGACGTCTGTCTTTTATTCCATAATGTCTAATAAAAACAAACAAAAAACATGTCGTTTTGTCCAAAGTTAAAAATGTGATTACGTTTAGGCATGTGCGATTCCGAACAAAGTTGAGTGATAGGTAATGGGGATATTATTTATATACCCATACAGCTATTTTCTCTAAATATCAAATGACTCTGAACTTGAAGGTTATGCAAATAATAATAACAATAATATTAGCTTTTAATGCAGATGAGCTTTTAAAGAAGATTAAAAGGAACAAGCACAGAAAACTTGTAATTTTATATGCAGATTGCAGTTGATATCACGAGCATGTTGATGATTAACCTTTACTTCAATAATAATCATAATATATCTACATAATAAATTATGTTGCTCTCTATTTGGGCATATCCTACACACTTGGGCCTGCTGAGGATTATCAAATATTTGAAGATGCGCTTCTGGTGCTAATATATGCGTCAGTTTATATATGTCGCATGCGTGTGACTATCAAATAACGCGCGTTATAACGGTTGGTCATCTTCATTTAATAATCGCCATCATGATCAAATGTCCATCTTCTCCTTTCTTCTTCACCTTCTTCTCTGTTTATTTATTTATTTTAACATTTTGATGTCAGTTCTTCTGAATAATTCTCTGTTTTTTCTATACCTATCTTCCATGGTTCATTTAACAATGAAACTTGAGAAGACGCTGAAGAGGAAAGAAGAGACAAGCGTGGACGATATAAGGATCCGTGATCCATCATCCATCATTGTTCTTTTTTTGTCATGTTTGTCAGCACATTTTTGCTTGCTACTAGCAAATTCTAACAATAGTAGAACAATTATTTGAGATTTAATAGTTAAACAATGTGTGCATTTGCTGTCTGGATTTGTCGTATTAAGGACTTTCATTTTTTCCATTGATTCTATTCTAGATTTCAGGGTTACCGTTTTTATAAGCCTATCACAATATTAACAACAATTTGTTTCAAGTAGGTATATAGATATATAATTTGGTACACAGATACCTTTATATCACATTCATAATAACCGTCAGTTCAATTTTAATAGGTTACTGCTTCACTGCTCACGGTGCTCATAATGCTCATCATGAAAATTAAAGAAGAAAGAAACGAAAAACCCCACTTGTTCTTTTGATTGTTTTCACGATTGTTCCCTTTTTATTATTGTTTTTATGATTCAATATTCAATCCTAATTCTCAAAGGCAGAAAGGTTGTATAGCGATTAATATCGATGGGATTGATGACTAAGGCATTCCTCATATTATTCTGATGATTGATTATCAAAAGATATAACTATCAAGGCACCCTATAATTATTTATCCTTTAAAATTTAATTACTGCAAGCTTTTCATTCTCGAAAGTTTTGTTGTGATAATGTTTAGCTACAATTAATTCCTGCTACTGTATGAGACACTCACTTCTCCAAAATCCTTTACAGTCCAATTACGGCAATATACTGCAATTAAAAATATCGTTGTTAATAGTCCAAATAGTATTAACAATCATTATGCAAATCAGGCTATGATTATTAATACAATAAAATGTCATTTAAACCATTTGAATACCGTAATTACAATTCCATTTATAAAATGCTATAATAAGTAGCGGTAATGTGGTTATAAGTTAATTTCAAAAATGTCTGACCAACAAAAGTATAAATTAATAGTGTCCTTGCACAGACCTAATAGGTAGACTGCAAAAATGCACCATATCTACCGGCCAGCACAAATTCCTCCTCACTCAAATGGACGTCGCGTGCACGGCAATTACCTGCATGAGCCTGTAATTAATTTTTCAATAAAAATCCCTACTAACCTAGTTTCTTTGTTTTAAAAAAGGCGTTAAGAGAAAACACACGAAAGAAGATGGCTTTGTATTTAAATGGTGGGGAATTTGCAGGGATGGCTAAATGTATTTAAGTCAAGTTTTATGTGTCATCATTATGATCAGCAGCATCATCAACACGATTATTACTATTATTACTGTGCAGATTTATCTTGTAATGGTCATCTTTGCATTTTTAATGACACGAAATCTTTTGCACCTAATGCATAATGCTCAAGATAGTTTAAGGTAGGTGCATGGTCGTCTCTTGTGGTATTACGCAACGGAAATACGAATTAAACGAGAGTGAGGGAGAAGGAAAGGTAAAATGCAAAAATGTTGGGTGCACGACAGGACGACAAATACATGACATGATCAAAACTCATCAGTATTCAAGAATTTGCAACTTACATATTTTCCCCGGTGCATATACATGTGTTCTCTGTCCGACACAAGTTGTCATTTTAATTTTCGCACTTGTATCTTCATTTTTCAAGGAACCCTTTCAGAAATGAGAAGACCTGCATTTGAATGCATTTTGCTAGAGAGCTTAGAAGTTTAGACTTGTATGTCGTATCTTCAGTATTGCATGCGGATTCAATTTTGTCGTTTAAATAATAACATTATTATGCGTTGTTGAAAGAAGATGCGACACCGTTACCGTTAATGAAGGCAAAAGATAACATTGAACACTGATCAGGCATGCATGACATAACTTTTGGTTACGCGTTAGATTCTCGTTATCATATAATCGCTTGATCTAGTCCTGTTGATCTTTTCCACTTGACTTTCGCATTTTGTACATGCGGCAAAAAACAAACAGCATTATTCCGCTCACGAAATTGAAGCGGAGAAAAATTAAAATCTTGGGTTAAATAGGGGGTTGACAGGGATTTTAAATAGCGTTTTTATCTACTAGCATGCGTGACAGGAAAGGTTATGATGAAATAAGCGTTGATTTAGTCATGCTGTTGACAATTAGGTTGTCTCATCATCTTGTCATCTTCATCGGCATCATGTCAGTCAACCTGATTGGATCCATTGAAGAGAGAAACCGATCACCTGGAAAAATGTTTCATCATCAACTTTTTCATTCATTCATTCACTGCAACTGCAACTCCTGTAACACATTGTATAGTTCTTTTTAAAGAAAGAATGAATTTTGAAACTTTATAGTCTCAAGAACGTGTTTTACATGCTGAAGAAATGCAGCAGTTAAGCAATTTTACATTGCAATATGGCGACCCCGACATTCATGAATGAAAAATCAATTACAGATTGGGGAGAAGAAGAACAACGGAGAGAAAAAAATGTGTGTACACACACAGAGTACAAAAGCATACTAATGTGTTTTTGCATACGTTATAGGAATTACAATTTTGGTGATTTATTTAGTTAGTGGCTGTCTCCATACAAGTTGTTTGTCACTTGTCAGTCATTTTGAGTGAAGAGTTATAGTTGCTCATTGCTAATCAAAATTAACAATCAGTGGCTGTATCGAGAAAAAGTGGTAGCTTTATAGCTTTTAGTAGTAGTAGTAGTAAACTTTATGCATAACATTCAGTCATTTTAATTTGTGTAATAGCACATCATCCATAAGTCGTCAGGTATGCTAATGCTAATTGCTTTTTTCTTAGTTGAATGCCTATGTACTCATGCACATCCTCCATGATGATGGAAGCCTTTTGCCTTTAAAATATTTTTGCACAAAGGTGACCATCAAAAAAGAGGAATAGTGGGTATAATGATAATAAATATATTTTTGTGAAGATGAGCAGCTTTATCTTGGTTGTGCCTGTGACATTGTACTCTTCTTCTTCTTGTGTGTGAACTTGTTTCCAATCATGATCATCAGTGTCATTATTATCATCGTCATCTCTGTCTCTCTTTAAAAGTAGATGGTCACTCATCACTGGTCACTGAAGACGCGACGTTTTTATGGCAAAGGAATATAGTAGTAGTAGTACGGTTATGTTGTTCTCCTATTGCGTCATTGATGCCTCCGGCAAGGTAAAAAATGGAATGCATGTAAAGCACAAAGACGAAAAAGGAGGAAAAAAATATGCGTATGCGTGATAGCCAGCAAGTGAATACCTAAATGTCTAAGCTCAGGTGGGAAATTTTATTAGGTACCTGTATTATCATCTTGTAATCACTCTCATCACAGTTTTTTTTGTATTGTCAACTGTTGTTATTGCGGTGTAAAAACAAGCTCTTCAAAGTGCTATTTTTAAGACGAAAAAAGTGATTAGAAAATTTCGAAAAAAGAGGTATTCAAATGTCTGTTTTCATCATGATTATTATGATGATGACGGTTATAACCTATTTAAGCCGTGCTCACACTCTCAAACCAACATGTTCATAGTATTGCAATATAAGCCTTTCATACTTTCAGTTTCTTTTTCAAGAAGAAAGAAAGGATTACACATTTTTTATTTATATGTTTTATCAATGGGCAGTTGTTCAAGTACCTAAATAAAAACGAATATAAAAACCTATTTATTTTTCCAATAATATTTTTGGTCTTTTCCCATTTTACCGCCTGCACAATTATAAGAGATGTGAAAAAAATGAAGGGCTCCTTGAAAGAGTTTATTAGGGTTTATTTGGTGTGACATTGATATTATTAGCAAATCGCGAACAAGACAGGTGGAATTTTTTGAAGCTGAAAAACACTCTGTCTTTTCATTACTTTTTAAAACATTTTTTTACCTTCAAAGGCCGATATTATAATTTGTCGGCTTTTTATGGAAAATAAAATGATGAGCAAGAAAAATTGAGAGTGGTTATTATAACGCATAATGTGTGCACACACACACGAGTGCGTTTAATATTTCACACACAGAGAAAAAAAATCACTCGGTCATGCTCTCAGGTGTGTACCTGTACGATTTTTTTATATTATGCAAATGGAGTGTATAATGAATACATGCACATTGAACATTTTTTGCCATGTACCATGCTGGGTGCAATGTGCTGGTGCATAAGGTACGCGGGGCAGCAGAAGATTTAGCTGTCACGTCTTTTCAAACATTTTGTAATTTTTCTCCTCTCTCTCTAACATCGGCTTAAAGTCAACTTTTGATTTAAATGTCTGTGGGTCAAGACTCAAGACTTTGAGAGAATAGTTTTTAGAATGGAATAGAATGCTATTTTCTATGCTAATACCTACTTGCAACGCAGTAATCATATAGGCATAATAGGATGAGGATGAGTATGAAAAAATGAGTTGCATGCGTTGTACAATATTTTTCAACAATTATTATTTTTATTTATTTTTTACTATACCGTTTTTTATTAGTTTCAAAGGCTTAAGTTGTAAATGGTGCTCATGTAATCATAATAATATTGCCGTTAGTCATTAAGGGCGATTATTATAACAAAACGAATGAATGAATGAATAGGCTGTCATGAGCTAATAAGCGTAGCATAATATGCAGGACAATTTTTCAGGGTTTTTTCTTTATCTGATTATTATGATGAGGCTGTGTGGTGGTGATGGGTCGATTTTTATAGAGCATTTGCATTTGAAGAAGAGTCTAATTGCATTTGGTGCTAGGTGTATGACGTGAGCTGTTAAAAAGGCAACCGTGTTGACGTGATGCCCTTTGGGAAGATGATGGATATGGCATATAAAATCGTCACAAAATGTTTGCACTTTGATTTTTTTGGTTTGGGAACAATGCATAATATGCATGCGTGGACAAGGAGGGTGATAAATAAAGCGTAATCGATGAGGATGGGGAATACGAAGGACAGAGTAGACTGGGTAGATGCAAAGTACGAGGACACTATCGATTAGAAAGAGAATGAAATGATTGGAAAAGTGATTTATTCCGATTAGCATTTTAAATTGAGTTTGTTTATTTACTGAAGATGGAATTGTTTTGACGAGAGTTTACTTCTTAATAGGAAGAAAATCTTTTTATGACCAGCGGCGGCACTGACAACCCATGCGGCTCTCTTTTGTGCCAGCGAGTTATTGATGAAAATAGTAATAAAAAAGGATTATAACAGTTTCATTATGATAATCAGCATCGGCAAAAAAGGTTGTGATAGGTGTTAAATAAGCTTTTACATGGGTGTATTTTTATTGTATCTTTGAATGCCGATTTTGATGCATGGTCATCGCCAAAAGATTCCTCTACCTTTAAAAATATAAGCTAAAATGCTTTACACTTTGAGTTTAAAAAGAAAAGCTATTTTTTGCATAGAACGTTTTGTGTGCAGTAAAACTTAATAAGTAATTTGAAGATAGATACCTACTTCGATTAGGCACATAGCGTGGCAAATCGATTAGAAGGAAAAAAGAAGAAAGAGATGGAAGAGATACGATTTGATCAGTGTGAATTTTTCTGGCTATTTGTAAAACCCAAACCGTTTCGTTGTGCTTATCTGAAAAGGAAGAAAAAGGGAAAGAGGGTCAAGTCAACACCTGTACCTGTTAAGCGTAAATGAAAGTTTTGTAGTAGTGTTGGAAAAAGTAGCCTTTTAATGTATACAGTAATGCGATTCCAAAATAAGCTAATCGCATCAAGTGAATCTTGATTTCTGTAAATGTAGATGTTGGATAAAACATTGCAAAATTAAGAGAGATTTTCAAAGAATGGATCTTCTAAAGTTGTTGGTAGAATCATGTCATATCATCATCATAATAGTACACGAAATGTTACTACATCAAAATGCATCGAAAAGCTCATTATGATTCCCAAATGCATCCTTGTTCTTCCTTGGTACCTCAATCCACTTACTTGCATCGTTGGCACTTAATGGAGAAGATGATAAGCTCTTTACAAACAAAAATAGGACTTGGACGAATTTGTTCTAGGAAATCTAGGAATTTGGTCCTTTAGTATCTACGCATTACTATTATGTAATTATCAGACAGGTACATTCAAATGTTTGGTTTTAAGTTTTTTGGCCAGATACGGGATATGGAGAAAAGTGGATTACAATGTGCATCTTTACACAGCCATTCAAGTGTTTTAGGATATATTCAGGGATTCTTTGACATAAGCAGATACGTAGGAGCGTTACACAGTTAATGTATCAATTTCTATTCAAACGAAAAGTATGTACTCTGTTCACTCTGTTGACAAATTTGCCTTATCATTTTACCCCTTTCCTTAGTCTCTTGTTGTGTAACACAACTTGTGTCGGCTATAAAGTTACTTATACATTTAAAATTAAAACTGACAAGTAATTAACGTCCAAAAAAGCAGTAAACTAAACTAAAGGAAACACCGCCAATACCACCGGCAGTGAAGTACTCTCTCTGTTCCTGTCTTGTAAGTGTCCGTCCATCACTTTTTTGCATTGTTTACACGTGCGCACACGTCATTAATAGCTTAGACATTTACTAGGAATCATGTCGGTAGGTATTAGATATTAAGATTTGTTCATATTTCTTAAGAATCATGCATTTTTTATGATCCTTTTTCTTTCTGTTTTGGTGTGGTGAGCAGAGTTGATGGGTGTCGGGTTTCCTTTTTTCTTTCTTGTCATAAAATGCAAGTGAATTGCCAACCGCAATAAAAAACAATGTATAGGTATATTTCTTGCATTGTTACAAAGGATAGCAAGGCCGGTATTTTAAAAAGACTTGAGTAAAAAATGACTTGGTAAATTATTGCAAAAATTTTTACAAGGGAAATGATATGTAAGCTTGGCTAAAGTGCTGTTTATCATAAAATTACAATAGCCATTTTCATCAATTAATTTATGTCCGTATTTTGTAATGCACACGCAACATTAATCTTCTCTCTTCTGGTAGAAAAATAATTATTTTTTAAACGTTAAAAGTTTCGACAAGAACATGCATATGGATCAGGTAAAAAATCACGGTGTTGTTAACATAATTGAAAATTATTAGAAAAAAAAGAAAAAGTGGTTTCAGGCATTCAGACGGTCACTCATAATATGATGATAGGTGATAGCCAACACTTAAACCTAGCTTAGCAATTAGCAAAATTTGAAGTGAGATGCAAGTCAGATTTTTTAAGAATTTCCACTGGCGATGGGTACAAAAAAGTACTGGCTGGGATGATGGCAATGGCGTGCAAGAAACTTTGCATTTTGGCAGTGAGGTGCAAACTGGGCAGGTGTTTTAATTTGGACACTGAACAAAAACGTAATTATCATGTTCCTGCGCACCAGCACCGTCTCCATTTGCCTTTGTCTTTCTGTATTCATATTATTGCTGCAAGTGAAACTGCATCATATTCTTGATCATTGTCGTGTGATATACTTTTTTCATCATGTAAAATTCATTTGTTTACAAATTTGCAATATAATAGGCACATATTGTGAAAAAAAAATCTACCTGACAAAGTGACACGTTGTTGGGCATTGCAACACTGAGAAAAAACAAAGGCTGCATTATTGCTGATTACCGATGAAGCTTCTAATGAATTTTTTGGGGAGAAACTTGCCTGCTTTGCAGAGTTTGATGACAAAATATTTGCTAGACAGTAGGCTAATGAAGAGCATAATGTAGTCAGTGATTCTAAACATTAAAGTGTTACAAACAAGACGCAAGACATGTGTCACAATGATTATTATAATGTCACGTTAGTTATCATAATAATTTTCTTTTAGTTTTTGCGTATCGACAACTTGATCATTGCAAACTATCTTCATTAGTATGAAACACTCCAAGAAAATATGATCAAGTCAGGGACCCTACCTTTTAGAATCTTGTCCGGCCCTTTTTATAAGTGAGGACGGTGATGATATAATGTGGTCGTCTTATTCATTTCATATCAAGTTGACTCGTGTCTTAAGAAATATTATGTCTTTTTGTATTTAAAATATTTTTCCTATTTATTCTGCCCATTCATTTGTAATAATAATCCTCTTGACAGCTCAAACACATTGTGATGGTGGTAGTGGTGGTAGTAGTGGCAGGTTGTGGAAAAGTAGTAATAACATCATCTCTTCTTCTTCTCCCATTCTTTTTCTGGTTATGTCATAATCATCCACTTGTTCTCTCTCATAGCTTTAAATTCAAAAAAGCTTTATTTTCATTGTGTATTGGCGAAGGTGATGATGATGATTAAAATGCATAATAATAATATGGGAATGATGATGGTGACGATAAAGGATAAAAGCCAGAAGGTATTCATCTAAAGTTTGGACACCCTCTTCTTCTTCGTCATCACATAACTGTGGCTTATAGCTTGACAAATAGAAATATAAGGATAATTACCCGAAAAGCTTTAATGATACAAGCATTGTTGCTCTTGTACAAAAACACTCAACGCTACCACTACTACAGTGCCAACAACAACAAGACCATAGCAAAAAGTGTGTTTAGATTGTTAGTTATTGTTACTACTCCGTGTAGTTTAGTATTTCACGCGTGTGATTACAATAATTTTTTATTTTATTAGCAAAGCCTTAGTTTGGTACATTTAAACTGTTAACTTTACGATGGTGGTATAACCTATTCAATGATGCTATTAGTAATTTGTGTTTTTAAAAGTTATGATTATGTATCAGTCACTATTCATTTGCGTACAATATGATAGAGGAATGAAGGATGAAGCAACTATAGCATTTTTGCATGTCAACAGTTGGGTAGATGAAGCGTTTTCGAAAAATTATTGAAATTTGCATAAAATATAATTGCAGCAGCAGAAAAATATGAAATGGAAATGACAGCAGTAATAAGAATTTAAAATTTTGATGGTACTACATTGTACAAGCAGCGTGCATTCCAAGAGTCCACTTATTAAAAGCTATAGCGGAATCTTTTTAAATAGTAACAGCCACAATAATTTAGCACCTTTTCGGTGTTGATGAGACATTTTTATTAGCTTCTTTAGCAGCAGGCAACAAAGAAAACCAAATATTGTAACTTTTTTGTGTTTTCTGTATTTTCGGCCTGTCCATCATGTCATCATGCGTCATAAATAAGTAAACAATATTGCACGCACAACAACAATGCACACAACAGAGCATACGTGCTCCTGTTGTAAACTACTGGTTTTTCTCCTTTTTTCCTAAACAAAAGACATTTTTTCTAGGAATTTTTTGCCGAAAAGGTTATTACTATTATAGGCTATTAAATGCACTTTTACGTTTTGGCAGTAGTAAAACGCGTGTGTCTTTGAATTTCAAATGAGTGGTTTTTGTTGTACTTTATGTGTATGATGGTATTGCATAAGACGATAGGCATTGGCTTTTGTCGAATAACTGGAGACAACTAGAAAATGAATAGGCTATTCATCAATGATTGCCGTTGTGCAGTCAAGTTTACTTTTCAAAGCTATTATGCAAAAGGTCATTCTGTATTACTCATTCAAATCTACGTCAGCAAAAGCACTATTGTACATGAACTAACATGAGTTTTAATGGTTTGAGTGGTACGGGGACATGCATTTTTTACAAGTGAAATGGGCTTATTATGAAAATTGGCCAGGAGATTTAAAAGGCACGTCTGTGTGTTCTAGCCACAATGTCTGTTTGTTAATGTCATTCTTGAAGAAACTACGACGGAGGCAGAAAACAGGGAGGAGGTGAAGATGGCACTTTTAAAGGAGGCTGATGGATACATGCTTTGTGTGTGTAGTGAGGAGGAAGGTGATGACTGATGATGACATAATGGGAGAAGAGACAAAGGCCATTAGGTCAATGTATGGTGGTTCGTAAAGTTGAAATGATGCCAGCGGGGGAACTCTCCTGTCTACGCATTTCTCCACCTTGTCTTACACAAAAGTGAAGATGCTGCTTAAAATGTCATAATCTTTATGCTCCCTTGGGGCTAATGATGAATTTATTTGTACAATTGTGAAAATCAGTCAAGTCGGTCAATACGATTTCATTATTAGCGGCAATTACTTAACTGATAAAGGCTGATCAACGCCATGATCATTTATTCCACGCTTGATAATCATCATTAAATAATGAATGGGCAGCTTGATTTCAGTCGTGTTATTGTCGCCGTCATGCAGTGCATAGCTGGTTTAGTTACACACAAAAAAATTAAAATGCAATGTGTCTCTAGTGTCTCAACGATTATTACATTACACACAGGAATAACAAGAGAGAGAGAATTTCCAAATTCTATACAAAATTTATTTATTCTGATCACACGATTTTTTTGTATGAAAAGGTACTTTTTTGTTTGAAGGAATTTGAAATTGTAAAAGTAAAATATGTAGGTATAAAATTGCAAGCGCGTTTTTAGGGATGTAAGCAGACAAAAATAATAATAGAATTAAAAGAGACAACCTCGCAAAAAGTAATTGTATCTATCTATCAATTTCATTGATGAGTCATTAGATTTTTAAAAGAAGATGCGGGGAGAGAGGAAAGATATGGGATAGTAGCAAGATGTATGCAAATTTGTGCACACACAAAACTCTAAAGTAGTAGTTTTCATGATCACCACCACCGTCAATAAAAAGGGATGCGGTAACAATTGGAATTAATTGATGTGAAATATATGACTTTGGATGTTTTTGTGGGACACTTTTGAGGACAGGATGGATACAGCAAACGTTGTTTTTGGCTCATCATAATGATGATCAAGCGTCCATTCGATGATGATTCCATATTGGACGTATGCATTTTAGTTTTTGAGGCCACCAGAACAGAAAATGTCCGCCGCTAGGTACTTGTATTACAGCAGTGACCGTTTGTTGGTGGTAGTACACTAGTAAAAGGGCGGAAACGAAGAGGAGGATAGTCACGACTCACGACTCTTGAAAACCTAATTGATTTGATAAATTGAATGCTACATAATATGCAAAGTAATGTAATACGCGACACTGGTAGTTAAATGAATCGTTAAAAACGAAAATCGCTTGGAGGTAGAAAGAGATGGGATGAAAAAAGGCTAGAGATTGAGTGAAGGCTGTCATCATCAAAAAGATTAATTGTGACAACTCAAGTTTGTCCACGTGAAAAATTACGAAAAAACTCAAAATGACGAGAATCGAAAAGGAACAAAGATAGAAACAGTTTTGATTTAATTTTTTTGACTTCCATGCGTTTTGTAGGGTGAACATGAGCCCGGTATGCCATTCGACTTTACCTATGCCGTGAAAGACGATGTTGGTAATGACTTTTCCCACAACGCTGAATCCGATGGGGATGTGGTCAAGGGGGAGTATCGAACCTTGCTTCCCGATGGACGCCTTCAAATCGTCAAGTATACCGCTGATTGGAAGAACGGTTACAACGCAGAGATCACCTATGAAGGAGAAGCTGTCTACCCAGGTTTCATTTAATCGTTTGAATCAGGGAAGATAAATAGAGAAGGAATGTGAGAGGCGGTGTATTCACAAGCCTAGCTTGGTGACGCCAACGACTGTTTGTCATTTATAAGGCATATGGTAAAGCGTTACAAACAACGCACGGTATTTTTGGGCTACGCACGGTTGGTGTATTCAAATGGGAAGCAAACTATGTCACCGCATTTAACATTGTTCCATCTCTATCCATCTTCCTAGATTTAAATTTAGCTAAATAGCTATCATAAAGGGGTTAGGTTTGAATTAATTTTTTTGTATTAAAGATCCAAAACCTGCTCCAACGACTAGAGCCCCTATTCGTCAGACAAAAAATCCATATGAAAGTGACACCGATATTGACAGTCAAGGTAATTAATAAGACAGTTTATTTTACGCTTGAGAGAGCAGTTAATGTGCCTATGTTAATTATGTCTCATTTTGCCCCAGGTCTGAGACCTACCCAAAGGCCCCAACAACTCGTGACCGTCAAGCACCCAGCGTCAAAACTGTTTCACTTAGGCCTGCAACTCAGTCACCCACCTCCCCCAACCACCTCAGCACAACTCCAGCTCCACTCTCCACCCCACCCGGTAAGTAATATAATAGATTTTAATAAATACTAGATTTAATACTTTAATTACGTAGATTGACGTGAAATAGTATGCTGTCTGAGTGAGTTACAAGCCACAAAAATGTGTTTAAATCATGCATGACTTGCTTTACGACAAAACATGTAGGCAAGGGGTGGTCATACCCTATTACCCCAGGGGGATGACCTATTAGCCTCAACATTAATAGAATTAAAACCAAAAAAATTAACAATATCAAGACTAGCTTCATTACACTCAGCTACGTAATAATCTATTTGAAAATTTCAAATCACCCCATGTGCATTCATGGGGTATCAATCAATAAATTTTCATCCCCCCTCTTTTACCCCCCTCCCCTAGGATTATATGGAGCCCCCTCAGTACCGTTTGGCGTCAGGAATAACCCCAAATTCGGATACAGCAGGAAGTAAATTTGGCGTCTGCTAGTCCGTGGAAAATGAAGAATTGATTCAATTTCTTTTTTAAACGACTACGCTACTAGAAGAGACTTTTCCTACCTAATGCAATTAAACTGATAATGATTATACATAAGAAAACAATCTTTAAAACACAAGTGACGTTGGGGAGATATGAGTCAGTAAAATTTTAAAATCTTTCTTCCTACATTCCAAATCTTTCTCTTTGGTCATTTTGGTTCTTCTCTATAAATCTTTTCTTAATTTTTTTGTCTTCTTCTCTTCATAACATTCTATGAAAAAGTTTCCTGGCCACACGTACGCTTAAATTTTCTCAAGTTTTCCTTTGAACCTTTCTTTCAAATGAGTTTACACTTCTTTTCAATCTATTGAACTTCGTAATGTAAAGCGATTTCTTAAAATTAGCATTTACACTTGTTTCTTGCATTTTTCTTTTTGTACACATATGTAATTTCAATCCAATTTTCTTGTAATTTTAAGTCAAACTGAACTTTTACAAAAGGATTTAGAAAGTGAATGGTTTTATAGATATATTTTGTACTACTACTACAATTGCTATTTGCTTACTTTTCTGCATGGGTTGCTTGAATTTGTGACGATAATGTAGCTTATAACGTTCGAAATGGATGGGATATCATCAACAGTGTGTTAGTGGGCGGAAATACAGCGATAGTAATTAAGGAACTCGACAACTTAATAGTTATGAATACAGTTTCAATGTATTTTGTGATGCTGGAAATGAACATCACTCTCATTTGAAAGAAGAGTGCATCAATGTTTTTATAATTCATTGTAACTATTTTGTATGTAACAATGTTTTTGTGATTTTTATGAGAAAAATAAATAAATGATAAAAATTGTAATTTTTTGATGGATACAACTTTATTAAACATTTTGTTCATGTATCATCTTTAGTGGAAATATAAGTTGACTCATGAAAATTATTCCAAACGCATCAAGTCATTATGAATTCGTATGTAAAACAAAGCCTTATTGCATTATTGGCAAACCCGGAAATGGATATTGCACTCTGCTTTCCAGAGCATACCTAAGTATCATTTGTATTTGATTTGTAATCAATCATAATCATACTATTTGTTATTAGATTGCACATACCTACGTCACTTTCACAGGGTCATTTCAGATATGTCGTCAGATTTAATTTTAGCAGTGCATGTTGGAAAACCCCATTAATGTAAAACTTTCTACAGAACTGCATCAACATTAATTAACCTACCATCATTTGCGTTGTCGCTAGAAATTGGATTGCAATATAATTTTCCATCAACATCCTCTTTGATGACCATGACCATGAGATGGGAAAAAACAAGAATTCAAAAAAATTTATACATGTCCAGTTTGTTGTATGATTCATCGCGTTCAACCAATTCTTACCTGACTGCATACTCATACTCATCATCACATCGTTCTTCGCACTCCACATTCATCAATTGTTTGCGTGATACCTTATTAGCCATCCTCACTTCATCATTGTCGCATCATCAGCAAGATCAAGATCATCTTCATTAACATAGAGGATAAATACTAAGTAAGCTCTGCAAATATGATGAATAGTTAAGTTTTATGAATAATAGGTCGTTTGAAGGAGCAGGAAGCGATACAATTTTACCTCCAGCCATTATCATTATCCTTTGTGTGTGTGACAACAATCAGTTTTATAGAGTGAGAGAATCTTCTTCGTTTTTATTTACTCTTGATTTTCAGTAGCTTTATCTGCGTCTACCGCCTTGCAATTATGGACGAATTTTGCACTGCAATTATTGCCGCCTGCAACAATACACCATCTATTCATACATTTTGCATTTTAATTTTTCACAATTTTGCAAAATGGACTGGTAAACTGGTACCTATAATAATCTGTGACAGAGGCTCGTTATTCCATCTTCCAACTTGTCTCATTTTTTATGTCTTATTTAGCTCATCTTCTTTCTTATAAGCTATATTTTATTCCGTTACGTGTTTGAGTGTGCATGCCCAGCATACACACACACGCCATCACAATGATGAACTTGAAAAGGTGTAAAAATATTTAGCATGCCATGCATACTTATTACATGCCAAAATTCCAAAATTGCATGCATGATTGACTCTTGTTCATCACCCCGTGTGACATTGGTGGCAATGAAAACTGACTAAACTAACAATGAGAAAAATGACAACAATCACTGTCGGATAGACAATCAAATTGAAACGGAGCACCCACACACAGAATACAACTTTTTAGCATTATCAATGATAATTGTGTGCATTGATCGACCTACCGACCAACGGTCACCAACAACTAACTTGATTTACAATTACCTTTTCTTCTCCCTTTTATCTTTCTTTACAATGTTACTAGATCAGCAGGTGATCCATATTGTTGGGAATGATGATTGTTGACGAAGATGATGCTGCTGTGAGGATGATCCATCTCTTTTTGCAGTGCACACAAAGACCAACAACATGACACACAGCAAGTAGTCGCTAATACATTATGCATACTACCTATAAAAGTAATTACATTCAACACGTTTTTAGCAGAAAGTTCAGCTCAGAGCTAATAAACCATATCTGTTGGAAAGATAGCCTGTTTTATTCAAACAGAAAGAGAAATTACGGTACCAGCAAAGGACAAAAGTAGTATTGATATGCGTGACATGCAGAAAAAAAGATAAAAAGTATGCGACAACAAGAAATAATCTTGCAACCGTCCAAGTCAGTAACGACAACTACTTTATTGAGATATGTATATCAGTTCAAGTTAGTTGACTATTCAAATGAGTTAGTCAAGCCAGTCAGTTGTATAAATAAAATGGAAAAAATGAATGAGTCTCTAGAAACAAGATGAATTTTTCCATTAAACTATGAATAAATATAATTTTAATACAATAAAAGCAAGCCATAATACATTTTCGTACATATAGTAGCTGGGGAAAATAAGATAATCTTCATAAACTCTCCTATAAGCACTAATAAATCCCTAAAAACGTGGCATTCTTCTAAAAGTACGCATGTGCAGTGCTGCAGCGTTAATAATAATGAAAATGACCTTGGCATCGTTACAAGGAACTGAAGTGAGTCCACTTCTTTTGACCACAACCACCACCATACTTTACTACTAGCTGCTACAAATCTAAACCGACTCATCTTCATTTTTTATTACTTGCGCAGAAATGCGTATTACTTTACAGAAACATTTTTCTACTTTTTAAAGACAAAGATTATGGATGATTAAAGATTATACAAGATGAAGATGAGCCATTGGACGTCCCCTTCTTAGCCAACAATACCGGAGAACAGAGTTATCAGGAAAAATATCATGTGTGCACTTGAAACCGCAATCCAGTCAGCTCAGCGTCAGAGCAAATTCCCTAATTGATGATTTTTAAGATCCGTGTTTGTGGGCGCCTATTAGTATTTGGCCCTCCTTTTAAGTAACTTTTATTACGTGTTCGTCTTCTTCGTCTACAAAATTCTTTATTGTTTTATTACTCAAGTGTGTCAAACGTTAACAGAACAAGAGCAAAAGTCCACTTTTTCATGCTTACTTAAAAATGATTATTTTCAATGTTAAATAGGCAACTAAAAGACAAAAAAAATCAAGAACAAGGTATGCAAACATGCACATGGACATTTTACCTGTGTGTACATGTCGGACCAGACCAAGGGTTGTAAAAAATCTGTAATCTGATCCTTTATTTCCTAATTATCCCTTTTGACAATTTACATACACATTACATTATTAGTGTTTTTTCTGTGTTATTGTTTTAATTTGGTTAATATTCAGCTTGACTGAAGATGACTTTGTGTTTCTGACGAACATAAATCATTTTCCTTTTTCTCAACAGATTTACTTTTTTTTCATGCAAGCTTTACTTTCTTAATTGTTTGACGGGGACACATTTGTTAGAATCATTGTCATTGTTGATTGTTATTGCACTGCTTCATTTCTCAAAAGAAAAAGGGTACCCCTTCAAAATAAGAATTGGTTTTTTTGTATGTACGCGTGTGTAACGGCGTTTGAAAAACTGGTAAATGCAAGGTCACGTAACGATGGACTAGACTTCTAAGTAAACACACAGGGTCGAAACAACAAAACTTTTTTTTTGAATTTACGGCGAATGGCGACTAGCCAGCATGCAGTGATGAATCATAGTGCAAACAGCAAACAATATTGCATGATTACATCTACCTACATCCAGAAAATTTACTTTTGAATAAAACTGTCATGAAGCGCACGAAGGCGTAACGCTGCCGATATGTAGAAAACAATGATGATTGTGATTTGTTGGCTTGATTTGCAATTTTTAAAACATTCGACAAGATCAATGCCCACTTATATACCTACTTACTTTTATTTTTGTTTTATGTGTTACGCAATGCTATCAAATTTGTTTGCTAGACTGCAGGCTACAAGTTTTCTATGAATAAAACGCATCATTTTGCCCAGAATAAGAATAAACTTGATTGCCAAAAGTTACATTACTATTACAATTTCATGTCATCGTGCTCATCAGTAACCTATTTTTCCCCAAAAAAATGCTTTATTTATAGTTGTTTAATCTTCTTCATCTAGAAAAACAAATACCAGGTAATTGATGGCAAACTTATTTGTTGGCGAATGTACCAACGCAAAGATTCCACTTTGCAGATCGATGAACCATTTATGTAATAACTTTTGCATTGAATTAAGTTATTTTTGAGGAATTTTCTTTTAGTATTACGATTAACATCTTTGCCATCCTTCTAGCCAATTAGCTGCGCACCACAGCAGCCTGCCAAGTTTGGGCCAAAGTTAGTGAATCATGACTTTTTTGGAATGTTTGGAATTGGCAATTGCATTTTGCATTCATCTGCATAATGTAAAATTTGAAAATGTTCCCATTTAAAGTTTTAGTGCATAATATTTTACTTTGCCAATAATAAGATTTAGAAAAAAATGAAAATCACGCAATTTGTCATAAAAACTTTTATAAAAATATTCTAGAAAAAAGCATAAACTAATCATTAGCAATTTGTAAACAAGATGTTTTACCGTTGTCGAGTTGCTTGATGATCTGTTTTCTTCGCTTGTTTGTAACAATTGGGTAGAATATATTATTGAAAGGGTGAGGATACCTAGACAGACAGACCGTCAAAGTCAAAAGTTAGCTGATGGTTATTTCTCCAAATTTACTACATTGTTATGAACAAGCTCTAACAATCATTAGTTCAACACTGATAGTGCACACTTTGTTTACTAATGACAATGCGGCTTGCCTTAATAAAAGGGTTAAATAGATTTTTCTAATAAAACCATACAATTCATTTTTTGACTTATCAACTTTAATTGCTGATAACAAATAACAGTGATTGATGATGATTGTTCAGAAAAAATGTTATTTCTAGATGTAATTTGCATCTTTCGTCTGGATACTACCAACTACTTCTTTTTAATCATTTTACAACTCCAATCAGCCATTTATTGATTAATTGCTAATAAGCAAGAAAGTTTCAGCGGACAGCTTTTAATGACAAAACGACAAAAAGCCTAGTAAATTGTCAAGGGTCAAGGTATTGATTCTTCTACTGTCTTAAAATTTTCTTGAGTCTAGGTGAAGTTCATGATGTCACGTGTGTTTTATAGGCATAAAGTTTTATAATCAAGCTAATTTGTTCTTCTACGAAAATGTTTAATGAACCGTGTCACCTTCTTGTTGCTTTTGACATTGCAGTGGGAGAACAATTCAAATTAAAGATTTTGTAGGTCTTTGCTAAAAATGATGACCGTTATAAAAAACGTTAAATTGCATTTTATTGCAGTCTATATGCAACTGCAATAGAAAAAGGGAGATGCATTCAAGCATAAATATTATTAAAGTTTATGTCTATAGAAAGGATTCTAATTTTCATCAGCTCCAAACTCATCTCCCATTATCATTATATCATATGCATATATAAATACATAATATTATGAATGAAGACGATGATTATATGACAGTGCATTTTTTCAAGTCGTGACACTAGAAAAAAATCGGTAATGGTAATCGGTACTCTTCAGTAGACAGTCTATTACACGTTTTGTGACAGGAGTAGCAGTAAACTCATCATAAACTCCACGCATGGTAATTTAACATAAAACTCATCTAACTCATCTTCATTGTTTTTATCAAAGATTTTATTTATTACGAGGGGAAAGGTTACTATATCACATTGACTAACGATGCTATGTGATGTGAACTGTTTTTGAACAGCTTCAAAGGATGATCTCATAGTAAAAAATTTCATATTTTTTCTAATCTTGTAAATTACACACATGTGCACTTCTAAATTGCGCACTGCACTAAAATAGTCTAACTAACGTTTCTGCTGTATTATATGCCATCTAACTGGGGTAATATGGTAATTTTATGTACTTTTAAAGGCAACGGTCAAAACGATCTATTTTGGGTCATATCATCATCATTTTCGGCCAAACCCGAAAAAAATTATAGTGTGAAAAATGGCATATTAATGCAAATTAATTGGGATCAACCAGCAGGTCAAAAGTAGAATCGCTTGACACGTAACATATTTAAAAGCGACGAATATTATCATCATGGGACATTAAATGGTTTAAAATAGATTTCCTAAACACAATCTACTTGCACCATATTATGCAACTCGTAAGTGTAGTTAAATGGTAAAAAATGACTGTATTGTTGTTGTTCTTGTAACAGAGTGTTGTACTATATAACCTACTTTCCTTCTTTGAATATAAAACTGTCAGTTTGCAACAAGCAATTCACATTCACACTTTTCAATTGTCCCTTCTGCCAGAAAATATAGTGCTCAGGTAGTCTAAAATAATAGTAATATAAAATTGATTTAATTGTGTGTTTTGTGCTGTTGTTGTTGCCTTCTTCAGAAAAAACTATGTAATATGTAAGCCTGAGTTTTATGTTTCATTTTTTTTGCATTTTTATTGTTGTCCAACGTCCATCATCACGCATGAGCCTTATATCATACATTACGGACTAAAACGTCCATTGAGCCGTCAAGGAAGTTGCATTGAAGATTTGGAATAATAAGCGTTTTATAACCGAGATGAATTAAAGTTGGTGTTACGACGTTTGCTAAAGCTGCTGTCGTTTGTGTTTGCATGGGTGCTTTTTATGATTATGCCATCATCATGATTATAACACCACGCTAGAGTAGACCAGTGGAGTCTCCCACTACTAATCTAATAATATGTAGTGCCACACACACCATAAAAAACAGCAATTTTATGCACTTTTTAACAACAATAAAAAACGGAAGACGAATGGAGACAAGTAGGCGCAAAATAAGAGTCTAATATTAAAAAGTCAAGTCAAGCGTCGGGATACATTCGTCTTCATTATGATGATCAGTCATTGAGTTTTATCATCATATTATTGTACGCTGAGAGCATGTAACTGAAGAAGTCATAAAAACGATAGCATAACTAACAATAAAAAACTTATTTTTTTAGTCACTTAGTCAGGGCTGTCCCTACATATATGATTCCAAAAACTTTTGTAGCAGTATTTATCGAAAACCTATATAGTCAGTACTCGCGACTGAAACGTAACTTATAAAACACGACGAGAAAAGATACCAATTTTGTCTAAATGCACACAAAAATAGGATAAGTGACAGTTCTATTAAAAATTCATCGATTTTGTATTTTCCTGATGTGATTTAATCGATCCTTGTATCAGTCTTCTTGCCACCTATCCCACTCATCACGCTGTGTTTTGCAACTTTTGAGAAAATGCATGATATGTTTGGTTTTAAAATGGTAGGTTGTTTCTGCTTCTGATTGATAACACTGATGAGGGTAGACAAAACGGATATTGTAATAATCATCGCCACGCTAATAATACCAACTGATAACTTGCACATTAAATGATAACATTGCACAGACATCTCACGTCAGTTAGAGTTGCATAATCCCATCTCACATGTCACATGAGCTTCTTTTTCTTGTTTTCAGTGTATTCATTAATGAATGAAGCTATTTAAAAATAAAATATCCATTTGGTGTGGATAATAGCAATAATAAAAAATGCCCTGTACGTGATGGTGATGACAAAGAAAGACAATTGCATTGTGTGTTATGTGCAATAATGTGCAACAATGCAAATACAACACTTGTTGTATAGGAATTG
This sequence comes from Entomobrya proxima, assembly GCA_029691765.1. NCBI lineage: Eukaryota > Metazoa > Arthropoda > Collembola > Entomobryomorpha > Entomobryidae > Entomobrya > Entomobrya proxima. The sequence continues at coordinate 35,902,532 of CM056171.1, read as the reverse complement.
TACGCACCATGTCCACGTGTGTAAGAAACATGACACTACATTGTACACGCTAATTCCGGTTTTTGTTTCTATTCTTCTTTTTGGACCCATCAACACTCGTGTTCTTATTCCCGTCTTTGGCGTTTCTTGTCACGTTCAAGAAAAAACGAAACATGTGTACTATGTTGTTAGTAAGTTACCGGCACACTTTACAGGTGAAAAAATTATGTGAAAAAGTGTTGTATACAAAACAAAATCATGTGAATTCCTTATTACTATAAGCTCATGTTTAACCAGTGGCTTTATTTAAAAAATGACGCTTGTTACATGGTTCATTGAAACATGGTATCTTCTTCTCTTTCGCATGACCACTGTAATTACAATTAACTAGGCTGAATGTGATGGCCAAATTAGTCTTCTGGTAGGCATTAAACGTACCAACGCAAAACGTCCATTTAAACACAAGATTACTTCATTTCCTTCCTTCCCTCTCAGAAATACCATTCATTTCTTGCTGATTCCTTCTTTACATTTTCACAGGTTGTTTTAGCATTATTAACGCTCATTATTAGTGCATAATACATGACAATAAACACATCATGCATTCCAACAAGCTACCTGGTACAAGACATCATCCAAAGCTTCTGGCAAAGTTGTCTTCTTACTGCATCTTTCATAATATTCTAGCATACTAGCAAAAGCATCTATTTAGCTAGAATAAATGTACCACTAAATCGAAATGAAGCAGAGAGAACAATGAGCACCTCATGTGCCAGAGTAATTAATGACACCTTTAATGACTTAAATTACAATAAACTACGTAATAGTACGCGGTGCATTTTTATTATGTTTTGCTGTAATTAAATTTGCTCTGCTGCCATTTTCTTATTGCTGCTGCGGTTCGTTTATACGAAAGCGGAAGAAGGATCCCTACTTTAATATTGTTGTGGTCACTTGACACAATAAATTCTTGTGATTTTTACAATGAAAACTACATTTACGTAGCATATTTCTATCTCGTGCAAATACAAATACGGTTAAATACAGTGTTACATAAGCTTAAACTAGTGCTTTAGAACCAAGTCAGTGAAACTATTCTGTAAAAACTGTAATTAATACTTGAATTCTATTGTGTTTTCATTATATTTATTATTTAATCAATTAAATGCGAAAAATTAAAATTCCTATTGTTTCTGAATGATCATCAATAATTTCATGATGATGAGCGAACAAGAGTAGCCGTTGGTGGTTTCGATTTCCACGTTGTTGACATCGTTGGTGGTGTGATTTACTTACTGTTGTCCTGCTTCTTTTTAACATTTTTTTCTGAAATCAATTTTACTTGAGAAAACATGAAAGCGAAAGGGGAGCGCACAAAAAACCAACAATGCAAAAATGACAACTATATAAAAATGTGCATCAAATTCATTATTTGAGTTTCTTTGAAAAAGGCAAATTAAAAATAAATTGCTAATTGATAAATACCTACCTGCTGTGATTGTCATAATAGTACCTTCCCTTCAGACGGCCGGACGTCAATTTAATAGATATCGAGAGATAGAATGACAGGTTTACGATTTGCTTTTGCAAACTACGTATTAAATGAAGGTAAAATTATGTTGCATAATACGCACTTTGGCCTGTACGGCACAAACTGAAAGCAAATGAATGAAAAAGTATATTTATGCGTTTTATATTATGAGAAAAATGTCATCAAGTTTCACAGTGAAAACTTTACTACAAGCACACGGTAGGGGGAAGGCTGTCTTGCAGACATTTTTTGACTGCTGGCAAATCAGAAGGAGACACTGATAAAGTCAAGAAGCCCTTTCAACTTTGAGACTGAGTCTTTGACATGAGTAGGTACAAACACGTCTTCTGTCCTGACTCTTGGTTTCATTCAGTAGTTTGTAAGGATCATTTTTCAAAGCATTTGCCTGCATTCTAACAATGCTTAGACGATTAATATGACAATAATTAAATCATGACATATTAAGCATGGAAATGGTCTGCAGAGTATGCTAAGCGGCTACGCAATTCCCTACGACACATTAATTCTTTTGTTTTACTTTGGCCTGTGTTTCGTCTTCCTTCTTTTTTCTTCTGTTGAAACATTGTCCTAAAACATGCTTGATGATATTGATGAATAACCATGTATCAATTTTTTAAACATTTTTTTCTCTGTCCATTCAGCAACATCACGCGTCAAGTGCAACAATAGGAGACTTTAGTCATGCAGGCCCAGATCTAAGACTGGTGTTACACGGCACAAGCGACAAACAATTAATTATGCATGTAATGGGCACACTCTGTGTGAATTTTTTCGGAGCTTTGTGTTGTTCTTTGGCTTATATTTTTATGTAATCCTTTTTTCAACCATTAACTTACTTTTAATCGTTGTATATTTTGTGTGCAAATAAAACAAAAACAACGAGCATTGCACATAAAGATTATTGCATTAAATGTATGATGTAAAAAATGTGATTTTATTCAGGATGATGCACTGCTTGCACTTTTAGCTGCAGGGCTTTTTAAGGCATCTCACGTTCGCGTACCCAGTACCCACTAGTTTTTTGATAGTGGATGCAATAATGAAACATTATTGCAAAGTGCTGACTTTTGAGTGGAGTGCTAAACAGGTGAAGAAATCTATTATTATGATATAATACATTGAAAATGCAAAATGGAATGGGTTTTAATAATAAAATGTTTATTTATTTTACGCAGAGTTGACTTGAGTTGACTCTTGAGTGGAAAAAAATCAAGCATGACATGATGACATGAGTGAACTGAATGCGTAAAATATTATTAAACAATTTCAATTTGAACGAATAAATTTTTACTTGTCTTACTTGTCTATACAATGTTTCGGCAATTTTACTTTGTCGTGTCCTGTGTATCATCACAATCTTCTCATCATCGTTATTAAAAAGTGCTTGAAGATGTTGGTATTACGAAAAACAGAGTATGTTTTTATAAATTAAGTAAATGAACTAGCAAATAGATAATAATTTGTTGTTATATAACTGTTTTACGCATAAAATGATATGCGCACAAATTCGTCACTTTTTTGTCATGATCTCAGTGTGTAATAGGTGCTTCCTCGCTGAGTTGTTTGCAGAATACTTAATGAACCCAGTATTTTTACATTTTACTTTATGTTTTTTGGGAAAAAAGATTGCAATTATTGTTGCGACAATATCAAACAAATTCTTTTTAATCATTTCATTTTGCAAATATTTACTAATAGTAATAACATTATTATTATAAATGTGTTTAGTGATAAAATCATTGGAAAAATGTTGGAGCATGTTTAATGGTTGCTCTTGCTGCGTACCTATCTGTACGCTTGTACCTTAATGACAACACATAAACACCTTATTAGAATGCAGATTGGATAGGATAGCAAATGAAGTTATGATAGCTTCTTTTTACTTGTTAGCAGGAGGGTGTAAAAAGCAGGCAAGTTAGCAGGTTGGGGAAAAAAGGCGAGACGATATCCATGATAAGCCACGCCGAGTACGAATTGCAACTACATTCTAATCGCAATAATAAACCGTGTGTGTGTGTTTGCTAATAATAAAAGTCGTGATCTGAGCAACAGGTGACAATTTTTAGAGCCAAACGCACTGTCGTTGTCCGCATCCCATTATCGTTTGTCTATGATTATGCAAAACACAGTTGGAGGGGATATTATATCATATCCTACATCGAAAATTAGCCGTCATACTGATTTCAAAGCGATATGTCATCGTTTCAATGAAAAGAATAAGATTTTTCATTGAAACGATATACTATATACGGTGATTAGTTCTAGAGATAAATGCTTTATGCAACAGAGTTCATTCTTGTGTCGGCGATGATGAAGGAAGATGATAAAAATATATGGTCATACAAAAGTTCCTTTTCTTCCCCAGACGACAACCAATTGTGGACTCTGTCCTCTGTGCAAAAAGTCATAAAACTTTTTGTGTTGTGGTCTCATTGTGTAAAAGCAAATATGTAACAATCAGCAGTACCTGTCATTATTGTATAATTACCTATTACCTTCCATTCCGTTGTTCATTTGTTGATGATGCACTTATTACCGAACAAATTTTAAATACAGCAACAGCAGGAATTAGATTACATATTTGCAATTTTTTTATGACGAGACGCTTTAATACATAAGCTATTTATTGTTGTTGGAAGAAGAATAAATTGCTCTTACCGCACTCATTACTTTATATAGTTATTATTAGGTACATATCCACGTGAGACTAGAGTTCTTTTGAAAAAGGAAGGGAAAAAGGAAAACTGCATTATTACATATTAGTTTTTTCTTATTGTGTGATTCTTAATGAAGATTTGCCTCTTTTCTTTAAAAATCCACAATTTAATGAATGATATGTTTTTGCTGCAGTTATGTTGTCTTTGCCGCAAAGGGAAAAAAAGGAGAATGACTTTACGAGCAATTTGAAAGATAAGTTCCTGATGAATTGGATAAAAAATGCATAGATATCTTGATATTTATACGTTTACATGACTTTTTGCCTCTTACCACTCGGGTGTGGGGACAAAAAGCCATATGAAGAGCGACAAGTGCACTACATCACTTTTGATACTGGTAATTAGAAGAAATGGGAAAAAGAAAGTGAAAACTGTAAGGAAAAAATATATCTCAGAATCAGAGCATACACGCATGTATCTCTAATACTTCAATATTGTGTGATTACTTTATGATGACAATGATGAGTTTGGCGAGAAACAAACTGCTTGTATAAAAGATGATGATTAAGATCGGAAACAACGACATGACACAGCTCAAGAAAACACGACAGTCTCATTAGAAATACACCAGCAATAAAAAATATATTGCATGAACATACCTAAATGATAAATAAATGCAGCCGGGGAGATGTAGAAAAAATGTAATTGTATATCTGACTGAATCATAGTTTTTCATACAGGGAAAAAGTAACCCTTCATTTTGTACATTTTTAATCCTTTGTCAAGCAGAGTAATAATGACAAAAAGCTAAGCTCTAGAAGAATGTAGGCACATTTTTCTAATATTATTGCAAATCTTTATTAGAATGCATGACTCTTGATGACTATTTATGATATGGCACTTACGTGCTTTTCTTATGACTGCTATTATACCTATTATGAAGTCTAATATCCTCTATTCTGCTTACAGGCATTAATATTTTTACTCGCTTTATTTGATGCGCGCTGAGGTAATAATGAAATTGAAATTGAACTCAACTCTGGGCTTCTCCTCTTCTGGGATATTTGACCTGGTGCATTGTTGCAAAGTGTACTACCCCTTTCATGTTACCTATTTTTTATATATACGGCGATGTCGGTGGTGCGACTTTTTTCAAAACTGTCTCAAGTCAAGTCGTTGTGGTCACGTTATGTTTAGCAAAGTCAGTTAAGCTCTGTTGTTATTATTATTATCGCTAGTTAAGCAAGCACTGAAAAAAAACAGTTCACAAGAAGACAACAGCACTGTCCACACACAGTTTAAAAAAGTGCATTCTTCTGCCCTTTTTCAAGAATATTATTATGCATCCGGCCTTAAAGGCTTGGTCGTATATACTGTCATGATTTATAACAGTTTTAACAGCTCAGCTTTACTGTGCTGCTAAAAGTTGACTAAAAGGATCATGCTGATTAGTTAAGGTTGAACACGCTCCCTTGCAATATCATCCTGATTATATTTGCAATTTTGCCCGTTTTTATTTCTTATTCTGAAAAAAATTGGGCTACAAATTGGCTAAACAGAGAATTGTACCACCTTTGAAAGGTTTACTAAACGGTAATCTCGAGGTCCGATCAAGTTTAAAAGGATTGCCCAAAAAAATTCAAATTATATACTTTATTTTCTTGCCAAGTAAAACTGAGAGTAGTTTTTCATGATAAGACAAACAAATAATTTTATGAAAAATACACAATTTGACTAAAACGAACTTGCAGCAGCAAGCTGCATAAAAGCAATAAAAATTTAGGCAAAAATAGAGGGGAGTCTTCAGCATTTATCAGCCCAGTCAGCGGTGCTATCATCATGGGAAGCGTTTTTGCAATCGTTTTGCATTGAATTTTAAAATTTATATCTGTTTTAAAAAAGTTTACAACTGCTCGTCTGGTGGTACTAAGCCCACTTTGTGTACAGCATCAATAAGGCAGTGCCGAGCCCTACAAAAACTATATCATTTTTGTTTATACCCATTCGTTATATATATGGAGCACATGCCTTTAAATCATTGTTGATTGTTGGCTTTTGTTTTTTCGTTGACTTGAAATAACGCAGCAATAAATGTTGTGCATAGGCACACGTGAGTAACTGCCATAAAAACTGCGTTTAAAACGAATGCGAAAAAACCGTGAAGTTGTTTCATTGAGACTTGAAGAATTCAACAAATTCAAATTGTAAAAAAGGACTTTTAGTCGATGTCGATACAGTTTACGTTACTCTCTTCTGGCAGTTATCCACTTGAGTGAAGCACGTGTGGAATTTTTATTATTAAATTCGGAAACTTTTTTCCATATTTGTTCGCGTGTCATTATTTAAGGTACGCAACGACATTTCCAGCAGAGTTGCTTCCATTCATTTTTCAAAGCAATTTTATTGAATTAATTTTGATCATCATCAAACATATAATAAGGTGACCTGAGTTCTTGTGAATCTTGTGTGAGCAGCGGTTTGCATTCTTGCTGATCTTGAAGTTATTGGTTTGGAATTTAATAATAAAAAATAATAATATTTTTATAGGTGTGTATTTTTCTTCTTCTGTGTGACTATTTTTGATGCTTGACTTGATTTGATATTCTTGCGTGAGTGCGTTCTCTCTGCGTTCGTTTGGGAATGTGTCTACACAAGGACAGCCAGGACAAGGAATCTTCTTCTTCAACTTCAGCTTTATGAAAAAACATTAATTGTTGTTAAAAAAGGAAAAACTCTCTGCAAATCAGCATATTTACTAAGCTAAAAGGGGCTTGGTAATATTACCATTACATCTTATTAGTTGATGATAATCCAAGCCAAGCCAAGTGCCATTGACTGAGTGGAAGAATGATGAGTTAGTGAAGCAGTGCAAAAATTCATTTCCATTAAATGCCATTCCATTATGATTATGAGCAATTATTAGGAAAAGAGTGGACAACATCCTCTTCATTTTCATAATTTTCATTAAATTGCGTCATCATTCCAACACGTCAACAAGGAATCTAGAAAATCCTGAATATTCCTTTGGGGCAAAGAAGAGGAATAGCAATATTGCACATATTTTTCTGATTGCTGTAAATGCTAATCACTGACAAATTGAATCGTTTCTTCGTGATTAATAAGACTTTACTGTGGTGCTAATAACTGCAACAACAAATCAACTAGCTCATCTTCTTTTCATTTTTTTCTATCAAGAAAATATTCATCTTTACAATGTTTGGAAACGGGTACAGCAAACTAACCAGATTTGAGCTGCAACAACATCTTCATGGACAAGATGAACAATCGCAAGATTAACAATGATCGACAATCCTCGTCATAACCATAAATTGGACAATTACTATCATCAACACACTTGAATATTTTTCAGAGTGAGTGACTGCGTACGTTTTGCTGCTGGCGTAATTAACAACAAGTGTTGGAGTGTTCAAGTTTTTGGCATTTTTTCTACGTTTCATTTTTGGATGTCATTGCTAAATTGGATTATATCTTGTATCGTCATCAACCAAAGTATCATCCTCATCAAGAACAACATTTTTTTAAAAACAAAAAGACAAGTCTTGTAAATTAATTAACATTCTTATGCAAATGGTTTTGGACATGACACGATAGCTCTCTGTGGATGATGGAATGCAGAATAGCACGACATATTTAGGGAGGTTACCTTACAATTCCACGGCCTGTGTTGGTTATCATATCAAATGATAATTACATTAATTTAATTGCTGTATACCTACTTGTAAAAGGAAGGCGGAACAGAACACGAAACGAAAACGGCTTTGATCTTTGGTACTTCCTCCGTCACCACCACATAAAATGCTCTGACTCTCTTTAAGAGACTTTGCGTTTGCTGCAACAAAGGATCAAGAAAATGGGATTTTATTGAATTTATATTTTTTATTGAAAAATGAAGGAAAATGTGCTATAAAATCCTATTATTATACATGGTCTGAAAGAGAGGGAGAACTACCAAAAAGACAAGAAGAAGAACAACAGAATAAGAACAATTATTTACTGATCATCGTCATCATCTTCTTCGTCATAATTGCAACAATCAGATTACTGTTATTATTGTAAAGAAAGGGTAAAACAACAACAGCTACACACAAGAGCAAGGATGAAGATGCGCAGGGTGAGTACAACAAATAGTTGTAAAAAATATATGCATGCAACAAATTTTTATGCCTTTTGTCGAGGATGTATAAGTTCAATGCTCAAAATGATCATGTTATCATTGTTGCAGTTTACTACATGCTAATAGATCTGATGTTTTAGTCAGTTGAAATAAAACGTACTTATTAATGCCAAAATGCATTCAGATTTTGCATAAAAATTTATATTTTGGTCGTGATTTCTATCACTTTTATTTCAAATGTTAGCACTTCCAATATGACTCCCCGTTGCAGAAATATAAAAAGGTAGAAAACAAACAACCATGAAAAATAGGTACCCGGCACTTTCATGATGTGGCAGCTTACAAGACAATTTAACTAACTCGTCATTACCATCAGCCAAAATCCGTAGTTTCAGCAAAAATGCATCTTTCATATTTGAACGGAAACTCCTGCAAAGTTTTGCCATTGTTGCTAGCAATAAAGATGTTCTTGTTGTAATGGAAAGACTTGAAAGATTGAGGTGAGGTTCGTCAGCAAAAGAACAAACCTCATCAACAATATTGCACTTGAGGTGTCGACGGTGGCGGGTGGTCGCAGTAATCTGCACTTTTGCACTATTATTATCTTTAATGCACAACTGGCTATGTGTGTGCGAGCAAAGGGCAAAGTCAAAAGTAAAACAATGACTCTGATAAATGCACTCAGTTGAATATTATTACCAATGCGTATGTAATGTGGTTCTTTGGAACTTTTGTGAGTCAAGAAACGTGATCTGTATTTCGTACAAGTATTTGTTTTTCGAGGTTTTCTGGCACCCTGTAATCTGCAAAATGCAATGACGCGCGCGTTAATTTAATCATAAGGAACGGCGAAAATGACTGTGCTGATGATTAACAATGGCATTGTTTTGGCTTGAAAGAAAACGATTTGATTATTGAATTGAATTTAAGTAGACATGAAATTTGGTAGACAGCAGACAAGGCAAGTGGAGGTCGATAGAGCAGAACATTGCATTCTAGCCTTGAAAGTTTTGTTAGAATGTTTAAGTAATGAGCATTTGCAGTAGTGGAGTGCTAAAGGAAGGAGTAGATGAGTGGATTTAAAAGGAAAATTTTGAATTGAGCAAAAAGATGGCATATACGGTTTTGTTTTGGAAAAATGCATAGGGAAACAAATGGTCAGTTCATGATAGTTTGAAAGAGAGACTGTAATTGAGCATTTTTTTAAAGCATTAAAGGGTGTGTATCATTTTAAACATTTTTTTTTTCTCCACTGAGAAACTGTTGATGATGATAATTTTTACAGACCAGTAAACAAACATGTTATGTGCAAAAAATGTAGAGATGCCGCCGATGGCAATTATATGCCCTTTACTTTCGTACCTAGAACAATAAACCCATTTTAAAACATTTTGGTATCTCAAGCTTTGCAAAAGTGTTCCTGTAATTTATGTGGTTTTATCATAATATTTTTAGCCATTTACGGCTCGGAATTGCCATTTGATGCCGCCCTAAAACAAACAAAGTTTCTTGATTGAAGCTGCAGGCAAAAAATCGGCAAAATCAGACAATTTTTAAAAAATGTAATAATAATTTTGGCTTCTTTAGGTTTCCTTTTCATGTTCATGTAGTTAATTTCTCATAAACAATTACACTGATGTACACAAAGAAAAAACACCGTAAAAAATGTAACCACAAGTGAATCCGCCCGTGTCTACGTGTACCATTCATGAAAACACACATAATATGGTTACTGTTAAAAAAGCATCTTAGTTCGTAACAATGCACGCATGGCAAACTTTTAAATGCAGCTTATTACGTCAATCTGTCACATGCCTGTCAGTGGCAGCCAATTTTCCATTAGCATGAAAAGTAATTAGCCATAACTTTCCCCGTTTTTTCTATTTAAACATAATTTGTGTTTTAGAAAATAGAAAAATTAAATAATTAGCATGCTTTAAAACATTTCTATTATTTTCCAGTCTTGCGAGAATACTTTCTCGAATTTTACACAGTTCTTTAAGAAAAAACGTGTATTTCATAATTTACAATTAACGACGATAATTAAAGTTGAAATTCAGCACTTTCGCAGCAACAGGCGTTTATTATATAGCAATATACACAATTTATCTCTTTCCAGTTTCCAACAAACTCATTTAAAAGGTTTGACAAAGGTTTCCAAGATTAAAAAACGAAACCATCAAAAACATAATTGCAGCTTGAATTCTCTGGTAGTGTTTACAGAATACATTATTCTAATGGCATTCTCAAGTTTTGTGCAAAAGCATTTTACTTACCACCCTAGATAATTACAGCATTCATTACAGCAATAAAAATGATAAACATCAGAGCATCAAATTGTTACGAATTTCAATATCATTTCTAATTTTGTAAGCTACATGCTCGTTCGTGACGAATGGGAAATTGTTGAAACCTTTTTTGTAGGTTTATGGCTGTTGATAAAAGTTCATTTTTATATAATTTTCATTTTTAATGTAAATTATAAATAGAATAGAACGCAGTGCATTATAATATACCAACTTTTATTATGCTTTTATTATGGTCCTCGTCTCTGCGAAGTGATAACAGAATATCATAAACGCACAACAAGAAAATGGCTTGTTGCGAATTCCCAAGTGGAGCATGAATTTGGTATTGAAGTGCGTGGAGGAATATTTATGAGTTTTTTCAGTTGTTTTAAATAAATGCAGTAGTAGTTAAAATGCAACTGGCTAAAAGATTTATGAGCGATAAATGTCGGCGATGATGAGTTGATGAAGGGTTTTTGTGTTTGTTTGCTTTTCAAAATCTTGTATGATTTTTTGCCACAGGTATTTCTTTTTGCATTTTGCCTGGTGATTATTATCGCCACCGCAAAGTGCGCAGAATCAAGCGCAGAACATGCTGCTGAACTAGTCGATCCAGTAGAAGATGTGGGGGATACTGAAGAAGAGGATCCAGCGCCTAGGCCAATTAGAGCGTCCGCCGCTGCCACGGCCACTCCAAGAAAACGGAGACGGGGTAGAAAAAATAGACTGGGAGGCAATCCTAATGGCAGGGTTCAAAAGCGCAGACTGGCAGCAGCATTTAGACCAACAAGAGCACCTTTATTTGAGGCTTCCCCTCCGGATCCTTATATGGATAGTGGAATCGTGGGACCCACAAGTCATTATGGACATAGTCACAGTCCCCCGACAAGAGATCCTTACTACTCCCCTTCCAGATATGAAAGGGAAAAGAAAAGGCAGAGGATCAAGTTAGCCAGTGACGCACCTCTGGTTCCATTACCTCAAAATAGTTTTGATGATCCAGGTCCAGCAGTTCTAAGTAATACAGGGTTCCAGCCGAAAGTAAGTTTTTGGGGCGACCTGAGAATTTTCGTGGTCAACGTACAAGATAATGTATGACAATTTTTTGTATTTTTGCAGCCTGACAAGAACTATGCATTTTCTTATGCTGTTGGAAATGAAGATGAGGATGACGACTTTTCCCACAAGCAAACCAAAGATGGACCGATAACCGTCGGAGAGTATCGGATAACCTTACCAGATGGAAGGTATGATCAATATATAACCAAACCATTTTAGGTTGCATGTAATTCTAGATTTAATGAATTTGTGAAAATCCTTTAAAGAACACAAGTTGTAAGATACACTGCTGGAGGAAAGCACGGTTACAAGGCAGATGTCACTTACGAACATCCAGATGCAAAAGCCCTAGCACCAGCGGGACCCACCGGGTTCCCACATCATACACATCATCAACAGTACCATGACGCAGTTAAGCCAACTCATCACCTAAGCGCTACTCCATCATCGTCCTTTAACTCTAATCGTGTTATCAAATCCCGACCGTTGAAAAACGTAGCGCTTCATAGTCACGAAGATGTAGAATACAGTCCGGGTTCTTCTCACGATGACGATTTCTCAGCACCTCATCCTTCTCCAAAAATTAGGCTAAAAGGCGGTGGAGAAATTCACCCCAGTCCCACCCCAACGGCTGATTACTTGAACGGAATAGGCACAACTCCTACTCCCCGTCCAAATAGCATTTATGACAAAATTTCACCATTTCGAGGTGGCAAGTATTCTGGCAGTGAGGAATTGGCTTACGCTCACGAGCATAGTCCCCGTGCAGGACCAGCCCGGTCAAAATCCAAGGTTAAAAAGGTCACCTCAACTGCTGCATCATTTTATGAATCCCCCTCTCCCTCGCCTTATCCACACAAGGCAACCATTCTCCCTGCAGTTACCACGAAAAAGTACAAGAATCATGGAGTTCTCCCATATATTGCTCATCAGACACAAGCAAATCACCTGAATGAATATGTTCGTCCACAAAAGCATATTCAATATTTGCAAGAAACTCCCGTTCACCACCACCAACATCAACACGTTCATCCTACTCCGCTAATTGCAAAACCTTTGAAAAATCACGGCCAACATGTACTGCCCGTAGACCATTATGATTCTGGTCCATATAAAGTGTCGTATGCTCCACAAGTGCATAAAATAAGAAAGATAAAGAAGAACAAGCATGGCATTCACAATTCTCATGGACAATACCTTCTTCAAGCACCAGTAACGGCGCAGACTCCAGTGACGTCTTACCATCAATCTACCACCCCTGCCAACCTTGTGCCAAAGGAGCCTTTCCACTATTACAACTCCTACCATCAGCAACAGCATCATGGCTTTGGTCAGATTTTGCCAAGTCCCACTCCAACGTCTTCGGTAACTCACAGTGAATCCCCGTTTCCAAATCCCTATCAGTTGAACGCTTATCCTACTGGACCCTCTGGGTTATCGCAACCCCGATTGCGAGCTCTTCCAGATCCACCCTCCACTGCTGGCCAAGTTTACCAAGACAGTCCAGTACATGGCGACCGACCCACACGTTTGGGTGTAAAGGAAGTTCTAGACAGGTTACCAGGTAGAGAGTTATCCAGCCCCAAAACTACAATCCATCCTTACGAAGTTGGTGCAGTAGACTATGGAAAAGGTGTTGCATACGGTAATAGTCCTCAAGACAAGGGGTATCCTGATACGGGCTACAGAACTTTTGAGAGTGACATAAACAGTCACACTGGCCTGGACAACTTGGACCCAAATTCACTATTCAATTCGGTAACGTCTCCCGGTTCAACAGGACTTGGTTTTAGCACAGCTAACCCAAACATTGGATACTACACCAATGACGTGAGTGAGCAGTTCAATTTTCTAGATGGATTTCACAACTATGACATTGAGCAAGCCAACGTTAGAGAAATTCGTCAACCAAGACCTGCTAGAATGAGTGGCAGGTTAACTAGAAGGATAAACATGAACAGAAGGCCAGATAAGCGCCGTGGAGTTCCAGCTTCGTCTTCGGAACCAACCAAGGAGGAAATGGAAATGACAAAGTCTGCTCCGTCATCTTCCCATCGTCCTGGTGGAAGGCAGAGACAAAGGCAACAGCAGCAGCAGGTAAGAACATCTTCACCTCGTTCAGTAAAACCTTCTCAGCAACCACCACCCCCATCATCAACCACAGCCAGAGCACGGGCAAGAAGACGAAGAATGAGAACCCAGCAACCGAAAAGCAATAATAACCCAATGATGCACATTGTAGAGTCACGAAGAAATCAACAATCAAAAACCAATAATCAAATGATGCACGTTGTAGAGTCACGAAGACCTCGGACAAGAAGCCGAAGTAGCAGTAGTAGTAACAATTAATTTGAATTTTTAACAAAATAAATGAAGAACGTTTTTTGTTGTAGTCTTGTAACTTTTTGTGTCTGATTCGCAAATCAATATTCCTTAGTTGTTCTGGTGGGAAAGAAAGGTACATAATATTATAAATGTTCGCAGTTATTTTTTCATCAACAATGAGCAGTTGTGGCTTTTGAATGAATGAGCTTCATAATGTTACCATTTTCATTGTTGGCTATTAAAGTAATAAATATGTATTTTTCTATCATTTACTTCACTCTAATCTTATTTTTAGCAGCGTCTAACGGCTTGTGTGTCAATTTATGAATGAATCAGTAATGGCCAATAGCGTGAATTATCACTAATTGTAAGTAGCATTTAGTACAGTTACCGTTTTTAATAGATTTGTAAAAAAAAGTATTAAAAATCAAATATGGTACGTGCATATATGATGCCAATTAAGATGTCATTAGTTGTTTAATTATATCTGATGGTAAGTTGGAGATTTTATGTATCAACATTTTTATGTACTGAAAGCTGAAAAAAATCAATAAATTTTAGAAAAAAAACTTACCCAACACATCCTTTGTTATTTTAATCTGAAATTGGAATAAACAAATGTTTGCAATTTTTCTACATGCATTCAAAGTGTGTTCCATTCTTCCACTCTGCTCCTGGATAATGCTGGTTCCAGCAAGTTGTCTTCCATCTTGTATGTTTTCCAGATTTATACATGCTCCAGGAAGGAAGAAGGAAGCACCGGATAATATGCAACCCTTTTGCAATAACGTGAGTTTATAGTGTACATGAGGTTATGAAACTTTTGGGTGAAGAATAAAGCCGTTTTTCTAATATGCTATTTTGGTGGCACAAAAATATCTCTACAGATCCCGGTTGTTCATTATGGCTTGATACAGTTTGTATGAATTGAAATACTGATGATGTACATGATAGATTTCCGCAACACGTTTTACTTGGTAGTTGGTTTTTAAAGATGTTTTTAAGAAATTTATTTAACTTTTTTCTCTCAATGTTTTCCAGTATTTTTAAAGTATCTTCATCTTCATCATCATCATCATTGTATCTTATCAATTCTTACAGTAGTATAATGTATAATAATAGTATCATTATTATATTTAATTTATTTAAAATGCAGTTTTTTTCTACTCAAAAAAGAAGTCATCATCGTCATCATGTAATTTTTTATATATTTTTTTCTTTGTTTCCCCGTACAATTTAAATCGTAGTGTATTTTTAATATATATCTGTTTTTTGTTGTTCTTTTTTCTCCACTATATAAATGTTTCTTGTCTGGTATATTATTCTGTTGTGTGTGTTTTTATTGGAGGATCAACTTGTTAAAAACATTTTTTTATTCTCTTGTGGGCTTTCTCCTTTCTGAAGACAAATTATTCACGATTTACTTACTCGCGGCAGCAAATTACACAAGTAAAGAATAGTTCCAATATATATTATTATTATAAGTAGGTAAATTGGTAGGTATACAACATTACTTTATTACAACTTAGTATATTGTGTGTAGGAGATTTTTTCAAGATTTTCTCACTTCAAAATGTATTAGCAAATTGTCATATTTTTTGCATTAACACACCGTTCTACTCACAGATTAACGTTTGTCGTGTGTGTGATTCTTTTTACAAAGTATATTGATTGCTTTTTGTAGATTTTTTCTTCTTTTTCCACGATTTAAATACGCTTGGCGGTTTTCATTTTTTTGTGTTTTTTGGTTTTCTTCAGGTAAAATTGCGGAGGTCTAACATTTCACTGAAAATGTGGCTTTCTCTGTGTATTAACTTTTTCTTGTAACAAGGATTAACATTACACGGGTATCAATTATAGTTAAGTATTTTTTAATAACGCACACGAAATATGTACAACAAATAGTACTTTTTTAGAGAATCGCGTTTTTATAATAATGTGGCAGCACTATATGCAAAAATGTAACTATATAATTAAGTAACAATTGTATTTTTATACGTGTATTGTAATACAGCGTCATTAATAAACACACTATCCGTAATAGGTGTAAGAGATGGGTATGTAAAAATAGGTAAAGCATTGCCCCAACTGAACAAAGACAAAGGTGCGGGATCCTCATTGAGTCAAAAGTTTTAGGGAGTCTGTGCATAGTTGAAATGTGGTGTCAGGGAAACTGCCAAGCTTGCTTATGCATGTAGGGATATCCCCTACATGCCACAAGCTGAGAACATAACACTCGCATAGCTCTTTCTGCTCAGGCGCATGGTAACACGAGGCTTCTCACACATTTCTGTGCTAACTTAGCACAGCAGCAGCAGAGAAACTTTCAGTTGTCGTTTGTGTGTGTGGTCGGATGAACCCACTTTTAGGTTAAGGGCCAGCGTATATCCAGGCGTATAACAGGCGTAAAACTTTTGCGTATTTATTTGGCGTAATAAAATTGTCGTGATCGTCGTGATCGTCTTGTCTAACAGGAAATAAAAGTATTCCATTCTTCTCGTGTTTTCCCGAAATTACCCGTGTCCCATATTTCCCGATTTGTGTAGCGACTAGGTGCTCCTTTTGGTTGCGTAACTTTGGTCATTAGTCCCACCTCCCACCCACCGTGTATTGTCTTGTATGCTGTCATCACTGTGTTTCCGTTACGTGCCTCCTGCTTATCAGTTAGCATTTAAGGGTAATTAAATGTATAAAACAAAAAAAAGCCTGTAACTAGTTAAAGCCGACATATTGGTCAAGCGACAGCTTGCCCAATTTGAAGGTCAATCTTTTGACTCACTCAATTACCTGGTCAACACTGCAATGTTGCCCTAATCTTTATGAGTGAGCCCCTTCCTAATAATAAGTGCACAAGTCATAGCACATAAAAAGATAATTGTAAAAGTAGTTAAGCATTTAGTTAAATGCGCGCGCATTAGGGAATGTTAATGCTTTGTCAATTTAATGCTAAGAAATAAGTACTACTTCCAGTTCAAATTAGAATTTTACAGTTTAAATAATTATGCTGTCAGATTTTATGATTCATTTCCGGTTTTAAGTTGCGTTCAAGTAATTTAATTGTCATTTTGAATTCGAGGAATGATTATGTTTAGAATAAAAACCAGGAAGTTTCTGTAATCAATTAACCTGCTACCACGCCCAATGATTCCATATTATGCAATTAATTGTAAATCTATCAATTATTCATAAAGATTTCCGATGCCAGTTAAGAAATAGTTAGATAATGTGTCATATGCGGAGCCGGTATAAACCGAAATAGCCCGTATTTGGGAATTTACGTTTCATATTGCATTGAGCACCAGTCATAATGTTGCTATTTCAGAATATACCATGACAACGTGGTGACTCCTTCAGGCTCGTTCCTTCAATTAAAACTTTTAATGGCAATTTGTTTTTAACTGCTTAAATTAAACATTTGGGCGTAGCGTCGGTGCGGGTCAATTGAACTTTTATTAGGTCTATGTACTATAGTACTAATGAACGCAACTCCACCGTAGTTACTAATATAAGGAAGTAGTACATTAGTATTTGCTTTTATGTGCATGCAGGATAGTGGCATTTTCGGTGGAACAAACTTTTAGGTGGCAGTCATAAAAGGACAATACATTCATAGGTTATTCAGGTTTAAGCGGTAGTTGTCAATGCCCTCAGAATTTTAGAACAAAGTAGTACAGACTACGATACAAATTAGGCAAATGAGATTGAACATTCGGTACAATAGTAAAGCAACCATAGCAGCTTGAGTTCGGTCTAGTACATTGTCTCAATGGTACCTTTTTAGAAAGAGAAAGGAAATTAACATACTTCCTTTCAAATAGTGGAGCACCTAGACACAAAATAACCTGTTTCAACATAAGTATACATGCTTTAGTCTTCTGTTATGAGTTACATGCGACACGTACTCAATAATATCAGGTACATTTCTTAGATAAAAGACAAGTTACAGGCTGGCAGTTTGAATAGTTCATTCATCTCGAGTTCAATTAACGGTCAGCCACCCGCCTCTGTATCTCCGGCAGGTTAAGCTAATGGTGTCATGAACAAAGAAAAAATATCAAACACTTAATGCAAATATTAGAAACAACGAAATTGCTAACAGGTCATTTTTGGTTTTAGTTACAAATTACCTAGCCCGTTCAAAATCCTTCATTGTCCCAAAAGGTTTGAGAATATCACATAGTGACCCCATCATTTTGTAATCCCAAAATGCAAATGAATAACAGAGAGAGAAATCCCAATTTCAGTGCAGACTTGCGGCATGGACATTTATTCATGCCAGCAGGACAAGTACACCATGCTAGGGTATCCACACACCCAGTCATGGAAAATATACCCACAAAGATCGCAGGACCGTTTCATGGTTCCGTTCCTTTACACAGGTCCCTAACTCCTAGCGTATTGACAGACGCAGATAAGCATGAAATGGCGTGTCTGTTGCATGTAGAATATAAAGCGTTCATGCAGGTTAAATATTTAAACTGGATACAAAATAAAGCTCCGGAATTGAAGTTAGCAGGTATATACATGCCTCCGTCTGCCATTTTTGATAATGAACTATTTAAGTTTCCACAGCTTACAACAAAGAACCAGAATACTCTTGGCAGAAATAACGATTACCAGTCAGTAACTCCTGCCTACCCCTTGAACCGGCAGGACGGGAAAATTTTCCCTGTTACATCCCATTCTTCTTTTTCTAGTCAGGTATATTCTAACCCGAGCTCTACAACCGCTAATGAGAACATGTCTTGGCATTCAGAGAATAGATATGAGAACAGCAGTCATGAAAGCATAATGGATTCACAGGAAATCATGAATTTAAATCATCGTCGTGTAGCTGCACAAGATACCGAACATCAAGGTGCGCCAATAGCTCCCTTTGAAAAGTACCAACCCCAAACACAACAATGTACAACCAAAGAAGATTGTGTATCTTTGCCTAATAGCCAATCATTAAGGTCGTTTGATTTGTCTTTGCAAATTTTAAATCAACAAGTTTTGGCGGTTAGTCAGACAAAAGATCTTGTCCAGCTTAGTCAACAATTTAATAACTACTCAGAAACCAAGCCAGGTGTAAGTCACTCCGCTATTAGGGGTCATGATGGGTTGGAAATGTCAGAACAAAATGCACCAAGTAAACCTCACCTGCTCGTCGAGAAGACACAGCAGGATAACACTCAACGTTCCTTCGAGGTTGATACTGTGCAGGTTATAGATGCACACTTGGCTAGTACTAATAAACAGTTTGGTAGTACCCTCCTGCCGAATGACCCTCATGTTGTACGCGTGCCGCTACAAATAGACACAGAAGAAGCATCTCCCATGGCTAACAGCCCATTCAAGAAACAGCAGGTGTTTATTTCAGATTTAATTCAAAGCTCAGGGATCTCGTTTGATGATTCAAATAGTACAAAGAACACCAAAGAGAATTTCCAAGTATCCTTTCCTTTAAACGGGAAAGGCCTGGGTACTCAAGAGTAGAGTGCTCAGGCGATGATAATTACTTTCATCCATTTGTTCCATATACGATCGCACCTCAGGGCTACGAAAGAGTTCGAAAGTCTAAGAAACCAATAATATACTATGACCCAATTCATGAACAAATTTTTACACGTTACCCCGGTGTTCGTGAAACTAATAAAACCCAACGGCAGTCACCCCATAAACGGAAGAGGGGTCGCTGGAAATACACATCTGTATATTAGTAAACTACAAACGTCCCTTTAAAGAACATCATTATTTGTCAAAAAGATTCGCCCTTAAAGTGAGTTAAGTTTGTCAGGGACGACAAACTTCCGGGGGGAGAGATGTAAGAGATGGGTATGTAAAAATAGGTAAAGCATTGCCCCAACTGAACAAAGACAAAGGTGCGGGATCCTCATTGAGTCAAAAGTTTTAGGGAGTCTGTGCATAGTTGAAATGTGGTGTCAGGGAAACTGCCAAGCTTGCTTATGCATGTAGGGATATCCCCTACATGCCACAAGCTGAGAACATAACACTCGCATAGCTCTTTCTGCTCAGGCGCATGGTAACACGAGGCTTCTCACACATTTCTGTGCTAACTTAGCACAGCAGCAGCAGAGAAACTTTCAGTTGTCGTTTGTGTGTGTGGTCGGATGAACCCACTTTTAGGTTAAGGGCCAGCGTATATCCAGGCGTATAACAGGTAGGCATGGGAACATAAGTTTCCTAAAAGAGTTTTTAGTGTTGAATAAGTTTCCAGCTAGTTTGTGTGTATCATATTGCCCCATTTTAATGGTTGTGTCTTTTTGTGGTTCTGTAGGCGTAAAACTTTTGCGTATTTATTTGGCGTAATAAAATTGTCGTGATCGTCGTGATCGTCTTGTCTAACAGGAAATAAAAGTAAGAACTATGCAAAATGGTATTTTACCGAGTTTATAATAGCCAGTGTTATATTGTTGAAAGATTTAATGTGTAATTTGTATGCGTTCATTTTGGTTAGGTATTCCATTCTTCTCGTGTTTTCCCGAAATTACCCGTGTCCCATATTTCCCGATTTGTGTAGCGACTAGGTGGTAAGAGTTTACGAAAATGGTCATAAGTCAAAGAGTGTTGTGTGTGTGCAAATGGATAAAAGTTATGTTTTAATTTTGATTGGTTTTAGCTCCTTTTCGGTTGCGTAACTTTGGTCAATAGTCCCACCTCCCATCCACCGTGTATTGTCCTGTATGCTGTCATCACTGTGTTTCCGTTGCGTGCCTCCTGCTCATCAGTTAGCATTTAAGGGTAATTAAATGTATAAAACAAAAATCCTGTAACTAGTTAAAGCCTACCTATTGGTCAAGCGACAGCTTGCCCAATTTGAAGGTCAATCTTACGACTCACTCAGTACCAGGTCAACACTGCAATGTTGCCCGAATCTTTTGAGTGAGTCCCTACTAATTATAATTGCACCTAAACAACAAGTCATAGTACATTAAAGATAATTGTAAAAGTAGTTAAGCATTTAGTTAAATGCGCGCGCATTAGGGAATGTTAATGCTTTGTCAATTAATGCTAAGAAATGAGTACTACTTCCAGTTTTAATGAGAATTTTACAGTTTAAATAATTTTCTGTCAGATTTTATGATCCATTTCCGGTTTTAAGTTGCGTTCAAGTAATTTAATTGTCATTTTGAATTCGAGGAATGATTATGTTTAGAATAAAAACCAGGAAGTTTCTGTAATCAATTAACCTGCTACCACGCCCAATGATTCCATATTATGCAATTAATTGTAAATCTATCAATTATTCATAAAGATTTCCGATGCCAGTTAAGAAATAGTTAGAAAATGTGTCATATGCGGAGCCGGTATAAACCGAAATAGCCAGAATTAAGAAATTTACGTTTCATATTGCATTGAGCACCAGTCAAAATGTTGCTATTTCAGAATATACCATGACAACGTGGTGAAGGTAAAGAAGGTCACCTCAACCGCTGCGTCATTTTATGAATCCCCGTCTCCCTCGCCTTATCCACACAAGGCAACCATTCTCCCTGCAGTTACCACGAAAAAGTACAAGAATCATGGAGTTCTCCCATACATTGCTCATCAGCCACAGGCTAACCACCTGAATGAGTACGTTCGCCCACAAAAGCATATTCAATATTTGCAAGAAACTCCCGTTCACCACCACCAACATCAACACGTTCATCCTACTCCGCTAATTGCAAAACCATTGAAAAATCATGGACAAAATGTACTGCCCGTTGACCATTATGATTCTGGTCCTTATAAAGTGTCGTATGCTCCTCAAGTGCATAAAATAAAAAAGATAAGGAAAAACAAGCATAGTATACACAATTCTCATGGACAATATCTTCTTCAAGCGCCAGTAACGGCGCAGACTCCTGTGACGTCTTACCATCAATCTACCACCCCTGCCAACCTTGTGCCAAAGGAGCCTTTCCACTATTACAACTCCTACCATCAGCAACAGCATCACGGGTTTGGTCAGATTTTGCCAAGTCCCACTCCAACATCTTCGGTAACTCACAGTGAATCTCCATTTCCAAATCCCTATCACTTGAACGCTTATCCCACTGGACCCACTGGATTGACGCAACCAAGATTGCGAGCTCTTCCAGACCCACCTTCCACTGCTGGCCAAGTTTACCAAGACAGTCCAGTACATGGTGACCGACCCACACGTTTAGGCGTAAAGGAAGTTCTAGACAGGTTGCCAGGTAGAGAGTTATCCAGTCCCAAAACTACAATCCACCCGTACGAAGTAGGTGCAGTAGACTATGGAAAAGGTGTGGCATACGGTAACAGTCCTCAAGACAAGGGGTATCCTGATACGGGCTACAGAACTTTTGAGAGTGACATAAACAGTCACACCGGCCTGGACAACTTGGACCCAAATTCACTATTCAATTCGGTAACGTCTCCCGGTTCAACAGGACTTGGTTTTAGTACAGCAAATCCAAACATTGGATATTACACCAATGACGTGAGTGAACAGTTCAATTTTCTAGATGGATTTCACAACTATGACATTGAGCAAGCCAACGTTAGAGAAATTCGTCAACCCAGACCTGCTAGAATGAGTGGCAGGTTGACTAGAAGGATAAACATGAACAGAAGGCCAGATAAGCGCCGTGGAGTTCCTGCCTCCTCATCGGAACCCACCAAGGAGGAAATGGAAATGGCAAAATCACCTCCGTCATCTTCCCCTCGTCCTGGTGGAAGGCAGAGACAAAGGCAACAGCAGCAGCAGGTAAGAACGTCTTCACCTCGTTCAGTAAAACCTTCTCAGCAACCACCACCTCCATCATCAACAACAGCCAGAGCACGGGCAAGAAGACGAAGAATGAGAACCCAGCAACCGAAAACGAGTAATAATCCAATGATGCACATTGTAGAGTCACGAAGAAATCAACAATCGAAAACCAATAATCAAATGATGCACGTTGTAGAGTCACGAAGACCTCGGACAAGAAGCCGAAGTAGCAGTAGTAGTAACAATTAATTTGAATTTTTAACAAATGAAGAACGTTTTTTGTTGTAGTCTTGTAACTTTTTGTGTCTGATTCGCAAATCAATATTCCTTAATTGTTCTGGTGGGAAAGAAAGGTACATAATATTATAAATGTTCGCAGTTATTTTTTCATCAACAATGAGCAGTTGTGGCTTTTGAATGAGTGAGCTTCATAATGTTACCATTTTCATTGTTGGCAATGCTATTAAAGTAATAAATATGTATTTTTCTATCATTTACTTCACTCTAATCTTATTTTTAGCAGCGTCTAACGGCTTGTGTGTCAATTTATGAATTATGAATGAATCAGTAATGGCCAATAGCGTGAATTACCACTAATTGTAAGTAGCATTTAGTACAGTTACCGTTTTTAATAGATTTGTAAAAAAAAGTATTAAAATCAAACATGGTACGTGCATATATGATGCCAATTAAGATGTCATTAGTTGTTTAATTATATCTGATGGGAAGTTGGAGATTTTATGTATCAACATTTGTATGTACTGAAAGCTGAAAAAAATCAATAAATTGTAGAAAAAAAACTTACCCGACACATCCATTGTTATTTTAATCTGAAATTGGAATAAACAAATGTTTGCAATTGTTCTACATGCATTTAAATTTTGTTTCATTCTTCGGACTTGCTACTGAATGATGCTGGTAGCAGCAAGTAGTCTTCCATCTTGTAAGTTTTTCAGATTTATGATGTTCCAGGAAGGAAGAAGGAAGCACCGGATAATATGCAACGCTTTTGCAATAACGTGAGTTTATAGTGTACATGATGCTATGAAACTTTTAGGTGAAGAATAAAGCCGTTTTTCTAATATGCTATTTTGATGGCACGAGAATATCTCTACAGATTCCGGTTGTTCATTATGGATTGATCCAGTTTGAATGAAGTGAACCACTTATGAAGTACATGATAGATTTTCTCAACACTTTTTACTTGGTAGTTGGTTTTTAAAGATGTTTTTAAGAAATTTATTTAACTTTTTTCTCTCAATGTTTTCCAGTATTTTTAAAGTATCTTCATCTTCATCATCATCATCATTGTATCTTATCAATTCTTACAGTAGTATAATGTATAATAATAGTATCATTATTATATTTAATTTATTTAAAATGCAGTTTTTTTCTACTCAAAAAAGAAGTCATCATCGTCATCATGTAATTTTTTTATATATTTTTTTCTTTGTTTCCCCGTACAATTTAAATCGTAGTGTATTTTTAATATATATCTGTTTTTTGTTGTTCTTTTTTTCTCCACTATATAAATGTTTCTTGTCTGGTATATTATTCTGTTGTGTGTGTTTTTATTTGAGGATCAACTTGTTAAAAACATTTTTTTATTCTCTTGTGGGCTTTCTCCTTTTTCTGAAGACAAATTATTCACGATTTACTTAGTCGCGGCAGCAAATTACACAAGTAAAGAATAGTTCCAATATATAATATTATTATAAGTAGGTAAATTGGTAGGTATACAACATTACTTTATTACAACTTAGTATATTGTGTGTGTAGGAGATTTTTTCAAGATTTTCTCACTTCAAAATGTATTAGCAAATTGTCATATTTTTTGCATTAACACACCGTTCTACTCACAGATTAACGTTTGTCGTGTGTGATTCTTTTTACAAAGTATATTGATTGCTTTTTGTAGATTTTTTCTTCTTTTTCCACGATTTAAATACGCTTGACGGTTTTCATTTTTTGTGTTTTTTGGTTTTCTTCAGGTAAAATTGCGGAGGTCTAACATTTCACTGAAAATGTGGCTTTCTCTGTGTATTAACTTTTTCTTGTAACAAGGATTAGCATTACATGGGTAATTACGTATCAATTATTATTAAGTATTTTTTAATAACGCACACGAAATATGTACAACAAATAGTACTTTTTTAGAGAATCGCGTTTTCATAATAATGTGGCAGCACTATATGCAAAAATGTAACTATATAATTAAGTAACAATTGTATTTTTATACGTGTATTGTAATACAGCGTCATTAATAAACACACTATCCGTAATAGGTATGTATATAGCAATGTTCATAATTTTCTTAATAACAATGCATTACTCATATAAAGTAGTTTAAACAGATGGCTAGTTTTTTTTATTAAACTTATGTGTACGTGTACTTTTTTTCAATTTGTGGAGCATTTCTACAAAGGTTTGTGTTTGTGTGTGCTTTTTCTGTCTGTATTTTAGTAAACAATTATACCCATAATAATAATTTTTTCTCATTCAAACCAACGCACATGCATGCATACGCATAATATTGATTAATCAACAATCAATCTTGAGACAAACACAAGTAAACTTTCTTTTTTCTTTCCTGGAAAAAATAAGAATCAGTAATACGAGCAGGCAGTTTCAACAATCGTTCCAATCTTTTTGTTGTAGGCGAACCATTCATAACAATCAACAACATTCAAACCAGAGAGGACAAAGGTATAAGAGCTCAAGTACGATGTATATAATATACCTATTGTACAATATTACGTACCCTACTTTAATTATTTTGCACAACGACGATTCGACGTGTTCTTTATTCTCGACTTTTTTTCGACTACGACAATTAAGTGGCGAAGATTTATTGTTATTACTTGTTGACAGTGATTTTGCCTTCTTAAAAATTATCAATTTGTGTGTAGCAATAACTAATTATTATGTGTTTTTAAGAGTAAATATACAACCATCTTGATTATTATTGTATATACTATATGCTTTAAACAAACTAGTTATAGGATTCATTTTTTACGAGCAGAGCAGTATAGTATGTAGAGAGGACTTAATACTTTTGGTTAAAAACTAGTGACATTTTTTCTCTCCTTTTTACAATAGTACAGAATAGTAAAATACGTAAGTAAAGTACATACCAGAGATACATATTAACTAATTAGAGCAAATAATGTAGGAATAACAGTAATTGTTAGTAGTTTGGACTGTTTGCTTGTTTTTCTTTGAAACAATTAGATAGAGCGTAAAAAGAAATATATTATGTAATATGTATGTAGTATACCGACAACATTCCAAAACCACCCAGTGTTTTTTTCAGATGTTCTTGAATTAATTTCTCTTTTTTTGGTTCATGGAAGAAATTCAAACAAGTTTCACCACCTTTCATTTTCCTATTATATTTCGGTTGCCACCATATTATCATCATTTTAAAAAGTTTCTTTTGCTATTTTTAAGTAGTCTGTATTGCTGCTGTGCATTTTAATGCTTTTGCTAAGTGTATCAATGCTTTTTGTTTTAATGGATTTTGTGTGTGAGCATGAGTTGAGGTGATTAGTAAGCAAGTTCCTCTCGGTTGAGAACAAGAGAAAGTTTCTGTGTAAAGCAGAGAGAGAGTATGCGATAGAGTGTTCTTCAGTATGCCCCAGTTTTTTTTTCTGAGCGTGTTTTCCTTTGTTGCTTTTGTCTACTGAACATTGTATCTATATAAACTCGTTGTTGCTGATGAATGCCTTTCTTTCAACTTGAAGAGAAGAAAGAGACAACAAAAAAGAAAGAAGAGAAAGAGACTGATTGTTTTTTATAGATATAATATATACATTCTTTATCAATTCAACAAATACCGTTTTTTATACAATTGTAAAGTAGTAGTAGTAGTAATAGTAATAATAGCATCATTTCCTTCTACACACACAGACATATCATCATTCACAACAAAAGATTCGCTCACGACAGTCATCATCATTATCATTCAAACTAAAATCATAACAATTTATTAATAATAGTTAAAAGGAGGATATCATCCGTTGGTTTCTTTTTTTTTCTTTGTCTTGAACAAGTTGTAACTATTCCTTTTTATATAGTAGTAGTAACAATATTATAATAATGCAATGTACAGTTGGATAAGAGATATACATGTTTACACATTTAGTATATAAGATAGTTTCACTTTCTTTGACAATAGTAGATAATATATTTATATAGTTTATTTATGTATGAATGAACGGACACAGCATGTGTGTGTATTTTATTATTATTATTTTTGCTTTCTCTGCGGCTTCTTTGTTTTGCTTTCTTTTGTGTACTTTCTCTAAAAGAGGAACAAAATAACAAGTAACTCAAAACTCTTGTTGTGTTTAATAATATAATAATATAGTTTGTCGTGAATGTAGCATATAATGTATTTTAATAGCAGCAGCTGTGTTTTTCTTGGTGTGTTGTATGTGTGTCTGTGTATAGTTTCAAGTATCTTTAACGTGTGCTACTAGAAAAAAAAAACTTTAAACTTTAAATGCATCCTTTTCCCATATGTATGTCAGTAATAATAATAATAACTGTAAGTTATAATAATAGTGTAACTTTTTTTAAAATTTATTTTTTATATAAACTATAATGCACAGTAGTATAACAGTACAATAGCAATAAGACAATTTAAATACAGAATATAACATGACATATTGATCATTTTTTAAATACATATGTATAATGAATAAAATAGTAATAATAATAATATGGAGCAACTCTTTTTCTTTCTTTTTATATCATCAACCTTACTTCATCATCATCATCATCGTTGTTTTTTTTTATCTTTTTCACTTCGGCAATTTATACTTATAATCATAATAGTTAAACCCGGAATAATAAGAATAATTAATGTACGGAATCAATAATAATAATAGTAATAATAACAACAACAACAATTTAATAAAATGGATTTTTATCATAAATATAATTATTCCTTTCAAAGGCAGTTAAAATTCAGTTTAAGAAGCTTGGCTGCATTTTATAAGAATGACATAGTAAAAACTAGATTGTAAATTGAACCATTTTTTTAGAAAACAAATTAAAACCTGTCAATAAAAGTGTGATTTGATGTTTTTGGTGATGGTATTGTAGAGAGAAAGAGAAACAATATATTACAATATATTGTGTCTTAAAACGATGAACAGAGTTTTTATCCTCTTTTCTTGGTGAACAATCAACAAAAAAAAGAAAAAGACAAAAAAATCGTATAGGCAAATTGTTGTCATAATTAACTGATTGTTATTACTAATGATTTTTTCCCACTTAATCTGGCAGATAATATAGACTTTTTTATTGATTCCAGCTGAATATAGTATCATAATCAATATATATTATATTCTTATACGTTTTTTACATTAGATAATGGTGTATGCACGTTTGTGAGCCAATATAATAATGCATTGATCAATTCCCTAAACTTATGATCAGTTAAATTCCTCGCCCCTTCAATAAATAATACACTTATTATGTCACTGCTTTCACTAGAAGAGATAGTATTATTAAACCGCATCATCGTAAAATTCACATAGTCTTTAATTTTAATAAAGTATGGTTTACTTGTAGCATTTTTTTACTTGTCAGATGTACTGTTTTCTTTACACAATATAAGACTACACACTGTTTTAAAATGTAATGTATATATTTTATTTAAGTACCCTCACTAGTTTTTTCATCTTGTTTCATTGTGTTTCTCATGTGTTTGTTGTGTCTAAAAGCAAGAGGAGATAAGATACAAGTTGTAAAACTGAGACTGAGTGACAAATGAACAATGTATTATCAATCAAGAAACAATTTTATTTATCCCACAGTATAGAATTACTCATTTTTTTCTTAGAAAATGAAAGCATCCCTTATTATTATTTTTCTTCCAATGTATTGTATGATTATTATTAAAATTCAATCTTGTTCGGATTTTTCAAAGAGGAAAAATATCACTATTCAATGTTTATCTTGCTGACATTGCGGCGACACTGACTACTATATGTAATAGTTCAAGAATGTTTTTATATAGAGGCTGTGTTATATCTGCTCATTTTTTCTGCATCTCAATTTGGTTTTTTAGTTACGCTCATTGTTTTTAAAAGGAACAAGTTTTTTATAAGCTTTTCACTCAAGAAGACAAATGTTCTGCTATACTGAATCCTGTGTTTCAGCATGTTTGTCTAAAACTGTCACTTGCTTTCTCTTTCTAAAAGTGTACCTAGCTATAATAATATGTAACATTATTACGTGGCATGTTTGTATGCAACTTGTACGCGCGATAGTATGTGTACCTAATATTGTTTTTAGGCATACTTTCGTGTGTTGTGTGTTGGTTGATGGTGTCGGGTTTTTTATTGTTGGAGTAAATATGCGGAGTTTTATATGTATAGAATATATATATAATTGTTTTAAAGATGACTATTGTTTTGTCGGATGTGTTTATAGATTTAGAGTAATTTTTAGCAAGTATACAAATAATAAACTATTTTCCTCTTACACTGTGTGTTTTTCTTTTTCTCGAAGATGACGAAGATGGCATTGTTGGCTAGTTATTGTTGAATAATGTTTTTAAATTTAAATATGTGTAAGTATGTAATAAATATATTACCTTTGATTATACAGAGAAATAACGTAATTTATAGTTTTTTCTTGGTATGCCGATATATTTTTTTAAATAGATAATGACACTCTAAACAAATAATAGGCATTATCGCTTGTCCTTCTTATCAGAGGAACACAGTTGATAACATTGTTTATAACGAGGCTGCTGTTGGTTTCTCTTTTTCTTTTTTATTCAATTAACGTTTTATATATATATAGCACACACTTTTCATATAAGGATTGTTTTTTTGATAACAAGTAATTTTTAATAGGTGGTATATCTGTAAATTTAGATTATGATTTTTTTCTCAATTTAAAACTTAGTTTGTTTTTTGATTGTTGTTGTTATTATTTTTTCATTAAAAAACTGGTATCTCATTATTCCGTCTCATCGTCAAGTTAATGGATATTTTAATGTTTCATATTTCTCCTTTCTCTCTTCTCCAGAATAGCCTTGTTTGGATTCAATAGATTTCTTTTTTTCAGATGATGATTTTTGTTAAAAGTGATTTCAGAAAGATGGAAGACTATTCGGATGAAATATATAGGTATATATTTTAAGATAGGAATTAATGAAAGTGGTACACACACTTATTTATGCATTTTCTTTACTGGTGTTGTGGTTTTTGATAAACTTTTTTCTTAACGGTTTTTGTTAAAAGGTGGTTTTGGTGTTGTTGGTGGTGGAACATATTATTTTATATTTGTCTGTTTTCTATTTAAATGTTATTCTTTTAGAAATAACATCATTCTTCATGAAGATCATTTGTTTTTCTTTTGTAAATAAAAGAGCAGAACTTCTCCGGAAAAAGAAGTCAAATATATGGATTGTTTTTTATCTTTTGTTGATAGTAATAATAGTATATCATCTTGTCGTTTTTGTTGACAATTTTATAACAATAAATAAATTACTGCAGTGGCGGTAGTAATGTTGTAGAAGTAGTCGTTATCATCATTATTATTACTATTGGTACGCCTATACTCTTATTGTTACCGTTATTATTATTATGAATATAGAAGTTATTATTATTTAAGTGTATCATCATGATTATTATTATTTCCATTATTATTTTTAGAATAGTAATAGTAATAATAATAGTAGTTATTATTATAATAGTTATTATTTCATAATCGCTACGATCACTAAAATTTTGTTTGGACTAATAATATGTCTCCTGTTCCACCCAACCTCCGGGATTGCGGCGGATAATTAATCGACGAATCTCATCGTAAACAAAGATAGCTAGGGAAAATGGCATGGCGGGGATCCACCAGTTGATCCTGTAAATGAAACGAAAATAGCACTTTAAAATGCTGTTGAATTTAATAAGGGAAGCATGAATGCGTCGTAGATAACTCTTAACGTACTTGAGTGGGTACATTCGGAGAGCAGTGTCCATTCCCGGACAGTATGACAACAGAGCTGCCAGACAGGTTTCGAACACCAACCCGAAGTTGAGTACCCAGTTCCTATAAGACAGAAACCACAAGTTAGTGACATGTGTATTTACATATGGGGCATTATGCAACATTTCGGTATTAGATCTTACTTCATTCCTTGGTGGAGGATGGAATTACGTCTTGTCTTACAGATGATCAAATCAGCCCATTGTACAATCACAATGGACACGAAGAAAGCAGTGTGACAAGTGTACTCGAGCTTCTTACGGTCAGAGTAGGTCTAAAGCAAGTAGAAATTTAGAAAAAATCATAAGTTTCATTCAAAACTCAAATGCTTTCTTGCGTTTTGTTTATGCTTATCATCATACCCATTCTTGTCCATAGGAGTCCTCAAGATCGTTAACACCCTTGGAATCCCATTGCTTACGAATACCAAAGAGCTTGGTGGGCAGGAAACCGTTCTCAGCCATGATGATAAAGTAAGAGAAGAATCCGGCAGCAGCTTGGATCATACCGATTTGACCGTAGGCGATGGAGATCAATCTGATTGTTAGCAACATTACACACATTTCATATTAGATTTTCTGTCCTTTTCACATGTCAGTGAGATATTTGGAAAAAATGTTTATTTCAGCACAAACAAGACATACACATACATTTGTCCAATAATAAATACTTGAAATACAATATACTTTACTGCTTCACGAAAGCAAAGACTACTACGGGACTCATAGGGACTATAAGAGAGAACTATTAAGCACGCAAGGAAATCTACTAAGAAAGCTGGCATTTTTATGATTAGTTTTTTGCACACAAGCATTTTTATATATTTTGTTAGTTTTTCAAGCTTTATAAAAGCTATACATGTTGTTTCAGTCATCTGAAAATGATTTTCCAGCATTGATTATGCGACTTGGTTGGTAGATCTAAAAGAAAGCAGTTCATCTACGTGAGTAAATATACTTTGTACTTTACGTTACGCGTTTTTTCCAACTTGTCATTATTCGCTTTCCCCAAAAGACAGACTCTTCTGAAGATGGTTGAAAAGCTGAGCAACGAAAGTATATAGCGCTCTATATATAAAAGTGCTACGGTATTATGTGTTATTTTTGCTGCAAAAAAATAATAAATTATATAGAACCAATGCAATTTTGGCGTGTTATGAAAATTATACCATTTTTCGCATCTATAATCAATTTTACATCACATGTTTGTTTGCGCTTGTACACCGCTTCTAAAAAACGCTTTTTAGCCATGCGCTTCGCTTTTGCAAGTACGACAAATAATACTGCTTTTTTGCGCTAGAAATCTATCTATAAAATCAATTGCGCTGATATAATAATAAGAATCACAAAAAAATTACGCATTAAATATATGTACACATTGCAATAACATATTATTAAACTCTCACAGAGATGAGAATAATATGTACATAGACTATAATATAGAGATTAAATTCAAAAAGTAAACTTGTCAAAATAATATTTTGCTGAAAAAAACTGTTGACATATTTTGAACGAAAACTTGCTTTAAACACACACGACATATAGAGATAAGAAAATCATTATTAAAGATTATAATTTCGAATTAAGAAAAAAAAGTGTCAAATATTTCATATCAAATAAATAATTTTTTCAACTGAAAAGTTTTCTACCAATAATAACAAGTAATAACAAACAAACTGAAAGATTGTTTTTTGGCTTTTCTAGAAAATCGAACGGACAAAAACCGACCTGTTGTTAACCAATTTGTCTTGCTTGGGATTACGTGGTTGTCGTTTCATAATGTCCGCTTCTGCAGCTTCATAAGCCAAAGAAATGGCAGGAACCTACACTCCCACGAATACGACCACCCCAGGCATTATTAAAATAAGCATAAAAATGGAAACTTAACTGTATACGGTCTACCATATTAAAATGATATAACCATAAATTGTACTTTAGTTACTAGAAATTTGTTTAGCCCGAAAATACCCAAATACCCAACAACACCCACACTGTTGAAAGCCTGCCGTTGTTTGTGTAAAAAATACCCATAAAATATATTAACATCAAGACCTGAGAAATATATGGACTTAAAACATCCTCTTTTCAAAACCAAAGTATAGCAGAAAAGGAAATTTTTTTCTTGTATTTTTGTGTTGTATAACGTTGTAATAATCAAATGAGGTATGCTGATGGATAAAGGAATGAAAACGAGACAGGAACTTAGCAAATTAACAGAACTTAATAATAAATATACACATAAATATGGAATAGATGATGATAACACATTATGAATAAACTTGATAAGCCATACACTATCCAAACAATGATATACATAATATGCATTATAGCAATATAGAGAAAATTTAAAATCTTTTGAAAATTAACCGCGCTGTATGTGCTGCTGAGCTGAGCCGTGCAAGAATAATGTAGAGCAAAAATATAAATTAATCACCGAAGTTTATACTAAAATGTATATAGCTGTACCATTTTGTGTGTTTCTTTGTGTGGCTGTGGTACTTAATTTGCAAAGCTTTCGTTGTAAAATTAAAATATCAAAAAGTCTGTCTTTTGCTGTAATAGTTTGCATTTTTTGTTTCAAATTGCGTTTCTACCACTTGCTCTATAGTAAGTGCAAATATTACAATACTGGAAAAGCTTTTGTACTGCTTCTATCAATAAATCATTCAGCAGCAGTATACATTTTCTCTAATTTACCAAATCGAACCATCAATCATCCCAAAACAACAACTGCTTTAATTTCATTCTCACACCATACCATATCGCGTCGCAATATTGCAATAGAAATGCAAGCATTTTCAATTCCAAAGCCCAAATACAATTAGCATCTTAAGCAAGCAGAGAGAAAATCAAACAAAAGCTCAAGAGGCAGCATTTTGTCTCGTGATAAACGTGACGCACGCTCCACCAAATCAGGATTCATAGCTGACCCCAAGACTGACCCGAATATTTCCCGTGATTATTTTCATCATCGCCAGCGCCGCATTCCATTACAGTATACATAGTAGGTATATAGTAAATGGATTATTAAAGTATACCGGGGATCCCGAAAAGAGTCTTTGTTAGTGGTTTTATGAAACTTTTCTTTACCTTGCCAGAACAAGGTCAATGTTTACAACAGAGAGAAAAGAGCGAAAAGGCTATTATTAGAAAAGTAGATTGCATAGTAAGTGGTTTTCAAAGTAATTTCCTTTACGTAAGTTGGTTATACTATAATATTTTATTTTTGGCAGCGACCAGATTTTTTTTCTGATGAGGTTGCGCGTATATTATTAATGGATACATAAAAAAGTAGTAGAAGACAAGAAAGAATCAAGCAGAGACAGAGAGAAAGGGAGACAGATTCTTTTGGTTATAAGCAATTACACGTTTATTATTAGGCACATGAAAAGTATTTCGTTAAGATTTTTTCGCAAGAGAGAGAGAGCAGAGGAGAAGTAGCCTTATTTGAGTAGTGAAGTAGTGTAGTAGATCAAAAGAATAAAGAAAGAATAGAGGGGGAGCTTTTTGACCATTTGTCTTTCGTCACTGCTTTCGTAATGGCACGGTTTTCTTTTATGTATCACACGCTTCTGGATTTTTTTGTTCTTGTCTTGTTTCATGATTAGTTTTTTACCTTTCATTGACCAATTTGTCACGTTTCGGGTCACGAGGATGTCGTTTCATAATGTCCGACTCTGCCTCCTCATAAGCCAGAGAAATAGCCGGAACCTAAACACACACGGTGAAAGCGACGACGAGAAAAAGGCGACAAAAAAACAAAAAACACGCAAAAACCATAAGACACAACATTCATCTACATTACTATAAAATCATATTAGATCTACGACTAGTTTTGTACCAAAACAAAAGATTATTTTGTTTTAATGTTTTTAGAACTCAGGAGTAACTTATAAGGACTAGGACGAACAGCAAAATTAATGATGAATAACATGAAATTAAACTGATGATGACATAAAACAAATGACAGCGACAAGTACTTCCCGTCTAGACGAGTACTGACATTGATCAAATGACAAAATCAAACCAAAATGACAAAATGTTTAAGCATTTTCTAACAATCTAATTGCTGCAACGCGCAAAATATGCCTAACATATTTTTGTGCACACCTTGTATCATTGCATCATTTCAGAATTTCATCACTCACAACATTCGCAACAACGCATGAATCAACACTAGTCTACTTACATAAATACCTTATCATATAAAGACGCACACTAACACTATGAATTTCAAAAGCTACAAAACGCTCAATTATGAAAAGGGATAAATGTCCTAGGACTAGTTCTAAAGTATGTGATTTTCTAAAGGATCAAACATGATCTATTCTACAGGATCAAAAGGCACAACAACACGTTTCTAGTCTAAATGCAAAAGCTGCCACGGTGAAGCATTTTTATGGGTATAGATAGGTAATAACGATATATAGATTCATTGCACTATAAAATATTTCAACTGCTTCAAAGTATAATATGTGCATTGTGAAGGATCCCTTATAGATTTCCCAAGATAATTTTACTTGGGATCTTGGGAAGGATCCAACAATATATGAGCCTTTTAGGGCACTGCACATATAAGCAGTAGTAATAGGTGGGATAAAGACGCACGACATTCAATTACAGGTAAATAGATAATATATATATATAATAGTAATGTACGTTTTTTCAAAGATATATATATAAATTGGACAAAGTGACAAATATATATACACAACGGATTTCTGTTTCAAAAATATTCAGCAGCAGCATCAGGGCAAAATTGTTGCTTTTTACCTTTCGTTAACCAATTTGTCTTTAGTAGGGTCGCGAGGAGCCCTTTTCATGATGTCACTTTCAGCGGCTTCATATGCAAGTGAAATAGCAGGAACCTAAACATAGTTTATATATAAGTAATAATATATATACAAAACATACAGAGAGATAAAAAGAGACAGAGATATAGACACATAGAGAAGAGTATAATAATATTATACGGCAGAGAGAAAATAAAAAAGAGAAAGTATTTTAAAATTGGTTTTGCTTTCATCTTGTCTTGAACAAAAATAATAAAATAGATGCATAATACACTAGTTTAAATAATAGCTATGTGAAATCGCTAAAAGGTTTTCGTACACAAGATATAGTGTACTTTGATCAGTAGTAGTTTTTTTTACAAAGCCTTTGTGTTGTGGTTGTTATTAATTTGGTTATATATCATTTCATTCCATATCATTCAATTTGCATGCTGCGCTTCTAAAAAAACTTTTCTTTTTGCTAAACTACATTTTATATATGGGTTCCTTCATTCAGCCTTTTCTTGCCCTTACAAGTAGGTTGAGAAAAACTAATAACATTCCAAACAGGTGCATATTATATAATATTGTATTATTGAGTTTCTAAAGAAAAAATGAAATAATAATAGAAATGCATAAAAAGGTACTCAATAATGATCTAGTGGTATAAAGAGTCTCTAGTAGACGGTGCTTTTTATAATATGCTGCTGGTATACTAAAATTAAGGTGTTGAGAATACAAGGGAGCTATAAATTTTTATCTAAGAGTATAAGTATTTTTGAATACTTTTACAGAGTGTATTTAGTGGCAAGTAGAAAAATAAATTATATAGAGAAAAAGTTATCTCATGCCGAAAAAATAATATTTCGGGTTAACATGGGAGTTTGTAAAGGAAACAGAAATAACCAAATAGAATGGAGCAAAGTGAAAGTTTTCTTAAATGATTTTTATGTGTCTCTTATTTCTTTAAAGTGATATTTTTGTTACGTGATTAGTGTGATACAATTACTGAGTTAAAATAATATATGTGTATAGATTTAGAACAAGGAAAGAGAGCGAAAAACTTTGGGACGATATATATGGAGCTATATATAAATTATATGAACGAACGGGACGTGAACAACGTTTTACATTTTTTTATTCTTTGAGGAAAATTGGTGGGTGAGTTGCGGTGAAAGTTTAAGTAGTTATATGGTATAGTAGTGGGTGGGTGGGTATGCTTTATATAGATTTAGTAGTACTTTGTACTCAATCAAGTAATATAAACTCTTGAGACTACAACCAAGATAGATCATAGAGATAAAAGTTGTTCGGGTTAGTTGATAGTTAGTCTATAAGATTATTTTTAGTAGCTGAGAAAGAGATTCGTAAGTAAATCTACTTTTTTTAAAGAAGAAAACATGTAAGAAATACAGATTTGATGAGTTTATATAAAAGAAGGAGAAAGTTTTTCGGCAAAGTCATTCATGTAGATAGAAAGAAAGAGTGGCTTGATAAAATAGATAAGTAGATAGATAGAGACTATAAAATATAAGACTCATATTTTTTGAAGGGTCTAAATTAAACTTGATTGAATATCGAATATTTATAAGGTCTAACCATACAACTAGATGCACTCTTTTGCATTCAACAATAATATCGTATCATAATGCATTGTGTAGTATTGGGTATGCACAAATCAGGTTTTTTACTTTTGTGTTGTGAGCTTATATATATAGCGATTTGCTAATTGAATACAGTTTTTGTTGCGTTCAATCATTACCTGTCTGTGCACTTTTATATTTTCCTACTTTTCTCTTTTTTTGAAAAGGTTGAACATAAAATGGCAATAAACTATGAATAATCGCGCGTTGGTTTGATATAAGAATACTTTTTTTCTTGATGAATAATTATTATGAAGTTTATCGATGAAACTTGAGTTACAAACAGATTTAAATAGAGAGAATAGTAATGGGTGTAAAAGGCACTTACCATGTCAGTACCCAAGTCAATGCAAAGAATGGTGACAGTTCCGAGTGGAAGAGGAACGTTGAACAGAATGAACAACAGGAATGGCGAAATCTCAGGAATATTTGAAGTGAGAGTGTACGCAATGGATTTTTTCAAGTTGTCGAAAATCAAACGTCCTTCCTCGACACCAGTGACAATGGAGGCAAAGTTGTCATCCAACAGAATCATGTCAGCGGCTTGCTTAGATACATCCGAACCAGCGATACCCATAGCCACACCTGTGGGGAAGAAGAAAAGGGGCAAGTTTAGACAATGCACACAGTTGAGACAATTTTCAGTAGCATAAATGTCTCTTAATGCTTACCAATATCAGCTTTCTTGAGAGCAGGAGAGTCGTTGACACCATCACCAGTTACGGCGACAATAGCTCCTTGACGTTGGCAACCTTCTACAATGATCAGCTTCTGTTGGGGTGAGGTACGGGCAAACACGATTTCAGTGTGATGTCTCAAGATGTCGTCTAGTTGGTCCTGATTAAGATCCTTTAGTTCGGTTCCGTGAATGACAGCAGCCTTGGCGT
Source organism: Entomobrya proxima (assembly GCA_029691765.1). Lineage (NCBI taxonomy): Eukaryota > Metazoa > Arthropoda > Collembola > Entomobryomorpha > Entomobryidae > Entomobrya > Entomobrya proxima. The sequence continues at coordinate 35,864,507 of CM056171.1, read as the reverse complement.
CCGATGGGTTCACTTCGGATACGGGGATGTTCAACCTTTGAGCAATATCCTCAACAGTTTCGTTTCCTATTAAAAGTAAGGAAAGTGTTTACATTATAATACGGGATTGGCTTGAATTTATGTATTTCGATTAGAACACTTGGCATACCTTCAGAGATGATTCCGACGGACTTGGCAATAGCCTTGGCAGTGATAGGGTGATCACCAGTGACCATAATAACCTTAATACCAGCAGATCTGCACTTAGCTACGGCGTCAGGGACAGCAGCACGAGGAGGATCAATCATAGACATGAGACCAACGAAACGAAGTCCATCCAGTGGGTAGTTCGGATCGTCAGCATCAAACTTGTAGCCTGGTGGGTACTTGTCAGAGGGCAGCATCAAGTCGCAGAAACCGAGTACACGCTCTCCAAGACCTCCGAGTTCCAAGTAGGCGTTGTTGAAAGCTTCCTTCATCTCATCATCCAAGACCTTCTCCTTGCCGCCAATGAAGATGGTAGAGCACCTATCCAAAATCCTTTCGGGAGCACCCTATGAAGGAAAGACATTTAGTCAGTTGCCCATTTGAAAATAAGTATATTTCAATTTTTTCAAGCTCACCTTCATGACCAGGAGATAACGAGGATCATTGGGATCTTCAGTTTCGTGAATGGAGACCTGGTACTTGTTGGTGGAGTTGAAGGGCACCTCGCAAACCTTCTTGTTCCTTGCTCGGTAGCTCATGACATCGTGCAAAGCCAGTTCCATACATTTCAACAAAGCAGCCTCAGAAGCATCACCGTTAACTTCCCTCTTCAGAATTGGAACACCATCCTGGTTGCCCTTGAACTCAGCACGATTGCAAAGAGTGGCGACACGAGCGAGAGCCTTGAATCCGTCACTGGTCTTGTCGTATTGAGCACCAGATTGATCTTCAGTGGTGTCAGCCTCAATGATCTGATTGTCGAACCACATGTGAGCGACCGTCATCCTGTTCTGGGTCAAAGTTCCGGTCTTATCCGAGCAAATGGTTGAGGTGGATCCAAGAGTTTCGACAGCCTCCAAATTCTTGACAAGACAGTTTTTGGAAGCCATTCTTTTCGCAGTGAGGGTAAGACAGACAGTGACAGTAGCCAGCAGACCTGAAATGCATAATAAGATGTTTGTAATGAACAGGATTATTCTATTGCCCCAGGAGGAACTCCAATAAGGCTCAAAATCAGTATGGTTCATGATCCGCGACCTCACCTTCCGGTACGTTAGCGACAATGATACCAATCAAGAAGATAACAGCATCCAGCCAGTGGTAACCCAAAACGAACGCCACAATGAAGAAGACAACTCCAAGGAACACGGCCACACCGGTGATAATGTGGATGAAATGCTCAATTTCCTTTGCAATGGGTGTTTCTCCGGAGGACAAACCAGACGCCAAACCAGCAATACGGCCCATGACAGTGTTGTCACCACAGCTCACAACAATACCCTTTGCAGTTCCTATTTTTGGGGGAAAATCATACAAAATAGGCATTAGTTTACACTTTCTCCCATGTCAATAACTTTTCATAGAAAGTGTCACTTTTGATACGACTAAGCACCTTCGACAGCATTGGTTGAGAAGAAAGCCAAGTTTTTGGTCTCGAGAGGGTTGTCATGCGTGTAATCCGGTCCTCGGCTCTGAGGCTCGGACTCTCCCGTCAGTGAAGAGTTGTCCACCTACATCATGTACGTACACACACAAGCACATTGTATACAACGGCAGCAGCAAGGAAAGGGGAAAGCCACCGAGTATATCCAGAGACAAACGGGAACATGAAAGGAGACAGAGAAAAAAATGCAAATTAGTTACGTATACCCCACATCAAAGAGAAAGTAGATATATATATTTTGTGTGTTCTGCTAACATAACGCAGCAATCGTTATCATATAATAATCCTGTGTAATCCAATATGCGTTGGAATGTTTTGACATAAAAAATGACACACTTTATTTTTATTTCATGTAGCTAATTTCATTACGCACCTTGAAGCCTCGTGATTCGACGATTCGAATGTCAGCTGGAATACGATCACCAAATTTCACCTCGACCACGTCACCAATGGTAAGTTCTTCTGCCTTCACGGTAATCTTCTGTCCTTCTCTCAAGCAGGTGGCATATTGGGGAACCATGTTCTTGAACGATTCCATAATCTTGGAGCTCTTAGATTCTTGGTAATAGGAGAAACAACCGGTAATAATGACGACGATAGCCAAGACCGCTCCGAGGTAAAGCTGTATAAGGAGAAAGCATGGATTTCAATCAGAATTTCGTTTTGCATACATTTCTCCAGTAAAATGATATAAAGCATGTTTTCTCCTTCTTACGTTGTCTTTTGAGGCATCCTCGTAGGTGCCGGCTTGGATGGCATAGGCTAGAAAACATAGAAACGCCCCTATCCACAGTAGTAGGGCAAAGCCACCAAACAGGTTTTTACAAAACTTCACCCATTCGGGCGTCGTTTTAGGAGGAGTAAGGGCGTTCGGGCCATCACGGTCGTAATTCTCCTTTGCTCTTGCATTAGTTAAACCCTAAAAAAGATCAAACATCATTAATTAGCATGTATACAAACTATTAATTTCAGCTTGGCAAATTGCATATTGAAATAATCAATTTTGCATACCGTATCAGGGTTCGTGGCCAGCCTCCTGCACAGCTCTTCCAGTGGAATTTTATGATCATCGGTTTCTAATTCCTGTTTAAGGTTATCTAAATTCTGCGCCTTTTTCTTTGCCTGTGTAACAAAAATACATAAAAACGTCATATTAATTATATGCGCATATATACACACAGTTATCCATAATTTTTATCGGAATAGAGACATAATTCAGCATTTTTTGCTCATTTTTTTCTTCTCCCCCAACATATTTGTGGCATCAGGAAAGTATCCGGTAGAAAAACAATAAATCTAAGCTTGACATTTTTATTTCCATATTATCCTCAACTCATTGAAAATGGAATGCAGAGACGTTTGCAAGTAGCTGCTATGCTGCTGTTGCTGATGCAGAGCCATTACATTTTTTAGTCTATAGACTTTATCATACTGAAAGGAAAAGCATTTTTTATGCAAAAAAAGAACAAGCAAGAGATAAAGAGAGACGCTTTGGATAAAAAACGTAAATTATTTCTTCGTATTCCCCCTGCTCAAGTGACACTTTGATTGGCATTGGCATGAAGGAAAGGAGAGAAATTGTCACATTTGCATGCATTAAACCCCCGCAAAAACGACTAGCTCCATCACCACCACACTATCTCTCTGCCACCAGCACTACTATTTTTTCCAATTCCATCCATCCAACCGAGCAACCAACATAGCAGAGCTCTTTTCGTCTTTTCTCATTTCATATTAACAACAGTAGCAAAGTAACAGCTTAAAACTCTGTCTTTCTCCCTCTCCTCACGAACGACAAGTCTAGAAAGGAAAGCACATCATCCCAAATAATAATAGGAAGAGACAGACAGACACTGAAGAAAAAACCTTGCAAAAGAAGAATAGAAAATAAGACAAGACACGAACACAGTGTATGTCTTACATCCTCGTTTTCTTGCATTTTTACAGTGTAATCAAAATATAGAAACGGATATTGCTTCTTCTTCGTTTTTTGTAAATGGCCTATTATATCAATATCATCTTGTCAGGTTATATAAAAACGCTAATATTATGTATGCATGCAAAAATCCTGTCTTTAACAACAACAGTGTGTATAAGTAGCAACAGTATAGCAGTGGATCTTTCTTTCTTTGGAATTGCTTATGCCTTTGCAATGCATGTCATGTAAACGTAATTTTGCACAATGTGTAATTGGTAACAGGAAAATGGCATGTGGCATGGCAGAGAATGGCAGAATAGCAGGGTAGTACCATACACTTATTTTCCTCCGTCTATTTTGGCTTGTTGAAGAGCTTAAATAGTTAATACTTTTTAGATGCTTCTTTTTTTAATACAGATCCACTAGCATTTTCACTTGTCTCTTTTATCCTATCACATTTATATTTTTTTCAAAGTACAGAGTACAGGTTCGTGCATGCATGCATGCCTAAGCCTGTCAGACAAAAATAAATTTCACCTTTCACCCTTTTCTTCTCATCATATTTTATGTTGCTGCTTTATCTACAATAAATAAACTCATCTTGTTCTTTTTACAACAGCACATGAGAGAGAGAGAGACAGCGGAAAAAAGACAAGGCAGCAGATCGTCAGGCCAGCCCTCCTTCTTGATTCCTCCTTTCAGCCAAATATTTAAATTGCAAAATACCCCAACATCATTCAGCATAACTGCTGGCGCTATACAAAATAGATTTTTTTCTTGTAGTTTTTATGCAGTATTGAGCCAGTGCATCTCTTTTTACCTCAAGTTGTTCCGTAATTGATACTGGTGTTAATTTTTACGAGCCAGTATTATTACTACCTCCATTGCCCATTTACCACTGTTACTGCTGCTACTTATTCCGCATTACACAAGTTTTGCAAAAAGAATTGGCTCGTTGGGGCTATAAAGTAGAGAAAAAAATAGACCGAGGCGATGACAAGAGCGCACACGACACACCAGCAGCACACATAAAACTCTTTTCTGGAATATTTGCAATGCTAATTGGCTAATATTACCAGCAGCAGCACCCCCATTATCATCTTGCCGTTTTACAACACAGCTTCTTTTTCATGTCCTGTCACATTTCGATAGCGTCTTGTTGAAAAAGAAGAAAAAATCATTCAATTTACCACTAACAACTAGTATTACTACTCCCAACACCACCATAATCACCAGATGGATATAGAATCCGTACAAAATGCCACCTAATTTTCTCCTCTAGAGACATGGTAAAACGATGACCCTAAAAAATCGCCCAACCCTAGCATGACTTTTATGTTGCTTTGCAAATGATGAACATTTTTGGTAGTGAAATCATGTCGCTGTCGCTCACTCCTTCTTCATAAACAGCGCGGAGAGCGTCTTGTCATTGTCGTCATCAAGGACTTTTTTCAGAAAGATATGTCCTTCTACCACTTATTCTTTTTCCTTTTTGCTTACCGTCCTCTCATCGTCACCACCAGCATCACCGTCATCTTTATCATGAGGACTGCACATGCCATCTTGACAAAACAGACATACACATGCATAACTTACATAAACTATAAATGTGCACAATAAACATTACGTGTGTGCGAGTGTGTGATTTTTTTTTCTTTTTCATTTTCTAAAATGGTCCATATAGATAGACAAGACAGATAGAGGGAGATAGACACACACCGTTATATAATGTACAGTAGCACAAATAATATAGAGCATTTGCAACATTTTTACATTACAATTTCTGCCTGCACCCGTAAAATATATAATAGCTTGGCTAAGATGAAAAAATAAGATTTTTTAGCGGAGAGAGCAGCCATTTTGCAGTAAGCAGCACGGCTTTGCCAATAAATCTTAATTGCTCCTAGAGTGGTGGTAGTAGTAGTATAGCTTTCTTACATACTTTTGCTTTTCCCTTATACACTTTTTTACCATCTTGGTTTTCATCTTGAATTTATATTATTTTATTCTCTTTCTCTCGCTCTCCCAGTGTGTCTGTCTACTTTGCCTTTATCACACTATTTCATTTACTGTACAGTTTGGTGCTGCTGTACAGAGTGATTACATGCTAAAACATATTAAAGTGCACATTATATACAACAAAGCCATTTATATAAATAAAAAATATAATGACAGTAGTAAATAGGGAGCATGTGTGTAGGTACATTTTTTTTGTAAAAGTATGCAAGAGTAGCTCTGCCTCTTAATTGAATGGCTCATCTTGACTAAAGAAAAAAGGATAAACTTTTTGTGTGTTCTTTCATTGTATAAAAGAAAGGCAGAGAAGGAGAGGACAGCATAGTAGCAAAAGAAGAGGGAATGGCAAAAGCAAAATGAAAGAGGGAGGACGACAAGAAACATAAGAGGTGAACAACTATAATTCACTTCTTCTAAAAAACTTTTTCTCCTCGCTTGTCGCCACTACCACCAACGGCTGCCACTTTGCTCGCGAAAAGCTATAAGGCATGCCATGCCGTGTGATGCGCTATTCTGCTAAAATTACATCTTTCTAGATTAAAATTGTCTTTTGCTTCTTTTCTTCTCAAGTAACATACAGCGAGCAGAAGCAAAACCATAGCTCAACAAAAAGAAGTTGAAACAAAACTTGGTTTATTTGTTGGAGTGCTTTATATATGCCTAATAGTATACCTACATATTACTATACTAAAGTTGATTGCACATTTTGTCATTTTATCCATTGGTTGTTAACTGAGAACACAATTTGCATGAGAGAGAAGAATTATAGTGGCTTCTCATATTGTTCTCCACAAATCTATTAAAGTGACTCGAAAAAGGAAAATTGGAATTGATGGGGAAAGTCGAACAATGAGTCAAATGAGATAATTTTCTGTGTCTATAGCATATAATAGCGCTGGGCATGTATACACACATGCAATTTAGGGGCTTCTCAGTGATTTTAAAAGTAATAAATTTTCATACAATACATCCCACTCCTTTTTTGTTTGGATACAGAGTTTCTTGAATTGTTTTGCTGTATTTTATTGATCACTGAGCTAATAATATTGTCACTATTTATATCCCTTTACTTCTACCTGACTGATTTCTCTCTTATTTGTAGCAGATGATATAACTTCCAGACTGAGTGACATTCTACGACATGATGTGGGTCCCAACAGTGTACAAACTTTTGTTGTTCGCGTAAAAACTTTTTAAAACGTAAATAATACTTTGCTGCTCACTCATTTGTGATGTACCAAGTTAATTAGTTTGACTTGTTCCCTGACATGTGTTCGGCTGGTGTATACAGCCCATATAATACATTAAGTGGATCGCCATAAATCCGCCGGGATTTATGGCTGACGAAGCCATCATCATCATCATCATCTACACATATTATCCGTACCTAATAACATTTCCCAGGAAAGTGTCATTTTCTCCGAGAGTGTGTGAATTGATGCCTTTATTCTCTCCGGGTACATAGGACTGGAGAAGTGACAGAAGAATACATATGCTTTTGAAAGGCGAATGTTATTGAAAAGGGTGAAAGAAAAAATATGTATTTTTTAAGATAGTAGCTTATGTACCTATGCTTGCGGTGGTGGTAGTGTTGGAATTCGCATAGAAATTCTCATTCAATTCAATACTAATGGCATGGCACACGTGCGTTATGTTTTTTGCTCTTCTTTCACGGGAAGAACAATAAAAGGTTTTCACATTCCCTTTTTTCTTCTCCATCTCACACATTTAAAAAAAGACGTCTTTCTAGCGGCAGTAATAATGATTCTCATGTAGTTAATGTTATAGCAAAAGAAAGAGAGAGTTCCCATTATGCATTGTACAAAGTACAAACCCATTCCATTCTCCTTACGTCTTTCTTTTTTGCCACTTGCCATATGTGAAATGTAATGTGGGCTTTTATACTCATTCTTCTTCTTCTGCATGTCTCCACACGGCTTTCCTATATACTACCATGCCATAAGAGAGCTACTTCATCTCGACAATTTCAAAGTTATCCAGCCAGAAGAAAAGAAGAAGAATAAAAGACATTCCATTCAGTGCTGATGAGATGGTTATTATTACTGCACAGCATCATCATCAGAAGAACGGAGAGAAACGAAATGAGAATCCGCCAGTTTAGATGAAGAAACTAGGTGTAATATATATTTGCCATTATACCACCACCAGAAGCGGAAAGCATGTAAGCACAAAAGAAGAAGTGCTTTCCTTTGCAAAATTATCTCTCTGCTAATATCACTCATGTGATATGGAAGAAAAGGCGTTATTGAATAGGTACACGGATAAAAGTATAAATGACGACAGTAATAATGATGACGCCATCGCTTGGGCAAACCAAAAAAATCGGAGTGAGAACAAAAACCTGAGAAAATATGCAAACGAAGAAGAACAAGAGATTGAGATATCCAACGGAAAGCTAGAGATAAAATGGTGCAGTGTCACTTTTTGCTAGATGGGGTGGTGACAGTTGTTCGCTTCTTCTGCTGCTTTTTTTGCTTTTTGTCTTTAGTAAAAAATACTGGAGAAAAACAATGGCGTAGAAAAGGATAAGAAAAACACTAAACAGACACGTACGACTTTAATGAATGACTGCGTAGTCACTGCGTAGCTTGGTTTTGATTAATGAACGTGGTAATTAAAAATTGATGGCAAGCTAGTAAATGAAAAGATTTTGGAGCATCAGCACTTTTACAGAAGACCACATTTTGAAGTTTCTTATTCAAAGGAATTTTCTAGGTATCAAGCATTTTAATAGATATCATAACATTGCATTTTTGATTCACTTTATGATTGTAAAGCATGTTGGGTAATCTGTGCTTTGAAGTTGAAGGCCGCACTTAAAACATGGCAAGTCAAGCGTTTATAGAGCTTTGAAATGTAGTCAATTTGACATTAAATATTTGCGCATAACTTGATTAGATTCAATCTTGTGAGCATTGTAAAGCTGTATAGATATACTGTGGTGAAACGCGCTGAAATGATTTCAGTGAAATCTCATTCATCGGATACTTTTCTGATGCACTGAGCCAACTAAATTCGATTTGACTTTTTGATGACAAGTTCAAAAAGGCAGAAAGAAGGTTGACTATTATATCTTGAAGTCAAAAGGAGAAGAAAAGACAGTGAAAATAAATTCTGCTTACCTTAGACATATTGGAATCCCTGAGTCAGTTAAAGGTGGCACAAAAAATGAAATATGGTCTTCCCAACCACAAACAGCACAGCAGATGATAATTTAATTTGACGGGATCACGACAACGGAACGACGCACACGCTTGAAGATTCCTTTAGAAAAACTGTAAAAAACAAAAGAACAAACTTTGTTATTTTTCCATCATATTTCCCCACTTCTTGGAAAGTCTTGTTTAAAAACTGCTGCTATTACAGATGAGTATACAAAATGACAAAGCCAAGTAAGAAATTTAATTTAGTGTGTTTCATCACATTTTCAGCGAAAAGGAAGGCAAAAGAAAACTGTTGAATGCTTTATAATCTAGATCCATGTATATATATGATATATCCACACAATTTAATGATGAGTTGCGCTATTTTCATTTTTTTTTCTTTTTATTTGATTACTCCACATGAAAAAGAAATTTCAATTTTAGTCATTTCCTCCTTGTCTTAGTTGCTATCTTCTCTGTGATTTTCTGCTAAAAGCTTCTAGTACATGAATCATCATATTTTTCTGGTACAATCGCACAATGCACAACTTTTCTCAGAAAATTAAGAAAGAAGTGGCTTGGCTTGGCTAAACCAAGTTGACTTGGTATAAATGGTTTATGCATTTTTAGCCGATTTGCGTGTCAACCTTGTCGTCATCTCTCTCACCGCTACCACCGTCGCCACCATCCCGGCACCACTGAACCAGCAATGAAGCTTTATTATTATGATGTCATAATGAAGATAATTGGACTAAACGAAGCAAAGTTCCTTGACTGTGTTGTTTGTTGCTAACTGTCTGCATTAATAACTAGACTCGAAAAAGTGAAGGAAGTTCACTTGTTTTTATAAACCTTTCTGCATTTGTGTGGTCTGGTAAAACTTTAGACTTTAAACTTTAATCGAAAACTTGTAAAGTAGAACGAAAAGAAGAACTTCCTACTTTTCTACTTGTCAACTAGCAAGCATGTGTACAAAAGGCATATCTGTATAAGGCATGATGTTGTGTCGCTTTATGGAAAAATTGTAAAAGCATAAGTCAGTGGACTTACTTTTTCTGAAGAGAGACGACTTATCCAACTAACAGAGAGAATGATTGGCTGATTTTGATGATAATAGCAGGCACTAGCTTCTTCTCCGTTTGATGATTTGATAATTAACTATTATTAAAATCCTCACGCACCACAAAGTAAGACGATGATGATGAAGTTATAATAGTAGCAGTAGTAGTAGTAATAGTTAACCTTATATATTGTTTATGAACACTGCAAACAGACAAATAGAAAGAACAGATTTCATTAGATATAAATATTTGCAAAAATATGAACGATTATAGTATATATTGAATATTATGCTTATATATAATGTAATTTGTATGCACTTAATACTAAGCCACATGTATAAACCACCAAATGACCTACAAATAATGTGACTATGTGACTTCCTTCTTGTTTTGCACAAAAACGGCAAGTAAACTTGATTCGTAAGTAAACATATCCTTATTATGCAACCAACGCAGCAGTAAACCAGTATTCCGCGCTACCTACTCACTTTTTAAGTCCTATAATCTGCCGACATTTTAAACCAACTTATTGCCAAATAATAGTAAGTAATGCAGTATTAAACAATTTCCCATTTGCATTGCATATCCTTGTCATCATCATCATAATTTACTTTAAACCAACCAGACACAGAGAGCAGCATAAAAAAGCAGAAGAGCTCAGAGAGACTGTTTCGGATCATCAATCAATCACCTTGTCGCACACACATCACATAAAGGTACACGCATTATGCATTATCACAGACTGTGATTATCTCGCCCTTATCGGCGTCAGCAGCACATGCCATATCTTTTTACATTTATATGAGTACTACTATTAAAAAGTTTTACGACTTTGCTATTTCATATGTAATATATTGTTATTGCACGCAGCGACAATGATTGTTCGCGTCTGCATTCCAATTTAAATTTCATGTACAGCCCATTAGTAGTTTTATAACCAACACCAATAATATCTTTATGAATGGAGGAAATCAATAATGTAGTTTAAAACGTTATTAAAGATTCTGTACAGGTTATGCCCAAAAGTCAAAAGTGATAATAAAATTTCGAGTAACAGATTTGCGATATATGAAAAGTGAAACGATATATTAATAACAATAGTGAATAGGTTGCGATATTATTTTAATAGTTATATAAAATTGCCCCACGTTTCCACCTCGTGATAATGATAATTATATTCTCAGAGATTTACGCTTATGATGAAACGAATTTTAATTGCTGACTCCCTCTCTGCCTCCGAGAAGGTTGTTCACAAATTCATTTTCATTTCATATTCCTACTGCCACACACACATATCCCGGCATATAATAGGCTGATAATGATGAGCCATTACAAATATTCCATTCACATTGTCTGAGCATGTTCCATGTGCGCATAAAAACTATACGACTATTTTTACACTTCTCACACATGCCACCATAAAATATATTAGTGTGCGCCACCACCGGACCCAAGGCAAGGACAAAAGGGAAAGGGTTCCTTTTTCCGAAGGGTCCATAGTCCATGAAGCAAAAATAAAACAAGGCTACACACAATTCCAAAGAAAACCCTTTCCATTTCAAGATTCTAGAGTTTTCGCAAGGACTCGTGGAGAAAAACAGATAAAATGACATTTTCATAATAAGTCGTTCCTCTTACACCCTATCAAAGAATATCGTTCACCCAAGCGCATTATCATGATCATCATGACCATTCATTAAGGATTATGGCGTGCACCAGCATGGCCCAACCAAACACTAGCAGCACCTCCAAAGAGACGCAAACTGAGCAAGTTTGTTCGTTTGTTGGGGTTTTATGTGAAAAACGGACTTTGACATTATAAAAGGCAAGAAGAAAGAGCTACGAGAGTAGATGTAGTTTTGTGGATGTAAAAGCAAAGAAGAAGAAGAGGAAAATTAAGTAGGTCAGTTGGATTACTTATAATATCACCATTATATGCCTACTGCTTTTATTCACATGCTCAGTTCTACACACCACACATGCTTTCATCATAACTTGCACATAGCAGAAAAAACCTTATGTTGTAGGATGCTCATGATAAAACTTATATAGCAAGAGCATATGACCACACGATGATGATAACACCATGAAACATGCTCTTTTCCCTTGTATAATAATATGTAATGTAATATACCGTTATTATCCTATCATTGTGATGATCATCATCGTTGGTCCTTTCTGCTCTGCATGTCTGCATTTACGATAATCCACTCAAGTCAGACTGGCTCTTTGGCTGTGGACATATTATAAGCTTTTATGATATGCATGCCAAAAAAATGAAACTCAAGTTGAGCCAGGCTTCTTCTTTTTTTTGTGGTGGAATATGAATAAAAAGAATGCTGGTAGAGATGTATAATGGGAAAAGAAAGTAGAAGTAATCTACAACCTAGTTCCAAAAAATATGCGAGTATTATGTCTACATATTTTTGTTATATTGCATGTGATGCGCGGTCAAGTCGGCTTGCAAAAAAACCGAGATTTCCTTTACGTCCATTACCCTAATGAAAATGGGGTTTTGTCTACCTTTTTTTATGTAACACGAGAACAAAAAAAGCAACAAAGAATGTAACGTAAAAGGAGTAACGAATAAAAAGGGCAGTATTAGTAGCAGCAGTGTAGAGACGGATTATTATGTCATGTGTGTGTCATACTAAAAGACTTTGACACTTTGTAAGTCTGAGAACAACATGGCAAAGCTCTAGTGGGCTGGACTGCTGGAGAGCAAGAAAAATAAGTATGTCTATCTACTCGGGTGAATACCCAAACTAATCAGCTTTTTTCCTTGGAAGTCTTTTTTTGGAGGAACGAGAAAGGAAAATGTGCGAAGCCTTGTAATGCAAAGTCGTTGCAAAACTAACACAGAGACAGATATTTTCTGAGAATCTCAGAGAAGGAAGCCGGACAAAAAACTGTGTCACAAAGTATTACAATGGTTATATAATGTGCGAATAAAATGGGAAAAATATATACATGGAAAATATTTTACCTTTAAAAAGTTCTCTAAATGCCTACCAATCCATAAATCACCGAAAGGGAGTCAACAGAAAAAAATGCCAATATGGTATTCCATCACCAAGCACCACCACTACTTGCCACTACTACCATCACCAATCACGTCTACTGACTGAAAGGCTCTGGATAAGAGAGAGATAGAGAAAAGGATTCCTGTACAAAATGTACAATGATAGGCTGTGATAATGTAAAATCACAAGGGTTGCGTGGAGTGGTGGTGGTGGGATGATGATGAAACCTTAGAAAATCTTGACAATGGCAAAGGCAAACACTTTCCCCAGAGTTGTGTATAGATAAGCCAGTATAAAGCAGCTTGATGATATGAGAAGATACGATACACAGTACTGACCTCCAAGTCCAGTAGTTCACTTTTCCATTAGAAGGTTTCAAGTGGTTTATAGATTTTAGCAGACGGAGTGTGTTCAAGTGTTATTACGTCAAGAATACAACAATGTGCTAATTAAGTGAGAATGATGAGACTCGCAAAAATAAAATGAAGAATGGGCAAACCATGTAGTTCTCTGTAGTGCAATTGTTTAGCGCGCAGAAATTTTCCAATGCAAATCCGTTAATTCCCTGTATACCGCATTAAAACCTGATAAATGAGAACTTTGTATTTAAAATCTATGCAGTGTAAAATGTTCAATTATATGAAAAGTGCAATAAACATGAAATATGGAGATTCATTGATAAAAAATAAATTGAAATGCGACTGGAATCCAGCGTCAAATCAAACAAAGATAATTGTGTCATGCAGTCATGCCAAGGCTAACATGTTATCAATAAATTCGGCCGCTTATGAATAAAAAGTCAATAAGAATCAAGAGAGTTATGCATGCATGGAAACCCCTTTATGAAAAAAAGCCGGTGAAATAAGCCATATATAGGTAATACATTTCAGAGTGCCGATGATATAATGACACTAGTCAATTCAAAGATTAGGTACGAATTAATCAAATAAATGCAATTACAAATTCTTTCACTTTATGATGAATGCCTTTTTGATGGGGCTAACTAACAGCTTGTTAAAAAGTTCTCCACACCGAGTAAGGAATTGATTAAACTCATCATTTCAAATTGATGTTGCGCTGTCATTTGATCTTATTTAAATGCGTAATACATATTATATAAATCAATGCCATTGTTTACTGAACAATCTGGCCAGAGGCTGGCAGCCCGAAATTGAAATTGAATAGGAAAACGGGGTACGTAGGTAGCTAATACGTGTCTGCATGCACATGTAACAGTAGTGGTTGGGTGTAGGTAGGTACGAATATAAGGTGTGTGATTTTTTATATCTCAATTTTCTCCTTATCATCCCATTCTCATTGTCTTTATCTTTGAAAAGCAAATCATGATTGGCGATGACGGTGACAATAGTCAAGATTTTGATAAATGAGAACTGTCCAAGTCAAGATGGATATCGTACATGTGGGCAGCAGCAGGGACACTCTAGAAGAAAATGGCAATTTTCCCGAGCTGACTGCTATCATGAATTTGCATGATATCATAAACTCTCAGTGATTAGCATATATTATATATTTTTAAAAGTCATTTACCTTCCAGCATGCGACTAACCTGTATCGAATGGAATTGAAGTCTCTGTGTATGTATGTGTGTAAACTCACTCCAAACTAAAAAGAAGTATCCAGTACTGGTACTTTTCCGCCGCACCAACAAGAAGTAAAACAGGAATATATAATCCAAAATTAATAAAAATTGATGACACGGTAATGTTGAAGACGCGTGATGCACTTATCAACTTTAAAAAATGGAATGTGATTTACAACTTCTAAACTCTTTTTACTTTGCTGCTCTTTTGAGATATTTATAATTGAACATTAAAACAACGTTAAAACTGATATATATAAACTCTTGAAGTAACTGAAGTAAAAAAATTGAAACAAACAAAAGGGAAAGAAGAAACGAAAAAATGAAGATTCTATAATAATATATTACTATGCAATTTGATTGCTGAACACACTTTTTGTCTTAACAAAATATTGTAAACTCACTAACAACAAATACATAAATAAGCAAATCACACTATTTTGGTTTTAAAAAATCTCAGTTTTTCAGTTTCGTTCGTTCGCTCTGACTCTCACACAACTCTCTCTCTCAGGACACACACAAAAAAATTAAAACAAAATTAAAAGTTGCTTAACAAACAAGCAGAGCACACACAACGGAGCCAAGTGCCGAGGTTGCCTGCCTATCTGAGAATGAGCCAAGATCACTTTTGTCATGCTCATCTCCTCCTCTCAAGAAAGAAAAAGAGACGATTCTAAACGGATCATCATCATGTTCCTCTCATATCATCATCATTATCATCTTGGTCTTATACCGACGCCTTATCCTTATGACTCTTATTTTTCTCCTGTTCAAAAGATTTCAAGATGATAATAGCACACACACCAGCAACAGCTCTCTCAGTGTTTCAATTCAAAAAAGAGTTTTAAAGACGAGCGAAAAAGTTTAAGAAGCCGAAAAGTGGAAGTACAGGAGCAGCAGCAGCAAAAAATATCGCTGTCTTGTAGTTTTTTCACCAATGTACATACCTAAGCACGTACATTCCTAGGCTTATTTTTGCACACACTTTGCACTGCCTCTGTGTCCAAAAAACAAGTTATATAAGATGGGACCACGTTGTTCCGTGGATTATATTACGTTAAAGGCTTATCAGCATTAAAGGTTGTACAAAAACCCCGATTAAAACACATGAGCGTATTATATACAGAGATTCACAATCGCACACTTGTATACAAAATGTATTCAACGACGGTTTTTTTGCTAGTAGTTTACATAGGTATATTACAAAGTATTATTTTTTTGCATTTTGTTGCTCTTAAAGCTTTAAAAGTCTTTTTATATTGTTGTATAGGTCGCTATAAAACAAGTATATATGTACAAGATGTATAAAGAGTTATTTAACCGGTTAACATTCACGTCATCACTCTCTCCACAATCCAAGCCTGCCAAAACCAAGCTCAGATCAGATTCGATCCACATGTAATATTACAATAATATACAAAAAAATCTTTTATGTGGAAAATATTATGGTCTGTGTCTGTATGATGGAAAGCTTGACAAATTCTTGATGAAACTGTCCTGCACTCAGAGTAGTAGAAGAACCAACTCATGGAAAAGTTGGAAAACGTATTGAATACAATAAACAGCAAGTTGTTCATAAATGCGTGTGTGTTATATATATTATTGCAGTTATAAATAAAAAGACTTTCTACAACACACCAACAAAAACCAAAAACTCCACCGCTATATTCCCAGCAGAAGAGAACAACGCAACCTTTTATAAAAAGGTATGTTTAGTTGTGGTGATACATATTATTTATCCAAGCACATAAATATGGGATGACTGGCTTTTACGAATACTACAACCTGCGTCGTAGGGAGAAATACTAGTTAAGCTTGTATATTCAAGACGGTGTGAACCACACAACCTTTTATATTCAAGAAAAACTAATGTGACTCAAACGCTAATCCTTTTTACTTTTCTTCACAACAACAAGTCATATTAACCAAGTGGTTCACCCTCATCCCAATACCAAAGTAATAAAAGTGGTAATCATATAGAATAACAAAACAACAAATTCAACTGTCACTCGTCTTCTTCTTCTGATGCTGCTTCTCTCTGGAAAATTTAATGTGAACGATTTTCTAGAAACAATCTTAAGACGATGAAAAGAAGAAGTAGAATAAAAACCGGGCTGAAAACCAACTCCATATACAAGAACATAAATGGTACATATACCTTTCATTCTCAACAAGTGCTTCAATTTTTTGTCAGTTTTGTCAGCTTGAATACTATATTGCATATTCTCTTCTACAAAACCAACAAAACTTTGTACCCATCAACATTTGTGCACTCATCAGTATTCGCATACGCACTCACGCTACCACTATTTAAAAAGTGGCTACATAATAGTAATAGTAGTATATATTTCACTACTTACTATATAGTATGAATACTGGATGTGTATAGTATTGGCTTCATATAAAAAATGGACATGGACTATCATTCTATAAGAAAGGTACAAAAAAATTTGCTTGCTTTGCAGAATTGAAACTGGCAAGCTGGGAAAGCTACATAGTGCGGAGAGAGACCGGTCATATCTGGTCTTGTCAGATTTTCCATTGCCGTACTGTACTTTTGTAGGGTACAACTAGGTACTCGTGTAAGCTCATCGTATTTGAATATTGTTGTGCTCACGCTATAACCAAGCACAAATAACTTACATGGTAAGTGCACAACAAAATTGTATACAACGCTTTTCTACGATATGATAAGCGCACATTTTTATGCTTCTTCGTGGCTTTTCTCTCCGTACACATTAATAATATTTTATTATACATTTTGTGCACATTCTCAAAAAAACGATTATGATTCTCAGTCAGTCCGCAGAAGCAGGTTGGCAACGCTTTTGCTTTTCATTTCGACAACCATTTGTAATAAAAGCACAGTAAAATGTGTGGTTATTGTGTAAATGTGTCTGTCTGTCCCTCTCTCCCGACAAGTAGTACAACAACAACCGTGCATGATTATGATGGGACATAAAACATGTCTGTATTACGAACAATACATCAATCCAATGGCATAATAATCACATTCAGCTGAATATCAGCAGCAGCAGGAAAGCTAGAGCACCTAAAGGCAAAACATTTTCCTCTCTTTTTAGATGATGCTGCGTGTTCCTAGTTGCTGCTGATGTGTGGCTTCATATTTTTCTGCCATTTTGTACCTTACCATTAGTACCATCGCCAAAAAACTTTTTTTTATCATTTTACCAACTAGCTGGAATGAAGATAATGGAAGGAAAAGCTGCTGTAATGATATACATTTTCCAAGTAGCACGTATGCCTTGAGGACGCTCATCACCATCAAAACCAGCATCGTGCACGCATTTAGCAGGTATTACTGTTCTCTCTCAGGTCTGGTCTTCTTGGGAGGAAAATATTGCAACTTTGGCTACTTCACCAGGCAGAGAGAGGAAAAGCTTTTCTGTGTCTTTTATCACCACATCACCATCATGCATGCAAACGCAAACTATATTATACTATATATCAGAAGCACCAGAGAATCTTTAAAAAATACTACTTTGCTGAATGCACAGCAAAGCCATCACGAAAAGAAAAGTTGTTCTCGTACAAAGTTCATCTGACGTTAATATTCATTGCCATTAAATTGCACACACATACAACACACAAATCCCAGAGAATGTGGATAGCTGCGATAACTATAAAATGGTGTACAGTGAAGAAGAAAATGTACAAGTACATATAAAACGAATCTCTTTCCAAGTATAAAGCGTACTTTGCCATCATCATAAATATACAGTGTACAACGGCACATTTAAATCATAAAAAATCGGCAGAAAGGAGAAGAAGAGAATGGAGATGTGATGTGTGTGTATGTTCATGTAATAGACACAATATTTTATGTTCTGTTTGCTTGCAACTTCTATGTCTTGTCTCTCTTCTTGTCACGGTCGTTTCGAATCATGTGCAAATAATATTAGCCAAGCAAATACAAAAAAATCTACTTATTTCCATAATCATCATTATACCATCAATTTTCATACACTGGTTTTACGATTATTGAAACCAGACATTACTTTGTACCGGCTTATTGATATTCCTCACAGTTTATGCATGCCAAAGACAAAAATAAATCATATTAAATTGCTAGCATATAACTAGCTTATCGAAAATTCACAAAAAGAAAAGTGATTTGCTATCGCAACACAAAAATACCTAGTCCAGCTTTCATGGTGAATGCATGCGCTGGAATAAATAAGCAAAATTTTCTTTCTTCTGCTTGAATCAAAACGGATTTTATTATAATTTAGTCAGTCAACAAATTATCACATGTTTAACTATTCTTCGTTATTATTCATCCAGACTCAATTAGCATTTTTCACCTAAAGAACAAACTCACGACGAATAAATACTGTGCCATATGCCATGCTAGTGTGTGCATGTCATAAAAAACCAGGTCACATAATAATATTGTGTGCTTACACGCTTGTTTCATCTTGCCCATCCCCACAAGCGTTGTGGTGTCTGTGTCTGTTGTTGTACTTTCCATCCAACAGCCCAACCACCCGAAAGTAGGTACGACAACATGGGAGATGCTAATATTATGCCAAATGCCGGCCGGTATTCTGTGTACAACAGACTACTAGTCGACTCTCTGCAGACAGGATGAAGAGAGTACATGTACCTATAGATCTACTATATACGAGCGCGTCGCTGTTTTTTCTTTGGTTTTACCTTTTCCATGTACCACAAAGTTAAAAAACGCTTTAATTTGTAGTCTTACGGGTCTAAGTAAATGCAGGCATGTTGATTATGATTGCTACTATATGCTCACACTTAAAACCCGCTTTGGACTCTGTTTTTGTGATGATGACGATAATGAAACGAGCAAAGTAACAAATATTATGGAGTGGCTGATGATAATTATGATTACCATTACATTTGAAAGGCAGTAAGAAGTATTGCAGAGATAAAGTGATTTCATTCTGATTGTCTTGCTACAGCTATTATGTACTGCAGATTTTTCCTGGAGTAAGAGATTAAAATAAATTATTAGCCCGGCAAACCATTCTCTTGCCAAAAAATTAGCATGGCAAAAAATTCTCAGGTTTAAAGTTGATTTAAATCCAACACTTGTGCATTGAATACGCAAATACTATACATTTATGTGTAAGGTGGAACTTGCAAGTTTTGCAATTGAATGTAGAAAACACAATAAAGTTGAAATAAAAAATTCGGATATAAAAAAATTTAAATCCACTGATTGACTATTTACAAGCCGATTCTCTGTGCAGAGTGTGAATTGCTAATGATGCTATGATGAAAATTTGATGGTGGTGATGGTGCATGGGATCATTATGGATGCATGAATAGCTGCCGTGAAAATAATGTCATCTCCCCTTTTTCTGCGCGTGTTTCTGGTTGATGGCTTGGAAAAAGCTGGAAGAATATAATAGTGAAAAGAAATACAATACAAAGTTGTATATATTATTCTGTGCTTAGGATTTTGGTTCCAGTTTGCTTGCTCCGTGATGAGATGCGTGGATGCGGCTCTTTGCTTGGATGACTCTCTAACTAGCTGTTTTGTTGCTAGCTTAAAAAGAATATAGTAGAAATACATTTACTGTGTATTCTTTGAAACTTGATCAGCGTCATCATCACATTCTCATTGAATGCAAATGGAAAAAAGGTGCTAACCTCATTACAAGTCCAATACCTCTACAAAGTCCAGTAATAATGGCTAGCTGTTGTATAATAACTTATTTTGGCAAAAAATACGTAATGCTAAAAGATGAATGCAGCTATAAGCACCTCATATAGCCAACAGCCAATCCTTTTTCGTAGAAAAGCAAACAACGTAAAGGAAAGGAAGGCTTAGAGAGACAGAGCACAACTACATGGAAGAATTTTTAAAGAGAAGCCAGACTAGAGAGAAGCGACACGCTCTGCATTCAAAATTAGCATCTTGAAGAGAAACACAAAAGAGACGAGCTATTACAATAATAGCAAATCTTTTCTTGTGCTTAATAATATCATCACATAATACAACACTAGTACACAGTAACAGTATCCAGAGAACCAGAGAACTCAACTTCGAGAAAGAAATTACTTTTTCTAGATTATATTGTCAAGACCATTATTGTGATTTTCCACCATCCTGGCGACAGGATCATCGTATCAATTCCATTACTGTAATATAGAGCATTCGACAACTCACTACCAAAAAGTGTGCGTCACCACAAAAAAGAATGAACAACAGGGAATGTGGCAAAATAATAGCAATTTTCGACCTGATATTATTAAAGAAGACCTAAAAGAGCTCCGGAATGAAAATCCATTTCCTGCCCAATGGATCATGTTTGATAAGCATTTTATTAAGTTTTAGGAAAACTCTTTATCATGTATTTTGGTAAATGCATTATCATTATTTTTTGAGGATGAAAGGACAAGCGAGATTAGGTATACCATTGACAAATATCATTTAATGTTTCAGAAAAAGGAAATGTCGCTCTTAATTTTGTTTCTGAAATTAAGTAAAAATAGCTTGTAATTCATTGCCTTTTATTGCCTGCCGATAATCATTTATGAGTTTCACATTTGTGTGCTTCTTGTGGGAATTGCCTTCCTTGTAAGAAGGTAACTCAAACTCACTATTATTTTTCGTGACAACAACAATTTCAACTTCCAACCATCCAATCATTTCCAAATTGTGTAACATGACACAAGTTAATTTCCTGCGATAACGTCATCACTGTCTTTGCTACTACATAATACATAATATTCTAGCCAATCTAGCTCCAGTTTCATTCATTCAACTTTCAAAGAAAAAAGACGTAGAAATAGTTCATTGGAAAATTGCAACAAAATTAACTATCGTGTTCTTGGAATGACTGGTTATATCATCATCCTATCTCCATTATCGCTGTAATACCCACAAGGTATTAAAAAAATGTAACTGCAAAAAAGTACTGATGCTGCTGTAAATATCAAAAGTCAAACCGGGATACTTCCACGTACTATTCATAAAATTATGCAGTCATCAGCCAAGCCTTGTGGCCTTGATGGTAAAAACTATTCCGACACAAAGAAGACAAAGTTTTCCAACTAACTTCTCAACTGGAAAATGTTCGCTGACAGGATTTGACCTAAAAGTAAGGGGCTATATATAAGGATAGCTCTATGCTTGCGGCCATTTATCATCGGCAATTTTTTCTCCTGCTAATACCAATACCAATCATCATCTATTCTGTGGTGTACTTTTATGCATATAATCCAACTTTTCCCCAGTAATAATGCCATTTTTTCTCTAAAAGCAGGATAAAATCAAGCTTAGAAAAATTGGCGGATATTATTCTTTAATGCAGTTACTGATCTGTCCAAGTATAAAATTATTCTTCCTCTATCAACTATCATATCCCTACATACAACTTGGAAGAAAATAATCTGCAAGGGCAATTCATATTACATACTATGTATCCAACTTAACTTTGGTCATGCTATTCACATACAATTATTTTTTATTGGTAATATACCCCTTTTAACATGCCTGCGTCTATTCACTATTATAGAAGCATGAATACATTTCGCCTAGAGATACGGACCAAAAGAGTTACATAAACTGATAAAAGTAGAAAGTTATTATACGCTTATATCTATATTAGTTTTGATATTATGGTCCCCTTTGCTTTTGCTCTTTTGCCTTGTCACACAGATAATGTTTGATTCATGAGCCCACTACTACTACCACCGTCACCACGAACCAAGAAGAGCGGAGACGAAGACTAGAATCTCGTACAGTCTCTCTCGCTGTGCTGCTTACTGAAAACGTTCAACTTTTCAATAAAAGTTATAATACTTTATACTCACTTATTATAATACCATTTATTGGCCCATCTCTCTTTCCCTGCAAGTTGCTGCAAAAAGAGGTAGTTACGCTATTATTTATCCTTCGTTCTCAGTCTCTTCGGTCCGTAGTCAGTGACGTACAACGACATGACATGACATGGAATATTATATAAAATAATAATAAAGCTTCTACTTTTACTACTATTGCTGTTACTATCTGCTATCCATGAAACAGAAAATGTTTTCCCTTTGCTTTTCTTGTCGGTATACCACGACCACGACTACACCAAGCTTATGTGAAAAGGCTTGCATGAACTTCAGTAGTGCTCTTTTTTCATTCTTGAACTAGTCCCGAGTTTCCAATCTCCATGCATCATTCAATTCGCCAGTTTGCCTTTTCAATTTCGTTTCACAAAAAAGCTACCATAGTACTCTTGCCTCGGCCACATTCAACGTTTTCTCGTCTGCCATTTTTTCTGGAGGAACGTACACTGCCATATTATAACGTATTATGTATCAAAACATTGTATAATTCTTGGTGTGTATGAAAAAATGAAGGACGAGACGGGAATTTGGTAGGTATATAGAATTCATGTTTTTGGAATAGTTATTGCTCATCAAGCATTTGCCATTTTTGAATAATAAAAGGCAAAATTGCTAATGCGAATGGTAGGCGTCTCAATGCCTGCCTGCATTGTTACACGTATACACTACCCAAATTCAATTTATTTTTCATCTTTTTTTTCTCTATTCTTCATTGTAATCCTGTAATAATTTATGAGTAGCACAGATTCCACGAATATAATGGGTAGTTAAAAATATACAAAAAGCAATACAAAGTACAACAGAAGGCATTCAAAATTCAGAAAAGTATGACATAAAAATGTGAGATGCGATTACAAAGTACATTTAATTTCATATAGGAACAAAAAAACATGCTACTGCTTCTGGTTTTTTACCATCTGCCAACTTTCAATTTTTATTGTCGGATTAGTAAATTCTTTTAGCAGAAAAAAAGGATGATTTAATTTCGCTTTTGGAACTTGAGAAAAACATTCGTCCTTCGTCTCAATGTGAGAGAGATTCAGCAAATGTCCCACAAACAACAAAAACACTCCCATTTACACTGGAAGCAAAGGTTGCAAAAGGTTATCTTTTCTTTCAAAGGAAAAGATCAACTCGGGTTACATATTTCTCTTTTCCAGCGCCAGATAACCCATTCACCTGCGTCATTCTAAGCTAAAGTAAAAAAATGCTAAAAAAGATGATGCCGATTGAAAAACCAATATCGCAAAATGTATATTATAGCAATAAGCAACAAGCTGGACGTGAGCATAACAAAAACAACTATAAATGGATCATTGACATCAATCTACATAAAAATTCAGTAAGAAAACAATTACTGGATGAATATTTCTCCCTTGCGTGATTAGTTTTCTTTAACTTGTTTTTTTCGCTACTTCTTTTTGCATTGCACACCAGCAGATGTGAGGATTGCCCAAATTATATTTTTAAAGTAGAAATAAAAACACTTTTCCATTTCCTCTCGCTGCCATCAAAACAAACCTAAAATTACACATTATTTTTTGCAAAAGGAAACAGCCTGCATGTTACCACAAAAAATGCTGCTGGTTCCATCATCATTACCACCACCACAATAAATTACAAACTTCACACACATTTTTTTTCAAAGAAAATTCAAGTACTTTATCCTCCTGTCTGTCTTACTGTATTACTTAGTTCAACAAATTGAATCCGGTTATAACCAGTTGTATAAAATGGTTAGTTTACTCAGCCAAACCATCACCAGTTCAGTTTTTTCATGATTTTTATGTGTGTGGAGAATGCGCAAGGATAAGCAAATATTGAGTAAAGCCAGTAAAGAACACCCATTAAATACTATATAGACCTATGTACAAAAAACTCCTAAAACACTGCTTGAAATATATATACAAAGATGTGTATAGAAAAGTGCAGCAGCACGTATTAATCGTTGATATGTTTCTACCAACACCATCAACTACTTTTCTCTCTTCGTCACTTAAAAACAGTTTTACAACAGCTTGATAATCCCTCTGTGTGTGTGAGAAAATCCGCTATATCCACGTAGCCACACTAAACTGTTTGAGGACGTTGATAATGATGACTTTGCTTAAGTTTGCTTTGAGCCTGGTAAAATGGTATAATATTCGTTGCTGATATAAAAGATAGAGAGGATGATGATCAGGCTAATGTTGATTACACGTTTTCAATACCCATATATACCTAACTAAAGCCTAAAAACTTGTATTCTAGTGTTGTTTGCCGTATACCATATGCCTTTTTTGCTAGTTGCTAACAAACAAGTATAAAAAGAAAGAAACAGCAACATCATTTCTTCAACATTTTAAAATGAACCAAGCTAAACGGAGAGGAGAATGATGGAGGCAATGCACTCTTCTTCTCCGTCCGTGTCTATGTCTCTATAACTTTAAGTTTTACGGAGACTGAGTAAGCTGGTTAAAGTTAAATGCACAGAGAGAGACGAAGAAGAAAAGCAAAATAAATTATATTATTTATGTGAGTACGCCATGCATTAAATGCACAATGTAAAACTGTGTGTTACTTGGTGTTGTTGTTGCTGTTGCTGCTGCAGCAGCTTAATATCATTATTATGCTGCAAAGCCTAAAGTAATAAACTTTTTAGCATATTTTTTTACAATTCATGACGACGTAGACGACGACAATGATGATGATGAATGCAACAGCAAAACAGTAATGAAGATAATGGGCCAGTGTATATTGCTCCGTAAAGTGGTGCTAGCACAATAAGCAATTTTAAAGGTAGCATCCTCTTTACACCACCACACCAGTAGAAAAAATGAACCAGCTGCAACAGAGCAGCGTGGTCGCTTTCGCATGTGAAAAACGGGATTTTCTTTTGACAATGCAGTTTGCAAACGATATATATGAATGATAAAACTGAGTGCTTTTTTGGCTTTACTTGTGGTGGTGGTGGAGTTGTTGTTGTTATTGTTGCTTTGCTGGTCATATACTAGCCGGAGGCAGTGCGTTCTGCTGTTGTTGTTGTAAAACATGCCATGTCGATTATTACTGCCACGATGCCAAGCCAATTACGTGGAGACGAAAGGATGGCTATAAACATTTTTTTCGCTAAAGCTTTTGCTATGAAACTTTAAGCACACGCACCACTGACAATAAACAGAAGAGAGGAAGGAATAAAACCACATTTTTGAATTTTCAACTTTTTTATGCGAACAACGTGAAACGTGCAAAGAAGACAATGATCGATAACATGATCTTTGGCGTTGAGAATCATGTCGTATCGTCAACACTCAATAAAAATCGAAAAGGCATAATATATATTATGTTGAAAATCGAAACCTATCAAGAATCAGGACAACAATTTCAAAAAGAACGTATATATCTATTGAATACCTTATCGCTACAAATAACCTGAATCTTTGAATACCTCTAGGAATTCCCCAAAGATAAAATCAGTCAACCAGGAGGAAAAAGAATCAAGGAAGGATTGTTCGCAGCAACCATGCATGGAAAAAGCGTTGAAAATTCTCAATTGATTCGTTTGAGTAACAAAAAAAGGGTGGAGAAAATGTTTTTCTTCTGGTAAAAGGTGTGCGCACACATTGTGTGTATATTTTCATTCCAGCATTGAGTGCCACACAAAAAGGTATTCCAAATTGTAATAATGTACGCAATAAAACACACACACTTTCAGTACGCCCACAGCACACAGCGCTTAGAAATAATACAAAAAAGTGTGACAAGTGGTCCCACTCAAGCACCAACGCTATTTCCTCCGGTTCCAAAGATAGCACATGTATGAAAAGGAATGAATACATGAAAAAAATACTTGCTTTTTTGATGGTTGAATAAACCATACATAAAATAGACTAACTACTTGAAAAAAACGTATATATTCAAAAAAAAATTTCGAAAACGTATCTCTCAAGTGAAGCACTATCATCATCGTCATTCCATCATCCAAATCCAAACAACGCTCTCACATCTAAAAACATTCACTCACTTGAAAAAGAGACTCGTAGTACTGGAACGTGAGCTAGTGAGCGGCACTTAGGAATCCACATACTACTTCTCCACTAGCTAGCATATACACACATTTTTTGTCGCTGGCGGAAGCAGCGTAAAAAGCATTTTTCTTTTTTGAAGGAAAGTTGTACCAAGCAACATTGGCGGCACGACATTATACAACAGCACACGACACAAGAGAGACAAAAAAGAGAGAATAAAAAATTGAGCACGGTTTGCGTTTGGTTGAGTGGTTCCAAGTGTAAATAGTATTATTATAGCTATAGATGATAGAGGGTAATAAATGCATATGCCTACAATGTTACATGGTGAACTCGACACAGTTTTTCTTTCCAGTCTTGGGATACTTTTCTCTCTTTCTCTCTGTCTATATGGTAAAAAAGTAAAGAGAAAGTTGGAAAGCGGCTGCTGCTGCTGATGTTGTTGTAGGCATGCAGCACCGACATAATGGCATGGTAAGGTTAGGAAAATGCTAGGGAAAAAATATTTCTACACTTTTATGTATGTACATGGTTGGCTGTTGGGAAAAGTTGGAAAGAAGCTAGTCAGTGTGCTATGGTAAGCTCTTGCTAGAGTAGTGGAGCGGGTGGGGATCCAATCAATACACGACAAGAACACGCAAGACCTTTCTCCTTGTGTTTAAAAGATAGAGGGAATGCTCAAGGCATGGATGAGAAAATATATTGTAATATGGCATGTATATACATACAGAAAAAGCATGCTTGACTGCTGAGTGTACATGTGTACTATCACATTTTATATATATTTAACGTATTATTTCATGATTTTTTTGTAAAAAGAAGCAGAAAAAATCTAATACTTTCCCCATGGAACGGCGATGATAATGATGAGGATGGTTTGGTGCTCGTGGTGCTAGTATATTGTAGTACCCGCGGAGAAAGCTTAGAGTTTGATCTGATCATGATGGAGACACATGCATGCTTTCCGCTCTCACTGCTGCTGCCGTATCACGGCATGGTTTGATAGCAGAACATAAACTACGCTACTCTGGCTCCCTTTCTAATGAATAAATGGATGTAATGCATTGCTATCTGAACATTCGTGGAATTCCAGAAAAATATGTTTTCTCTCCGGCACTGCTGCTTCTGCTGTTGCCTATCCATTTTCATTTTCCCAATTTTCTTTTCCCTCTCTTGTGTTTATCAACGTTCTCAGACAGACACGTTGTGTGAAAACCAGAGAGAGAGAGAGAGAGCAGACGAGAGGAAAAAATGTAGGTATTTTATGCACAATACACAGAACAGCGAGCACATCAAGGAGATGAAGAAATAACTAGGCCAAATGGACAGGTTTCCTTCACGTTCTTCTTTGTCTGTCCTTCATATACCATATCATTTTCCACCTTCTCCACGTTACGTGTACGTGCAAATCTATGTTTTTCCTTGAGACTGAGAATTTATTGAAGATGAAAATGAAACGAGTACCGCGGGAGTTGGCGGTTTGCTGCTTTTTTACAAGGAAAAATGTTGGTACTGGAGTGAGAGGAAAAAGCCTCTCTTTTGAAAAGTCTTGAAAAATTATTTGTGTATGCCACTCTTCTGCCTTATCTTCTAAATAACTTGGTTTGTAAGGATGACAAATGCTGAAATGAATTGCAGGGGCAAATAAATCATATAACAATTTAAGCAACTTTTGACTTTCCTTTTTTCAAAAATAAATGAAAGTGCAAGAAAGCACGAAATAAGCTCATTTTTTGACATAATCCCATTTTCCACATCTGCCGCAATAGTAATCGTGCAAGTTGCTAAAAGGCAATAATAGAATTGCACTTTAAGTCTAATGGTAAAACTAGTTATGAAAAGGAATTGACTGGTTGCATGTGCTGTACATTGCATTTGAAACCGGGGAAATCATTTATAATAGGAATGACAAAGTCCCGCACAATTTTCACAATGCACAAGAGTGTTGAAAGCCCGGAGCAATAATGAAAAAGCATAACAAATGGCCAGTCAGTATAGTACAGGAATGTGCGATACAAACAATCAATCAATTCATCTCTAGTGAAACAGCCATGGTATTTCCACAGCGAGAGGCATCCCCACTTTTTTGAAGGGCCATGTTTCTCTCCAGCCCATTCAAGCTAATGGACTGGACGAAAAAAATATGGATGGCTGAAAATATGATGAACGAACATCACGGCATGTCTATCAGACGACAATATCAAAATAAGCGCACGGCATATTATTTAGCTTATACATTCATATATGCCGGATCGTTATCGTTAGCAAGTATTTTCTTTTTCTATGAAAAATTATAGTAGAGCTCTGCTGAATACAATGTGTATGCTTTCAGGAAAAGACAAATATTAATTTAACTAGACTTGAACCCATGTTTCTCTGTAGCCCGCGTTATTAACGACTGGCTTGAAACTTGCATGGAACGAAAACGAAGTATGAGCCCATTTCACGTAATTTGCGTAATTTATTTATGGGTATGTGAAAGGAGCGGATATTCCAATGCCGACTTGATGCAATATTCGTATTGTCTATAGTTTTGTGTTTTGTACTGAACATTTACAACATTTCACGGGCAATTTTCTACTGTTTTTGTTTGCCATTATCCGTTTGTAATATGAAATATGATATGGAATGCAAAGGCAGTAGAAATAATGTTGCTACCTTGTTGAATGTTTGAACACGGGTTACAATGCTGGAGAAAATGGACAAGAGGATGCCGCCCAACTAATTATTAAAAAGTAATGAGCCCTGTACTCTTTCTCTATCTCTCCAGTTTTTGGAATATTCAAGTGGAAAGATATAGATGGATGGATCAAATGGGCATAAAAGCTGGAAAAGAGAGCAGACATGACCATTTACTCACTTTGGCCCGTTTTTTGTTGCTCCATGTACATTTATCTTTGTCTGTTTGAGTTTTGGTTTGAATACGAAAAATGGCTTTTCTCTGTGTGTTATGTTCTTTCTGCCCTACAATCATCCAGACAGAGAGAGAGTGTGTATAGAGAGCCGGAGAAATAGGCATGCTCAGGATAAAATTAATTAATTATGAATTAGCACAGGAACAGGAAAAGATAATATGGTTAGATGGATATACGGCGACGGTTTTCTGGTGTGACGTGCGAGTGAATGCGTCTGTACATTTTCTGGTTTTTTTTTGCACGAACATGAAATTTTAATGAACAAAGCAGTACATGCATCCTGAATTAATCAGCGAAACGTATTTAACATGAAAGTAATTGTATTCTGTTGTTGAACTACCTTCGCATAACATTTAGAGCAAACTGAAACTAGCAAGATTTTTTTTGCATGTATGGCAAAAATAGAAGTATATAAAGAATAGGAAAAGTGTTTAATTACCTGAATAGTATTTTGTAGGCTTAATAAATTACAATATATTATCTTCTATATAAGACCGGTAGTAAGACGACGAGTGTGTAACGGCGGCGAATAGAGATGTATATAAATAATTTATTTAGTTATTTTTTAAAAAATAATTAAGTCCGGTTTGCGTCTATTCAGCTCCTTGGGCAGGTTCCCCCGAGGACGCGAGAAATTTGAGCCCCTACTTCCGAAGGAAACAATATAAACTCCTGTTGTGCTCCACAAGACGAACAACTAATGGAAGAAGAGTTGAATGATGATATAAAAGGGTTGTTGGTTGAAGATGATAATACCGACAAATCGGAGCGATTGCTGAGACGATGATGATGCTGATGATAACTGTTATCCGCAACGGAACAATAAATGGATGATGAAGTCAACGAAGAAGATTGGTTTAGTGTAAAAATTGTGCCAGATGATAACTGCATGTTTTCTTCAAAGCGACTACTGCAGCCTCCGACTTCTCAGCATTTGCAAGAAGGACTGGAAGATATTTCATGACCTCCGCCACCCAAAACACCGACAAAATATAGACTTCTGTGTGTAATTTTATTATTGTGTTTACGCAGATATATATTTTTTGCAATGCTTTTTTTAGGATTCAGACTTTCCAAAATAAAATACTTGTATATATTTTCTCTCTGTCTGATCCGTTTTTTCTTGAGCCACTTATTCACACTATAGCCAAAAGAGAAAGCAATAAGTGTGTATAAGGTATCACTGTAGGAAGGATTTCGTGAATTTTTTTGATTGCTTTATGAGAAGACTGTTAAAAATAAAATTATGGTCGGTTTTTGGTATTACTTTTGTGTTTACAATTATTTCTACTTTAATGGCAGTGTAAAGTTGAAATAGTTGTGTGTGGAGAAGCACCAATATATAGAGATTTTTTGTACAGTGATGGAGGAAAATTGGAGTGAAAAGTTTTGCTGTTTTTACACAAGCAATAATAATTATACTCTGCTATATTCTCTGAGAGAATCCGTGATCGATTCTTCTTGCTAGACCGTCTAAAATATAACCCTTTTCTTTAGTTGTGAAAGGAACGGCTTGTTCGATCGATACTGACCATTAGACACACATGAAAAATTATTGGAGCCAGAGAGCAGTAGTAGTGTCGACGAGTAGAGAAATGAAGGCAGAGAAAAACCGGCAGTTGTAGAGTCAGTCAATCACTTTGGATCTTTTGTAGGCAGCTATTGTATTAACGGTAAGGAAGCACCACCTTCTCCTACTTCTTCTCAATCGAAGAAACTTTCCCTTTGCATGTACAATCACCAATAATAACCGCTACCCCAACCGTCACACGAGGACGAGGACAAAAAGCTGGAGACGAAGCTCACCGTTAACAACACCAACACCGCAGCAGCAGCGTTTTAGTACCCAACAACACCATCCAAAAACTCAAGTTGAGGTTGTATGATTACTATTTTTCAGTATGTGTGTGTTCGCTCTGGTTATGCTTTTCTCGGATAAAACCACAGAGGAATGAAGAAAATGTAGCCAATTCTTCTTCTTCTTTTTTTGGAGACAAAGAAAGGATCGATTTTTATTGGTATGTGTCGTGCACGCTTTTTCCAACGCAATAAAATAAAACAATTTTTGGCCCTTGGACAATTTGGTCAATGCTTTCCAATAAATTTTCCGCTGAAGGAATAACTAGCCAACTTTAGCACCAGCACTTACTATTCGACCACTGTGTCGCCGTCGTCGCCACTCCAGCTTTTTACTGCAGAAGAAGACGACCCTCCGCCGACGACGACCTTAATGGTCCTTCTGCAGGGATTGGATATTAAAATCCCTTTTCCAGTTCACTTTCCCCGAACCCTTTAGACTTGAATGAAAGGTCATACAGGCATTGAGAAAGGTAAAATATCGTATTTTCCCCTTTTTGGAAAAAAAAGCGCTGTAGAATAACAGCTTTTTCTTATGTTTTCTGCAACCTCTGACCTTGAACGAAGGAAGTGGCACAGAGAAAGAGAGAAAAAACGAAGAGCTCGCACTAGCACAAAAACACGACGACGACTCTTAGCAATCCACCACAATCGCTAGAATTCGACTGAGAGAAGACCAGAAAGAGATATCCTTCTTTTTCCCGTCTTTCTTTTCGTGCTCGAAAACCCCGTTTGTTCAAGCTTGCTTGCATATATATCTTTTTGGCTAGAGATTTTCTCCGGGAAAAACCCGTACCCTATCATAGTCCTGTATGTTGTTGTTAACGTTCGTTGGCTACTATTACTTGGTGTACATCTCTATTATTACAACACACTATAATATGCCAACGCGCTTAGCAATGTACTCCAAAACGTTTTCCCTTACAGCAGCAGTAGCAGCGGTAGTTGGAACTCTGGGAGAGAGAGAAAATGCCGACATGGAACGAATGGAACCATGCCATCATCATCATGATCGTCATCCTCCACACTACCATTTTCTATGGCACATTATAATACAGCATACAACCACCACCATACCAAATGCCAGCTTTCATCCAATTTATACATTTTCTCAAGGAAAAGTTACCTTCATCAAGCATCCGCTTTGCCACCACCGAGTGAAGGAACACATTACGAGGATGCCAAGGAGTAGGGTACGGATACCAGCAAATACTCCAGTTTGTGGTGAGAGTTGGAGTCTGTTCCCTCCCCCGTGCTTCCCCCTCCATGCACATTGTGCACATTTTAAATGTACTAGTATTCTGGCTCAGCTTTTAGCGTAGACGAGATTTTTTTGGCAATGGAACTCAATCTAGCAAGCAATGCTTTCATAAAATATATGTGGAAATGGTAATACCGCCGTATGTGTCTTTTGCAAAAAAAAAGTTTTTCAAAACCTTCCAAGTTCTTCCATTCCATCCAATCCAACTTACTCTTCCACACGGCAAACTTTTACTCCAATGGCAAAACGCTCTTTTTTTCTCTCTAGAGTTTTTCCCCGTCTACCATGCTTGTGTAAAGCTCTCTTTCTAACTTTACTACAGATAGAACGGGAAAATGTTCGTTTTTATAATACGTACGTAAAAATACACACGCTCAGAAATCAATCCAAGTCTCTTCTTTCTAACAGCAGTAGTAGTGGCGGCACTGGCATCATGGTGCTTGCTGCTTTTGCTTGTATTACAACATATTATTATATTATGAAAAAGCCGTGTATGTTGTTGCCAGTCTATGCCTATAAAACATTTGCCCAACTTACAATGTGGTTATAAACCGAATACTCTCACAGTCTCTCACAGAGAGAGGCAAACCGAGAAAGAAGCAAGTCGCCGCATTAAACCGGGCCAAGTTATGTAGGCACAGAGTAGTATAATAGGCATATTATTAAAGGAATTGAAAGGGAAGCTACTCTGCACTATCTCTTCTTCACTACTTTTCTTCTTCTTCTTCTCTTTTTTGCACACATCCATCCACACAAAAATGTTATGCTCTGCTTGTGTGCAAGATTTTTTTTCGAGATGGAAAAAAGGAAAAAAGAAAAAAAACTCATTTCTCCCTTGCCTTTTATTTTCAGCGTTCAAAAAACATGATATCCGCTGTGATAATAATATGCTTTTTCTTATGAGCAAAAGAGATGAGATGGTGATCATCAAGAAGACAGAGAAATGCTATATAAGTTGTGTGTGTGTTTGTGTGTGCTCTGCGTTGATGACTATGATGCTACTGTGCTTTTGTGATGTGATGATGATCAGAATGATATTCAAGCTGATGTTATGTCGCTTGCCAAAAATACTTATCTTTTCTTATTTTTCATGGAAGAAAAAAGGAAAAGCACTTTGTGTTTGGAGTAGCTAGGCATGTCCATTATTACTTTATAATGTAGTCATTTGAGATTCCTACACGCATACTTTATTATTATTATGGAAAATTGTTGAATTTTTGGGATTTTCAGAGGAGACTTTTAATTAAGTAGCAAAAAGAAAAAATAATGGAGGGAGATGGAGAGAACAGAGTTGTTACAAACACAAAGTACTACCATATACATAATTAGGAAAGAGAAAAGAGCACCGACAAATATCCAAGCTCGCCAGTTTTTTTTGCGGGCTCAAGTTTCATAATTACTGCTTGGTATGCAATAAAAAGGCTAAATTTAGAAAGCTCATGTTTCATGTGTAAAACATGCAAAAAATATGAGAAAAATGAGGTAAGATAGGACTTTTAAAATGATTTGTAGTATTCCGGAAAACCCGTACATTTTCTTAATGGATATTTTAGAGTTTGTGATTTTGCAATAAAAAGTATATGGTGCGCGATTGATTTTATTGCGCTGAGAAAGCATATTTCCGCTAAGAGTATAATAATATGTGTGGTTGCTTTCTATATTATCCTACAATCAGTTCTAAAACTAGTTTAGTGGACATTATTATGACTTCCCTCTTATGTATCTTTGCAGATCAAAATCTAGCACCAGGAAACTCATCGAGCACTTTGAGTTTTTTTTTGTCATTTCCTTCCACTCCAAAAACGATCTTCTTGTGCCACTCTGCTGTCTCGTTTCACAGTGAAAAGTTTAATCCAATTAATTAGTCGCCTCTTCCACTCCCACTCTCTCTTTGCCTCCATGTGAGCACCTTTGAGACAACCGAGAAACGGGTATTCGGCGACAACAACGAGTTAACTTGCTGCTTTATGTTATGTACTTGTCAACATCATCATCCTGTTAAGTGCACACATATGGCCAATAACGACACAAGAACCAACAGCAGAAGGACAACAAGAACCTACTTCTCTACTAGCAGTACATTTCAAAGCGCCATTATTATATCAGCCAACCTTCCAAAGAACATTTTACCCATTTTCCTCCACCACCAAAGACTATATTATGATGTCTTTACTAAAGTAGAAAAAATAGCAACTTTGTATTATGTTGCTGCTTGGGTGGAAAATGGCTGCTTCTGGAATGCAGCTCAACTCAACTAAGAAAAGAGAGTAAAGGCAACACACAGAACGACGCCTATTGTTTGCTTGGCTTGTTCCACTTCTTGCTAATTATCTTCCAAGGCCTTTTCATCGTCGTCGTCGTCGTTGTCGTCAATTCCTATATAAACTTGTGGTGTTCCAAGCTTATATCCAAGAAAAAATCATTCAGCGTGTATTGGTCTTTGGTTTTTCTTGTTTCTCACTTATTGCCATTTTTATGCTTCTTCTTCATTCGTTATTTCTTGTCTTTATCCTTTTCCTACTTCCAGCCAGCAAAACTAATATAAATATGGTCACGCTCGCATTGTCTGCAATTTCTTGTGATTCTTCGCATAACTACTAAAATATTATACAAAGCTATTCAGCATACAATATTCTGTCTCTAATTATTTCTGGGTCACGCCAACCATCACCATACCATATCGCTTGAATTTTTCTTCTTCAAAATCTTTACATTTATTTAGTAGCCTATTTATTTATGGTGATGGCGAAATTCAATACCTTTTTCTGCATGGGTGCTGCTAATGCTCACCAGCTATTTTGCGCTATTATTCAGTAGTTGGTTTATTTTCCATGAATAATTTTCAATTTGAGTATTGCAGCATCCAGCGTGCAAATGTAAAGAAAGAGAAATATATTAAAGCAGCTCTTCTTTATACTCATGACATGTTGATAAAACTGGTGTGAACCAATCAATTCACGCCTCGGTTGACGTCTGAACAAGAAGAAGCAGACGAAGAAATAGGAAAAAGATGAGCACGACGATGATGCTAATGTGAAGTGATGCGTGTGCATATTTCCATATAAAAATATTCACATCACACACAAAGCAGACATGGGAAACAAGATCTTGTACTATATCTCACAAGTTAAAAAGAATACTAGATAGTCTAATATCTTACTCTATATTCCATCAGCATACTCTACTACACTCCCATCATTATCATCATCATCATCAAACATAGTTTCTCTTCTCTCCTGTTATTATCTATTAGAATCCTTCTGAGAAAACAAATAAGCAAATGGAGCAGAAGAGGCAATTAGATGAATGATGATTATGGTGATGGCTGTAATGATGATGATGATGCTAATCATAAGACAAAAATGTTATGTAGATATATCTATCTCTCTCTTTAGCTGTCTTGCTACAAGTTGCAAGGTGGGTGGAATACTAGAAAAAGGAAAAAAATCGCGTATAATGCGTTTATAACACTCACTTCTATTGTCATCCTGTCTACTCTTCAGTTCTCTCCTGGAGAGCTATTTTTATGCCCACTAGTCAAACAAAAAACATTGCTATAAGCACTCTCTCCATCTACACTGTATCATCATGCAGTCTAATTTGTTTACCTTGTTAGCACACACTCACACAAGAAGAAAGGAAGACAAAAGGGAGAAAAAAGATTAAAAATAAAAGAGAACCAGGTAGGCAGCTCAGTAAAACAGCATTGATAAGCTGGCAGCTACTTATCATCTTGTGAAAAAAGGGGATTTCTCTGCAATTATTTCGTTCTCTCAGGTTTCTCCACAGGTTATGGCATACTTGATTTCTTTGCTCATTATAGCGTAAAAGGTGGTTCATATGAATGAGTTGTTCTCTCCATTTTATATATATATTTTTTGATCAATCAACTTACATCACATCTTTATACCTAATCATCACAAAGCTGAATTTTCTTCGTAATGTTTCCACCCCTGGACAGGATTTTTTCTTCTTCCACTGTCTCTCCGAATTACATACCATTACACAGAGCTTTCCTCCCATTTGTTTTTCCTTTCTGTCTACCGCCCCATTATATTTTTCTAGTTGAAAGCACGCCAACAGCGCCAACGGGATAACTGTAGTGCTATTCTGCTACTTCAATTTACTTTTCTTCCCTTTAGAAGTGTACCTATTACACAAAACGTACTTGCAACTCTATCCAAAATGCTTTCTTTTACTCGTCTTCTTCTTTCCTATCTTCTGCCCCACACTGCCCCAACACACCAATCCTACTAACCATTCGGGCATAATAAGCATGGAAGCCTGTAGTAATAATGCTGTTTTTCCTCAGTAGTTGTTATAATGATCATTATTCTGAAATAATGACACAAAACAGAGAGAGGCAAGGAAGGAAAAAGGAGAGGAGAAAGCAAATAGTGAAGAAAAAATATACACAAAAGTCTGTGTACTTTAGAACAACGTACAAATGAAAGCAGAGAAGCACACGGAGAGACACAACACAACAAACAAAGACAATGCTTTAATGTTTGCTTGTTGCCCTTGCTATTATTATTAATACTGTTTGTCATCATAAAAAGCCCTTTTTCTCTGTCTGTGCCAGTATGTTTACCCAAAAATTGATATAATTTTTCTCTTCGTCTCCACTCTCAATTCTATTTATCTATTTAACTCACTACACATCATCACAAAGACAGCAACACAAAAATATTCTCGCTGTGTGTGTATGTCCATGTTGCCTTAAATTGTTCTGTCTTATGTACACTTTCAAAAGGAAAGCAGCCAGCCTAGCCAAACAGCACAAAAAAGTGAAAAGAACCAAGAAAATACTCTCTTCACATTTTCTCTCTGTTCTGTTGGCTCTCTTTGCTTTTCAACATCAAAAAGAAAGAAAACACACACACACACAACTTACTTGGCAAGTTGGTAAAAGTGGCGGGCGCGTGATGTGCATGGAGCAAAAGCATCTATCTACCAGCCAAGGAGTAATAAACAAGGCCTGTTTATTACGACAATGTATCATTTTCTCCCTCTTCTCCTCCCAGAGTTATTCTTTCCCCGGCTCTTTTTACAAAGTCTCCCCTTCACACAGAGAGCCAGAGAGAAACAAAAGCAACTCTTGTACTTTTTTTCTTCGTCTACTTGCTGCTCCTACTCTTTTATGGATTATTATTACCCACTCAACTAGATTCCTTCCTTTTTTACAGCCTTTCTCCTTCACTATCGTTCCCTTTCTATATTTTGTGACCAACAAACGAGAAAAACATGCGTGTGCATGTATTTATATACACCTATAATAATAATAGAAAAAAGGGAAATGCTATAAGGCGCAAGAAGGAAAAGTCGTCATCATCTTTTTTCTTTCTTCTTTGTAGTCGTACATCCACCATCACCACCGCCATGAAAATAAAAACCTTTAAAAAAGTACTTTTTTGATGGTGCTGGCGGTAGAAAATATAGCTAGCAGTGGTGAAAACCGGGAGAAAGTAGCGTAGCACTTAATGGTTTCCTCCTTTCTCTTCTGAATAACCCTTTTACTCCCCAAAACTTGCTCCTTGCTACTTCTAACTGCTAAAGGTAGAGAGAGAAAGAGAGAATTGTGACCATTTTTTACCGGGTCGTATATAATACTATCATCAATAATAATAATAATGTTCGCATTATAACCCACCTCAGAAACGGCCGTTTTTAGAAGCGAATATAGCGTAGTCATTTTTCCTATTAACAAAAATATTATGGCAAGAAGGAAACTTCTTTTCATACATATTTTTTCTGGTTGAAACACAAAAAGTTGTCATCATCATGATCATAGTCCGTAGTAGTGGTATTTTAGTAGTGCCTACAAAAAGGTTTGATGTAGTGGATATTTGTCTACTATTTTTTCCTGAAGAAAAGTTTTTCTTCTTCTAATATTACCATTTACACTACTGGTCTTCTTTTCTTTCTGTTTTTGGCCTGGTTTGGTTTTTATTAGACTTTCCTGATCTCCGGTAACATTTTCTGGGAAAAAGTGGAATACTTACAAGTCTAGCCTTACCAGGCGATTATTGAGAACAAAAAAGGTAAAAAAAACACAAAGTTGTGTGCTGTCCAGAGAAAAAAAAGTTTCTTCTTTTTTGTCGTTTTTATATACGCGGAGGAGCGACAGAGAGAAAGACAGAACACATTTTGTGCTCGCTTAACTTCTTTGCTGTTTTCCTCCTTTAGCTTTATGTATTTTTTGTTCTTAGGAAAAAATGGAAAACTTTTTTCCGCTGACTTTCTTTCTGTGTGTGTCGACGACAATGTTGATGTTGATAATAATAATAAAGCATAATTAGACCCTGTCCTGTCGTCAAACGTCTTTTCTGTCTAGCTATCCTTTCCCGTTTTTTTTGTGTGGTATGGCATCTTCACGTAAGTTTGGGGGAAGCAGTAACAGAAGAGTCAAAACTTATAAGCTTAATGTATTTTTGATGATGGTATCGCTCTACTCTCCCGGCTTTTGCTAGTATAAACTAGCCGTAAAAATGTTTCAAACTGCCTGTGTTTTGCATGCTGCTTCTCATCTGCTCATCAGAGAAATTCTGTTCCAAGGCAAGTTGGTCACAACACACATAACGAGAACAGAAGAAAAAAAGTCACTTACTCGGATTTTGGTTGGTGTCCATGTCCAACTTTTATTTATACCAGTTATAAAACCCGGGAATAGCCAAAGAAGAAGAAAAAAGTTGTGACTTTTTTTCCACTTTTCGACGGAAGACAGGGAAAAAGTTAACATGTTCAAAAAAGTGAGAAACAAGGGATGTTTTCCCACTTTTCTAACCGTCCCTGCTACTCCTTCTACTACTACTATTAGTACTGTGTGTGGGTTATGAAACTTAAGAGCATACTCTAGAATGTTGGTGGAGCTTTCTAGAGACATTTTTTGGGAAAGGGGAGACGGGGACATGAAGAGGAAAATGCGATTGAGCATGGTGTCAAAAGACACCAACGGACAGGATGTTGAAGTGATGTTTGTGTCGCCCATTCGTCTCTTCCAAGTTGTTCTTTGCTTGGAAGGAAAGCATAGAAGAAAAAAAAACTTGTAAAGTTGGATATGATCATGATCAATGTACAAAAAATGGGCAACAAAGAAAAACTAATGTTTTTTGTGCTTTCTTTTCTACATACCTACACATTTATGGCTTTGATGCTGGGACTGGAAAAGGCAAAAAGAAAGCAATAATTTTGAATCTTCTCGGTTTTCCTATCTTTCGGTGGAAAAATATGTGATAAATATAAATGATATATGTACGTTCATAAACTCATGTACAAAGCCAAGTGAAAATTCAAAAGCCAGCACACAAAAATATTGCCACCAATGATGATTTTTTCCCTACACACAAAGATAACAATGCATTCCCGTACAAACAATCTAATGTATTACGTATTGTGTTACGTATACATTTATATGTGTGGCTCTGTAGTTACAGATAAATATATTTGGTTTATTTTTTGGCTAGAAAAAACCAAGAAAAAAGAGCAAATGGATCCATTTCCAGTCTCCATTTCGTGAATCCAACCAATTTGTCAAGTGAAAAAGAGCTATCGCTTTGTGTTCATGTGTTAGTTGTTGTGTTCGTGTGTGTGCTCTCTGTTTTCTACCATTTCCACTTTCATCTCTGTTGAAAAACATATTGGTTGTATAAGTATGTTTTTTATGTATTTTATCAACATGAAGCAGAAATGGAAAGCGATTGTTTGTAGAGCATATTTGAAAGCAGAGAAAAAGCAAATAAGAAAAACATGCTATTTTCACTCTGTGTGTAGATCAGAAAATGGAATTGAATCTAGTGAGGTTATTATATGACGCACACATGTAAAAAAATATGATCACAGAGATCGCACTCCAGTTTTGTAATTTTTTTCCTCTGTCGACTTTTTTTGGTAAAAAGCAGTAGGTAGTCCAACGAATGGTGATGATGATGGTATATAATGATTTGGTTTTTGTACTAGAGTAGCTTTGCTGGAAATCCTATATAATACGAGGAACGAATCCCTGCGATGACGGTGATAATGATGACTCTCTGCTTTTCTACTACTGCCACAGCATTTCAACTCTAAAAACTCCAACGAATGACAATTTTCAGAGTGACGGTGAATGAAGAGATGCTGTGATGATGATACTGACTATGATCATGTTGGCAGGGGTAAGTGGAGCGGAATAAAGGGAAACGGCAAGATGACTGCTGAAAATCATACTACTGCTGTGACTAGTACTGTATATTAAGCTTGTTTGCTTTTTCAATGTGTGAATACTACTACCACTACTTTACCTAATTAAATCCAACGAAACGTGAGCATGTTTCTGATGATGATGGTGATGAACAAGGTGATAGTTTGCTTGCATGATGCATGCTCCATAGTGTTGATGATAATGATGATTATAACATTTTGGGGAAACTTGTTCCCACATAGATACAGAGACAAACTCAGTCAGTGTTTGCAGCATTAAAACTTATATTATTTGACAATATGCCATTTCATCATGGTGTAGTATAATATGCTTTCACTTTTCCGCAAAATAATATGAATGAAAAGTGCTTTATTCTTCAAGGCAAAATGGAAAATGTAGTAAGGTGGTCTTTTCTGGAGACGTCTAGGTATAATAATCTCCCAGCTTACCTTTTAACATGAACAAGAAGAACACAACAACACGCCAAAGTCCATCAAAGGGTTTTCCCTCCCTTCCATCCACTCTCGTTTTCCTCTTCTCTCTCCTCTCGCGCTTTTCTCCCTTTCACTCGCTCTCTCACTCACACTCGCTCTGGCAGGAGCCGCAGCAGCTTTCACCACCACCTCCACACAGCAGCAGCAGTAGCAGCAACACGGTGGTCCTCTGTCCTTTTTCCACACTTTATAACAGCAGCAGTCCTTTTCGCCGTCGTTTCACTGTGTGACAAAAAAACAAAACAGGGAAAATGTAGACTTGTTTTATTATATGATTAGACTCCACTTGCTTTCTCTTCCACTTTTTTATAAGCTTTTCATCGTAATGCCACTCAGGGTCTTTTCACTGTGTGTCTTTCTAACGAAAAAAAGTCTCTCTTGATCTTCACGGAGAAGAAAAAGGAGCACAGGAGAAGAAAAGTGAAGAAAAGAAGATTACTTGATTAGTTGGAAAAGTGAGAAGCTATACACTCCTGGAGAAGGAGTGAGACACGGAGTGAGAGAGGCTGGGATGAAGATGGCTCACACGGACTATAAGGACTGTGTGTGTGATACATGCTGACAGTGTCACTAGCATCACACGTCGTAACACCGCACCCCACCACCTTTTCTTTTACACACCACATCAACTTGTCTCTCTGTTTTTCCCCTTGAACATTTTCCCATCTCTCTGCTGTCACAGGAGGGGGCAGGAAAATATAAAGACAATAAAAAGCGTGTAAAATGCAAAAAAGGGTGACCATAACTCAATATTGCACAAGAAGATCCGTTTTATCCAACAACACATAAACCCCGGATTTTCACAGGGGACCAGCAGGAGCAGCAGCAGGAAAGCGATTTTGTGGAGAAAATTAACCCTTTTTTGAGAATTTCAGTTTGACGTTGGTTCAAACCGTATTAATTACAAGTTATCTAGTAGACACCTGCATTGCATGCCTCATTTAAAAGCGTTAACTTGCTTTTAAAATGATTTTCAGGACATAATGAAGTGATCCCGGCCTTCCGGTTATCAAACACTTGTTCGGAAATTCATGGCAATATGATATGTTTATGTGTTTAGACAGCCAACAGCTCATTCCTTTTCCTTTGTTGTCCCCAGAGGCCTTTGCAACACAACAAACTGAACAGACAAGAATGAGAATGGTGTGCTTGCATTATACATTTTATAGACGCATGCAACACCCAACGGAGAGAGATGGTCATGCCAAATGAGTGATTTGAATTATCCACTTCAACTATCTACGATTACCATTTACTTTTTTGTAAAGTAATTTAATCCAGTACATAGACTACACAGGATGGTCGAAAAGTCTAAAAAGTGACACTACCCCCGCAATATAAATGCTTTGCCAAAATCTATAGCATGTAATTTATTTTTTTAATCAAGTAAAAAGGCTGAGCACATTACACTGCTAATATTACTAAAGGTTGAAAGGGAATGTTTTACGCTAAACTCTGTCCTATTTAGTATGCTGTTGTTTGTATGTAGTAAAATGTAACTAGCTTGTGTGTATATTTACCTTTTAAAATTTATTATTATCTCTTTATCTACTTACTTTCTAGTCATACATCACCAGCAGCAGTCAGTCTACTCGACTCTGTCAATTTTTTGTTCTGTCTCTCTCTGTTTAGTTTTGTATGCTGTCCTTCTGCAAACCAAAAGGTTACTGGAAGTACACACGCGATTATAAGCGGGTTTAACTACTACTGTCGGCCTAGTTTTAATGTGAAACATAACACGACACAGACCGATGAACATCATGACAATGGTGTATTAGCTTCAGAGAGGACGACTCACTCAATTTCATTTTATTCCCAATTCACAACACTGATACCCACACACGGCTCAACAATAAACAACGGAAAAACAACCTGAGAGAAGTGACTGTGTGCTTGGGCTTCCAGAATATGCTGTAGAAGTTCCAATAATCCAAAATTACATACTTTTAGCCAACTGCCAAGTCATATTACACACGTCTACCATTTCATTTACCGTTAGCCTTGCATTTATTCTCGTGCTAATTCTTTCTGCATGAACAAATTACTAGGTTTCACTGCTACTTTTTTGCAATTTGCAAAAAAATCCAATATAAAAATATATACCTGCCAAGTGTGTCATATTGTATTTTTAATATGACTTTACCATCAATGCTCCTGGGAGTATAAAAAATACAAACCATGCCAGCTTTTCCCATTTTTACAACTCATCATGCTTTCAACTTTGAAAAGACCTTTTCATTTTTCTGTAAGTTTCCACTGAAGATGGGTGTATACGAAAGCAGAATTTTATATGCATTTTTGACACATGAATGCATTCATGCCTTTATTGCATCTTTTTACGACAAAAAATTGTCATGTGTAATCCGCTCGATGATGGGATGGGAGTTTTTTGGTAAGCACCAATTATTATCGTCATCACAGTGCTATCATCACTTGACTTATTTTTAAAACAGCTAAACAAGCAACAAAAATAAATCTCCCTGAAAAAAATAACTAGAGTAGTTACTAATTGGACTTGAAATTATATCACAAGTACAAAAACATTGGGTAGAATGAAAAGTTGGTTCTTTATCTGTTTTTAAGGTTGCACAAATATCGCAATACTTGTATTTCTGCTGACAGATACTATTTTTCTTATTTTGGGTGCTTGTTGCTCTGTTGCTATTTGCTATCATTGTAAAATATGGGTTTCATTGTAAAGAAAATGAATAGACACGACACGTGTACAAATGTGAAACCTACAGAGAGCTAGCACACACACAGCGAATCGGCCATTGTGTTTTGAAAAGCTAACAAGCAAAAAGGAAATAATATTTGAGCCTGAGCACGACATTTACAATAATAAAAAATATATATGGTCTAATTTAATACATAAGCTGTTCTGTTCTGTTTGTTCTCTCCTCTCGTACAAAGTGCTTCTGCTTTTGTTATTGTGTTGTGTGTGTGATGTGATCAAAAAGCTCGAAGGGAGTATTATTGTTTGCGCGCAATACTACGCGATGTTATTATATTTATAAACGGAACAAGTGTAAAGTTAACAAAGCACAGAGTTTGAATGTAAAAGGGGAAAATCCGAAATATAAATTTTAGCCGCTTGTGTTCCTGTTCCACTCCAAGTGGAAGAGAGAGAGAGAGAGGTCACGTCGGTAATAAAAGAATCCCTGAGGACTATTATGGATAAATGTTTATTTTTTCTTTGCCATTATGACTTGACTACCTATGTTTTTAGTCACTATAATATTTTACCGCTTGAATGTTAGCTTGCTCACGTATAATATATGGCAGTATAAGATGACGATGACGAATGTCATTGTGTCAATTGTTCTCAGATATTCTATAGCGTTTTTTAACAAATTTTTTGTTCAGCGGGAGGTTTGGCATATAAACAGGAAAAA
Source organism: Entomobrya proxima (assembly GCA_029691765.1). Classification (NCBI taxonomy): domain Eukaryota; kingdom Metazoa; phylum Arthropoda; class Collembola; order Entomobryomorpha; family Entomobryidae; genus Entomobrya; species Entomobrya proxima. Next base: position 35,820,157 of record CM056171.1, on the reverse strand, counting down.
CAATTATATTGGGCGTGCTTCAGGTTGAACATCAGAAGAGAGGAGCAGACAAAAACCTGCCTATAGACTGTTTTGCAATGATTGCGATTGTTTTTTGTGTTATGATTATTGCCATATACAGAATTATGTTCAATTTTTAGTACACATTTTTTTCGTTTATGGTACTTCTTTTACTTGTGCTCATAGGTCTCTGTTTGGTAAAACACACTAGCGTTTATTATCGCTCAAGGGAAACGCACGTACATCGTCAATAGCCATCAGCCCCTAATTCAATCAAAACAGCCAAGAAAAAATGTGTGTAAAGCTTTCATCGACACCGTACCAATTACCAATACTTTCGGCTTTGCTTTGAAAATTGAGAAAAAGTAATGTGTACGGTTTTCTTTGCCATTATCGACTTATTGCCGCCTAAGGACATTCAATACAAGCTCAATTCCCAACTTACCACCAAACTCTCTCTCTCTCTTTGTAGAGATCCCTTTATATACACACTTTATCATTAGTTGGTTCAATTATACCTAAGTGCTTTCTCAAATGATGGTTTTAGTCGTGCTAACACAAACTTGCATCATCAGAAAGCGAGAGAGAAGTGTTAGTACAAAGTCTTAAGCTGGCCCAGACAAAATGGCAACTGATTCTCGTCTTGAGATTTTCTGCTGAAAGCAAAAAAAAACGAAGTAGGGAATAAGCTACCATAATGATATTAACTTGCTCTTCATCACTTTACTTCTTGAAAATGTCAAAGTGATGGGAATAGGTTGTTCGTTTAATTCTAAAGCTGAAAGCGGTCTTTAAAAGCGAGTACCTGATACTTGTACTCCCCTACTGTTTGTTTATTGAATGGACACACTTCTAATAGTAGTAATGGGAGGAAGAAGAGGTTTAAACCACTTCTAAATTTATTTTATTGAGCTGTAAAAGCCCAAAAGTATTGCCACGTTTGCATATTATGGCAAACTAATAATGGCAAGCTAGCCAAAGCCAAAAACAACTAACAACGATCATTATATTTTTATGGAACGACATTACCAGTGTATATGTCTTGTGCTGTCCCACTACCACTACTGCCAAACATATAGTGGGAAGATTAATTACTATTTTATTTCTCTTTTTATTTCTTATTTATGCACGACATGTCCCAGTGTTTTTCAAACTATCATTCACAGTTACAAATCATTTAAATTGACAGGAGAAGGAAAAAGCACTCCTAAAACCTTCCTTTTAGTTATATAGGTGCATGAAATATACACTCGAATCCACTCTCAGTCTCACTCATCATCATCAATGTGCCGTTCTTCTTGGGTAATAAAATATATGTGCAAGCGTAAATTAGAAATTATGCCATTCGAGCCGGTGCAATGTGTGGCTCAATCCAATAATGTGATATGCCGTCACATCCTTGAAATTTTGTCGTCATCGTCATCACAAGCACAAAAAATGATTATGTTGATTCTGGCCTGAGCGAGGGGGTTGAAATGTTATTATTACCCACTGCCATGAACGTCTTCGTCATCATCACTACTACCGTAAAAAGTGTACGGATTATTCATAGAAAACTACAGAGATCGTCATGAGAAAAAACGGTGAGACGAAAAGAGAGAGACAGGAATTACGCACAGATGTGCTCGCTCCCGTCACAGAAATAAATTTGCAGTTTCTAAACTCTATTCTCTAGCAAATTGAAAGAAAGTGTAAAGAGTTTTTAGCATGAGAGATGACCTAATAATAAGCGTAAGAAGCTTAGCAGAAATAAATGCCGTTGCGCGCGGACGTATATACCTACTTACTCGATTTCTTGAGTAAGTTCAGTTGACATTTAACAAACTTGGAATCTATATATGTTGGGGTATGGCATGATGATGCCGGCTTTTTCCAAATGGCTTTTAAAGAAAAACAAAATTGAATTACCTATATATACGTAACAAGCGTACCATCTTGTATAGAAAACGAGACGATGGAAGGACATACAAACAGAGAATATTGCGTTTGTTCGGGTACATCAAACTCATTTCATTGCCATCATCATCATGATTGCCAGCAGTGCGAAAGCAATTACAACTCGGGATTTTTCAATTGCTCGCAAATAAAGTTAAAATTGGTTGTTTAGCATTCTTAAAGGCTTGTGCTGCGCGAGGATCATGGAGTGCAATTTAACTAAAGTTGGGAAATACGGGCAATGAAACGAGAAATGAAAGTACTGTGTGGTTGTGGTTGGTCGTCGTCGTCGTGCTGGACGTTTTTGTCCTCACATAATCATTATTATCACGACACTATAGGTCGTCATTGCAAAAAACACTTTCCCAATATCCCATCCAACCAACGACCACCAACATAACTTGAAACTTGCTAAGCTGTGCACTAAGTAGTTTAAGTTGTGCTGTAATAATATTGATTAAAATGGTGAAAATGGGAATAAAAGGAATGAAACACAACTTGCTACTTTGTTTCAAAGCAAAAAACTTTTTTACACTTGAGCCAAGCTACAAAATTTTCCATAGGGTACAGACATGCATAATACGTAATACTACATTCAGACCGACCACTACAGACATCACCGTGATCTTTTTACATGACCAGCTGCTCCTGCCTCTCTTTTCTCCGTTTCCCTTTAGCAAAGCCACTTTTTTTTGTATCGTTTTACAACAAAGTTTTAAGCTGTACAAGAATATTAACAACAATACGAATATCTTGCGGCAGACAAGATTCTATTTCACCGGCCACACCACACAACCGCTGGCCGACCAACACACCAAGAAAAAGTACTCTTTATGAATTCCCATAAATATTATAGAGTTAAATCCTGCTCAACTACATAATATTATACTTTTCTCTTTGTACTTAACAGACTATGTCCGCTTTATTGCGCTTAGAAGTTCACATGATGCACATGTGGATTTGGAGCACAAAATCTCAAGTGTGTCTCTCTAACTATTTCGCATCCCGACGTTATGAAGTAATAAAAAAGTAAAAGAGTAAAAAGAGGAGTCAAGCATCCTCCTCCTCCTCATCGTCATCATCATCAGCAAGATCGTCGTCATCCTCTCAAGTCAAGATGATCATGCTCATGAATACTTGTAAAAATTACTATCATAATCATGTGATAGCCCATAGACCTACCATATACACCCAAGTAAAGGAGAGTATAAAAGGATGAAATGCTACTGAGGCGGATGAGAACAAACTTTTCGCTTTTTCAAGTTTCCTATTTGGAATCTTTCTTTTTCTGCGTGTGTGCCAGTACGAGGAGTACACTATGCAAAAAAGCGCCTCCTTTATTTTTAGGAAGGATCCATGTATTTTTAAAGCATGCCAAAAGTTATTTCGAGTCAACCGCATAAAAACACACACACACATCATACCGTGATAATTCCATGTGTGCATACTTACGTAAAACCAGATTATAAAAAAGGGAAAGATGATACACACTCTTTGGAATAGAACTCTCAGTTGCAGACGCACACACAACGGCAACAACTGTTCCCCTCTTGAGAAAAAAGTAATATCTGTCTGTTTTCTTCCTTCTCTAAGAGTCGTCATAATGCTAACACATTTTATAGCTATATTTACACTTTAATATAGCGTTTTATGATGAAAAATATATATGAAAATGTGATACATTTATAAAAAAGTATATTTATTTTTAAGGAAATGCCTACTGCTGCCGGTGGTGCCGACCCATTCCCTCGGTTTTTTATTACGACACGAATGACTAGCTATGTGTTTTCTCTCTAAAAAAGGCTAACATTTTCTTATCAATTCAAAAAAGCACGCCAAGCTATAAAATTTATTTCCTTTTAAATTAAGAAGAAATAAAAATTTATTTATTTTGGAAATATTTTCTCGCTTCACGGTTCATCGCTAATTGGAGCGGGCAGTAGGCAATAAAATAGAGATTTGTCATGAGAAACACGCATACCAGGGTGCAGTCTAGTGTAATACTACCCGTGTCAACAGGAAGAGAGAGATGAAGTTGATGATGATGGAGAGTCCCTCCGCAAAAAAAGAAGAACATTGTGAAAACGTACACATCTAGACTAGTTTTTTTTGTAATATCACCGCAACAGCAGCACAGAAGCAGCAGCAAGCAACATAAAACAGGAAGGAAAACGGATAGCAAAAAAATCATTCCTTTTCTTTCCTCCACGGTTCCGTTCTTTGTCATTCTTGACTTGGCTGCCAAAAACAAAGTTGTCGACTGGCCGACTTGAGAAGAGAAATTATGATGGAGATGGTGATGAGAAAAAGGATAACAGAGAAACTGCGTACAGGCATATATCCAAAGAGTAATATATACATAAACATTCATTCTGCCTTTCTCCTCATTATTCCCACCATGACCAAGACCACCAGCGCGATGATGATCATCATCAACTTGGTATTATTTCCACAATGCATACGCTTAGCAAAAAGCACAACATCATCACAGTCAATCCGACTTTTCCCAGTACAGTGAAAAGCAACATTATTACGACAACGCCAGAGTGCTAGAAGAAGTACTAGAGAACAACTAACATCATCATCATCAACACATCAGCCTCAAACAAGACAAGATTTCAACTTATTCTTCATGCTTGTGATGATGTTGATGTTGGTGATCATGATCAAGAATTCCAGGGAGCACTCTCACCATCTTTCTGTCTGTTAAACAAGAAGACGTAGACACAATACACAAGGAACATCATATACATATATATTATTCGGCCCACCACAACGGCAACAGCACTATAAAGAAAGTCTGTAGTACCAGTACCAGCACCAGCAAAACAACTACCCAATTCTATTCTTCTTTTCCCATCTTTTTTGCTCCAGCATCTCTTCTTTCTCCAAAAAGCACTTCTTCGTCTTCTTTTATCCAACAAGCCATATAACTTGCAACTCTGAAAATGTTCAAGTGGACTATAGTAGAGCGCGAGAACAGTGGAGTCCCTTTTCAAGAGCTTTCTCCAAAAAGCAAAAAAAAGAAATAAGAAAAGGGTGACGATGATGACGGGCTGTTGTTGAGGTCGATACATTCCCCGTGAAAGAAACGGTCTATTTCATATATTATTCCAGTGACTATTACAAGCACACTGACTGCTTTCTCCAGTAAAAAAGGAACATGATAATGTAAGGCAGCATCACTACAAAAAGATGAAGAATAAGCGCTTGACATGCATACCATACCAGTGGAGACCACCAACCGTTAAGAATGTGTACATTTTCCAAAGACATGAAGTAATAATATACACAGCCAACCAGCCACACACAATACAAAAGCATGACAATATTGCATATATATGTGGGGCACATCAAGAGATGGGATCCCTTCTTCTTTATTATTATTTTTACAACCATTTTTTGTGGTAACCTTCACCAGGAGAGAAAATTATGTATTTTCTCAAGAAAAGCGAAAGAAAACATAATATATAATATAATGCATACACACATCAGCAGTAGTACTTTTCTGAGCTACCCACTTTCTCCTTTTCTTTTTCTGATGCAGTAGTATTCCTAAAGAAAGAGCGGTAATAACAGTGGTGGCTGCTTTCCCCTTTTCTTCTTTTTTACAGCAACAATGTACATAAAGAAGGGCCCATAATAATATCCGCCGCACAGCAGCAATAAGTACACACATTTTTTCAAGTAGTCCATACTTGTATATTATGTTGTATATTACTGTGTAGCATCCCTTGCCAGAAAAAATGGGAAGGCAGGCAAAGAGAAAAGTGAAAGTGGTACCTTACAACCTTTAGTACACAAGACGCTATACCCCAAGTCCCAAGAAAAAAGGCGATAGTGATGATGATCATCATCATCGTCTCACCATCCTCCTTCCAGTCAACCCGTTTCCTTTCTTTATCTTGCTGCCACTATTTTTCTCCTTTCATGCATATATAAGCCATAATACAGCCAGAAAGAGAGGAAAACGGCATGATGAGCCTCTGGTCTAAGTAATATGGGATCCCAAGCAAGAGAGAAAAGGAAAAAAGAAGAGTGCGAGCGAAAGAGAGAAAAATCTTCCTTTTTTGCTTCTTTTCAGAAGAAAGAGAAAACGCTACCAACAAAAGCCAAAAGAGAAAAAGGAGAGAGAAAAGGAAAAAGTGTATATTTTTTCTGGATGTGCTTCTTTCTGCGGCTGAGAGAGAATCATGACGACTACTACGAGTGGTAGCAGACTACCAGAGAGTTTTTGGGCTGCTCTGGGTGATGATCATGATGATGATCCTAGAGCCATCCAATGTTGCTCCTCCGTGCTGCTTTTACTGGTGTGCTTTGCTGCTACTACTGCTGCTGGTTCATCCAAAAATTCTAAATGTCAAATGCCACGGGAGCCCAAAAGCACTACTACAACTGCTGCTGCTGCTGTTGGTGTGCCGCTGCTGCTAGAATCAACTTTTTATCATAGACCTATGAGCTATACCTACCAGGCTAATAGTATATCATGTAGCCTGTTCGTGGCTTGGAGCAGAACCGAGAATAAAATGAAGAGAAGCAGGATTCTCTAGTGCAATTTGTAAATCTTTTTTTGGATCCGGTTTTCTATAAGAGATGCACACTATTTATAATATTCTGGTTTTATAAATAGGTACTCCTATTTATTCATGGAAAATGCAGATTATTTTGATGACTGCTATGATCGTCACCAAAATAATAAATGCTTTGCCAAATTCATGTTACACATGAGCAGCAAAACCAATTCAGTTGGTGTGTGTGGTGGTTGCGGTAGGCTGCCTTCAAGCTCTTATTTGGCTTCACGGGGGTTTTGCTTAAGATTCCAAAATATTAATCAGAAAAGTCTCATCCTCTCTAGTTCTTCTCGCTGATCATTATCATTATTCATTCACACCACTTCAATCATGGAGGGTTTCTTGAGCACAGCAGCATTCATATATTTTTTGCAATTTCACTGTCATTATCTTACGTGTTTCACACAATTTCAGTGAGACATGCTTTACACGGGATGCTTGACAAGAAAAAATGTCAACTGATGCAGGATTAACAGGGAAAAAATGAGAAAGATTAAAAATGTATCTGGCCCTGACAAGTTGTTAATATTTTTGGAAAAGAAAATGGAAAGTACAAAATAAAGTTTTTTTTTGCATCCTGAGAATTTTCTTTACTTCATTTGGAAGGTGTCTCTTATTATTGCTGCTTAGTATAGTGTTGTATGTGCATGTATTTACTTATTTTTCTGAAGAGATGCTACACGTTTATAATATTTGTAGTAGTCAAGTGCCTCCCTGCCTGCTGGTGAGAGAACAAGGACACGGAACGACTTTCACCTCATTTGTCATTCCATACACGACATTACTTTATCTCTCCTTTTCTCGGATTTTCCTCCTTTCTTTCCTTCCACCGCTTTTTCCAAGGCGTACAGACTCTCACACATTCGGTATGATTTTGTGGATTTTTTCCCCTGTCTTTATGATGGCGAGTGTAATAATAGCAACGGCGGAAGGCTCCATGAAATACTTTCGCCATTTCGCGACCTCCCAATTCCAGGTCAGCTCTAGCTTGAATTCTTTCTTTTTTTCGAGAAAAAATAAATGCTGCATGCATGTACCATCATCACTATTGCTGTGTGTAAATACATTGTACATCCGTATTACATCAAAATGATGATGGTTGATGGGGTGTGGTGGTTTTTAATAACTGCACACACATTTTATTTTTTATACATGCTCACATCAACCCATACCACCACCACACACGTACCTACTTGTACATGCATTTTATAATGCTGCCCACTCCTCTCAAAAACTAGAGTAAACCAGTCAGATAATCGTTTTCCTTCCGCTTTTCTTAAATCATCATTTTGCCATCATCAACATCATGATCCTCACCCTTTCTCCACTTTCTCTCATATCCGCCGTACCAGACAGTAAATCCAATATTAGAGTTTGTATGCGGGTATAATAATAATACCCTCTCTGTGTATGTTGTAGTAACAATACACCAAGCCCTACCATTATACAAACTGCTTACATAAAGTATAGAAAATGTGCACTGATACTAGTTTAAGCCGGCTGAACGTGAGAACCTGTGTGTAACTGATCTTACCCTATGTCATTTCAAACCAAAACTGGTCACATGATACCATCAGCACCTCAGCCTCCTCCACCACCACCACCACTCTTCCATATCCATATCGACCCTTTTTTCTTTCCTTTTTTAACCTTTCTTCTTTCACCATTTTCACCTTTATTTCCCTCAAAATGAAAAAATAAAACTTTTCACCCGAAAAAAAAAAACTTGAACTTTTTTAAATAACCAAAAAAGATGAAGAAACTTATTGAAGCTGACATTGGCTAGTAAGTAGTAAAAAAAACTTAACAACAACATAGCAAAAGCCTTCTAGGTATACTAACTAGAAAGAAAGAGAGTAGTGAAACTCAAGCCAACTTTTTTTTTTCTTTTTACCTTCTCTCTTCACCTTCTTTTCAAAAAATAAAGGAAAGAAAGTTTGAAAACCCCTTCATTTTTCCTTATATACACTTTATGTTCGTAGCCTTCTAATGGAAAAGTGGAAAAGGCAAGCAAATAACAAACTCCAGAAAAAGAAGGAAAAATAAAACTAAAAAACTCTTCTGCTTTTTTTCCTACCAACTTTTTCTTTAAACTTTGTCTATTTTATTACAAGAGTATGCACTGCTGATGGCTGTGGTGGTGGTGGTATGTGTGTGTGTACCTCTTCCATTTTTACCCTTTCCAGTATCGTAATCGTAATTCTCTTTTTTCAAGTTTTAACTAAAAATAGTAGAGATAGTTATCTCTGCACCCTCTCTTTTCTCACAGAGATACCTATATTATGTACACTGATGCCCGAAACAAGCAAGACCAAACAAAGTTGGATTTCGTTTTGGGACTCTTTTTCTGCTACCACTACACACAAAACACAGACTTTTTTGTCTTCCAATTTTAGATGGAAAAAAAATCTTTCTATTTTCAATAGTCGCATGTACTTTCTCTTGTTTTCTCTCTATTCAACATATATATGCATTTAAGCAGCAGCATCAACAACTTTGCAAAAAAAGTACTTCACTTTTCACTTACAACAAAATCTCACCAAAAAAGCAACCTAGACTGTTATAGCTCACAGGAGGATAGAAATACATCCTTTGAGTGTGTGGTGTGTGTTGTGTGTGTGTGCGTACGTACCTATGTTTTTTGGTTTTATTTACTTACATCATCAGAAACCAACAGACAGAGCACACGACACACACACACTCAACTCTTTTTTCCCACTTTTCATAAGTCAAACGATGACGACAGCCAGGAATGCTATTAAAGTAGGTCAAATCATCATCACTCATCATCTTGCCGAAAAGAAAAACGAAAAACCAACTTTTCTTTTTTTCTTTAGTAAAAAACCTGCTTATTATTAATACAAATTTTCTCATTTTTCCATCTCCCTCTTTCCATGAACACATTTCCATTTTTCTTATTTGCTCGCCCGAATTATTATAAATTTCGTGGAAAAGGCTAAAAGGCCAGGGAAGCGGAAAAGGGTTACGTAATAGAAGTACATAAATATAAAATATACACACTCGAACAAATCCACTTTCTAAATGATGCAGAAAGGACACACACGCTGGCTAAAAATTGATGACGCTTATACGCGCTATGACATTGCTTTGCATTATAGCGCTTTAAAAAGGGCACACGCAGGTAGTTACCAACCATCATCATCAACAGCACCAGTCAAGCGAACAATTTCGTTTTTCCTAAGAGTTTCCCCTTTTACCTTTCTTTCACTCTGCCTTGGCTTGATGATGGCATGGCATTGAAAACCAATGTTTTATACATCACACTGTGGAACACAGAGCGAAAGCGACGATGACGCGATCGTGGTTTGCTCTATCATATGTAATGTATCATGCAATCATCATATTCCCTGGTTAATAGTGTAGCATCCATATAAATGTGTGTATGTGGCAGAGCCGCAAAACGGAAGTAGACAGCAAGGCATGGGTGAAAAGAGGAAACAATTTTTTTCCTCTATAGAGACCTTTTCGCAAGAATGGCAGGAGCAGCAGAGCATTGTCTGTTTTGTTGTAGTATAAATATGCATTTATACAAGTTCGCCACTTGAAACAGAGTGGAGAGCAGCTCAACTCATAAGCAAGGAGAATAGAAAAGGGGAAAAGGAATGACGTCATGGAAGTCATCATGTGCGACAAGCAAGGGGAACATTGACGTCATTGCTGGCTCGGTTTTGTATAGCAGAATGCTATGAAAAGTAACAAAGAAGCATCAGGAACAGCAGCGTCGAGCTATACGTTATTTTAGAAAAAGTTGCTGCTTTGTGCAAGAATACATATTGATGGCGATGATGACGATCATGATGATAGTTTAGAGGATGCATGTGATGTGATGGGTTATACAAGTGGAATAAAAAGACAGATATACTAATAATAGTCATAAAGTAGCCGAATGCCCTATGCCCTATTAAAAATATCCTTTTTCTCTTAGCTTTCCAAGCTTAATAGTTTATGTATGACGATATCAAGCAAGACAAAGGAATATTTTTGTACAAAAGGTAGACTATGCATACGTGTTATAAAGCCAACTGACTGAGATATTATTTAAGTATGTATATTGCCTTTTTTCTTTATTATAAGTTTGGGAAATGTACAGCAGAATGCCATCCATAATGGTAATAGTAATGGTTACAATAAAACACATAAAAAAGGCCATTCTTCTCTCTTCCTTCCTTTTTTCTTTTCCTTATCCTTCAGCCTTCTCTCTCTGATCAAAAAATTATTCTTGTGGATAGTTGTCTTGTATAATATTTTGAATATTATTGGAATATTAAACAAGACGATAAAGAAGGAAATGGAACTGTATGCGCTGCTCAGTAGTAGTAGCGGCAACAGTGGTAACACTCAATAGTGGTATTGTAGTACTTGGAATACCATTAAGGATCATCTATTTGTTCCAAAGAGCCAACATAAAATGCATATATCTGCATATTAACAACATTACGTTTTTTATTGCAGAGGTAGAAACGGAATAAGATGATGAGAACAAGAAGGTATATAAAATGGCAAAAGTTGCTTTGCACACTTTTCCTTTTGGTTTGGTGGTGGTGACTGGTGAGCCGGCTTAAGAAACTTGCTTTAATACATTTTTTCTTGCTTTTGCACACGAGAAAGGCAAGAATAGTAATAAAGGAAGAAGCCAGTTTTAAGCTGAGATACAAGCAAAAATTTCTCTCTCTTTTGCTCTTGCTTTCCTTTTTGCTGTGTGTTTGTGCTGCTGCCTTTTTTCTGCTGAAGATGATATTGAGGACAGTCATGCGCTTATTGCTTGGTGTGCTGCTGCTGCTTGCAAAATCCGAACGAGACCGATTTCACCACCGTCGCCGCCGCCGTCATGATCGTCGTGTTGTGGATCGCGGCGAGAGAGCATGATGATGACGATGATGCCATGCCAAGCAGCCAAGCAATAAAGGCATGCAGTGGTGGCATGCTAGATTAAATAGAAGTTTTCACTGCTTATATAAAAGCTTGTTTTTTGCTTGTACGTTTTATAGATATACTTAGAGAAGAGTGATAGTGAATAATGGTACAATTTTTTTGCTACTCGTTTTACATTGGCATTGACACAGTGAACATTTTGTATGTAAAAAAGTTGTAGAAGCAGCAGCAGTAGCAACTCAAACAGCAATGGATTTCCAGATGGAGAAAAGTTGAGCAATATTTCGAAGAAGAAAAAAATGGAATAGGTAAAATAAGTAGGATTTTGGATTGTGATTTTGAGTGTGAGATACGATATTACCGTACTTTGGCTGATTTTTTTGTGTACTTTATTTTGCTCCTGCTGAGCTTTGCAAGTTACAAGATTTACAATTTAAAAAAGTCGGATACCAAAAAAAGAGATACAATATATTTCTCAGGATTTGGATTGAGTCTTCAGATTTTTTAGGTACTTCTTTTATGCATTAGAAAAGAGAATAATGTATAGGTGGTAGAGGAAAGGAATGCAAATGTTGACGATAGAAAAATGAACTTTTGGAACGGCTGAGAGAAGAAGGATAGACACAGAAAAAAATATTTCAAATGACTAATTTTCTTCTTCACTGCAATGCTTGGAATTCCGCTTTTGTATTTAGTTTATTTATTTGCTAAACTGCTACTGTTACTGCTTCCTGAGAGAAAAAAAGCAAAACAGAAAGAGACAGAGCGGAAGTGTGTTATGGATGATGCTGTGCCATCTGCATCTGCTTGCTTGTTTCACTCTCTCTCTGGCTCTCTGTCTGCCGAAAAAAGTGTCTGTCTACTACTGCGAGCGTGGTTTTCTTGCATGATGTTGGTTAACGCGCGTACATAAGTAACGTCTGCCGAGCAAAGTGAGTGATGCTTCATTCTGCTGACTTCATAGGAATTTCACATGAATTATAACGGCAGGGGAGAAAATAAACTTTGAAATGAGTAGACTTGATGTGTATAAATATGCAGACGTATATTTTCTTAAAATCTTTTCCCAGAATCTTTCCGCAGAAAAAAATGAGGATTGCAAAGAGGAATGATAATTTAATGATAATACTTATCACGCACACACAATCTACCTCTTTCTTTTCTTGAGCCACAATTACTAGCTCTTCATGTTCATCAATATTTTAATGGGAGAGCATGCATAAAACATTGTAGCATATGTAGAGCTTGTACTCGAGTGAAAGCTAAAAACGAAATGGAACTCTTGACTAAGCATAATAATTGGAATCGTGCTATTAAATGCAACAACATGCCCAATGCTTAGGCAAATCCGTTCGTTAGCGATATCGGGAAAATGGCCACGCATTTTCAGCCATAAGTTTACTAATCTGTGCTGAAATCAACAGAAAGTACTCTCCTTCTTTGTAATGTTTTTTTCTCTACTCGCGTAGAGAAGCAAAGTTGTGTGTAGGGCTAAGCAGAAGAAGATAGCTAAGGAAAGGGGATTAGAGATAAATCGCATTTATGGCTATATAAGGACATCATCATAGCCAAGGCTCTTTCTCCAACAGCTTTCTTATGTATCCATCCATCTACTAAAAATTTAAATGTTTTTTCTTCAAAGTAGTAGTAACGCTCTCATCTTCTTACATCTTTTCCCAATTCGAAATCCCCATTTCCTGGCGTAAGCCTTCTTTTTCTCCTCCTTCTCTTCCCGTTTGCATTATTGCTTCTCTCTTTCCATGCCTATATATGTTTCCCACTTTTCCTTTGGAGGACAGAGAACAAGTTTTTTGGGGAAAAGATTCGCTCCAGTTTTTCAAGTAAGAAGCTTTTAGCACGACATCATCATCAGCACAAAAAATATACACTTTCTAATGGACGCCTATTGCTTTCCAGCCCTTTTCCTTTATTATCATCACCGCTTTCTCAAACTATGCTCATCATCATGACATAATAATGTTTTCCTTATTACCATTTTCTTGGCCATCTTGCATATACATCTTTAATGCTTGTCGTCGCCTGTCGCTCTTAATGAAATCATAATCACGGCATATTGCAAAAAACCTACTCTCTCTCTGCCTTTTACCAATGCCCATTTACAAGAACATCACACAAAATAATCCACTCTGTCAAGATTTTAATCGCCATTCCCACTTAGTCTCCCATCAGCATCAACAAAACTGAAAGCCATCAAATGCTGGGTGAGCACCACGCGCGTGTTCATTAATTTTCAGAGTTAGTTATTTATGCAGAAAAGCTTATCACTTAATTACCTCCAGTTTTTTGTGTGGTAGTACCAACTTTTTTTGTTGGTTTACCACCAGAGCTTTATTACAACCAACAAAACAGCAGCAACATAATACATTTTTCTGGCTGAGGAGATCCACACAAAAAAGTTGTACTTTTGCTGCTTTGGTGCGATATAGTGGAATAATGGAGCAAAGGAAGCGGATTTACTAGCTGCCATATTTACTTTTACTTCACCACTTTTGCAGACCTCACACTCAATCGCAAAATGTCAGCAGCAAGTAAAAGTAAACAGAGTGGACGTGAGCATACCAATACATTATTATACTATCCAGCAAAAAACCAACTGGTCATATAGTTTCTTTTTTGTATGTACTTTTGTATAAAGCACATTGTTGCAGGAGAATCTGAAATAAAAAGAAATCTGCAAAGCTATAAAAAGGTAGCAAAGAATTTCCCCACATTTTTTAACATCATTGGCTGAATATAGCAGCGGGAATGTTAACTTGGGAGTTTGTAACCCTTCCAGTTTGTGTGGTAGCACAAAAGTACCCAGTAAAGAATTTTTACAAGTTGTGTGTACATAAGGTCACTTACAAGTACAAACCGTATATGGAATGAGGAGCAGTAGTAAGCATTTTTTATTATTTCTAAAGTCACCATCACCGCTGCCACCAGCATCCATTCCAGCGCATATTTTTCTTTGTCTTTCAGTTATTTTTGGCTTCAGGTTTAACCTTAAACGACCTATATTGTAATTGTGACTGTGTGTAGCCCGACATAATACAGGGTAATACGGTTATAGTCTATGTAGTAGTGTAAAACTACACAGGCTTTTGTCCAAAAGTGGTTACTTTTCTAATGCTACTACACACCAGCACCACTAACTCCATCAACTGCTTAGCTTGAGCAAACAAAAGAATATGCCAAGTGAACAAAGTGAAGTGAGACCTTGGATTTGCCATGGATGTGGTACTACTTTGCTGGGTGGATTGGATGGAGATGTGATACCATATACTAGACTTTTTACTTATTTTTGCGTCTACATAACTTCCACTTCTACAGCTTCTTCAACAACTTTGGAAGAGAGTAGTACAAAGGACTTGAGAAAAGCAGAGAGGACGAGTAGAAAGTACACATTGCCAAAAAGCTGCTCTGGAGAAGTTAGTAGCAGAGCAAAAGTGCTGCTTTACGCGTTTCTCCAACAACACAGTCCTCTTTCAGTCCCAATTCCCTTCTCTTTTCCTTTTCCCTCTAATCCGCTTAAATATTATTTTAGCTCTCTGCCCATCCACCATCACCGCCGAAAACTCCTTTTAAAATTCAAATTCGCCTTTTACTCCTTCAGTTCTACAACATGGTTTCCTTTTCCCAATGATTCATTTGCAATGCTGCGTGTAATTCATACTCTTCCTTTTTTACAACTCAGCGTATTGGGTCGACGAGTGAAGAGAAAAAATGTGACAAATAAGTTTTTGTAAACGCGTCTCTCCGTTTCCTCTCAGAGTATAGGTATATATACGTTGCTGTACTTTTTATAAAAACGTTTGTTCCAAATGAAGGAACATTTTTCTTATGTGTACTTTCATGGTTTAAGCTCATTCAGTTATTTTTTCTATCGGCCCCGCTGCTGTTGTTATGTCCGGTTTAATGTTCTTTTCCGAGTACTTACCAGCACCATCAACAACACAAGCAAACATAATATGCTTAAGCAGAGAGTTAGAAGAAAATAAGAGAATTTTCTTCGAAGAATAAAATAGGAGGAGTAGACAAGAAGAGTTTCATTTTCTAAGGGATATATACACACACACGTTTATATGACCTGGGATGTTGCAGTTTTTTCTTCCTTTTCTTTCTCTCTCTCTGCATAAATATTAAAGAGAGTAAACGGAAAGAATAAGAGAAAAAGGACAGCAAAGAAAAAAAGGATTGCTTAAGCCATTTTATGGGTTCGCCATCTCGTTTTGTTATTTTTTTCTGCTTTTTATTTGTTGGCTGCGCTGATACTACACTGCTGCTCATATAGTTAAAAAAGTGGTCCACAGCTTAAACATCTCTCATGACATGATACGGTGTAAGTAAGTATATCCATGAAAAAAATAACTTTTTGTGAACAGCTTATACTATCTCCTTCTCGGTTGGACATTTGAAATCTTCTCTTTTTTTACTGGACACGAAATAATGTGCCCAGCAATATTGTACGGGATGACAATGGCCAAAAATAGAAAGACGTAAAGACCTCAGTAATACCGTCCATTTTTGCAGATTTGCAAAATAAGGTCTCTGAATATTATGTACAAATCTCCGTCTGCTACTTTCGATCCTATCATTTCCCATGATCATGACCAGTAAAAATATCCATCCACACACAAAAACGAAAAGAGACTTTTTTATGCCCAGCTTATAAAACTTGCACGCATAGCCATAATAATATAATATACGTTGGGCACATGTTTTTATAAATTATGAATAAAATTCTCTTATTTCTGTCCATTATTATAAAAAATAATATATAAAAAAGTTAAGCTGCTCTCTCATCATCTTCTTTGGGGATATCCTTATACTACATAAAAAGTTGTTGTTATGAAAGGTCGGAGGATCAAGTCAAGATATTTTATGTTTTGGAGAGAGAGAGAGTAGCAGCCAAACATCCCATCATCTCATCTTGTACTCTTTCCTTCTTACACAGATTACTTTTTTATAATAATATTGCTTTTTCATTTCAATATTGTTATTATTCCCACTTCTCCTCACTGACTCGTTTTCTGATGATGATGCATAATCCCTGTATAGTTGCCTGAGACTCTTATGCTGGATTGTCCAGTTTGCTTTGCAAAAAATTGTCTAACAAGCTTAGCTACAACTTTTCAAGCCAAGTCAAAACAAGAAGATGTGTGGGGTGATGACGATGATGATGGCACATTGGAATGAAGTTTGTTGCAGATTTTTAAAAAGGTAAATGTTTCACTAGTATAGAGGTAGGTATTATGTAAGTTTTAAAACTTTTTTATGCTACGCGGACCTATCCCATTCAAGCCACATTGGGGGTCGCCAAACTTTACTGGATTTTTATTATGGTCAGTTTCTTGCTTGCCAATTTTCCCGGAATTTTTAATATAATTCATATTTTTGGCTGTGCAAACTTTTTAAAACACACAGAAGCAAGCTGAAGGATTATATGCATTTAAATGACCAGGGATGAAACAGGATTCATATAGATTTATGATTACGCTCTGGGCAAAACCTTCACTATGATGAACAGAGAGATCTGTAAACAACCGCCACCACAAGCCAACTTCATTAGCGTCATTTAATATCCAGAAATACCATCAGCACAAAACACCATCTTGTGAAAGTTTCTCCCCGGAGGAGCACACGGCGGATTATAAATGACTAGCTCATCAGACAAACTCAGGTAATAAATGAGGCAAATATCCCGAAATAATAATTGACTCTCCCCAAAAACAAGAATCCTGCAAAACCGTCTACATTGCAACAACACTGATGCTGCTTATGCTCATCAAATCCAGCCAAAAACGCAATGTGAATATTAGCCTTCTCTCGTCTGCTTCTTCTTTAGTTACGTGTTACAACAATGCCTTGTTCTCTCCTCATCTTATCCTCGTTATAAACTACAGCGGCTTTGCCATTTCTACTCGCACCAAAACAAACTGCACCAATCTTAATGGTAATATGTTTAGTATCTTGATTATTCTCATCATCATCACGTTTCTAGATGGCAATAGATGATGGAAAGTTGCAAAACCAGTGAAACTGCATTTTGCCATCCATATCCAACCTCACGAGCATTTATCAACAATCAGCAAAGCATGTTAACAATGGAATTAACTCCCCTCCTTTGAATCTCGCACTATTCATCTTCATATCTTTTGGCCACACTTGACTGCGAGTTCATCGAGTATCAGTTTTTACATCTAAAGGTATCACTCTTTTAAAAACCTTCAGTGAGCACATTATCGAAACGCGTAGGAACTGAACTAAGAAAGGCGATGCCTGAAGTTTGAACCAATGACGGCATATTCATAGAATTATGGAACTTTTTCTCCTGTTAGTTTTTTCTAAAACAATAAAATAACCTAATGAAAAACTCATAACATGGTTGATGCATCTTCCTCTCTCGCCTCACTGAAAATATTCCTCTGATTTTCTCGCCTTGTTAGAAAAAAACATTTCCCAAGTGTTTTATAGTTATCGTTATAGAGCAGCATTCACAAAACGTGAAGTCATCAACTGACACATCATCAGTCACTTGAGCTTCTTCTATACACACACAATCCAACTACAAGATAACATATGAGCTTAAAAGCTAATAAACTAGCTACTTATGTTAGTGTTGTTAGCAGCATTAACCAACAAACACAAGCCCAAGCCCATAGCAAGGAAAAAAGTTAGAAGAACGCATCATCATCATGAAAATCATCATATCCGACTGACTGACTGACTTGTCTTTCTCGTTGTTGAAAATATGAGTTTGTTACCACACTTGCCACGCCACCATGCTCCCTACATAATAATAATGAGAAGATCATCATTCTGCATGCTTGTCAGTCATTTCACCTAACAGGCATGCCTAAAACCACCACATACCTATGTATATGAGCTTTGGTGAAAAATATGCATAATAGTTTGTGTAGCAAATTTTTATGAACATTATAATATTCATCTTATTTTCCTACAGTGCCATCCACTCTATCAAGTTTTAACAAAACTGACTTTTTTGAGCTACTTCTTCTTCTTCTTGAGGATTTTTTAGACGTGCTACTTGTTTTTCTGGAAGAGTACATTTCCTTTCTCTACTCACTCCCAAAGTTAAGTAACTTGTAAGCAGCTTAGCAATTTTTTTCTGTGCTGGGAGCAACCCCCATCATCATCAGTAAAGTAGAGAGAAGAGAAACATGAGCTTGTTTAGCTTTTAGCAAAACTAAGCGTCATCATCATCAGCATCTAGCACCGCACATCATATTGATACAAACAAAGTTCATCGTCGCCGTCATTGTTGCTGAGTTTTTTCAAAAGAAAAAAGGAGAGTCAAGAGTGCAGTGCAATCCATGCATGTCAATATTTATTACGCCGGCTGGTTTTGCATATGTAACGAGTATACAGGCTTATTACCACCAGAAACTTTGTAATCGCAGTAATAATAGAGATACAGAGTGTAATAATTATGCTTCATAAAAAAGCTGGAAGCTCGGTAACGCAACAATACCACATTTTTATTATTTATTATGACTGTCTGACTTTTGTGTAGACAACTGTGGCTGCAGCAGCAATTACACAGTAATTTTCTGTTTCTTTAATAACCAGAATAGTAACAGAATCAAATATGAACTACGAAGAAAAAAGAATACTTTCTTCTTCTTTTAAAAATAATTTTCATTCAACTTTATAATGTCTCATTGTACTTGGAAGCTTTATAAAGGAGAATGGAACATTATTTTTAGCAATGCTTTGTTAAAAACTATTTCATTGTTATGTCGGGTTAATTTTGTAGAAAAGTACGCATTATGCACGGTGCTCTGCGAGAAAGGTTAAAAAATATTGGTGGAAGTTTTCCGGCATGCCATAATATGGAATAATGTGGCAGAGAATGCAAATTTACAATCGTTAGAATGAGCCATCGTTTTCCTTATTACATTATGAATGAGATTTTAATAGAGTTTTGGTTCAGTCTGGATGAAGGAGAAGAAAAGGTAAAAATAGAATGCCAGTAAGACGTGCGTTGAATGTAACGGGATCTATAGATTGATATGTGGCAGAGATAAAGAGCTTTTTGAAGCGCAAATAAATAATTCATTTGGAAATACTGCCATTAAAGTGCTCTAATCTGCAAGGATAACTTATTCATTCTTGATAATTTTGTCAACTTGAGAAACACAGCCACAATGAATACTGCTGTGAATAACAATTGCTATTACTAAAAAGTACAAAACAAACTTACACACAAACGACACTACTCAAGAAATCAATTATGTAGTAGCAGGAAGGAGCATTACTACGTGGACTGAGATGTAAGACAAGAGATAATAAAAAGGTCGAGTGTGTAAAATATAAAGCAGCTACTAATGGCATATATACGCCACAGGTAAAAACAAAGGATTAAAAAATCCCATACATGTCGTGTGTATGTGTCTGCGCCACAAGCCACATCAAATCTATTGTTTTCCACTCCACTTCCTTTCACAGCTTATTTTGCCAATCAGCCAGATAATGTACTCGACGGGAAAAGGAAGTTCAATTTACAAAGTTACACTTTGTTATTTTCCTTCCGATTAACTGATGAAGACACTAAATCAACAAAATTCAGTTCCACATCCACCCACATAATATGTCTTGTAATATATAAGCCTTTGTAACAATAATAATCGCAAATTTTGCTATTCTTGTCGTGTGCATGTGTGTTATGTATTTTCTCTCTATCCAACTTGATGATAAACAATTAAAATAGGTCATCATAAATTAAGTACTTTTCCTACATAATTTTCAGTTTTGTACGTCAACCCACTCGGTTATGTAGTCGTATTAATGCCAGTATTCTATTACAAACGTTTATTTATGCATGTTTATTTTCTTGAGCTGACTATATGTATACCTACCACCACCATATGTCGTGTGGAAGATAAGGCTCGAGGAAAATAAACGACAAGCTCACAATCATTTCCACGGGAAAATGAATAAATTACTATTTGAAGAAGGTAGAGCAGAGTTCTCTCAACAGAAACACGGGCAAAACGGTGTGGGTGTACATAACTACAAGGTTGTAATAATAATATAAACCCGGGGTGTAGGTATGTCTATGTCTCTTTCGAATAATACCAGTTTTCTATTCTATCTCCTTCATACACACACGACATGACACTCCGCAATCCACACAGCTTTTCTATTATGAAACCAGGGAATTTTCCATTTTTCCTCCCTTTTCTTGCTACCACCACCACCTCTCATGGATGTCTATAAGTACACACACCATGTATTTTCTCCTGCTAAATATTTAATCCAATCCAATTCTATCCACAAAGTTCCAGCAAAATCCAAAAGTTTTCTCTTGTGCTTTTTTTCTCTCTTTCTCCTTTTGTGGATGAAATCGACTGGAAAAAAATGGCATCAATGTCAGCCGTCCTGCTGCTCTCGTATAAAAACCCTTTTAGCTGCTATATAACCCCGCATCAAATGAACACGGACACCGCACGTCTAAAAATATAGCCGTTAAGAGAGTACACACACGTCGTTCTCTGTACTTTGTAGATATATTGGCATGCCAAGGCAAAGCAGCCGTATATTATTACCCCCACCACTATCATCGTTATCAACCCAAGTCATCATCATCAGCATGGGTTTTTCCACGAGAATACCTTTTCCCCGGCTTTTCTCTTTTTCGTGGAACCTCCGCCACCACATATAAACAGGCTCTTTCTCTCTTTGCCGTTGCCGCTGCTACTACCGGAGAAAATTTTCTTTTGCATGAGCAAAAAGCAAACATGCATGCATGCTTCATCATTATCATCATCGTCATCATCGTCGTCGTCATTAGAATTGGTTTTGCTCTCCTGCTGCGCTAATGTGTGTAAGAGGTGCACAAAAACAGCACACACACAAACACATAATACCTATTTTACCTGCTGCTATCACGCCAGCACTAATACCCATATCTAAACTACCTTCCATTTTCAAAGTTAGTAGGTAGTAACATGCCCACTTTTCCTATTATTTCCTCTTCTCTCCGCTTTCTCCTCTCCCCTGACCTGAAATGGATGGGCCTATGAGTTAGATAGGCAGGGAAAATTATTGGGAAGGAGTATAAACACACAAACATGTAGTAGTCAGAAAAATGAATATTAGACTCTGTGAAAACCATCCAGACCAAAAACCAAAAGAGTAAAAGCAAAATAATAATAATATGTGTATACAAAAAGCTATGCTGCTAAACTATATAGCTTTTTCCTAAATTTTCTACGGACTTTCTACATTCGCGGCTAGCAGCCGACCGATAAGTAAGATGTGTCAAGTGTAATTTAGCCCAGAGCCACACAATTTTCTCTCTACCGCCACCATGCCACCACGGTAGTCGGTCGTGGAGCACGCTAATATTATCCGTCTTGTCTATATATCACACTCTCCACCTTCCTCTGCTCCTCTTTCTCCTCAGGCACTTTAATAATATTAATAACTGTGCCGCTTCTCGCGCGTTCTTTCTCTCTCTCTCACTTTCCATTTGGCAGGCTGGTTATCTCTTTTCTCTGTCTGGATGTGTTTTTCCTTAATTTTCACTCGACCTCCATCACAACAAACAGCAGCAGTAGAAGAAGAAAAGTTACAAATAAAAGCTTTTTCCCCTCTGCCCCAGTGCGGTGGTGGTGGTGGTAGCCTTCCAGCAGCTTTATATACGTTTTACGACTTTTACTAGTTGCGATAATAATAATTATTCCAACATGACTTTGTCCGCTTCAATGATGATGACGATGACGGTGACTATGACGGTGGTAGTTGGTGACTGTATGACGGATTATTGGGAAAGCATTATGGCATTACCTATCCAATCTACGTTTTTTTCAAGGATTACCAGCAACATGACAAAGAAATACCTAACCAAAAGCAATATTTGTCTACTGGATATTTTCAAAGTAGGATTGGCAGTACATATTTTTGTGGCAGTGGATATCCATATAATAATGTAGCTTACCACCACTGCCATACCAAAGCCGTTTTATCGATCTTCCGTTTTATGGTCAATCAATGCATAAAAAACTCCAGGAGACACACACAAATATATAAATACATTTAATATCGTATACTATGTCTTGCACTACCTTTCCCATTCTGTCATGTTGTATGTCGCTCTACACTAGACACTTTTTTTATTTTCCTTGCTTCTGGTTTTCCCCTGTCACATGAATATACGACCAATAATAATACTACTAATAATAATACCGGAGCAAAAAAAGCCGCTATGTTGGTGATGACGGTGGGACATGTACACACGACATGTTATCTCTTTTTTTGCCTACTCCTCTTTCCCTTTTGGCATTTGCAATAACTACCGATATTTTGTCTGTCGCCTACAATCATTACTTCACACACTGCACATATTTCTCTGCATTATGGGTTATGTGCATGTCTATATATGTTTTAGCAGTAGATGATCATCATATACGGATGCGGATATATGATGACTAAACCAAGAGAAAAAAAGCGGTACGTGTATGCATTATTTCTCCCAAAAGACTAGTCCTAGAGTTGTAATACCAGCAAGTTCTTGAGCATCGGCAACTTCTCAAAAGCTGAAGAAAAAAAACACTAAAGACTGAAAACTTTGGAGCATATTTAAATGCATGCAGTTCTTCATCACTATCATGTTTTTACATGTGTGCATGTAGGTATTTATACGACAGGGTACTTACTACTACATGCAAACTACACACAAACTATTATTCTGGCAAAAGAGTGCAAAATGGAGAAATTACATAAAAAACTTTCTGGTAATACATGTAGTCTCCCTTTGCTCTCTTGTGTCTTTTCGTTGTTCTGAGCAATCAAGCAAAACGAGCAAATGTGCCAAGTACAACTGTTCCTGTTCCATAAATATTCCTACTCCTGCCACCATTATTGCTACCGAGAAGTACGAGCATTGCTCCATGTATAAAAGTATAATAGCAATAGGTAATGTAGATTCCACACATGTGTATGCAGATTATAATGCACATTTTTCAAGAAAAAAGAAAAAGAACTGTGCTGCTGCTGCTTCCTTTTCAGTGGCTAAAATGCAAGTAAGCTCCATATAGAAAAAAATATTGTCCTTTTTACTTTCTTATTGCAAATTGCATTGCAATAATAGTACACCTTTTTTATTATGACTTGGTCTTATGAGCATCCTTTTTTGCTGCTGCTGCTATAAGAAAGTTTGTATGCTAGCTCAGAGTGCACAGTGTTTATGTTGAAGCAATAAATGTAATTCAATTCCATGATGTGATATGAACATATAGCTAAAACACACCATGCATGATGGCTTTTCGGGTTTGATGATAAAGATGAAGTGAAAATAAGTATATGAGACACGATAAAGATTATTACGAGTGCTATGGTCGACTGTGGTGCTATATGCATAAATAATACCGAGATAATAATAATAATAAGTGTTTTCTTATGAAAGTTGCATAGTTTCACCGCAAAGACATGAGGCAAAACAGGAGGAGAGAGAGATATTATATTACACACAAGATTTTCAAACGCGGAGTGGATTTGGTTGCTGCTGCCGCTGCTGCTAGTGGCTTTAAGTGCGGTTGTAGCAGTGGTAATAATAAAAGGCGACACTGAATTAGAGTGGAAGTGGTGGAATGGAATGGAAAATGGAGGAGAAAGAGAGAATGGGACACACATGCAATAATAAAAAATGTTGAATTGAGTGTAGTACAACACATGAAATGAATTTTTATGGGCTACACTTCTTCTAATGGTAGCCAAAGAGTGTGAGAGAGTGCTAGAATGGGAGAAAGAGAGAAAAGTCTATCAAGTAGCAAGTCATTTTCGCTTGCTGAATTTTGATACTTGATGGGAATGAGAAGGCAGCAGTAGAGAGCAGGAGCAAGAGTCAATTATAATTTGTAGGTTAAGCTATGCAAAAAAGATGAAGGAGACGATAAGGAAAAATAAGGAAAAAGTGAAGGAGAAGAAGGTGGAGGAGAAAATGAGAAAGAAGTGGGTGATAAGGTTGGAAATGTAATATGCCTTGCACCACCACCATATAAATGGTCGAATAAACGTATCACACAAGATTGTTAAGAGAGATGATATCCCATTATATTACCATTTTATGCCAACCGGTATTCCACCCAGTAACCTTACCTTGAGCCTTGGAAATTAACCATGTGTATAAAAATGACCATGAGAAAAGAATGACGATAACGATAATGTGATTTTATACAGATTGGAAATCTTGTTGTTTTTGTGCAGAGAAGGTGGATCCATTTTTGGACCTTTCTTGTAGATTAACTTTGTGCATGGGGCGCAAAAACAAGAGAATTATTTTTAGTTTTTTCTTCATTTCATATTCATACCCCACAAAATGCATATTGCCACCTACGTCGCGTTCCAAGAAAATCGGTCCAAAATAAGTATATAAAAAGAAAAAGTGCAAGTCGTATTCAACGCATGAACATGACTGGTCATTTCTGTTACATGGATATTACATGGTGTGTGCGCTTGAATATTACTTTTCACCTTGCATCCTCAGCAGTAGCACACAACGTATGCCTTTTGCCTTCCAATAGTTTGGTTTATCGCGTGGCAAAATATGGAACTGTACTTTAAAATGGCTACTGTGCTACACACAAACCTTTTATGCTTATGAGTCTTCTTGAGAGCGAGCATTATGAACATGAAAACGATACTCTCTCTCTCTCAGCAGCACAGAGTCGGACTCAACCGTGGCATGAGTTAAACCGCGCACAAGCCGGCATTTTTGTCAGTACCTACTTATTTTGAAGAAAAATGACTTATAGTAAATAAACTTCCGTTTCATTCATTGCAACTGCCAAAAAGTACACGGAAAAAGTAGATCACTCCAAGTTTGGAAGGAATGTTGCCCTTTAGTAAGACGTAAGCCATTCAGCCGTGAAAAATATGATTCGAATATAAGAATAACATCTGACATTTTCCAAATTTATGCAATTTAGGAAAACTGCACGGTTGCATTTTTTAAAACACGAGTACTTTTGTGCTGCTTGCAATTTCAAAAGTCACGTTCATCACAACCCCCAACGATGCCGCACGAATCTCACGTGCTTATTGCTTGAAACTAGCGTACAAACAGGATGGAAAATACAACAAAAAAATATCATTTTTCATATAAGGTCATGTGTGAACTTTTTTGTGATGTTGTATGCACAAGTTTTTTTTTTCATTTCCTTTTGTACAACAATTGCAAACTGGTACTGCAAAGCTAAATGGCTGAACTGTTATATTCTTTTAAACAAAAAAGGCGTATGTTACGGGATGCAAGTTAATAAATTTTATTCCTTGTGACATAAACTTCTTTTATCTATTCTATAACACTGTTTATCAAGCGGCGGTGCTTTAGTATACACTTTTCCCTTATTCAAATAACATAATTAATATGTATGCAAATTTTTATTACGGTGAATGTCTGCAGTGTGTGTGTGCTAGCTTTTTTACATGTAACCCACATATTTTTTTCATCAAAACACATTTAAATCAACTTCCATGCAGGAAAACATTGCAAATGTTATCTGATACTTGACGTATCGACTTATTCTACAGTACCATCAATCTGTCTATCTCGACTGGTAATTCTTTTTGCTAAATACTTGTAATGAGATTATAATTAGTGCCCCACTACAAATCCTTTTGTCACGATATGTGTGCAGCAGCGAAATGTCTGTATGTTGTGGCTGAAGCTTATAATGACATTAATGAGATAACACGCTGACTACACAGCTTGTATTGAAGTATAAAATCCATACGCACAATTTTTTACGCATGCGTTACCTTTCCCTGCTGGCAATATTAACAGGCTTTGCTAGCACTGGACATGCTTGCATTGTAATAAGTTTGCATTTTGCATGATCATGAATCATGATTGTAACAGCAATGATTAATAATGCTGAATAATAATGCGCTTCTCTCTGACATATTATTGATACTCTGTATTAAATTTCCGCGGAAAGTTCTACACTTTTGTGTCAATTAAGAGTGTATTGAACTCTACCTCTCTCTCTCTTTCTCGTGTTTAAAGCCCCTTTTTACTTCCCTTTGCGCTTATTATTTTGAAATGCCCTGAAGCATCAAAACAAAAAATATGCAGCAGCACTAACTAACTAACAGCAAGGTAACACCGCAGCGTATCAAGTGTACTGCGTAAAAACCACTTTTATCTAGTTTCTTTAATGCTGCTGTTATGTTGCTGTTGATGATAATGATGATAAAACCATCATACACAATTATTATGGTACGCACAATAAATACTTTACAGTAAGTGCGTGCATTCTTTTTGAGAAGGAAGCCACTAGAAAGCCCATTTACATTATTACAAAGCGGTGCAATGTACGCGCAGAAAAAACGAGAACGGTAAGTTTGCTCGTACGCACATCGTCGTCGTGTTTTTTTGCATGAACTCATTTTCTTATCATCGAACACACACACATTATCAAAAAGTGCGTAGCTAGCAACGCACAATCCTTAGTGTACCCATCATGGTAGTTTTCCTCTCTGGGGTTGTAAAAAATATGGCCATCGTGATGATGACGATGAAAAGGGTGCTTCACCACCACCACAAACCCATCAGCACAGTCAAAACAATAACCTTATGCAACTACATCACCACGTCATAAAGCACAAGTGCACACAACTGTACCGTTCTCTGTGTATTTTAAAAAGGGAATTTTTACAAAAGGGACGATGACAAAAAAGGGATGCCCATTATGTTTTCCCTTTGCTGCTGCTCTGTAGACAGGAATTGCAGGTGACCCAAACCAAATGAAAATGTAAACTGGGACTACCGTGTGTCTAGCTTGTATAAAAAAAGCTGAAAGAACACACCTGTCCCATCCACTTTTTTGCACCTCCCTCAGTACTCTATTTTTAAGTTATTGTGTAATCTTCCATTCTTCTTTAGAAACTTTTAAAAATATACACTTGCATGATAACCATTCAAACATTTCATATAATTATTATGTAAAAGCAAGCTGTAAAGGTAATTGAAAAAGTACTTCATTGTAACTAACCTGTTTCTGCCTTAATCACGAAGATGAAACGACGATGGACGCCATTTCCTTCCGTTTATTATCCGTAGATGATGATGTAGGTGACGACGAGGATAGAAACTAGATGAAAAAACATTCAACCCATTTTTGTGTACTATCAAAACAAACTAGAGATTTTTATCTACTTTGCTAATTTATTCTTTTCTTATACTCTACTACTTGATTAACGTATGGGTAATATCTTTCCTTCTTTATCGCCGCACTATATAGCCCACATTTAAGCTACGTTTTGGTATGCAAGAGATTATAAATTTGAGCTATATTCACACGTGGAAATAAGCCAGAAAGAGCAGTGTTATGTGTGTGGTGACAAAAAATTTAAAGAAAGAGAATATACATAGTGCACTGCATCTTTTTGGAAGAAGAAATAAACGTGGGCATACTTTTCTTTCTCTTTCGATTATACTTTCATGTACTTACTTTAATTTCTCTAATTTCGCCAAACAATGCACTTTTTTTCAAACTAAATTCCCAATCCATTCAAAAAACTCACAAAAAACTGCTGCTGTTCTTTACACACGCGTTGATGTCGACGTGGTTTCTCTCTCTGCTGCTCTGTTGATACACATACATAGAGAACAACGCTTTTTAAAAAAGAAACGTTCTTTTTTATAATTAATACACACTCTGATACTTTTTGCTAATTGTAATTATAATTATTATTATTGCTCTTGTATTACATATTTAAAATGCACAATAATAATAATGATAACAACAACAACAACAAAATATCTACTTTAAAAAAACGCGGATCCACACATTTTAAAAAATTGTTCACACTCTAAAGTCCTTTATAGTATACACACATGAAAAATAATAATAAAAGCTCGGAATAATAATAATAATAACCTGTTCTTCCTCTAACTTCTTCTCCTTCTGCCTGCACTCTTCTGCTCTCCCTATTTTTTCCCTCTATCTATCTCTCAAAAAATATCTTATTCTCTATCTTCCTTTCCTTCTCTCTCTCACAGTCACTTCTTTAGCAGAGAGCAGCCGTTACAGCAGCAAAAAATAAGAATATTGCACACACAGTCAAGTCTCTAACTTCACATGGAATATCAGGAGCCGCAGCAGCAGCAGTAGCAGCAACATTCATATAGAAATATTTGTATAGAGAAATAGTATTATTCTTACTCGATATATTATATAAGCCTTGTGTTCATGTGCTTCTACTCCTTTTTGCCTTTCGCCAGAAAATAGTTTTCTTCTTCCTTCACTCTTCTCCTGTGTTCTCCGACTACAACCACGACGGCGATGCGATCATCATCAAGCAATAAGACATACACAAAGCTTTTATATCAAAAAAGCACTAGCAGCAGCGTTCTAGCCAGAGAATACAACAACCTAGCACACAGGTAAGGCATATACCCCTTTTCCCAACATGAAAAACAACACAAAAACAGGCAAGGGTAGACAAGCGTTAGTATAGAGCTAGAGAGCAGCAAGCAATTCTAAAAGGGAAGACTACAATACAATTTATTTTGAAAAAGGAGACTCGTCGTTAGTAGACAGGCATTGTGCTTTTTTCCACAATATACATGTAATAATGAACCTGGCTGGCAACTCACCTTTATATGTATCTATTTTTTATGAAGGCACATAGGTAAAAAAACACTCCATGAAGGTAATGCAAGATCTAAAAAATATATAAAATGTTTTTTAAAAACACACGTATATAGTGTGGACAGCGGCTCTGTGTTTTGTGTGGTGTAATATACGGGACAGGATACGATGCTGCTTCCTTCCTTTGCTTTTTAGTTGTTCGTGTGTCTCCACAGCATGCTTATCGTTTCTCATGGTGGTGGAGCAAGTACAATAGACAACCAGTATTAAATAACCCGATGTTGATGATGATAATATTATAGAGAAGAAGAAGAAGAAGAAAATGGGTAATGTAAGACAGGCAAAATAGAAGAGCATTCTAAATTCTCCGTGTGCTTTTGATCATCAACATTATCATCGTGGCCGTTGCCTTTCTTCAATATCACCTTTGTATGTATTTCCACACACAAAAGCATTGCATTGCACGTTATACTCGCTGCTATTTTGCTAACTTGTTTGGATGGATGGTTTCTCTCGTCTTCTCGGCAGAATAGAAGAGCAAAAAGCGTTTTTGCTTTATTCTTGCTTGCTGGTGTATATATTCACGAAAAAGAAAATGAGAAAACGTTGGATATTTTTTGCCGATGCCGACTTGCCTGCTCGGAAAATTTGCCCGGTCGGTGAGAACGGCGAGAAAGACAGAGAGTGTGTGTGCAAGTTTCATCGTGATGATTATTGTGGCATGGCTTTGCTGGTGCTAGAGTAGTAAGCATGGTGGTGTAACATTGGCACAATCGGTTTTGCAGCAGTGGCATAAAATAAGCAGCTTTAAAACAGGCTTGTATATACTACACACAGCAAAAGGGGTTTATTTTGGCAAAAGACGAGCAAAAAGAGAGAAAAATATTTTGTGTCTCTCTCGCTTTCTGTGCATTTCATTATATTCGGTTCTCTTCTTCTTCTATTCTGTTGTGGATGTGTGTGTGAAGTTTTCTGATGTACACACAAGAACCATGCATGCATGCATGCTTTCCGGCAATTTTGTAACATGTAATTTTGAAAAGAAAGTTGAGAAAAGAGCATGTTCGTTTATTTCAGGCAGCAAGCCGTGATGTAGTAGTAGGAGCAGGGAAGAAGAGACTTTTTATGGATGAAAAAAGAAGTTGTGCAAGTACAAAATTTTTTGCATGCGTGTTATACACCAAACCAATAATGCCAGCTAGCAAGCAAGACACTTTTTTCGCTATTGCTATCATAGCATAATATACAATAATATGTATTCATGTTGGAGACGCGTTTATGAAGCTACGGCTACAACAACATATAATAGGCAGAGGGAAAAAATGATGAAAAGCCGAACATGAGCCGAATGGAGTATTGCGGATATCTTCGGCAGCCACTCGCTAACTTCTCCAACATCCGCGAACCGAAAAGCAGCTGCTTTAGCAGAAATACAAAAAGATAGAATGTGTGTGTGTCTCTTCAGCACAATATTTGTACAAAGTTGAAAAAGCAAAGATAGAAAAATATATTGCTAAATGTTATGCAATATTCAATGTATGTTCTTAAGAAAGAGTACATTTCACATCCTCTGTAAAATGGTATATGATACACACACACAAATGATCTATATTCGTATTTGTATGTACATCTCAAAAAAAATATCGCAATCATCCTGTCCTGTTCATCATAATATTGTACTATCGTATGGAAAACATTTAGGCAGTGCAATGATATACCTATAGAATCTTCCCTGCACACCTGAGCACATGAACATGTAAAAAATGCTCTCTCAAGCCGATTTGGATTGTTGGATGAACTGAAATAGACTCTTTCAGGCTTATTTAGCAAGACTATTTTTTATGAATATATGTGCAGTGGAATAATGATATGTGGGGAAAAGCTGCTGCTGTGCTGATAATGAGGATCGTTTCGGTGTCGGTGATATATATGCAGAATAATAATGTAGAGAAATGATATGATTATAAGCTTTTTTTTTACTAGAGAGACAGCAGCATTAATAGGGAGAGAACAGGATGTACAAGAATTTTGCTTTATGCTCTGCTAGCTTTGCAAAACCCTTTTTCTATAATTTTTTTGCTTGGCTTTGGCCGATGCTATTGCTATAATGCTATGTATGTGTCTCTGTGCCTTTATATTATTGGAATGGAAGCTTCCGTTGTTGTTGCTGGTCGCGAGTAGTGTGTATGCCTCTGTTTCGGCTTATGGTTCGAAATAGAAGGGAATTTTTTCAAAAGCCGAGCTTTACCGTGAACAATGATACTCCATTCTTCAGCAGCAATGTGCTTTGGTTTTATGAGAATGATAATTATTGTTAATTTTGGTGGTAGCATTGTTTTATTTGGTAGCTAGAAATTTCTAGCAGGTGAGAAGCAAAGGATTTACATGTGTAGAAAATGGAAATAAAAAAAGGGATGAGCATGAGCGGCATGGGGCAATGAAACAATGTTTTAAAATTTTAATTGTTGGCCAGAGACCGTAAAAGAATATGGAGCCGTTTTTATAGCTCTGTGTTTCCACTTTGGTGGCTATCATGAATTGGACAAACTATCGGGGTTTATTACTACTTGCTGTGCTACGTTTTTTCTGTATTTGTTTCGTTTAAGCTATAGGTATTCGAGAAAAGAACGGCTTGGCTTTTTATTGAGCTTTGAAAAAATAACGAAGCAGAGCGTTGGAAAAACGGAGCGATAATGCTGACACATTTGGTTTTATAGGAGAAACCAGAGACTTGACTGCTGGAGTAGAGAACAAGTTCATGTGCGAATGCGGTAGATGCTCCAACAGATAAAAAATGGAGCTTTTCTATGTACTTTTTGCACTTGCTTGCTAAAGTTGACTTGAAGCTGAGATACGAATAAGATTTGTAGACAAAGTCACGTAGGTACATAAAAATGAACAAAGATGCGTAGCAAAGGAGAATACAGAAGCGGAAAGGTATTGTTGGTTTTACTTATCCGTTCGTCCTGTCATAACGGTTCATGGCAAAGCGAACAATTGTAAAATGATAAGTTGTCTAACGGTACTTTTACTGGCACGATGTTGAAATAAAAACTAAAGAGATTCAGCGAAGCATACGCACGTGAAGTGCTTTAGAAATGAGTGCAAAATGTGAAACTGATATGGGTATTTGGTATGCGTGATTGATGATAAGATGTTATCACAGGTAAATGGAAAATATTAAAGATGGTCAAAATGTCAGTAAATCAGTGTAAGTATCAACGTTTATTACGAATTTATTAAAAATCGTTTGTTCAACAAGGCAATTTGTTAGTACATTAGTGTTATGGGGCATTATGACACAAAAATGTGAAAACGTCGTATTTCAGACGGAAGCAATTTCCTGTAAGCAAAGTAAGTCTTCTAGAATACACATTCACTTTAGAAAACTTCATGCATGTGGGCAAATCCCTCTGGAATCTAAATAGATTAGCCAGTCATCATTTCCGAAAATAATGAGGCACTTTTCATGTCAAGAGTCAAGAAAGGATGAGCATATTCGTACTTGTGTATTATGAGATGTCGTGCAAAGACGTAAGAAGAGCATTATGTTCATGTGTTTTATAAATAACCAAGCAGACATATTTACTTTTTTCGTTGCACAACAATAAGGCCAAGGCACTTAACTACTTTAATTAACCATATAATAAAAAGACGCGCTTACATTGTTTTTACTAAACATTTTTACTTATGAACAAGTTATAACTAGAATTCGAAATGTACACAAAAATACAATGAATATAATAGTAATAATAGATTAATGTAGTAATGTATTTCCTTTTTAGCAAAAAAGTCATTAAAATCGTCTGTTCTTTATTTTGCTTTTTAAAAGTTCATTTTATATCCTGCATAAATGTAATTTTAAAATTTATTATGACAAGGCAAGAAAAGCTGCATTTCATGTAAATAGTCTACAACAATCGGGTACATAGGTAATAAGTATATAAAACGGCGGTTCATAGGAGGTTGCTGGCAGCTAAAACAGCTTCTATTTGATTAATTTCATTGTAATGTTGCTAAATTACGAATAATATATAGTTCGATGATTCTGATTAATCATTTGGATGACGCTGATGGACTAACTTACTATTTTTTAAACATTGCTTAAAAATAAGATAACAAAACGTATATTTTATTCATATGTACAAAATTGATACATAATTATGCATAACTAGTTTTTAGTTAAAAACGTAAATCAAACATTTTTAAATACGTAGTTAATAATATCGTCTATTTAAAAGCTGTCTT
This sequence comes from Entomobrya proxima, assembly GCA_029691765.1. Taxonomy (NCBI): domain Eukaryota; kingdom Metazoa; phylum Arthropoda; class Collembola; order Entomobryomorpha; family Entomobryidae; genus Entomobrya; species Entomobrya proxima. The sequence continues at coordinate 35,786,886 of CM056171.1, read as the reverse complement.
TATGCTGTACACTGCTAGAGGTAAAATTTGTGAAAACTGGCAAGAAACTTAAAACTTCTTAGAGAAAACCGCTACATACAACTTTATTTTGTGATTTATAAGTTGCAGTTGTATTTTTTGTAAACTGCTTTTGTATTGCTTTCTTTCTTCTCTTTTCGTTACGCATTAACAATAATAATTATTACGCATGTTATAAATATTATGAATGTACCTATGTTAAATGTCTGGTTAAAAATAGTTTGGCTACCAAAACTTTAGTTTCATATTTCATCCGGTTTCGGTTTAAATCTCATTCCACATGGTTTGTGAATTACATTTTTTCATTAATAATTTACTGAAAAGTAGGAATAAAAAACGTTTCATTTAAAACAACAAACGGGTACTAACAACCATAAAATCAACGGCTTAAATTACAACCTTCTTTGAATTGTTACGATAAAATATCAAGACTACTTTGTGAAAATTGATACTGAAGATAACATACGCACTAAATAATCGTCATGTACGCTTTTTTATATAAAGTTCATTTACAAAACGTGTTAAAAACAATTATTACGCTAAAAAATTAAAATACTCAACATGAATAGATAGCTTCTGTTTAAAAACTGTTGCTTAAAACTGTTTGGCCTCAAAAAACGCTGCCATATCCTTGATCTTCTTCGTCCCCTCGGAATTCGTCCGACCGACCTTGGTGAGCTTATTCTTCGACACTTCAATGGCACTTGTGGTGAGCTCACGTCTGAGCAATGGTTTCGACACTTTGGGAAATTCGGTTGTTGAGGTAGAGAGAGCTCCGGAGAGTTTCGCGGAGGTCACAAGGGAAGTGTTATTGCTGTTTACTGTAGAAGTGATTGAGGAAGATGTGGTGAGAGAGGTTAGGGAGGACGTGGTCGATTGAATGCGCTGACCACCCCCTGTTCCAATTTGTTGCGTATCCTTCTTCTGCTGCTGCTGCGATGTACTTGACCACAATGCAACTCTTTCACGAACATTGATTTCCTCGGCGGTTTCCACTGATTTCGTAGAAGACATGCTAGTAGATGACGACACGGTTTCTGTGATGCCACCTCCTACTGAGCTAATACTCGTTTCCTTTACTTTGGTTGATGAGGTGGTGGTGGTTGATGAAGCTAGAAACGCGCATTTCAAGCTAAAAGGGTCAGTTTTTATTGACTTATTGGTAGTGTTATTGCTGTCGTTAATGGGCCCGTCCTCGGAAAACGCACGCTTTCTAGGGGACTCTGACGTACGATTGTTGGGAACGCTGAATGATTCTGATTCTGGAACTTCAGAGACGGGACTTTTCAGGGAGACAATCTGTTGAGCACCACCTTCCGTCGGCGATTTCTGTTGAGCAGTCAGTTCCGAACTTATTTTCTGGCGAAGGAAGGATCTACGCTCTTCCTTGTACTTTTCTATGCGCTCCCGACGACTAGGATCATTCATGTCAACAGAACTCATTGCCACGCGAAGGGCATTCTTCTCAGGACCTTAAAACATAAGCAATGCAAACACATTATAAATATTAACTTATAGGTCAAATGTTGAATCAAGTAAACTATTAATTTTATTCATACCCGAGTCATCGCTATTTCGATCAATGGAGAACCCTCCATGTAAAGCATTTTCTTTAGAAGCAGAGTCATCCCTGCTCAGTTCCGGTAACGTGTCCGATCTAACAATCAGACTATTTGAATTTTGTACTCCAGGAAGACTTCCACCGGCCGAAGCAGGAATGCTACTGAGATTCTCAACGGCAGAGACAGACTGTGTCATCAAAATGTCCCCCGTGGAGAACCTATGATGCTGAAATCTGCCACTGCCAGTGTTGCTACTATTGATACTATTATTGCTTGGACTTCTTCCTCCCGTGAAAAAAGACACAGCGTCTTTATTATTGCTGCTCGTAGTAATAAGGCCAGTAGGTGGCAAACTTGAAGGCGGAGACTGCACCGGGCTGGGAGTGGAATTGGAGTCCCTCGACTCAAACTTGGAAAGGAGCTCCCTTACGCTTTGCTTCCGGTTTGCAAGTCTCTTTGCATCTGCAATTTTCCATGCGGCGGGGTTAGCACCCCCACCATTTGAGCCAGTAGAATTATTATTGCTAGAATCAGTCTTTTGTGATGAAGCCACTGCGGCCATCATCAAACAGCTTGCGTTGTTAATATTCTGATTGGAAAACAAGAGGGAAGGTTCAGACAGTCTTTTACAGAGCAAAATCTTTTCTCCAAATCTCTTTTCAATTTCATCATTGGCTTGTCCTCCTAGCGCAGAGCTGTTACTTCTTGTTGCTGGAGTTCTTGTTTTATGGAAAACATCATCTTCATTGTCATCATCTCCTCCAGCACCGTTTACAACACCATCATCGGCGGATCTGTCAAGAGCCACTGTAAACTCGTGAACTCCCACAGCGAGTGGTGCGCTATTACATCTACTCACTAGTTTCATACCTCCAGCACTCATACCCGTTGACTTTTCTGTCTCCTCAACCTTTTTCGTTTTTGGACTTTCCTCCATTGAAATGCTTATGCTGAGACTTTCATTAACGGACATATCCTCTTCACCATCATCGCTTTGCATTTCCATGTCTTTGGTATCTACAGTTGGTATCGTTTCACCTTCCACTCCATAAAGTGGATTATTTACTCCAGCAGCGGGAGCACTGCCTATCGGACTGCTAACGGGACTATCAATGTGACGAATTTCTCCTTCGTCTGCTGCCGGGCTATTTCTGCTAGGACTATCACTACTATCCCGAGAGTTTGTCTTGTCCAGTTTGCTTCCACCGCTGCTACTTTGTTGTGATATCTCTTCTTGAGAATCCAAACTATTATTTCGTAAATGGAGGTGGGGCGTTTGAACTTCCAGGTAAGTGACCATGTCCTCAGTGTGCGAATGTGATGGGCTAGACTCCACTGACCCATCCTTGATGGGAATTGTACTAGTAGCACCTGAAGAAATCTCTTCCACCGTCTCTTCTTCAACTTCATCCTTCTGAGGGGATGAAGGGCCAATAACAACGGTTGTTGTTGAGACCTGTTTGTCCTGTTCTTGTTGTTGCTGAAGATCGGGCGAAATCGAAGTGGTATCCATTCTCTCTTCAATCTCAGCATAGTGATGGTGAATCGTTACAGGACTCTCTTGAACCTTTTCATACTCATCCTCAGAATTGACTTGAATAGGACTTGGCCTAGTTTTCATTATGCCCTTTTCAAACTCCACAGTTTCGTATTTGTTTCCAGTGTTCAGCTCATCATCGTCGTCACTCTCATCAATGTCTTCATAAATATTACTCTCGCGATGGGATAGGCGATTGTCCCTTCCGTTATCAGCACACGTTGAATTTGACTCCTCACCACTTTTCACCTCAATCTCGTTGATATTTTCATAGTGCTCCTTGTCATAAATGGGCTCTTCGGGTTCCACACGAACATTTGTAACTGCTACGGGAGTTTGCGGTGTCACCGGGGTTTGCTGCTGTGGAGAAGTCTGTTTTTGCACATTCAAGCTAGTCATCATTACAGCACCCTCTGATCGACTCTTTCTTATTGCTGGCACCGGAGGTGGTTGGTTTTCGTAAAACCGTTGATTTTCATACACATGCCCAACTGGAGACGGCTCCTCATGATTCGTAGGCGTGTTCAAACTTTGAGATGACGAACATAGAAACACTTGCAGATTGTGAGGTTTGTTTGTGTTGATTACGGAAACATTTTCATACTGATTATTTCTCGGTGGATTGACCCGAGGGGAGACAGACATTGTACTGCTAACGTCGGTAGTTTCAGTTCCCCCACTCACTGCGGAGCTCAGGCTTTCCACAGTACTCACACCAGCTTCGTACAAGGGGCAAATATAAAGTCGTGATCCGTTCTTGGCATTTGTTGAGCTTGCCTCTGAGTCACTGGAAACTCTAAATGGATCAACTCCAGCTTTAAAGTGGTCTCCCGATGATGCTGGAGATGACAAGTCATCTACCAAAGGCGAGTAAATAATATTCGTTGTTGCAAACGGCTCACAAGGAGTAGAGTCAACGCTGCTTTCTTCCACACTTGAATTTCTATCCAGTTCGTAGATATTGTCACCGCCACTACTTGAATGGGAAATCAAACTCTGTGCACTGCTGTCCCGTGTAACATCGCAGCTTGTGGAAGTGGTCGTGGTCGTTCGTTGACCAGAGCTTGCAAAACTTGCAGTTGTTGAAGAAGACACCACACCACATCCTACATCATTGCTGCTGCCAGTGCATTGTTCCATATCCTCTTGAGTGCATACTCCAACATCGTATAACTTGGTTTGTGATGTTTGCACCTCCGAATCTCTCCACTTGGAAGGCAAAAGGGGAGACTTGGGTGTAGCGTAATGTTCGGAGACCACGTCATCACTAGAAGTACTGGTAACACTTTCACTTAACATATTTTCGTTTGAAGGAACCACAAGAGAGGCAGCACTAGGAGGTGGAGTCACTGGGCTCATCATACCACCTCCTCTTCCCGAAGACTTGTTTCCTTTGGTTGAATCTTTGGCATACATACTTTTCCTCGTCGGACTTTCTCCTCCACTACTAATCTCCAGAGATAACTTGGAGGACTGGGATAGCGTTTCTTCTTCCAATGTCTCATCGATATAAACTCTGTTACTGTTTCTAAACTCGCCAAACTCAAAGTAAGAGTCGTGACTGATTGAACGATTATGCGTTTTCGGATTCTGAATAAGCGAACGCGTAGACTCGTTTTGAGGATGATGCGGGGCAGCGTGAAACAACACGTCCACATCAGTCATTACTGGCGTTGCAGGACTGGATTTGCTCAGAGAAGATTCTACATCTTCCAAAACAGATTCATGGTCCAAGGTATGATGATGATGGTCCCCATGTTCTCCAGTGCCGTTTGTGGTTGCCCCAGTTGTGGTATACATTGGGGAGGAGACTAGACTCTCAACACTCTTTACTGGACGAAGCCTTCCTGCCCAGTTTGTTTGGATTCCTTGTGGACCTGCCATAGGCATGCTTTTCGTCATGACTGTAATCTCAATTGGTTTTCTCGCTGAGGATGGTTTCGAGAAGCTTCTGTTTCTGGAGAAAAACTGTCTCCAGCCAATTGGACTTCTTTTGTTTTTCAAAGCGGATCTGCGACTAGGAAGATCTATCACCGTGTGATATTTCGGAGGCAGGGAAGAAGGTCCTCCACCAACCTCAATGTACTTGCGGTCATCCTGTTTTGCTCTGTCTTGAGCTTCTTCCAGGGACATGAGCCGGATTGGGGAGGAAATTGCAAGAGACTTTGGTCTCCCACTGGCACTACAACTGGCCTTGTGACTCAATACTGTTGTGGTAATGGAGTAATTGGCAGGGAGCTTGTCATTAAAGATCAAATCAGCGTGACGTACCAGATACTCGGTGACTACAGCCTGAACTCCAATTCCCTGTCAAATTGAAAGTTGTGGTGATTAGAAATTGAGAACATATTTCAAAACGGTAATTATTTTCCTAATGAGCTTTACATGTCAACATGTAAATTCAAAGGGGACATAATTGATAGCATCAATCTTCTTACCTTTAAAGCATCAACACCGCCTGCTTCCAACTCTTTGCAGCGAATCAGGTTGGGTGCCCACACAATTGCCATATTCTTTGGTGTCATACCGGTTTCATTGCTTCGTTGCGCGACTCTTGCCAAGTGCTTCATTAGATATTCCAACGTTCTATAGTGTGGTGGTGGGAGCTCATGGACCACTTCACGCATTCTAAATAGCCTTTCTTCATCAGAGGCCTGAGCCGCAGAGACAAACTTATCGTAAAGCTGGTAAGTGCATAGGGGATTTGGCAACTCTCGAAAGTACATTTTCAACAAGGAGGAAACTGCATGAATGTCTTGCTTGATAGCAGTGTCATCCTCCAAATTGGGTGTTTTGTCCTCGTCAAACAAATTCCTGTTAATTGAAATCGGGAAAAGGAAACAACGTGTCAAAGCGCTTGTTTAACTAGTGCCTAATGAGTTGCAAGATTAGCAAAAAAAGTAGCTCAACATCATCATTTCATTTATCATACCTAAGCTTTTGTATATTAGATGTGATTCCTGACAACCGGTAGATCCCATCTACTATCCCACGCTTCTCGATAAACTCTGCACAACATTTGAGCACCGCAGGAACTGCAACAAATGCAAAAAACAAGCAATTACAACAGGTTTTCTAGCTGGACCAAATGAGCACAAAGAATAAGTTTTATTGTGTATGCAGTTTTTCCTCTTACTATCATTGCCCGTGTTCAATAGATGTTCTGCCAAATCACAACTGAACACCCTTTCACGAAGAATTCCACTTTGTTTCAGACGCCGTCTTGACGGCCGTGAGAGAATAAAGCTCCTGTAAAAATGAAACATGATCCATGTAAACTATACATTAAGCTATCAAAAGTAATACAACTTTGTTGCGTTTTATCTTCATGTTTTCATCGCGGCCATTTACCTGAAGAAAGCAATAAGCTTTCCATGTTTTCTCAACACCGGCTTCTCGGGAGCGGATGACGAGGAAGAGGATGGCGTAGAGGAAACGGATAATCTCTGAAGCCTTCGAACAGACGAGACAATGGGTAGACCTGCCGGTACTTTATCTCCGATAACCTACAACAGAAACCGTTACACATGAAATCAACTCACGTCAATCAAAAACATAAAAACTAATTAGAAGCTCATAAAATGTGATAAACAGAAGTTATACCTGAACACATTCTCTGGGAAAGAATCCGACATGAAAGCCTCGCTTTCCTCGCCACCATATACTTTCTTCCGGCGGAGGCATGTCAATCACTGAAATCATATCGCCCACCTACACGCAAAATAAAATACAGCAGCACGATTATTTTTATGTACTGTAAAATAATATCCATTTGCACTTTGTCCTAAATGATAGAACAACTTGTTTCTTTCTCCACTACATGGAAAATCAATTAATGCTATGAATTTTAATGCATGTCTTGATTTCATGCTCTCGTTTTATTACCTCAAAAGTGATTTCGTCTGCGGCTTGAGCAACGTACTTACGAACAGCACATGCTGCAGCCACTGCCGGAGTGTTAATGTCACTATCATCGGAGGATACAATGTGTCGACCACGATTGTCCAACTATTCAGTACAAACAGAGACATGAAGACATGATCATTAGTACGGAAAAGCAAATAGGCAGCACGATTTCAAACGCAAATATCCACACGTATTGCAAGTGGAAAGGGATAAAACAATGTGGAGAAAACATTTTCTGTGTACTTTTACATAAGGATATTCTATTGGCATGTATGAAGTCATTTAATTTGTCACAGAACATAGGTCTATGGCATTGAATTGAACACAGACAAATTGTTCGCCTTTTACAACAACGGTACAATCGCAATAAATTCTAAATCTCTACTCTACTACACCCAAAAAACTGAGAATACGTGTTTAATTAAACAAACAATCGTGAGTGTGTGTGGGTATTTGCTGTTCAAATAATTTTTTACGGTTTGTGTTTTACAATTTTCATAGATAGTATTCTTTACATACCTCAAGCCAGCTAAGAACCGTTCCACAGGTGATTTTATTTGTAGGGAGTTGTGCTAACCGTGACAAGTATCGGACTATTGTATCTCTGCATCCACTCTGCATCCACAAAAAATACAAAATGATATAAAGTAAAAATCAGACAAAATGAAACCAACGTAAAAAAAGCTTTATGATATGATAGTGATATTGATTTCTTTAGGCTGCCTTCTTTTCTTTTAATCTTTTTGATTGCAAAATATACGCATGCATGAAACTACGCACGTAAGCAATAGGCATAAAATTAACATTGTACTTGAGAAGCTATCAATATCAATATATATCGGGTAATAATATCGTGTAGTAATAATATGTAGCAAATAAGCATGTCATGATGTCATGATGAAAGAAGGAAGCTTTAATGTTAAAGCATCATCGTCATCACATCACTGACACAAGCCAAAAAGTCTGATAGCTTGGTACGATAAAAGCTCTGCAAGAAAGAGAATAGACAATGATGATGACAAGAAAATCCCTACTTTTCAAAGTTTCTTTGTTATTATCGCACTCATGCAATCAAACATCGTTACAAGTGCTTTTGCCACAGAGCTAGTTATAAACACGACGGGACCAATAATGACGATCATTTTTTTCTCCTGTAGCCCACTTGACTATAAGAATTTCCCGTTTTTTTCTCTTGTAACAAGCCAATAACTCAAGCAGTCATCAATGCCAGCATTTTCATGATGATGATGATCACTCAACTCACATCAGAAGAGGAATTGGTAATCACAGATAAAAGCGCGCACAAGCTCATGCAAATAATCCCTGTCACAACTTACTTTACAAACAAATAAAAATTGCTCACTAAAACTAACTAATCATTACTTGGATCCTGATTGTTTGGCAGATTTCACAAATTTGCACACATGTAAGCAAATAATGTAAGTCATGTTTACACAGCGTACAGGAAGAGCTTAACCATTTTTCTGTACTTTTGAACACGCAAACTTTTGCATTGTACATTTTTCCAAAGAGCAAATTATTTTTTTCACGGGCACTGACTCGCTAAATTATTTCTGTACTATGTAACAATGTGTTGTTGTTGTAAACTATTATGCAAAACGAAACATTTTCAGTTACCGTTGCATTGATTGTTGTGCGTTTTGTGAGTACGCTCAATTATCTTTAACATCCAACACACAAGAGGAGAAATAGCTGTGGAAAAATGTCCTTTTTGGCAAATTGTTTAAAAAAGATTGAAACAAAATGCTGTTGTCTTTCAAATAAAATTAAAATGCCTCAAGGATAAGTGTGCTTTTCTTTTCCTGATTTATTCCCTACTGATCAGGTTGCTGATGGTGGTCCACAACTTATCACACTTCACCCTCTTTTCTTCGTCATCTCCCAAGAAGAAGAGCTTACATAGCCCATTAAAATCTCCTTTTTTAGTCTGAACACGGAATAAAAGCTAAAAAGCGTAAGTACAAAGTACTATGCAAAACCGTCGTACATTGTCGTCCACGTCCCCAATGGAAAATGGAAGAATTTCTATAAGAATATTTTGTTCTCTTTGCTGTTGTCTGTGTGCTTCTGTGTCTTTCTGCTTGTATATAAGACAACACTTTATTCTTGATTCTTTAAAACTGCCATAGAATGAGTTGACAAAAAATGCATAAATTTTCATTCACAATCTATCTCGCTCATCATGTTGACGACAATGATTGTGACTACGATTACGATCATTTACGAAAATCTAACCCAGAAGGAGGGTGGAGACCAAAAAGTCTTGAAAAACACACGGAAGTACAAAAAAGCGTTATTCAATTCTGTGTCTCATTGCTCTATTCTCTCTACCTATTACGACGATAATAGTAGGTGACAAGATACTATAAGGCATTCCCTTGCACAACGCAACGACCACCATCACTGCTGCATTGTCACCATTACAGAGTTTTATATGCTTTTGTGTGTTTATTTTTTTCTGTACTTATTTTTTGAATTCTTACCAGCTTTCATGCTTGATGTAGTTTAGAGGGAGAGAGAAGCCTCATCACTCATTATTATTTATCATCACTTATATCACCGTTCCTCTTCTGCAAACATATTTTAGCATTGTCGTGACACGACATAGCTCACGAAAATATTCAATTAGACTAAAAACAGCACACAAAACACAAACAAGTGAGGACAAATATATAACGTTACGTCACGTGAACAACAACACAAAACTGCTACTTTACTTGGCATTGTGTAAAGTTCTACCTACCACTAGCACTGCACAGCAAAGAGCAACAACAGCAGCAAAATTGAATGAAATAAGTCTTTGCTCCATTTTGTTCTACAATTACATGCATAATAGTAATTCACAAAACCAGCAACAAGTATTACCACGTTGCAAAAAATTCTAATTTCTATAATATATTTGCAAAACTTTAATTAACACAATTGCCGTCCAGAAGCTAACTGTGCCCTCAATTGGCAGAAAAGGTTCAGGAAAAAATGGCTAATGGTTTTCAAAAAATCCTGTGCCTACGCTTCATCACGAAACAGAGAACTGCTACCATTTGTCACCACTTTGTAGCACACAAACTACTGAGAGACTCAACAATGGAGACAAAAATAACACCAAATAATAAAACTCTTTCGACACTTTCTGTCCATTCTTCTTCCCGTGACAAAACCGAGATAACTACCGTACTACTACCACGTAATAATCATAATAATGCTTGTGCTAATAACAATAATCATGGTAGTTAAAAAACAGCAGTAGTGTATAACAATGCAATTTTTCAAATCTTTCAAAAGGCCAACTAAAAGTAGTAGAAAGATGATAAGATGTGTGTGCTACTATACTCTAACCTCCTATCTTTATGCCCAAAGATTTGCACATTGTTGCCTCTGACGAAGGATATGATACGAATGACCAGAGAGATATGATAATATTATAAGCAAAATACGCACACAATACCTTTTTCTCTCTTTTTCATTTTTTATTGTTGAGCTGGTAAGGCTAAATGAGGATGACGATAGTCGCGCATTATGTTATTGCCGCTGCTGCTGCGACAAAAAACTCGTAAAAATACACACACATTTCATTTTTTCAGGGAGGCTCATGCCACGACTTCTTTGTACACAGGCATAACTAACATTTTGCAATTATTATAATATATTTACCATTTTATATGAAAAATATGCGGTTCATAATACGACTATCGTCATCGTCCTCACCACCACCATATACTATCATGATCATCATTGTCAATATATTATCGTCATATATATTTTATTGTTGCTGTTACATAGAAAGAAGAAAAAGGGGAGCGGACATGAATAGCCTTTTATAGAGATTATAAGACTTGTACAAGAACACAACAGCAGCAGTCTCATAAGATATAAAAGATATAAGCCATAAAGAAACCAACAATGTAAAAAAAGAGAAACTACACTACTAAAGAGTAACAGCAGCCAGTAAAGTTTAAAAGGAAAAAAGCAGCTCATATAATAAAAAATATTATGCATGCGTGTGTGGCACCCACATGTTCCTCATCTGGATGGTCACTGTGTAGATGACTGTTATTGTCTTCAGCTTGGTCGGCATCTTCGCCAACAACAACGAGGTCCTCACAAGCACCACTATTACCACCAGCGCTGGTCGTCCGCCTTCTTGAACACTGCGCTGTTGATGACGAAGTGGCAATGTTGATATTGGCACAACTACTCGCCTGCTGGTGTCGTCTCCCTTTTGTACCAGAAGAGGAGCCAGAAAGAGCCAGGGACTCCTTCAGTTGTTCGAGACGAGAAAAGCTTCGGTCCCAAACGCAACGGTGCAGCTGCTCGTCCAAAAGTAAAAAGTTTGCGTGGGTTCGCCGGATCACCCAGGACTGCCCACCGGCTGACACCTGTAAAAACGATGAAAAAGAATTTTATTGTAACAAACAATCCTCTCTTTGAATAATAAGCAAATGGACAAAAAATTTGCAAATAGCTCATTTTTACTTCTTGAAGAAAAGAACTTTTTGGGAACGGACAGGCAAACAAAGGAATTATTTCCCAATAATTTATTCCCATTTTCTCCTCTTGCTTTGGTGAAGTTGGTTTTAGCTACGAACCCATTATGCAAAAAAATGGCCTTTTTGAGTAAACTGATATGATAACCAAGGCTAAAAGACTCTTATTTGCACAACATATGCATAAAATTCTTTACCATCTACTTCAAAAACATTCTACCTATTTTGCATTATACCACATTGTATTTTTTCTCTTCTTTAAAGACTACTGTCATTGTCATTCATCATCAGTCTCTGCAATTTGAGATGGTTTTTCTTGTCTTGATTTTTACAAGATTTTTCATCCACGTCTTATTCTTCCACACACTTGAATGGCATTGTGGTAATAAAATCGCATAAAATTGTCATATGCATTTTATGCCTGGTTTTTATCCACGGATATATCACATTTACCACATCATTCCGCACCGACAAGCCAATAATACCTACACTTTAACTTTTTTACCGTCTTCACCTCATCCATGCCATAATACTGCACGCAAGCATGAAATAACGTAATTCTTAATGGCTCCATATTTTGCCATTATCATTCTGCGTCTTCTTCTTATGTACGTTTGTTCGTGCGATAATGATAATAATACGATGCGCTCAAACTTGGTCGTCTTATGAGTTTGCATGCACAATGAACATCAAAGAGTTGCAAAGGCGAATGAAGAAGATAGACGATATGATTTTAACGACGAGGATGGATGGATGATGCATGCATTGTCAACAATGTTAAACTACAATCATCATCATTATTACTACCACGCCATCGCACACAATCAGTGTATCTTCTTCTTTGAAACTCTTTAGTTAACTGCCAATAACAATGATTCCTCCTCTTCTCCTCCTCCTTCTTCCCATTTCAATACATCCAAATTTTTTGCATTGCGATGATGAACATTGTTGCACGTATACATTCTCCGTTTTTTAATCCTTCAAAGTACCTTCCGAATTTTTTACACGCATACCATCGCACTGCCACAAAACCATCACCGCCATTTATTTTTTGAAAAAAATTCATAAAGGCCGTTACCAAATATGTAAAGCTAACGTTCCTCTTCATATCGCTCTTATCTTTTTTGTGTGCACTTGTAAAGTATTACTGTATTATATTATAGCAAATAGTAATCACAATAATAATAATAGTAATGACGTGCCTAATGGGGATTTACTGCTGCATCTAGCCTCATCCATAATATTTTACAGGGCACATCAAACATCGTCATCCCCCACACTAACCGCTTTAATTTACAGATGCATAAACTAACACATTTTATTTGCTTCCCTTTGGATCTCCTCTCAAGAAGAGATACAGAGTGTAAAGCACACATTTAACGTCATCAGCATTGTCGTAATAATAATCAGTAATAGCGCCTCGGAGAATAAAAGGGAAGAGTCATTATGATTATTACAATTACCTTTATCCTTCCTCCTTCTTAATTCAAAGTCTTCTTATACAACCCCTTCTTAACGCGTTTAAAATCAGCACTTAGAAGAAAATACTGTTGTTGTTCTAAAGCCAGAGCGGATTCCATAAGATTCATCAAAGAATTTACGGTATATATCCTATCGTGATAATATTTCATCTGTCATCATCACATCATAAAAATCATACAAGATATTGTTCCCTGCTGCAAATAAGCTCTACCGCTATAATATGATGAGAAGATGACCGAAAAAAAGCTGTTGAAAATTAGTACCTAGAACGACCTCATTGTTAGTGCTGCTTTAGAGGAACAACCATTTTTCTGCACTGGTTCAGTTTTGACTGCTTTAAATGATCAACGCTGTGCATAGTGCACTCTTTTATGAACCAACGCTGATGCTAGATCGTTAAAATCAAACCAATCATGTTCTACAAGAATAATACGAATAGCAACTAAACTAACTAGCACTATCATCATCGATACTGATAAAATATCCTTTCTCGAGCAAATCATCTGAGCCAATAAGTGATACAGATTACTGATAAAACTAGTTAGTTGACGGTTTGCACGCAGCGTAAATTCGTAATGTATAATAACTTCAAAGGAGCATACACCCTATCCACCCTTTACGCCAGTTAGGAAATGAAACTTAAGCTTGTCAACCTGATTTAAATCAGTCAAACAAGCTTACTAACCAACAATCATCATGATTAGTGCACGAATTGCCACCATGCACCACCATCGCCAAAAACGTAATCATAATAACCCAAAGGGGATCTTGATAAGATTTACAAAAGATTGCAAAAATATGAGAGAAAATCATAAAGAGAAATAAATGAGCTTATTAGTAGCCCTTTTTCTTTCATAAAAGTTTTGTGTCATTGTTGTGATCGGCTCACTTGCTGCTTTCATTTCACCACGTTATCCTTCTTCTCTTCACACGTTTTTATGTGTTTACTCGCTTGGCTAGAGAGAGATGTGATAACCTCAACTAGCCCGATGATAATCATGTTTTTTTTTCTTTATACTTTGCATAATTGCGTTTAAGTACACTTATTTTGTGTGCGTTTGAGAATGTCTGAACTTTTGCCTGTCAAGCAATTAATTTCTTTTTGAACAAGTCACAAGCTGAGAACAGAGGAACGGCTGCTGCTGTTGTGTATCAAACGGCGAGCACAGCGACACACTCGTAATTCGTAATCATGTAATTTGAGATGTTTGTAAGAATAAGAAAAAAAAAGAAAATTTATTTATCAGACGATATCTAAAATGCTTCATTATGTACATATTATGTATCAGACTTTAGATAAAAAACAGCTATTAATATTAATGCGTAAGTTCATTTTTTTATCTATTGCCTTAAGCTTCTTCGTGAAAAAAGCAATACCATAATGGTTAACTCCATTTCTCCTCCGCAATGGAATAAAAAATGACGAATGCAAATTTTTTTTCGTGTGCTAAGGAAGAACCAGTGGACTAGGAGCGGAGAGAGATTGCTTGTTTGAAGGTGCTTTAATATGGAAGAAAAAAATATTGCACACAGTTCAGTTGACTTATTCATTCGTTTTGATTTTTTCAAAGTTGAAGTACATGTCATTTATCATAATCACCGTGTACATATTAGGTAGGTACACAATTTTTTTCGAGATGATGACGTGATACACAACTATAAAGTGTTCTCGGTTCGATAATATGCTAATATATGGGCCGTAGTAATAATAATATTATTCAAGCACAGGATATATTGTCCAAATACACAAAACATCTGTGTAATTTGCGCCGACAACGACAATCAACCAGCCAAACTAATCGAGTTGACTTGCAAGTTGGAAATTTTTTGAAGAATTGGTTTGAAGACAGAGACAACAAGAGACAAGATCAATTGTGTGTTAGCCTTAATGGATTGAGAAGGCCACGTGCTTTTAAGAAAAACGACCATGCCATGATGATTACGCTGTGTGGTTACATTAGCTTATAAAATCAGCTAATGGGCTTACACACAATGCATTCTAACTCAAACTGAACATTCAAAATGATAATAAAACTATCTGACATCACCATAATAAATTCGTGAATAACAACGCAGCGCACAAACAAAATGAATTAGTGTTATTTTCATCAGTGGAAGTATTACAACTGGTGGTTGTTTTACAAGATCATAGGAGATGGAATTAGGCAGAAGGATAAAAAATGGACATAAAGGAAGGATATTAAGATGAAATTTGAGCACTTTTTGTAACAACAACAAAATAATATGTGCCATTACCACAATTATTACTTTACTAGCACACTTGATAACAAAAGACCTATTCATTTTGGCTGGTGATTGTCACTGAGTGACCACTGTTCTTAATTTCAGTTGACCAACTTGACTGCATTATGTCATACACGCTTGATTTTTACATTTTCTTGGTAGAAGGATGATGTCTGCTGCCACACTTGCCATCATTTGCTTTTCACTTGAACAATTTCAAAACACTGCTGTTAGGTTCAAAAAGTACCCAGTACCATATTTTAGCTTAAGGAAACAAAGAAAAATTATTTGACATAGAGCAATTAAGAAAAGTATAAATACATGTTATCCAATCATGCA
Organism: Entomobrya proxima; assembly: GCA_029691765.1. NCBI lineage: Eukaryota > Metazoa > Arthropoda > Collembola > Entomobryomorpha > Entomobryidae > Entomobrya > Entomobrya proxima. Next base: position 35,771,293 of record CM056171.1, on the reverse strand, counting down.
TACAAGCTTATGTATGCATATTAAATTTCAACATCATTTTCAGTTTCCTTCTAACTACAATGTGCTTGTGAGTGCAGTTAAATGCTTAATTCCTGAAATTATTGTCAGTCATAATTTCATTCATCATCCTATTATTTAAACAGGCTCATCATCTTCATCATTATTATAACATCTCGTAAATTTGCTTGATTATTAAGAAGAAGGATTCATCACGTAAGATGATGCAACAGACAAGTAACTGCCAACTGTCCGTCTCTGTTTATCTGTCGAACTAACAACAAACCTATCAAAAAGCTCTCTCTTTTCAATAAGTTTGGCAATCGTACATTTATATTTTTTGATAAAAGCTTTTTGAAAAATCTCACTTTGCTTTTTCTTGGCAGCTCATACACACATTATCTCATCTTTTTGATTGGTTGCCACAATTGACTGTGATAGTTCTGTGATGATAGAAGAGTGATGTTATGAGAAGCGAGAAGGTAGGTATGAGGAATGACATTTAACAACCATTTACAATTCTTTAGCAAAAATCATGTCCCAAACCCAATGACAGTGACAAGCATAATGGAAGCATACTTTTGTCAACTGCTTTCCAGATTTGGTGGTGGTGAAATGGAGAATCTTCATAAAATGAAAATTGAGCAAAAAGCTCGAGTTTATGAAGTATTCTGTTTCTAACTTTGTGCAGGATGTTTTTGTTTTAGAAAATACTTTTCAAGCATTTGGAAAGCATTCCAGTACGAAATCATCATGCACGACGACTTGTGAAAGGCCGACGCTTTTTGAATACCAAGCTTGAAAGTGAATATACCTCTGCGCGTCATTCTGCACGTATGAGCATTTGTCAAAATCCAATTTTCAATAGGGTCATAAATAAACATATTATCTACGCGAATCTCTGCGTCTTGTGTTTATCTTTTTTCAAACTACTACCAATGATGATGATAAGATATGTACACTTGCATGCAGAGAAAAACAGAAGCTCCGAGTAGCCATGTCAGATTCGCATTAGCAATGGCAATAATAAACAGGAGACGGCAAAGGATAGAGAAGCAGATGTTCCTGTCATGTCTTCACAATCCAATCCACCATGTTGCAAAAGAAGGATTCACAAAGAAAAAAAGTGACTCTTCTTCACAACCTCTTTCAGTGTTTATTGTTGTGCAGAGAGTGTACAGATGCTTTTAAAACTTTTTTCATCAACAAAAGAAAATGCAGATTCAGATGGCATGGTTGGTTAGGGATTCCGCAAGGGAAATGCTCATAAATCTTTCAACAGCACTATGCATCATTCAGCGTTGGCGGCGGCGGTGATGGCGTATTCATTGAATTCTGATTGTTGTATTAAGTAGTCAATTGTGATTCTTTAAAAATATCACATTCTTCTTTATCTTCTCCGCGACCACTTATTTCATTTCCCTTTTGTATTCCTGTCTTTTCATATCCTTCTTCTTGATTTGATGTTCCTGATGATGGCTTTATTATGAATTTCGTACAAGTACACAAGTAAATGTGTAAATGCCCACTTGTAATTTCTTAAGAAGAAAAGTATTGTGGGAAAATGCAATTATTTTATAAAGAGGAAAAAATGCATCAGGAGAAATTTCGCATGCATGACAAGAGATTTAACTTCCTAGTCCTTTTATGTTTTAATACATAATCAGCTTCGTATTTACTTACCTCAATTGCAAAAGCACATTTGTCTGTGACTGCGTCATCCACCGGTAGCGTAATCGACTTGGAAGTGTCCTCACGAATCACAATCTGTACAAAAGGCAAAAAAAATTATTGAAATATTATGTTAGAAAGGATGAATGTTTAATTTCATTTTAAATGCTGACAAAATGACAGCAAACACAAAAGTAGCAACGTAATAATAATCATAATAGCCAATAGCAAACAGGCGTCCAAAAACACATCAAGTCTTTTCGTTTTCTATATTATAGTCAATCATAATCGCAGTCTCTTTTTATCCCTTTAACCATGAGTCATTTTACGCTTGCCGAATCCATTTTTCAAACCCGCCGTGAGTAAATTTGCTTTAGTGTGAAAGCTACAATGTCTATAAATGCTTTTAAGAATGTGGACAAATGACTGATGGCACTATTCAAGGCAATTATGAATGATATCACTAATGATTCATAGTCTGCATTAAATTCAAAGGAAAATTCCATCACTTATAATGAGCCTGGTTTGTTTACTGTCGCGGTCTATCAAACGAAAGTCGGTTTTCTATTGATGATTTCATTACGTAAACGCAAATAATCAGCCTAAATTATTATTGCCATTCTCGTCAGTCTGAATCAGATAATCGGATTAAACAAAAATTAAGAATTGCAGTTTACATTCGGAAAATTTGTAGAGTGCAAAGCAAACAAACATTTGAATATATTTGCTTTCCACAGCAGGAAAATTTTATGCGCGTTTTCTCTTCTGCGCTTCTGTACATTGATTTCACAAACTACTGCACAACTCTCAGCATTATTATTTGAGATCTGACACAGAGGCACACAGCAGTAGCGTCCTACGTGCATCAGCCCATAAACATAAAAGTTTTTATGCAAAAATCTAAAAATATCCATTAGCCATACAAACCATTCATCCATCTATCTATCCCTCATCATTCTCGTTTTTATGACAGGCCAAGCCATGCCTTTTTCAAAATCTAGGCTATCATCACAAACATTTCTACATCCTCGTCACTACTACATTATCATCGTATTCATCAGAAGCACTCATCTCACGCAGTTCATACGAACTTTTTTGCCAATATTATCAAGTCAGTACTCCTTTCACAGCAACATCATCCTCAGCTCATTTTCATTCGCAGTAAAACTAAAAACCTTTTTTATGATATTTTTTCTGTATTTTTGATGGGATGTTGATGATGCGATGAAGCTATTACTAGTCCTACAGTTAGCCATCGTGTGTGCAAATTAAACACATGCTGGTTGGTAATTGTAAACAAGTTACAATATAAATTGACTACTACTGCTGTGCACCATCAACTTCAAATCATTTTCATCATCCCTGTATTATTTCATCCCATTGCTATAAAATAATCTCGACGTATATACCTACTTCTATTGATGGAGAGGGCTTGATAGTTTTCACATTTGAAATCAGCATCAACCAAAACAACACAAAATTTTTGCGTTGTGTTTTGAATAGCGAATAGACAGAAACTTTTTTGAATAGCAATAATAAAAGAAGAGATCCTTTCAAAATTCCTATACTAGCAGCCTACACTATATGGCTTTAAAGACAGGGTTTTTTCCACTTTTTGTTAGCACAAGCCATGAATACTAAATACCAAATTTAAATTTCCTATAGAAGATGCATGACTTGTCCCATATATTTTGGGAGTGTGTGTACAACGTGCATTACTTTTTCTCATATTCCGCCCGTTTTGCACAAATACCAGTGATGATACGCCAATCCTATCTCAAACTTAATTGTTTATTATTATAAGCGCTAAAACAGTGATAGCGGCAAGAGCAGTGCAGTAGTAGTAGTAGCTAAAAAACGAGCAAATGGTTGTGACTACTAGCCCACCGCCTAAAGGAAGCCACTTGAGAGAGAGAAAATGTAAAAAGAAGAAGAGTAGCCAAGTCGAGATAATATTTTGAGAAAAGCATCTTTTTTACCGACTTGACTGCATATCAATATCAATACAGTGCATATACGCGTATCGAGGTACAAATAAACATTTTAAACATGGTTCACATATCGATAACAGAAATAACACGAGCATTTTTGCAATCAGCTTTAAGCAATATGCACAGCAAAACAAAAACTATCTCAATCTTTTTGCAGATGAGATGTTTTCTTCTATTTCCACCCGTAAATACAATACATAACAGAAAGTACGCTTTCGATACTGCTATTCTCATGAATTTTTATGTTTCCAATAATCTGCAGCAAATCTCAGCCAAATATATAAATATTCTATTTTCTACACATATGCATCTCCGTTCGTTCATCTCTCTCGCTTGAAACCCATTTTCGTAAGTTTTCCTTTTTTCTGCTCCTTCACCACATCAAGTCCTCCCAAACCCAAATCAAATTCAAAATATTCATATAAAATCTATCACGTCGATCAGATCCAATGACTCGTGAAGTACCTAACCCTTCTCTTCCTTCTCGCTGTCTCTCGCAGTTCTCTAAACTACCTCACTACCTACTTTTTTTGGTATTGCGGTTATTCGAGCTGTGTTGATTTATTAAAGAGTTTTGCTGCTAGCAGCCAACTTTAACTGGCATATTATGGAAGCATCACTTGAAAAGCAGGAAGAAAATTTGCACAAATTTGTTCTCAGGGGGGAAATATTATTACCTACTACTGCAGCTGCAGCATTAGAGTATATCGAGCTATTCTTTAGGCATATCCTCGTTCCTTCCTACCACAACAATCCTTTCTGGTTTATCTTGCTCCCATCATCACCACCATACTGCATTTTTTATTTTTTGCAATTTGTAGTCTCCCTCATAACCTACATCACATTAATATTCTAGCTCCATGTCATCTCATACAAAATTGAATCTCGGCACTTTGAGAACAAATCAAGTTCCTCAATTTTTCCTGCAAGGCAGCCAGTCACTAAAGCTATTATCATTTCTTTCACAGAGCCAGAAAGAGACAGAAAGATAGAAAGGTTTCATTAAAAAAGTGTTACTTTTCTTGTACCCAACAACACGCCAAACATAAAGTACACATAAATGTTCTCAGGCCGAGATAAATTACGTATCATTTTCAACAGACAACTGAGTAGAATACTTGACCAATTTAACAAACAAAATTAATAATAATAATGAAGCCTCCGGCTTCTCCTTTCTTATTACTAGGCTTGACCACCTACCACCACACCCATTTTCTCCCATGCCATGTTATTACCATCAAATCAAATGAAATTGCCAAAATATATGTCTATAACATCCTCCCATGTTCAAAAATGAACTAAACTAACATGCAATATATATTTCTTGTTGATATTTTCTCCTCCTCCAACTCCAACTCATTTATATTGATTAAAAGAGCAGCCAAGATTCCACTTTTCCAAAAACACATGGAGATTGCTGTGCCACTGTGTACTTTTGCGACAGCGATGATTCATACTTTTCCATCACCCTCATGGATCATGTCACACGAAGCTGACGTGACTGTCGTATACATTCTCGTTCCCAAAGTTTGTAATACAAAAAAGCCCATTTCATTATGCCCTTATCCAAAAAGTCACGACTGCGTGCTTGTTTCCCATGAATGTTTACAAAATGGCAAAAGCAGCAGAAGGAATTTCATAAACATTTTTCCATTTTGTTAAAAGGGCTAGAAACAAGCACTAAGCAGCCAGTGAGCCAACATTGACACCCCATTACACTGGTGTAGGTCCCCTCAATAAATATTACGCTAATTTTATATAACGTATTGTTTTTATTAACTTACAAGTTACTTTTGCAGGGTAGAGCAAATGTACATCATACTACGTGTACCTACCAAAAAAAGACTGCAGCAGCATTTGCTAAATGTAAATACGATGTACTCTCCTTTTTGGCATTAACATTATTATTATTACGCTTTAATGCAATAATAAAAGCTCGAAAAAGAAGTAAAACATGACGAGTAATGATTCAGAAAGGGAACAAGTTTGCTTGCTCTTCCTTTCGCTTGCTTGCTCTTTTGATTTGATGCTGTTTTCAGCTCTATAGCCCATAGCTATATAAGCCCATAACTTAACTACAACCATGAACAGCATGTTAACATGCAATGCAGCATTTTTTACTCTCATCAGCAAAAAATAAAATTCTTTGAGTTTTTTGCAAAAGCAGTTTTTAGTAGAATGGCTTATGGATGAGAGGGTAGTGGAGAGGTAGTAGTCACTCGACTCTCGAAGAAAGTAAAATCTGGTCTGGTCACCACCACCAACTAGACGCAGCACCACACCAACCGTGGTCTTTTTGTCGTCGTTCTTGTTCTCTTGTGTCGTGTTTGCTACATAATATCCTATCTTTCTGACTGTGAACAATGAACAAGGCAAACATCAACGGGCCTTTTTATTACTCTGCCTGCATGCGCATAAAACTGAAAACACGCTATGAGTATGACGAAGAGCAGGAACTTTAACTCAACTCAACAATGAGACGAGCATCTACTACACGGTACATTGCCGATAAAAAGATGAAGAAGAGGATGTAGTAAAAAAGGATGATGCTGATATGATGGCAGTTTAACGAAGAAAATGAAAAGAAAGGGTCTTGGTCATCTTTTCATGCATAATGTACAGATGATGTGTTGATCGTCCACCATAAAATATTGCACTGCTTGTCATACTCATGCCAATACTACAATCGTGTTATTACATTGGATGCATATCATCTGCACAAGACATCCGTTCTTCTTCCCAGAGATTCATTCTTGACCGGTGTGCGGCATATCATGTGTGTATTACTGCACTAGCTACAAGTGCATTTTAAAAGCAAACATGGGTATTTAACAATATATAGATTTTATATCAACACACCGTGATGCGTATAATTTTTACCTTCAGCATTTATCATCTTTTTATCATTCAGGATTTTAAGAATGATTCATTTCATTTCACAAGAAAAGCAGATGCTACGCTATGCGCTACGGAGCATTTATCAACGCGTCTCTCTCTTTTTATGCCTGTGTGACACATTTCCCAAATTTCAAACTTGTCTTTTTTGCTCGCATCAGTGATTTTCCTTTGTAAATACCGTGAACTATCAAGAAAGGATATTTGCCATGCAGGAAAAACAAGCAACCCAAGTAATTTTCGTTTTCTTTTAAGAAGAAAATTCCTTTTGCTAATTAAGCCGTGCTTTCTTGTGACCCTTGAAATTAGAAGGCAATTGGTAATTTTCATACAAGCAAGAGCTCCATCCACAAAAACAATTGTTATGACCTTCGTCATCCTCTTTTCCTACAAAATGATCATTAGAAACAGCCACATAACACTTTTTCGTAATTATCTTTAAAATCCTTGTTTTTTGGGTATTAGCCTGTCCGCACTCATTTATATTATTACTATCAGAAAGGATTGTAAAGCAATTAAATGCAGAGCGTTGTCATTACTTAAATATCGCAACAGTGAAGATTTAATGACGCCTTGACTTTCAACCTGGCGACGGCTCCTAACAAAACAAATTATTGCCCATTCATACATTTTTTATCAGCTTTCTCTATTTTTTCACTTTTTGAACCTCCACCTCTCAATAAAATATTTTGTCCTCTGTAAGAATCATCACTTTGCCTTACGGCAGTTACAAGAAATAGCTACTACACTAAATGCATGATACATAACTAATGTACTAATGTCTTATGCTATTATAAAAAAGTAGAAATTAAATGCTAATGTGTTTTAGCAACTTTTTTTCATTTGAGAAAATAAAGATAGTGACCGATTAGCAACGACACCTAACAAGAAACGATTATCGTTTTATTGCTATTGAGCTGCCCTGCACTTTTCATAAAAAGTACAAAACTTGCAGGACAGGACAACTCTCAATAATATGATCAATTTTTCATGTCTCCCATCACACTACAGCAACCACACACCACAAATTTTGATTCTGCTACTGTAATAGCCTATACATCAAGCTCTGTGTTGTAGGACTCAATTAAAATGCTATCTTCATCAGAGAGAACACCAACAGAAAACAACAAGAAAAGTCATTTCATTCCTGTTACCTATATTATGTTTACGGGGTGGAATGCCAGCGAGGTAAGTAATGATCTGCGATAAAATTTAATGAAATGCTATTATGAGACATCAAGATGAGATTATTATACGGGAAATTGATGCAAATAAATCTAAAGTGCATCACGTTCAGCTAATGTCGGTATCCTAAGAAGTGTCATTCATTCATTTTTCTAAAGTGCACGTTGAAACTGTTGTTGCACAAAAGATACGTAGCAATTATGCAAAATCAAAATTGAACAGAAAAAAGTCATAACAATACAATGACCAAAGCCAAACCTGCGTAAAAGACATTTGAAGGTTGTCTGCCTGCCTATCTAACACAATAATTGTTAGTTACTTTTTTGCTAGAAGAATTACACTTTTGACAAGAAAATCATTTCTGCAGCAAAGAGAAGTGATTGTTGACACCCTCTAGTTTTCTAATGCAGCTGCGATAAAAACCTGTGAATAAACGCTTTTTTGGCAACAACTCCAAATTTTCAACAATAAAGTGATACTAACAAAAAGAGTCATAAACATTTTTTAAGGAATCGAATAACATTATTAATTAAATAAAATGTAAAGGAAAACTGTTGTCTTGTTTCCTCTTTTGTTTTCAATGCGTTCGCTTTGTTTGCTGTTCAAATGCCATCTAAACAACGCGCAATTATTTTTTAATTCGCTAAAACATTTTGTACCCTAGTTCACCTTTCGCCTTGTATGACTAAAATGGTAATGGTAACTTGTTAATTTTTTCCTTGGTTGGTTTGACTTGCTGACTTTTTCAATTTGAGCAGCACAAAAATTCAATTTTCTATTTAAATGGAGAAGCCAGAGAAAGAGAGAGATGATTACACGCTATAGATGATCACAGAGAGTTTGAGTGTGCATTATGGCCTGATGAGCAATGCCAAAGCTCCACCTAAAACTAGAGACGTGAAATGTGATGACTAGAAAAGCACGGCAGCATGAAAAAACGATTTATTTAAATAATAGGAGGACGACCAGGATAATAACAAGTGTTTAGACAAGAGTTGAAGTTGAACTTTATCATAGAAGAGATTTTACGAAAAAAAAATTGCCAATTGCTTCTTTCATCTGCTTCTCATTCTGAAAAAAATCACTGTCTCATGATGAGGCATACTGTTAGAGTGGTACATAATGATGACAGGCTTTTTGAAGATGTACATAAAAATAAAGTCAAACAAAGAGTTAGTGAACTCCATATACACAACAGCCAGAAGGGGAGAAGCATAGCTTTTTACCTACAAAATGGTCATGATTTTCCTCTAGAAATCACTTGAACTCTTTTCCTCTAATAATTTAATAACAAAGGAAGAATGCGCGCATATATATACTTTAATGTATAACTTTTTGACTGAGACGATTTAAAAGGAACGTTATATAAGACACAGCAAATGTCAGATGAGTCAGATCGAAATCTGCCATCACCGAACCGTGTAATTTCCTTTGTGCCATTTGCTTAGGTACCTTAAACTCCTCCCATTCTTTATTGCATGTTATTACAACAAACATTCAGACAAAGTTTTAGGGAATATATTATGTGTTTTGTGTGGTTTACTGAAAAACGATTTATACTACACTAGAGTATGAACAATGTAGCATACACCTGGTTTTTGGTTGTTGTGCGTGCTTGCCCGATGATGTCTACCTGCATAATTTTTTTCTTGCGGTTGATTGCAGTAGATTGCATGAGCAAAACATTAAAATGAGATATTATTGTGTATCACACACGCTGAGAAAATCAACCAAGAGCCTAAACATTGATGAATACAACTATAAACTCATCACGCGCAACAATCTTTTTACTTGTATTTGGAGTTGTTTACTCTTCTGCAACAACCAACACCAAGTCATCAAGGAAAAAAAACTGAAGGATTGCAAGTGGAAACCCTATTATTATGTTTCCTTTTCAAAAAGAAACTATAAAAATAAATGGGAATGCGGAGGATCCGTTTTTTATACATTAAAACAGAAAAAGACTTGATGATGAGCTGTGTGCTATAATTTGTGTAGGATGCGAAAAATGATAATAATTTGTTTTGATGAAGCTTTTACCTTGAGCACTGGCAGTTCCACATAATCATAATGAAAATGAGCACATTCCTCCAACTTGGGAAATCTGGGATTGTTCGGAGATCCCCCAACCATAGACGTGGCTCCACCGCCGGCACTTACTGACCTTAGACTGGTAGCAACGGCTGTCAAATGCTGTATCCGGATACTGCCCTTTGAAGTTTCCACTTCGGAGGCTTCCCATATGCCACTCTGCGTCAAGGGAAAAAATAAATGACAAAAGTTATATTAGAGCAAAATGTCAATACCATTTATAATGAATGCAAAAAAAATTTATTACTGCGCGCAGTCTCTTATCTATTTGCCATTTTTATGGGCTGTAAAGCTGTGTCATGCTTACTCACTCTGTATCAATTTAGATTACTATTGTTAATGCCTTTCCCACATTTAAATTTATTACGACTGATTTTGCAAATTGCCATGAATTTTTCTATTTACATATTTTTCCAACGTCATCGTGTAATGCTAAAATAGTCAATAGTTTTAAAGTTTTAATGAACAAAGCCAAGTTATCTATTTTTGCAGTCGGTTTAGCCAAAGCAAAGTTTATGCAATACTCATAATTATTCATGAAAATGCATCGGTTAGGTTTCTCTTTGTCGCATTATCTGCAGCAGCTAGTAAAAAATGAAGTAATAGCAATAATGACATCTAATCCTTATCCTTCGTTTACTGATAAGATAGACCTTCCATTATAGCATTATGTTATCATTAAACTTTCGCGAATTGGAATATAATAAGGGTGCATGCCGAGCAAAGTCCCTTGATATATGGGCTATATCAGTAAGGTACCCTTGTACTTACAATGTCACAATCACGATTGACATGCGTTCGCATACATCAAGTTTTCATTACTAAATCAGTGAAAATTGTCAGTGGTTCCGGACTAAAAGAAGGCAATACTCGCACGTTGCTACAATCATGCACTTATCGACATCCTACACAACGACTCTAATTTCATCGTTCTTGGTTCATTTGGGTTCATATTACAGATATTAGGCAGAGATTGTGTTCGCACATATCACACCCTGATATCTTCTCAAGTTTAATGTATGCACATTTTTATCAGGCCATTACTTCTATTATGATTATGATTTTTTGATATGCACATTTTTTACTCTTATTATCCCGACGCATGAAGAAATTCCACCGATACTACTAAGCTCTGAGCTCTAGCCATACTAAAAGACTAATAGTGTGAGTTCACTCACACATCACAATATTCCCCTGATGGTAGTCAGATTCTAAATAGAAGTAATAGCCATAATTTATTATTGTTATTTAGCAGAACGCGCAGTAGCTATAAGTTTATGTACAATAGTAGAAGCCGACAATAATAATCATTTATGTCAGTCAGTAGAGTGCATGCATGCAGCGTTAATCTGTTAGAGTTTTGTTTGCGTGGTTGACTTTTTACGAGACAGGACGAGAGGGAAACACTGTAAAAATGCAATGCAAGCAATAACAATATTCCTACAAGTAGCAGTTAAATAAATAAATAAATGTGACTTTTTTATTCGTCCGTGAATCTACATTTTTGTCAATGTTTTTCTAGCAATGCATTTCTATTTTCAGCAGAGGAATGTTGAATGTGTTTCAGTTTGGCCCACGAAAACTAAAAGTCGGGTTAAATGACTATGACTTTTTAATATGTTGACTTTTTTAGCCTGGCTCCGTCATGCATGTTTTAAAACTTGTGTTTTATAGTCGCTCGCTATTTTGTACTTTCACACACTGCTTGTTTGGCATGGGCATAATAAACAGCTTCGAAGTTGATGACAGTTAAAATTTTTGCAGAGGAGGAGGAGGAGTAGGAGGACGAGTGCCAATTGATGCCAGCGAAAAAATACACAAAGATGAGCTTCTGAAAATTATTATGGGGAAGAAGATGAACGCGTAATTTGGTCTATTCAAAGGATATTTTTTCAGCAGCATTATAACAACAGTTAGTGTGCTACCGCCAGCTCTACAATTTCACGAGGATGTGTGATATTATTGGAACTGACAGCTATAATACGGAAAACCGAGACAGCTACTACTACTAGGTAGACCTCTACTGCTAAATTGTTAACGGGACGTAGCCCAAAACCAACCCATCGTGATAATGCCATAGTCATTAGATCCAATTGACCTCGCTACTCGTCACTTTACTGCTGAACATTAATAATAATATCCAAGGATGTTAGCCACTTAAGCTGTTGTGGTGGTTCGTGTATCACTGATCTCTTTAGAGCTATGCTTACTACAAACTACAGTTTATATGTCTTTCAGAGTGTCCTGAGTCTTGAAATGCGTCACCAACTTAAAGCCAACTTTAACTTTACTCTGGCACAAGTATATGTAATGGTGATAGTAAGCAGTAGTAGCATGCGCACAACAACTGACAAATTATTATCGTCCAACTTCTCTGTAATCAAAGTTACTGATGAGATGAGATTTTTTATATGGTGGTGCATATATGAGCTTGACTAGGTCTATATATTCGAAACAAGACTAACCACACAATTTTTTACTGATTTCATACAATTTGCATAAATTAAACTTGGTATACAACCGTATGGATTACAGTGTGTACTACTGCGTTTTCTACTAAAGCATCATATATATGATGATTACGCTGATGATGAATGATTCTGTGTCGAAGCCAAGTTTTTAAAATTTGCAGCGTGCTTAATTATGGTTATTAGGATATACCTAAGTACTATATACCTATCTACCAAGAAGAATATTACTATATGCAGTAGCCATTTCTTCTTGATTAGTCCGGCTCTACCACAACTGACACGATAACTTCTAATATGTGGAAATGTGGAGTAGGTATGCATTTATTAAGGAATAATCGCTAGTTTAAACAATCAGCTTGATGAATAATTAAGAAAACAGATTAAGTTATTCGATTCACGTACCTGTGATACATATTTTGGATCAATGTCTGCCAGCGCCATAGATCGGCGACCCATTCTTGGCGTAGTTTTTATCACTTCCACCATAGAGCCCGACATTCTGAACACCGAAGAAAAGTGTCTGTCCTTAACTTTGGAAGATTAACAACGGTGAGCTGCTAGCGACTGTAAATGCAATAAAGAAAAGAAAAAAAGGTTGATTAAAACTTGAAGCATTGAAAAAGCATAAAGTTATATTTGTCATTTCCTTATTCATTGACTTTCAAACAAAGACGCATAATAAAGCAATAAAAACAAAACAAAAGCATTTAAAGGTTGACTATTTTTTAGTTATGTCATACTTTGAAAATAGCAGCGACATTTCTTTTGCTTTTCTTTAGATTACAACGTTAAATCAGTGATGACCTGACATCTACGTACTACCGAAATCCCTCAAAAATCTATTAATATGATTGTCGGCTTTAAGCTCACGTAAAACTATATTTCTTATTAAGTAACAAAAATTGCAATAAAACGAATAATTTTAAGCAAGTGTGTTAAACATTTATTGCTTAATTTTAATCTAATTTCCTCTAAATTACCATTCAATTTTATTATGCATAAATCATTATAATAACTGCTGTACTTACATTTAGCAGACTCCTTTGGCTCTTCGTGATGAAAGCAACGTAGATTTCATTGAAAAGTTATTCCAACACATAAAATCACTTAAAAGCACGTACAAAAATGTTTAATACTGAAGTTAATTGCATTTGTTTGTTTTAGCTGCACTATTTTACAAATAAAAGCGTATGTTTTGTCTTCATCTTTACATTTCCAAAATCCAAATGAATTTCTTGAAACTTTTCATGATGATGATGATGCTTCAATTGCACTTGTATTCTCTTTCTTGGTCTCCATTTCCATATCTCTATGCGTCACGCTTTGTGCTTTTATTAATCAGCAATCGTTCGCGTATTCCCCGTCTTTTGTTAATGAACATGAACACACCGTGTATCACTCCGTAATTAGACTGGATTATTGTCCAAAAATCTCACTCACCGCTTTCAAGTTCTCTTATTGCAACAAACTTCCCAGCAATAATGTTCAAAAATGATTCATACTCAATTAGAATCAGCGTTTTTTGTGGCTACAAGTTTTATTGGAAGCACAGATAGCCAACATCTAGCTTGTCTTGTTGCTGCAAAAGTTCCACAGATTGAAATGACACATTCTGACATTGATGATGAGTACAACTTCTTGTTAAATCACATTTATGACTGTTTGAGAAACTTCCAAAAAAGAGCCACTCAACTTTTTTGGCACTGTTCAATAAAAAAGTTTTTGCACACTTAAAATCCACATTGTCATCCTCATATCATCACTCTTTCTTCCCATATTCCTTGAGATTGTTTGCTAGTTTTTTTTTGCGCACAAAAGCCTTTACTTCCTTTTTACAACAAAACATAAAGCCACAAGACAACCTAAATTTTCTTTTCTCCTCTCACTACTCAGCGTTCACCGCTACTCCCTCCACTTCAAATAATGAGTCATCCTCCATATTATTGTATATTAGCTATCCTCCATTATTCATTTGTATGTACTTCCATCTACCTCCTCAACATTATAATGCACTTGTACGGCTCACCTCCCTCAATTTTCTCCCGAGTTAATCATCCTCCCTTTTCCTTCCTTTCTCATTTCCTCTTGAGCACAATCTCTTTACACGAATACATTATCAAAATAGCTGCACAACCACAAAAATATTGCAATAATATATTCTAATATTCTTTGCTCACCACATCATCATACGTATAAAAGTTGTACAAAAGTGACTAATTTCAAATTAAGCACAGCACATATATAACAGCGTACCGTTGTTCTCTTTTATTGTCCTCACCACTACCACCGCGTCAAACTTAATTTGAAAATGTTAATGAACCACAACACCATATTACCGGCGGCAGTGCAAACACTCTCTCGGCAGTAATTATTCTATTTTTTAACGATAACAAACGCTGATTTACCACTTCCTCAATTCTTTCCGCTGTTGATGCTGGTGCTGATGCCTAAAAACCAATACAATATTTATTTCATTTATTACTTGTGACCGATAATCCATAAAGCAAATAGTCAAAGTCAACTGTCACTATCTGGTGAGCCAGGTATACAGAGAAAAAGACAATAGCAGCACTTGCACTTCAAATCAGAGTGCTGCTGCTGCGTAGTGTCATTTCCTATTACATTCTCCATTTATCTATTGTTCTCCGACAACAGCAAAATATACTAATACTCAGTGTCTGCTTATCTGCGTCTGCCATGATCCTTATCAGGAAGGGCACACACGGAGTAGTGCAGCAGTACAAACACAGACCAAAAGGAAACAAAGATAAATTGTTTATTGTGTTATTATAACAATTTTACTCACGTTACATAATAACACAAAAAAGTAACGATGCATGAAGATGCAGAGAGAAGAGAGAGATGTGGAAAAAAAGTCTTTAAAATATTATACTCTTCTTCTATCTCTTTCTGGCACTGGTGGTGGCAATGATGTTGATGTGATGATAATGCAGAGAGATGAGTGCACATATACGGATGATAAACCTATTTTGGCTTATGTGCTATTATCCATCTCAGGAAAAACCTCTCTTGTTGATCTTCTTTTTTGGAGGAACACACAGTCTCGTCTAACCGAGTAACTACTACTGGACTGGAAATGTGTCTAGCGTTTAGTACACACACTCTCTGCTGCTATTTCATTAGAATATTGCAGCAATTTAGTATTAGCGTTATTATTCCCGACTGTCTGTGTAGCAATAGTAAAAAGTCAAGTTTTTCGCTGCTGCTACACATACAGAGCACACGGCTCGTTTTCTTGATAAGAGAGTTGTCGGCTGCTGGTGCAACTACCAAGAAAATACTACTATTTTACCACCATCATCACACGAATACTACTACATGGCCATGGTACTAACTTTGTGCAAGTGGCAAAGTCTCTGGTTGATCTTGCTGAAAGTATTTTAACAATTTACTACTATTCCGTCCGACGACGGCTCACACGGCACACCAGAGAAAATGGAATATTTTTTTAATATGGAAAATATTATATCCGTTTCAGTACGACTACATAATAGAGGCACTGAGAGAGGCATAAGTTGCGCTGCTGAAAGAGGATGAAAATGCGAACCGGATACTGCATAAAAAAGTGGCATTCTCTCATTCTCTCTCTATCCGATCCTCCGTCTTCGTTGACTTCACTTCACCACCACCATTCTATAAATATAAAAATAATAATAAAAAGTTTTTCTACATCTGGATTCTGGATGTTATGTAGCCGTCGTAGTTAAGTAGGAAGGAAAGGATGCACACATTCTAAGTAGCAGCAAGCGACAACATTACTACCAGTAAAGTACTACGTGTTTGCTTGCGTGTGTGTGCACTCCTGCTAATGTATATATAATACTGCCGTATTACAATAAAAATGTAGAGAGAAGAAGTTGCAGTTAAAAACTTGTGTATGGAGTGGAGGTGTCTTCTCGCACTCTCTATTCTTCTCCGTTTTTCCTAAAGCTCGTGGTATTATGGTTAGCTTTTTGAGTGCTCCTTCTTACTTCCTATTTAAAATGCTAGGCAAGTCTCTCAAGTTTTGGTGGAATTGGTCTCTCTTGCGGAGAACACCAAGAGAAGAAAGAAAACTGCTTGCTAGAGTGAGAGAGCTCTCTGAAGAAAAGTAAAAAAGAAGAAAAGAAGATGAGAATATACGGATGATACAAAACTAGCCTTGCAAGTAACACAACCATCCATGTACCATTTTACGCAGCCAACGTAAAAAGTCATATTTTTTCAGCTGAAAAGCAAGTACTAGGTCTGTGCCTGTAAGCTCCAAACTTTTTTCTATATACCTTTGCCCGTGTTTCTGCTGTCTTGTCTTCCGTTACTACTTTGAAAGAATATGCAGTTGATGGCAAGAGACCGAGAGAGCTTTTAAAGGAAAAACAAAAAAAGGCTCGTATATTGCTATTGCTGCTGCTGTTGCAACAGTCAACTCGGAGAAAAATAGATATTCCGGTCTGGTATCCCTATGCATGCGTGTATATATTAAGACAAATGTAGAGGGTTTTTACGTACACAAAAAAGTCTGTAATAGTTGTGCCGTGTTGTGCATGGAGCACAAGGCAGAGCAATAATTTTTCTCCTCCGGTGAATTTGGCTTTTGGATCATGACACGACCAACAGCGCTCACCAGCAAAACACACGTTTATTCCAGAGAAGACAACTGGCAAAGTAGAGTGCAGCAGACTATCATCTCTCTTACTGCTGCAGCGCGTAATAGAGAAAAACGGAAACGACGACACAACAAACAGATAATGTTGATACAATATATCAAATGGGCGAGATAGATAATAAAAAATTTCTTTCGGATACACGATGAGAATGCTGATGCACTTTACAGCTTCCACTTCCTTTCCTTCCTTTTTCCCTCCTATGTGCTCGCGTTTTTTTCAAGGGCTCCGGCTCAATTTCTCATTCCGGATTCTTCCAACTGTCGTTCCAGTGCATTTCCCATCTCAATCACACAATCAGTTTCACTTTTTATTTTAAATGGGAGCAAATGCTACGGGCGCGTGAAGAAGAAGGGAAAAAATTCTTGCCGTAAAAGGCTTTTTACATTTTTTCCTTCTCAAAATAGCTATAATTAAATCCAAACCAAATGTTGTATGGATGGAAGAAGAGATTTTTATCTCTGGGGAATAAAAATGTGCCTGCTACACCCACTACTTTATACTACTGCAACAAATTATTAACGGAGTTTTTAGAAAAATTGGTTTACTATTTTCAAGGTCTTGTCCTCCTCCCTTTTAAAAATAAATAGTCTGCGTTTCTTGCCAAAAAGTTATGCTTATGATGCTGATGATAAGGTTTTCTGGGTACGTTAGTACTTTTTTATAATTTTCTAGATTCCCTTTTCATATCAGCATCACTCAACAGCACACATGCACTCAAACACACACACTTGCTCTCGTCATGTTATGAAGAATGATGATAAATGCCTAACAAGCCCTATCAGCAAAATGATGTGTTTGCACATCCACTAACTATCATACTATGACTATAATATACTCATTCTCTGCATACGCGCCCAGTAGACAGAAACAAACTGTTCTAAATTCACTTTTTATAAAAGCGTGCTCACATGAAGAAAAAAAATTCAATGTTACTTTTTATTGTTAAGAATCAGCCAGTCAAAAAAGTGCGCACCTTGTAAATAAGCATATACATATTTATGTATCACAGACATTCATATCATGTAGACAATGATGCACTGAAAATTTGAAATAAAGGTTGACTTTGACTTTACACTTTAACTGTTGGCAGCGTTGTTTACATACTGCAGTCATTCTCTAATACCAACAATGAAAGGATGGAGAGCTTATAAAAAAGGCTAAAAGTAGAGAAGCAAAAAGTACGCGGACGCTGATATGTAGATAGGTATACGCTGTACGTACAGACATATTAAAATGTTTGCAAGTTAAGCGCATTATTGGGTTTTTAACTGAGTGTTGTAATTGCAATGGGCTATAGGCTTTGCCACCAAAATAAGATAGTGTTGATGCTGCGGTATCCTCATCATTTTTCATCTGATGATCAACAATCCTATCAAGAAAGGATTGCTCTCAAGAAATAGGATGCTGCACACATATGCCAATGTGTCTACAAATTATATGCCTATCTATACCTATATATTCCTGTGTCCTTTCATGAATGAGAGAAATTTGCAAAAGTCATTAAAAATTGTTCTTACGTCTTATAGCATTCATTGGAGAAAACATTTGGTTCGAATTCGTGTTTGAAATAAACATGTAGACACAGTCATGAACTGAATATCATCATGATCATAAAAGATGATCTGCCACAGTCGCAGTCTATATAACTTATTATTTTTGTACTTTTCAACGTCTGTTTTGTGTGCTACTGACACTGCTTTTGGTGATGATGCCTATCATCAAATTGTAATTCTTGTAATATGCATAAAACGATAAAAGATATATTAGATGTGTAACTGCAAAAAGCACAGCAGCACCAAAAGATCCTCAGCAAAATCATATCAACATCAAAAAAGATAGAAGAGAGCTTCATTCATTTTTCAGAGCTTCTTGTGTACATTTTCTTGGCTTATTGCTTGTTATAATTCTCTACTGTTTTTTATCTGAATTACGCGGACAGAGAGAGAGAATGAAAAACAAGAAAATGAAAGGGCAATACTACTCGTTTTTCCCTAAAGACAAGAACACACACATAAGCAAACAAGTTACCAACATAGCCAAAGAACAAGAACGAAAAAGACAATGAGAGTCTAAGAAAGTCAAGTTAGGACACAGAACAAAAAAGCATTTTCACGAGTAACCGAACATTAAGAAAAAACGCCGAATAAAAAGCCTGTCTCTCTGTATTTATGGGTGCTGCGTGTTTGTATACATGTACAACAAAACAACGACAAAAATTTTAGCATCTATTCTCTTTGTAAATCTGCATTTTCGTTTGTCTGTTGTGTCCTTTACCACCAACTTATTCTCTCTCTGGCTCTTCTTGGCTTACCAGTTTTTTTTTTTCGCTGGTTACAACCGTCCAACAAAACTCAAATTACCTTATGTACACTCAAGATACAGAGTCCTAGTATCATTTTCTACTTATTAAGAAACAAGCAGCTTTTTGATAAGACTACTTATGCAGAACACATGCTGCTTGAGAACAATCTTTGACATGATACCTATGTACTACTATGCAAGCGCACAAAATGCCAAGTCAAAAAAGACAAAGATGCAGAATGCAGAGAGATGAGAAAGAAATTTTTGTGCAAAGCAGAAAACCTTATACGAATCTTTTTACTTGTGTGTGTGGCTGCAGATGGATGATAAAATTTGCTTTTGGATAAATTAAAAGTTTTACGTGTACCACAAAATCAAGAGCATTAAAGATTTAGATTTCTGATTTTGTATGTGTAAGGAGGAGACTTGATCATCATCAGCAAAAAAGGATCTTAAAAACGAGGGAGAATTATTCAGCCGAAAAGCCAGAGCGACATCAAATCAAGTAGTAAACAGCACATGATACGAGTACAAGATACGAGATTGAAATGATCATAATATTATTATGTATGGTACACGATTTAGCTTTCTTAGTACCAGTGCTCACCTCATCGCTGGTGCTACACACAAGATAAACCTGAAATGTTTTCAATTTTAAAATGCATAATATATTTATACGTATTTCTTGCTGCTACATATAGAGAACTTGTTGTATGGTGTATGGAGCTGGTGCTAAAGTGGCAAAAGATTGCTTCACTGCAGAGAGTTTCTTTTAGGCTTGTTGATTCCATTCTCGCACTTGAAGAAGGGTTAAGTTTCTTGGCTTCTGCATGTCTAGCAATAGACAAATGTATGGTAAAAACTAGAATGTTTTTGTCGTATAGATTTTTTATGCGTTTATACTAAAGCAAGCACTGCTCTAAAAAACCCTATATCTTATTTAACTTTAAGCATTACTAGTGTACACTTAATCCCTTTCACATGTTCAATCCTTAATGCCTGCATGCACAATACATGAAAATTAAAGTGTTTCTTTGCTCGTTGCGTCTTGCCATAATGTTTTTGTTGCTGGTCTTGCTAAACTTTTCTCATTTTCCGTCTGCTGCTGCACCCTTTTAGCTGTATGGTTAACCAAACTTTTTGCGTTACTTTTTATCTTCTACTCTTGCTTACAAGCTTTTAAAACAAACATGAAAGTTTACAATTTGCAGAGTTTTTAGCATCAATCTTCAGTTTGCTTTGTTGTTAGCTAGCTCTCTGAAAAAAGAAATTGATTTTGAATCAATTGCTTATTATGTCTCTATAGCTTGAGGATGACAACTGTAAACATTAATGAGTTGCATGTATTTTCACGCATGGTGTAATGAATCACGAGTAAAATGAAGGGATTTGTGTTTCGCAATGCAAAAACCTTTTGTTCTTAAGTACAGCTTCAAGCAATGTACACCTGTGTAGGACTATGTGAGCGGATCAAAATGATTAAAGTGACGATCGATCGATAGACTATATGGATACATTATATATTGTTGCAAATAAGCAATGATAACGATCTTATGATGACTAACCAAAAAAGTTTATGATATGGTTTAACGAATCGATGTTGTAGTCATCAAAGCTAAACCTGAGAAATGAGTTTTTTTTTGTTTTATGGTCGTGATGATGTCAAGGTGTGGTTCTCTTAATAAATGGTCTACTTTGATTGCGCTGAGTATGATCGAGATCACGTTTCGCAGATCTACACGATCAATCACTCATACAAGGCGTTTTGTAAATAGAGGCAACTAATTGAAAATTATTACGGAATTGATTAAAAGCGACATGAATTTCCCAATATAAAAAAGCAAATGTTTGTAGAATTTATCCCAAAAATGGGAGGACGCATTTCTACATTCTTTACCGCAAATATAAATTATCTTGACCAATAATTGCCTGTTGCACAAATCATAAATGAATACACGTACACAATAATAATAACTTGAATGTAAGTTTTAAAATACTTTTATTTTAATTTCTTATGAAATTCGCTGCAACAAGATCTAGTACTTGAAAAATCAAAAATGGTAATACTTTATGTTTTTGAGAACTAAAGAAAGAGAACTTATGCTCACATGAACCAAGTATCGAAACTACTACACACAGAGCATCAGCAAAAAGACAAACTTGTATTCTAACATCACATGATTATCATTCTAAAATAATTACGTGTAACATAATAATATTTATCTGTGGTCATTGAATAAAATACCGATAATCAATCATCATAAAACTCTTGTACATATATAACCGTAAAATATTCCTAACTCTGCTACAATTATCCAACCAAATATATATATAGCTAATTTGTACACTAAATACCATTCTCACTGGTATACTAAAACTTAGTTTTTATCCTCGCCTAAAACGGGAGCTAAACTCTTTTTAGAGGATTTTCTTTTACCTAAACTACATAATAATAAAGTATTTCTAAATTCCTTGTTTATACATCATATAATAGGTGATTTGTGATTGAATTAAACTAGAAAAAGTACTTTAGATAGAGAAATTCGTAATTGTTGTAAATTTAAGTATACCTGTATTTTACTTTTTACTTGTCACTGAAAGAAAAAAGTTTTTGGTATGTGATAATAAAACTCATTTTGACATAAAAACTGGTTAGCTCTCCCTTTCTCCCATTTCAACATCATTACTGTCCACATCATGCTCGCCATCGTAAAACTCATTGGGCGCATCTATCCTCTTGTCTTCTTCCAACTGATTGTTCCTCTCGTCCGGATTAAACTCTTCAATGTTTTCCAAGCTTAACGCGTCTGGAGGCACGTCCTGCATCTGAACACTGGGTGCGTGCTGAAGAGCCTGTGAAATAAAGTAATTTCGATTGGAATAAGCTCGTTTTGGAACATTTTATTTAAGCTATCATTAGGACATTTTTAAACAATATAGTTTGCAACGCACCTTTAGATTTTCGCAAACGTGTTTCACAATCAAATCTAAGTAGTGCTTTGGATTCCCATTATCCTGCCTAGACACCATTTCCGGATGGAGTGTAAAATCGGGAGCAAAGTACTCAAAGTATTCCGTGTAGGGCAACTCATTACTCACTGGTTCATCCACCAGTAACGAGGTCTCGTATGTCCAACATCTAGCCACATTTTTAAGAGTGTACCCACCTCCACCCAAGATCAGTAGTGGCACGTTAAGTTGCTTCACAAAGTTGACGCACTCTCCGTGACCTCTTGTAGTAAGGCTAAAGCAACCCAAGCGGTCATTTGCCAGGGAATCTGCACCACATTGTAAAACTATTGCTGTTGGTCGATAAAAATCCATAACACTTTGAATAACTGGTTTGAATATTTGCACATAGTTCTGGTCATCGATTCCTTCCTTCAAGGGTACGTTTAGTGAGTAGTAGCGACCACTCTCGGCCCCGATTTCGTACATGTCTCCCGTGCCAGGGAAAAAGTAGTTTCCGTACTTGTGAAAGGAAACGGTCATCACTCTATCGGTTAGGTAAAAGGCTTCTTGGACGCCATCCCCATGATGGATATCTATGTCAATGTAGAGCACTCTGGGATGGTACTTTAGCATCTCCAAAATGGCAATCACAATATCCTACAAAAATATGAGGAAGGCATAAAATCACATTTCATTCTCCAAGATTTAATTTTTGCAATGCAAAATTGCACTCTTTTAAAATTTACATTTATATAGCAGAATCCTGAAGCCTCAGTTTTCTTGGCGTGATGCAGCCCTCCCGACCAATTTATAGCAATATCCGAACATTCATTATTAATCTTCACCGCTCCTTCCAAAGAGGCTCCGGTGTACATTGAGCAGAATTCGAAAAGACCATCAAACACGGGACAGTCTTCCCCGACATTAAAGGAGCTTAGGCTTTTCGTAAAGCCTTGAATATTTTGTGGGGTCACGCGCTGTAAAAACTCCACATACTCATCCGAGTGAAAGCGACACATGTCATGGGCCGAGGCTCTGTATGGGCGATACACCTGCATTTTCTTGTACAACCCATAATTAAGGACTAGACTGTCTGTTACTGCTAGTCGGTGGGGTTTCATGGGGTGACCTGGTCCATAGTGGAAACATCCTACGTCGCTGTCATAAAAATAGGCGACCACCTTTTTCGAGCTGGACGTCATTTCGGTGGGGTTGGTTTCCCAAAGTCACAAATTGGTTTTTTGGTTCAAAATAGTTTTATTTTATTTTAGTTTGTGCTCTGACATGGTAAGTACATGGTGGCAAGTGTCAATTCAAAGTGGAAAGGTGTACACTCAATTGTAGGTCAGTTAACTCGGTTTGCTTTAATAGTTTTGTAGAGTGATTTTAGCATCGTGTTTTAGTTTTGTTTGTCAAACCACACACTCATATACAGTAGATATGGTTCCTTTTGACGGCTAAATTGAAGCTTTAATGAAAGAGTACTAATGGATAAACTCTATCAATTAGTAAAATAAATAAAAAACTTTTTTCCTGGAAATTAAAAATTATACGGTAAAAATACAAGTATTCCTTGCATCTAAGCTCTGAACTGGTAATATACTAAAAACTCGGCATTTGTATTGTGCGGCAGAATTTTAGGGGAAGCAAAATGGTCTTCTATGCTTCGGCTTTGTTCATGCAGCAGACTTTGGCTTTTGGCAGCTGAAAATGCTTTAGTTTCGTCGCATGCATGCCATGAAATTATCGTATGATTTAAAAACATAATGTATTCTTTAGAACTTTGTTATGCAATAAATAAGTTTTCAGACCAGATTGAAGGTGCTTGGGTTTTGTAAATTTATTTTTTTATTTTTTTACAAAATCATATATATTTTTTCATCATCATCATCAACAACAACAGTATAGTATAATATATATCATCATATATTATAATTTATTTTAATTACTTTACCATTTATCATATTTTCTTTTAAAACCATCAGCGTATTATGCATATCATTCTTGAATTGTATAGTAATTTACAGGTATAGGTAACATAGCATGTATAATAATTGTGTATCGAATCGTACATTAGTAGTTTTGATGAAATAATTTTTTTCGCTTTGTAAATTTTCTTCTCTCTCGATCATTCACTCTTTTTTTACATACTTTTGGAGATTCCAGCTGCCATATATAGTAATCATAATAATAAAATTGAATTTCTGTTGAGTTGTTGAGGTAAGTAACGGGCTTATACAATAATAAAGTACGCATTTATTTAGAGTATAGAGTAAACGTGTGTGTATAATATGTATATTGTATAGAGTTTTATACAATAACAATATATTTTAATTATGGAATATGTCTTTTTTAAAACGTCATAAAATGTAAGATAAGTATAGAGAGAGATAGATAGAGAGAGAAAGAGAATCAGGATATATCTGTTGTGTGTAGTAAAGAGGGGCATTCTGACACTTTCACGTTTTTTATCCATTGTCATTTTCAATCCACACCTGCCATTTTTCTTCTTCTAAAGACAGCAAAAAAGGTATAACATTCTGTCTACTAAATTATTATTGTAAATCAAGTGTATTACAACAAAAAAACTTTTCATAACACAATTTTTCATTCATGTATTTCTAGCGTAAAAGGTTTAATTAATTAATATGAGATAACAAGAGTAAAATAATTACATACATAAATATTGCTTTAAATATTACTGAGAGTAAAACAACAAAACTCTAAATTCCTGTCTGTAACAAGTAAAAAAGCGCATAATAATTCGTTCTAATCATTATTACCAGAGCATTCTTAAAATTCAGCTTTTAGTTGAATATTTAGGCAAATATCATCATCATCATTTACAAGTGATTTTATAGGATAAAAAGAGAGATTTGATGGAGCATTTTGTTTTCGATAAAAGTATATAGTATGCTATTTAGTTCACCTTTTTATCAGGAGGGATTTATTCTATTTTTGCATTGGTACATGCATTTTGTTGGGAAAAAGACAAATTATCGGAAAGTAGATCGAGCACGATATACGGTATTTAGTGTGTGATGAGGATCTATATACTTGTGTGGGTGGCGATGACAGAAGTTTTTTGTTTGGGTTTATATTCATCATCATGACAAAGAAGAGAAGGAGATCATTGTAACAATTTAATGGACACATATATTGTTTCTTATAATGTTGTGTGTATGCTTTTATATTTATTGAATGTAAAGTTTTTGTTGAACGAATGGGCATTCGAGCAACGGCAACAATGAGACGACAACATCATAGTTTTTTTTTCAAAACAGCATTTACAGCAGCACAGCCAGGCGTTCACAACAATGATCAAAAAAGTTAACTTTCACACATGTACTTACACACGGCATTTTTCAGCAAAAAACAAAAATATTTTTTTCCAGAGAGGAGATGAACAGAAAAAAACTTTGTCTTATTATCTCTCTTCTTTTTCTTGTATGTCATCAACTTGGCTAACAATTCTAACGTTAAAGTTATCTTTTTATATGCCTACATTTATGGTCATACACAGAAAACGGTATATACTTTTTAATGTAGCACACACAGAGTAAAACAACCCATGCTTTCGATTTCACAACGTTGTTTTCGAGGAGTCTTTAAAAGGTAAGGTTTATATAATGGGTTTACAAAGTGTTTTACTAAAACAATTATACGCATGTCCGGGATATATATACGCACGCTCAATCACACATTCAAAAACACTTTGACGATCATTTATTCTCGGTTTCTTGGTTTGAATTAAACTTTACTGGCTACATTTTCTATACTTTATAGTTTAGACGCTTAACAGTTATCATATTAAAAACTAAATCTAATGAAATGTACGAGTTGAGCCGTTTCAACTTGCAAAAATTCAACTATATACTTAAATCGTAAAAGTAATTGTTATAAATATCAATAAACCTAGAGTATACGTTATACATATATGTGTAGCAGTAAAATGAATGGCAACAAAATGGTTGACTTTTGTCCCAGAGACGATTTCAGTTTTTTTCCACAGAGAGGAAATGCATATTTTCACATTTTGCTTATCATTTCGCTCAACAACAATCTCAACAGCAAGCCTATAACGAATACATAAAATTTAAACGTTTCTAAGTTTTCATCCAATTCTGCTTAAGATTTTAGATAATTCTTTTAAAGACTTACCTGAGTAGTAGCAATGCTGCTTGGATGTATTATAAACGATGACTATGTATGTTTATGTATAATAATTTACACGATATTAAATTCGCTTTGAGTAAAAATCTGCATTTACCATAAAATGTTATATTACTTGTCATAATAAATAACTTTTTAAATATATTTTCCCCATAATATATTTTGTCTGTTTTTTTGTTTATTTCATTAATAATGATTTGATTTTTGGAAATTGATGAAAACTCTATAATATCGAATCTTTTATCTAACGCCGATGTAAAATCGAATTTTTCAAAAACTGATTTCATTTGACAAACACGGTGAGAAAAGGAGAAAAATACATTTAGAATGAGCTTCATTCATATTTTCATACTTTTTCCTGCATTTTTATCAATATGGCTAGCTGCTAGCTAAAAATTGTACGAATGACGAATATTTTATGTAGATATAAAGAACTACACGACATAATATCCTGCTTATAATTTAATAACACACGAACGATATTGTTTTCTTCTTCTTTCTAGATGAGAGTGTACAATTGTAGTAGTATCTTTTTTGAAAAGGAGATTATTATATATCGATATTGTTTTTATATGATTTTTTAAATAATTTAAACTTGTAGTAAAAATTTGTTGTTCCTTCCAAAATGTTGTCCGTTTTTTTTCAAGTTAAAAAGAAATGTTCAATTCAAATTGACCGTAGTAGTAGTTATCTATAAGTTATATATGTTATTGTTTGTTTAGAAGCCTTCCACAAAGCCATAAGCCTCAAGGGAGGACATGGTGACGTAGAACAGCCAAAGACACACAAACAGAATGCTGGTAGGAATCTTGGTCTTTCTTGGCCCACCCAACTCACCACCTCCAAACTGTGGCAGACGTCTCAGCAACATGACAAGAATTGCAACACCCGCACAGGAACAGAACAAGAAGACGGAGTATCCCAAGCTGTGGAACACAGAAAAGAAAAGATTTTATATGAAGACATTTCTTTTTTAGCAAGTTGACATATGTCAATATTGACAGTTGTTACCTTCCGGGATCGACATTGAACTTGCCACACACGTAGTTTGGTCTGTCAACGCAGCCGGTCAAATCCTCCATGTATTCATGATAGAAAGCGGCAATGGTCCAAGCGATACCAATACCCAAGAAGACATTGACAGCGTTACTGCCCGTTACGTTACCCACAGAGGCATCAGCATACTCATCCTGGATGGCTGCGACTTTGCTGGCAAATGTATCTGTTTTGTTCGTTGTGAATGCGCGAATATAAAAAATGCAACATGTCATTATTTCCTGTCATGCCAATCATACATACACATACATAGCGCATATCATATAGTTCTTTTTGTAGAATATATAGATATTATGGCGTTCTTTTTTCTAAAGACTACGCTTTTCGCCAGAAAATAAAAGCAATAATAAAACAGCCAGTTTAAAGCTTTCTATTGGTTTCATCGCGCGTAAAAAGTTGGAAAGCAGGTCACTAAGAATTTCGAAGGCTTCAAAGCACAAAAGTAAAAGTGGAAAGCAGAGAAAGGAAATGGAGATATATATATTTACGTCAGGGATAAATTCATCAAAAAATCAATGACCAATCATATATTTTTACACATCGCACACAGGGCAAATTAGTATAGCTCTTAAAATAGTAATGTTTTTTCTCATTTAGTTATATACATACTTATGTACAAAGTATTTTTGAAACACACACACACATCAATACACTTACGAGTAGGTGTAAAGTTACTTTTTAATGATGCCAGCAGCAAGACGATGATAATAGGTATAGTTTATCCTACGTATATGTAACGTTTTATAAAGGGATTTTTTTTATTATTTTTAGCAGTAGCAGTCATCATGCCATGCCACACAGTTCTAGTATATAAAAATATAGTTAAAATATAGATAGTTATTATACATACATACCTATATGAAGGAATTCCAGTTTCATATTTTATAATACATAATTATTTTTGTGATTAAGTCCTTAAATTATCATACTTGCCAAAAAGTTGAGTATTTTATGCGAAGAGTGGATTGCTTTATTGCTTGCAAATTGCAGGCAGAGAGTGAAAGATGATCATCAGAATATAATTCTGTTGTTAGTCAGGGTTTTGGTAATGTAACTTTTAAGTTTTAAAAGTTTAAGGTTTTGTACATGATAATACTGTAATGTTTTATACTTCTTGGTTTTACACTCTCCTTTCTAATTGTGTGAAGTAGTTCCGTGTCGTGAATATGAACGTGTTTTTCTATAGGTAGTCTGTGTAGGCTACAAGGGTGTGATGCGGAAAAGTGAAAACAGCAAAACAAGGTAAAGTTACTCAACAGGAGAAAGGGAAGGCAAAAGTGACAATTTTACTTTTCCGGTGTTGCTCGCAATTTTGCCGGGTAGAGGAGAAGGAAGATAAGTAGACCGGATTGTGTGTTAGGTAACTTGGAGGAAAACTGCACTACACATTATAACTATATTTCAGGAATTATACAGAAATTATACAGGTTGGCTGAGTGTGTGCTGTTGGAGAGAAAACCTTGTGCTTGTTTCCTCATCACCAGTGTTTCGCCATCATCAAGAATTTCTGTTTATGTATCAACTTGATAATGGATTGAGCGAGTGCTAAAAGGAAAGAGTGAGTGAGAGAGATTGCAAGTGAGTACTACTACATTTTATAACACTTAAAATGACTGTGCATAAGAGTAGCAAAGTGATAAAAAGAGATAAAGGTGAAGATAAATATTATGGATGAATACTAATAAACGCGAGTTGTTTTAGTCCTTGAAGTTTTTAATGGTCTTCTGTGTTATCCTCTCTGCTTAAGAGCCTGATGAAGACCGTAAATGAAATGTGAATGGAATGACTACATACATTTTGCATGTACACATTTTAGCAGAGCTACTCAGGAAGTGCTCATCGTTTCTCCCGTTTCCAAAAAATATATAATGTGTAGTATAAAACTATAGCGCGTGAACAAGTCACCGTGCCCGGTGATTTTCCGGAGGAAGATGATAATTATGACAATAATGATCAAGATGCAGAGGTCACATGTCATCATCAACGCAAGAGAGTTTAACAACTTGTTTACTAAGGTTATCATCAAGATCATTAGAACCTCCGCCAGCATCATCGTCATCATTATCATCAATAAATAAATAAACACATAACGACAGCGAAAAAGAGTAGCGAGTAGATGCGGCGTGTAAAATGTGAACCATTATCGTTTTCTTGTATTATAGCTTTATGTAATGGTTTTAACGGCATGTTTTTCTAGAATATAAGCTACTGTGTGCTACACACAATGCAATGCAAGACTTTTTTTTATATATATTTAAAAACACAGACACAAACACTAGTGCTATCATAAACAAGAACAAAATACTTACTTTGTCATCTTTCTCTCTATAAACTATCAGCACAGCGAACAAGAGTTTTTAAGTGTGTTTTTGCAAAAATCGGTGCAGCAAAAAACGGCAGACGTGTTGATTATTATTATAAAACGAGCTTCTAAATTCTCTACAACGTGACACTACACTATAATGTGTACTATGAAATAAGAGAGAGTGAAGGGAAGGTATATATTATCATTATCGTACTTTAAGATAAGTATCAACATTTTAACACCCTTTCCAAACAACTTTCACCATTCAGTGTTCCGGTGTCGGATGAACTACTTTTTTGCTATTCTAAGAGTAAGGAGGGTGAATGGTGGAACGACAGTTTGGTGCAGACACAAATTCTACTTTGTACTACTTTGCATGTTACTATCTATCCCATATTCACTTTCTACTTGACTTAATTTACCACACAAAAATATCAATTCATAGAGAGAGCTACATTCTACGGTTTATACAAGAACAAACACTATTACTACGAAACATAATGGCAATGTGGGTACACATATATACGTTTCTATACTACAACCACTAACTGTAGTAATACACTTTATTCTCAAAACGAGTCCATTGAGAATTAATAAAAGTGAAAAGCTGGTAGACTGCAAAATGGAGAAGATAAAGGGAAAATGCTCAGTCTTATTATGAGAGAGCATAAACATTGAGAAAGTGAACTGTGAAAAAGGAAACTCCAAAAATGACTATTTTGAATTTTCTAACATTTTGTGTAATAAACTGGGTTATATGAATAGACTGGACAATTGTTTTTAAAAACTTGAAAAAATAAAGCAGAAAAAATGCTCACGCTTTGGCTAGACTGACACGAGAAAATTGAAACGTTAAACCCATTTATTATGGCCATTGAAAAAGCTGCATTTTTAATAAAGGCAGCAACTATGTTATGGTTGAGTCTAAAAAGTAGTTTTTGAGGTAGTAATTCTGCTTTTCAGAATGTTGGAAAAACTCGTACTTTTATAAAATGTTATATACGTTTTTTGGTATATGCGCGCAAAAATATTATTAATTCCTAAAAGTATTTTTGGTATTCTCTACAAACTACTGCAGCACAAAAAATTATTTCAAAGATAGCACATTGCTTTGTCGAACGTCTTATTATACGACAGGTGCTTATTTCACTCTCGCAATTCTGTTTTCTACTACAGTCGTGTTTTTTCATAGTTTTTACCTGGCACACTGGTACCCAATGCGACAAAACCAATGGCTGTGACGGTATCTTTTAGGCCAATAGTGCAACCCAGATGGGATGCCAAATCTCCGATCACCGCAGTCAGGCAACCAATCATAAAGATTGATATGACGAAGGTTACATAACCATCCATAATATCTGGACATAACATAACACACCAAAAACATTGTACTATATCCGACAAATGTCACACAATCACACATTTCAACATAAGTTGCCACATTCAAAACGACCTGGTGCCACCTGGGATGACATGATGAACATTTTTAAGCCTCACTGAGCCATAGATTAGAGATAAAGACTTACCCAAATGATTTTAAATTCTGAAATATTTACTTGCCTATCCCACCGAACAAGAAAATGCTTTCACCGTCACAACTGTGTCGTGTGAGAAGTCACAGATGAACTATACGATAAACATTTGTCTATATGGGATGATGTATGCGTGCTGACATCCTTAACTGACTGCCACAATAACAGATAGATTGAGTACACAATGACAGGGATACCATTTTATAATGTTATCAATATGCAAATTACCAATAATTAAGCACTGCGCGGTAAAAGAGTTGTCACTCAACCTGTGTGTAGCATTCCCATTCCAATGTGCCAACTTTACCAGAACTTTTAATTTGACCAATTTAGGAGCTTTCACTACGCCTCTGTGTGGTGTATTTTTACTCTAGTTTTTAAATTGCTTAAATTTTTACGTTCTCAATAAATAGTACCAAACAACTTTGAATTTATATAGCATTAACATAACACAAGGGATTATTAAATAGGTGAAATAGTGCGTGTGAGAAATCATAAATAATTTCTTTGCATTCAACAGTGTTATGTTAAAGAATATATTACTATGATTAAAACGAAGAAGGGAACATAAACTTTTAAATTTTGAAGGAAAAATTCAATAAAAACGCATTTACAGCGTGCGTGCAGATTTAAAATAACTGGCAAAACACTTAAGTGAGCAGGCGCTTTATAAAATCGACGAAATTTCTTGAGTGTGCAACCTCAAATCAAACCAACATTATCAAAAGATTTGTGTGAAAACTTTGAAACATAAATAATGTAAATGAAATATGTAACCATTTTTGTAAAATCTGTCGGTTTTCATAAATTGCACATTTTTTATACATTTTCTCAAAATAGCAGGCAATTAGAAAAGAATAAACAGACAAAGAGAAAGATAAGTGCAAGAAAGAGAGTAAAAGGGAGGAATATAGCAGTATAAAAACTTGATTTGCTTTGAGAGCCTGCTTTTCGTAAAATTTTATAATTTGAAAAAAACTGAAAATTTTTGTTTTCGTTTTTTGTTCATTCATTTTCATGTTGTTGTTGAGTGTAGTTTACCTGGAATACTAGTTCCGAGAGCTACAAAAGCGATGGCTGTAACAGAGTCTTTGAGCCCGACAGTGCAACCCAAATGTGAGGCAAGATCACCAATAACCGCCGTGAGAACTCCAATACCAAGAATTGAGACTACGAATGCTACGTATCCATTTGCAATGTCTGTTGTGAGTAGTGTGATTTAGATACACACATGCCGTGCGAAAAATACAGAAGAAGAAACAGTTCAAAAATACATACATGGGATTTTCATATTCAAATTGCATCATGCTCAACATCCTGCTATATAGTTTTCATATACAACCAAAAAATCTGATCATCACATCATTATAAATTTTATCCCACGAAGAGACCAACAAGCCAGAGAGAGAGTGTTTCTTCTTTCATCTCATCATCATGATCACCACTATCACAAGAGAATACTGCACAGAAGACACGTGGTCCCCACCAACAAAAACCTGTTCTATTTTTACCTCACTTTATCATCTGGCTACAAAGTTCTAAAAGAGCATCACATCATCATACCTAGCTAAACAGTGGCACGATAAATATATACGGGGAAAGATTTAGATGAGACCTTGCATTATTAAAATAACATGAGTTTTTATAAAAATACACATCATCATGAATGTTTCATAGATAGAGCATTATTATATGAGGTGATTTTTTGTATGAGAAACAGAGGCAAATTAATCATGGCAATGATGATAGGTGTGTGCATGTGGTGCGGGCTATTTTCTTCACCCAGCAGCCACAAAGCACTTTCCTTATCTTCATTTTATACGCAAGTACGAAACAAGTATGTCTACCTGTAGGAGGCACACAAGCAAAGATGATTTTCCAAAAGATGGTCAGGAAGTGCATGACGTAGTCACCACAGCTTGGCACTTTCTCTTCACCTTCTTCGCCCTCTTCGTCACCACCTTCATCTTCGTCACCTGTGGATAACGTAAACAGTGAGAGATGGAATGAAGAGAGGGAATCAAGTTGTTGATAACAGAATTATTGACGAGTTTGATGAATGAAAACAAGTGGAATTTTTTCTTCTTTGGAATACACTTTCTGCGGCTTACCTGCGGCGACTGTAATAGCCTCAATGAATTGTTCCTTCCATGAGGAGGTTCCAACGTGCAGGGAAGCATTGGCTCGTTGCAGCAATTTGTCAACAGTGTTCTATTTGTAGCAAGCAATGTATAAAAATAGCAAAATGCCAAATTGCCATTTTAATTAAAATTAAAAGTTTTTTCTTTCTGAAGCAAGGAATAGAGAGCAAAGAGAATTAATTATTTTACCTTGAATTCCTTGCTCTCATGCACACGGATTTGGCATCTATCACCATCACCTAATTTGGGTAAACCTTGAATGGCGATCTTTTCGTCTTCTGTCAGTTGTGACTCATCCTTATCCTTCAGTGCCAATGCCGCTCCTTGTTCATCCGTAGCTGTTTGCAGACATATTTTTTATTATCAGAGTCAGGAGGCAAAGGAGAGATGCAGAAGATCACAATCGATGACGACGACGAGCACGATGATGATGTTGACAAGGGCGTAACCAAACACAAAACAAAAAGATGGTCAAACGTTATCTCACTTTAAAGAAACCACACATAAAATCTATATATACTCATTTTATTGTAGTTTTCAATGAAACGAAAAAAAGAAAAGAAAAACGGAAAAATGTATGTGTTATTTTAGACACATTGCGCCTACTTCACAAATAGATAGAATTTTAGGTACAGAAAAAGCTGCAATATGTATAATTATCAATAAAGTATATATACACAGAACATTTACATCCCTTTCCTCTATTCAAGATTCAACGTATTTCACATTTATATATAATACACAGGTAATAATCATACACGATGCCTTTCAGTTTTTAGTAAAAACTTTTCGCGTTTGTTAATAACATGTATACATATATACTATACATAGAAAGAGAGAGAATACAGAGAGAAAAACAGATTGTGAAACGAAATAAACTGACGAGCTAACGAAGAAGTATAAGTAAAAAGTAGTGAAAGTAGTGATTAAAAGATGGTATTTCAGGTGAGTGAAAAAAATATTACGATATATAAGAGAGAATAACAAATGCACATACATAGAAAAAAGTTGGAATAACAAATAGTAAATATATGCATAGTTTAAAACATTTACATACATATATACATAAAAAAGTACATATATAGATTATATACAAAATATTTACATATTAGAAAAGGATTTTAAAGTTTACAGGTTAGGAAAAGGGCGGAAGTTTGGCTGGTAATAATAT
Organism: Entomobrya proxima; assembly: GCA_029691765.1. Taxonomy (NCBI): domain Eukaryota; kingdom Metazoa; phylum Arthropoda; class Collembola; order Entomobryomorpha; family Entomobryidae; genus Entomobrya; species Entomobrya proxima. The sequence continues at coordinate 35,736,694 of CM056171.1, read as the reverse complement.
ATAGGTGCTGCTGATGCGTACAAATAATGGAAAAAGGTATTTTTCTACTGGGTGGAGAGAAAGTGGGAGAGAATAAAGTTTTGCTTATTTGTGGATGAAAAAGGTGATGAAAATTTTTTGTGAATAAACATATAGCTATTATTGCTATATTTAGCTTTGGCAGGTGACACATACGTAAAAAATTTAAATAGAAAGAGAAAAACGGATAATATATAGAAAGATAGAAAGTTTGTGTGTAAACACACGAAAAAAAGTTTTGGTGGTTTGGTATTTTTGTGGTTTATTGCTTAAAAATTGGAGAGAGAGTGTGAATAGGTCGCAGGGGAGCAAAATAAGAAAGACACAGGGCTATGTATATACGCTGTTACCTCAGGAGAAAGTGATGTGAGCATAATATAAGTACATCTCAGGCACAAGAAACAAGAGTGTAATAAATTTTACAGTTAGCTGACCAATCTTATTTGGTGATACACGGAGGAAAAGAAGAGGTCCACAACTACAGCAAAAAGGTTGCTTTTACATATACACGGTTTTTATTGCAGTGGAGGAACAACCGACGCGTTTACGCTGGTGAACATTTAATTTTATATAGGATTTAATAATTGCCTCTGCTGATATAGAATGCGTGGGTGGGTCAATTTGTAGAGGGTGTACTTTTAAAGACAAACAACAACACTGTAACAACAACAAATCAAACATGAAAAGTAATAAAAATGGAACGATACAATAAAAGGTGGCTGGTTTACTTTTACTTTTTTTAGATATGCCGGGAGAAAGGTGGAAAAATCTCATTACAACAACAACACGACTATGTAATATATAGTACACCTGTCCATCTTCTTATATATTAAGTTTAACTTGCACCTGAAATCATCAATCTAAAACACACTGAAACCTGGCAGCTGTTGCGAGAGAGAAAGTGTCAGTGTCAGTAACCGTCTTCCTTTCACTCAATTATAAGGGTCTACCGCATTTAAGGAAAAGGTTTTTTTGTCTTGCTGTCTTTTGTCATTTTGATAGTAGACTGGTAACGGATTTTATAGTGCAAAGCAGAGGGCACAACACTTTATTGCAAAATAGTACATTTATATTTACTCCATAATATCTAGCTATTGATATATTTGTACAATGATTTAGAAAAGAAAAGCTATGAGCACAGCTGTTGCAATTGGCAAATCTAGAGAATAATTAACAGTAATGTTACCGCAAATAGTTAATACAATAAGTCATTTTGCTTTTTGTGACGGCATTGCATTGGCTTTGGCAATATATATTTATAGCGCAGAGCAGCGATGACACAAGCATAAATATTGACTTAATGTGTTCTTGGTGTTAGTCACAAAAACCACATTTTTGTTTACTTCTATGTACACTTGTATTAGCTTTTTTATGTACATTACAAACAAGGAGAATAGCTGTAAAAATAAAATGTAAATAAAGTTTTTTAAAAGATTAAAAGGGACAAAGAGAAGTTTTTTGCGTGAAAGACATATATTGCTTGCGTTTTTTTCTGTGAGAGAGGTCGAAACTTTGCTCTGTCTCGGATCCATCTGAGGAGCTCAGAAAGTAAAATAAATAAGAATGAAAAACGTCATCATCATCATCATTTTCAATGTTCAAAGGATATGACCATTTTGTGCAAAAATGCTTGCTTTTCTTTTGTTTTCCTTTCTGCTGCTGTGAAAATAACAAGGAAAGGTCGTACTAAGCAAATTGACTAGAAAAAATGCATCCCATTGCAATTATTATGCAACATGGAGAGTGCAGAGAGAAAGAAATACGAATATGTGAACTTTTTTTCTTTTGCAATAAATAAACACATTGTGTTGATTTATACGGACGGAAACGACACAAAATTTACAACAGGACTTATACATGTTTTTACGTTGACCGTGCACTGTTGCTTTTTATATTATTTTTAGCGAGGTTTTTAGTACAGAAAAAGTTTTTATAGGTATAGTATTGGTGCTGTGGTTTGGTATAGTGGTAGTGTTTGGTAGAGAAAAACGATCATGGGAATTGCAGTTTTCGTTCTTTTTTTGCATTGTGTTGCACTTTCTCAGTTATTGCTGATCTCAAGGGAAATTTAAGAAAAATGGGTTGTTTGGGGTTGCGTCTTTTTGAAAGAGAAGTGTTCTGTATCTTCTGTTTTTATAAGATAGGTATAAAATTTTGTGATTATTATGGTGTGTTTATATACAGTGACAGTATAGTATACATGTTATATATATTTATAGCTATATGTACAAGCATTATATATATTCTCTGCTTGCTTTTTATTACCTGTAGAATTATTATTATTATTACGGATACCTTAAACTTTATGAATTTCCTTTTTAGTAAGAAAAAATCTAGGCAAAAATATATTGCTACAATTCTACACGCTAGACTACGCAACCCACAAAAATTCCCTTTCCGGTTAGTATTATAATATAAAGTAGTATAAAATTATTAGTCTTTTGTGTACACTACTAGTAGAGAAAACACCAAGGTCGATGGGAAATCCCTTAGTGCCTCCCCGCTACTATTGTATGCTCAAACTAGTAAACTACGTTTTTCTGCTAAAAGTACTGAATGCAGTTATTTTTTTATTTGTACTTTCCTTTTATACGTGAAAAGTGTGAATACACAAGATTCACATGACGTCTCTGTGTGCATGTTTATAGGTCGTTTGCGGTTTTTCCGTTTCCTGTTTGGCGTATTTTGTTAGTAAGATGGACTAGTATATAAAGACTATTTAGAAAGAGTTGTTGCTATTCTAGAGTAATTGCAGGTATTTCTTTAAATCGAAAACGGTAAACTCGGTAAAAGAAAGAAAATACTGGAAATACTTCAATTATAATATCAAATATGTATACTTATAAATAACTACAAAAACAATCATCATGAAAAGTTAACCCTTTATGTATAATGATCGTATCATTACCATAACCAGAAACTACCAGTATTCTACTGCACTAATCTGTATTTCCTCGGATGCAGCAGGATATATAAACTAGAAATGAAATGCTCAAACAACGCACACCCGAACAACTAGTAAATACTTTTTATAGAGCCAGTCATATCAACTCGCAATGCTTGCATTGTCCTTTCAAATCAAATTAACCAACTTCTACCAAGGCAAACAGACAGGCTGTGAAACTCTGCTTCTATCTATTATAATATCGTTTAATATTTACTGCAAATTGCAAACCTACTTATATTTACAGTCCGGGATAAAAAGGGCAGAGGAAAGATAAGAATAATATATTTACTGAGCAATAATTTACACTAGATTTGTATAAAAAAAAGTACAGTTAACTTACAACTTTACATCTCCGTCAAAAAGTCAAGCGTATTTGTGCAACAGCCGTGTGTGACTTTCATTTTCAGAACCTATATTTTACGTTCGCATACGCGCTAAATCAGATAGTCAAAAAGTTTTCATAGGATCGCCTTTCCTTTTTAAGTTTGTAAAAAATAGACTTTTAGTCTTTTTATCAACAAGATGTACCAACACAACCACAAAAGTGATTTTTAGAACAAAACTACTAAAAAAATTCTACTTTTTGTCACACGTTGTGCGTTCATATATTAAAAATTAATTGGTTTAACTTTTCTCTGCGTAACTGCGAGTTTTTAAGTCTTGTGTTATGTTCTTTTCTCCCTATACATTATTCAACTATTTATATAAATTCTACAGTCATCATATAACACATAAATTGCACTTAATTAGAAAAGAAAAAACTCAAAATATTCGCTTTTGTCTGAGAATTCTAAGAAAGAAAACTGTTCTAAGAGAGAGAAAGTATAAAAATGATAGGAGTAAACTTAAACCTTCTTTTCGAGAGGCTTTGTCCTGGGCATGGGGTTCGGATTCAGAAGATGCAACAACCGGTTCAGGATCATCCTTTTTCATTCAATCAAGATCAGAGAGAATGATAGACAGAGAGAGAGAGAAGAAGGGATTGAGAGAGTTTTTTTGTTCAGTTCAGATCAGAGAGAGAGACAATCCAAAAAAGACAAGAGATTTTTTTCAGATCACCAGATTCAACGGAAGAGAAGAAGTATATTTTTTTCGCTTTGGATTTATAAAATTGCTCGTGTTGTGTCACAAAAATTTGAAACACGATTTGGGATCATAGAGAAAAGGAGGAGAAGAGAAATCCAGGAGAAAAAACGTTTGATTTAACAGGACTACTACAAGATTTCAAAGAGAAAACTTTGAAAGAAAACCGTTTCTTTAGGAAGTGGGCTTTCCAAAGGAAGTGAAAAGGTGTGTAATGGAAAGAGTGTTCTATAATGAATTGAAAGGAAAGGAACAGGTAGGTGGTGAGGATAAATTCTATACTAAACTATTATATGGGATGAATGGGCGGTAAAAATGATAAACTTATAACCAACTATAATGACAACTAAAAAATAATGAATTGGGTGAAGACATCAAGAGATTACATGAGAAAGAGAGAGAAATGCGAACAACAATATTGTGTTATTGTTACGACTTGTTGGACAAGATAATACTTCTCTTTTCAAGACAGTTCCTAAAAAAGAGAAAAACTACTAAAAAATATATATCTACTTGGAAAAAATTAACCAGAAGGTGAAACTGGTAACTTGTTTATCATCCAACAAACAATTATCACCATCATAACATTAAACAATACTACACCTGCTGTGCACATTCAATTATTATGTTTCCAGAAAAAAACTAGATAGTACTTTAACTAAAGACCAGAGAAAGAGAAAAAGAAAGTAATAGTAAGACAGAGAGAAAGAGAGAATACCCGATTATTACATTATAACAACAACCTGCAATTACCACTGACTAAAGAGAGTATTTGTACGGGTTACGTATTAAAATTATAATAGTTTGTTTTTAGTTGACTACGAATTACAAAAAATAATACTATTTACACAGACGACTAATAAAATATGTCAAAATGCTTCCTGCATGTCACGTTCACGTTTCATTCATTTGTGGGAACATAGACAATCAAGTAAACACACATAATTCAAAGACAATTACTATTATCATTCCGTAATCCTTTGTCATAATGCAATTATCTGAGAAATGCAAAGTATAGGGTATATATATAAAGACAAAAGAGAAAGATAGAAAGAGAAAATATGGACATTTACTACTTTCATTCAATCAATAACATTGATATGTCCACACACGACATAACATATAGATAAAATGCTTCAAAAATGCGCGCAAATGCTTTTTTACCGTACACGGACGAATATTTAACGTATAAAAAAGTAAACGAACCAAAAGGAAAAACATTAATTACGCCTTTTTGCATTCAATTTACCAGACATAAAGGAAGCACTAAAAAATTCTGTTTCTTGTAACCATTCAACAAAACAGAAAACAAGTTGGCACGTGTGTGTATTTTCATCTCGGAAATCATTTATGGATCATTTCCAGTTTAACTTGTTGTAATAATAATTCAAAATAAGATATAATGATAACAAACACGATTTCAATACTGACTTAAACCGTTTATAAAGAAATGAATGAAGTGTGAATGAGTGAACAAGAAAGTAGTATATAAACGAGACTTGTTCCAGATAAACGAAAAAAATGAATGAATAAATATAAAGCTTTTGGTGAATATTGTGGCACTTACTGTGATGGTTTCATTCAATCAAGGCAAGAGAGAGAGACAGAGAGTGTGTGTGAGAGAGACAGACGCAGATTTGTTTTTAGCGAGACAAAGAATTTTTTCATTCATTCATTCATTTGAAGATAGAGTGAAAGTAGTGATGGCAGTGGTAGTAGAGAGAGAGAAATAGAGAAAAAGTGAGCGAGTAAAGTAGTGACAAAAAGAGAGTTATTTTTTGGTTGAGTCAGGTGATGGTTGTGAAAGTATAGTGGTGGTGATAGTGGTGGGTGCAAATATATAAACGATTGGTTGGTTTTTTGAAAAAAGAAAGTCGAATTTGTCGTTGTTTTGTGAGATGGTTTTGTAAGGTATTTTTGTGGTGGTTTAAAATAAAATAAAAATAAAAATATAGTATGGTGACAGTAAGTAGTTTAGATAATCAAGGGGAAATGTTGGTAGTTAAGTAGAGTAGTAGTAGTAGCGAGATTTGAGATTTGATTGGATTTTTTGATTTTGGGCAGTTAGAAAGTTTTGTGTCATCATCGTCATTTTTTAAATATTGAGATTCATCACATCATCATCACAACGCGGATATATATTTTTTGCACGGTCAGCAGGAGAATGTGTGTAGAAAGTAGTGGAAAGTAGTCGAAGATCAGAGAGAGTAGTAGCGAGTTTTGATGACGATTGGCGAACGAGAGAGCGATCAGAGCGAGAGTGAGATCAGATCAGACAGACAGAGAGAGATGTAGTTGGATTCGAGCAGAGAAAAAATATGGAACCACAGTGAAAAAGAAACAAAAAATTAGATTTTTCATATAAAATCATTAAACAATCATATTATCAATCAATATTAAAATATAGCATTAAATGTTACACAATAATCATAAATTCATTTTGTGATCACGCATATCAGCATATCATCATGTTCATTCAAAGTTGCACTTTTCAAAGATCCTTTTTTATTTAAAATATATACTTTGTGTCAACTTGGTGAATGAATCAATTTTACTTGATAGGTACTTAAGTTTTTTTTTCTTGGTGAGACTATTCGATTTAGATTCGGCCTCCTCCCACAGGAAGAATACTAGTTGTAGTAAATGGGGTAATTTGATAAAGTCACGGAGTTATCAAAATGCGTCATTGAAGGAATGAAAAACACAATTAATTAGATTGTAATTTAATTCCACTCGGTTTTTTCGGTTGTTTTATGTTTTGGGGGAAAATATGGGCATATTGTTTTATAAAACGACACGACACAAAGAAAGCACCAACAAATTAAAGAGTGTATATTTGTTTGAAAAAGAAAAGTAAGAAATAGCTTTGATGATCGCAGACGACACAAAGAGTAGCGATTATAATAAGATTAAGATTATTATATAAAAAGGAGGATAAATACGGACATAAAAATTACGAAAAATTAGAAAAATCATAGTTTTTTTGCTGAGGTGTCCTAAATTGAAGTATTGGGTAGGTACACTTAAAAGTTCCACCGTAGCTTTGGTTTATATAGCTAAAAATGTATAATACGTAATAAGTATGAATATTTTACTGAATAAAATTATACCAAAACTGAAAGGTTTTTTTGGTCCCGTAATAAAAATACGTTATAAAAATCAAAAGTTTTTTTTAAACAGCACGTCTTCAAGGCTGATTTTAGCCGCAAATTTAAAAGCATCTTTTTGCATTGCATCTTATCTTATATATCCTCCTTAATTACAAGTTTTAAGGTGCTTATCATAAAAAATATGAAATAAAACTACTTGTCAAATGAAAAATAGGGAAATTGAATATTAGTGGCATATTTTTAATTTATTTCAGGTTATAAAGTTTCCTGTTCTTCTTTGAATGTGTGAAAGTGCTTTTAAAATTTTCAAATAAAAAGTCAATCTGCCAGAGAGTTTCTTTTAAAAAATAGTGAGCAATTCATTTGCGGCAGCGGCGGTTTGTGTGTTGTTGGTGAAAACGGTTAAGTATTGAATTTCACATCATAACTTTCATAAAGCAAAAAATAGTTTGGAAAATAAAAAAAGCTCAAGATCAGTAGTGTTTGAATTCATTTTGGTTATTTTTGAGTGCACTGCATAACAGTATATAGTATAATAATATCTCATTCATTTGAATATTTTCTCGGGCTCAAGTTGACAGCTTATCAAAAACCCAGGGACAAGGAAAAGAGCAGCGCAGCTGTTGCTGTTTGTTCACTTCCGTTTTTATTTCCACATCCACACATGCTTTATGTACTATAGTTCTGAAGACTAAATAGTATTATGCTGCTCGCAGCACAAAGACAAAGTCCAAAAAGACACAGGATTTTAAATAAGACGCATGCAAAAAGAAAATGTTGTTGAGCATCGGAGTAGAAGTACTTTGTGTAGGAAAGCCATTCCTTTTTCCTTATCAACTGGTCGAATTTTTAATTTATTTGGCACTTTTGATGGATAAAAAGTTTTATTGAATTAATTATCGTGATTTATTATTCGCAAGTGGTATTTGCCGTGAAAATTGGTAAAAATAGTATATGTAAATTGTAGAGAGAGTTACATTACGGTTTTACGTAGGTTGCATTTGGTTTTTTGGCTGTAGTAGCATGGTAGCACAGATAGTTGTTGAGATTTTTGTTGCTTTATTTGTGGTTGCACAAAGAGTATGGTAGTAGTAATAATAATGGTAGTAAAAGTAGGAACTTTTTCCCACACGAGAGAAAATTATTAATGTGAATCGTAGTAGTACAGAAATGGAAATGAAAAAGTGAAAACACTTGCCTTCGAGAAGCCTGGGTTCCTTCAGGTTCACGTAGAACAAGACATCCTTCTCGTAACTGTCCTCTTCGAGGATTTGGATTTCTATATATTTTCTGGGGGAAAATATGGATAAAAAATATGAGTGTTTTTTACAATTGGGAGAAGTATGAGTATTGAGCATCATACTCTGTCTCGTTGTTTTCAAAGATAAGCTCATCTTCAATGTGGACGTAGTCCTTGCCAGCTTTGGCAGTTCCTTCCTCTGTCTCATAAGGCACGGCTACTCGACCTCTGGCTCCACTCCATCGGGCTACCTTCAGATCGTACACTCCTACAGACTCAACCGTCTCAATGTCTTTTTTCTCAAAGGTGAAGACACCACAGTGGTCATCGTCGAGAATGATAACCGTGGCCAGGAAGGGTGGTGAAAGCTGAACCTCAGGGAACTTTGGAGGCTGACCCGCAGCTCCGTTCATCTGAGTGAGTGTGTCCGTTGGAGAGAATCGTGGGTTGCTCAATCGTACGTAGAAGTGCTCGTCCTCCTCAAACACGTCGTCGTCAATAACCTCCAGTGTTATTGTTGCGCTGGTCACACCAGGAGGGAAAGTGAGGGTTCCGGAGGCAGACACGTAATCCTGATCTCCAGACGCTGTACCATCCTCGGTTTTGTAGTCTACCAGCACGGTCAAGTTCAAATCTCCTCCGTCTCTCGCCACGGTCACTGGGAACTGGCCAATGTTTTCGAGCACGTTGTAATGACCAGGATCAAAGAAGACCTTGGTGATATGGGCATCCTCTTTCGGCTTCTCGTCCTTGCCGGCTTGGTCAAGGTTTGCGTCAGAAGCGGCCTTCTCTTGAACTTTCTTCATGAGATTCTGTCCGCCAACCAGTTTGCGAGTGGCCTGCATCCTGTAGAAAGCTCGGCTCTTGGGTCCCTTGTTCAAAATCTCGTCCCGAGCCAATGCCTCCAACTGTTCCGCGTTAACATCCGGGTGCTTCTTTCTCAACTCCCTCAGCATTTTAATATAATCTCGTCTGCTCTCCTCAAACTCGCGGACTTCGTCGCTTACGCCCTCCTCCTCAAAGCTACGGAGACCGGCTTCAACATTGGATTTCATTTCTTGACCTTCCGCCTCAACGATAATGCCTCCTCGTCCCATCCTGAACTTCTTGGTGACAAACTTGTAGATCCTCCTGTCAGCCATGTAAGCTGTCAATACGGTACCAGGGAAGAAGAGGAATGTGACGACACCCTCCCACACGTCCACAACTCCGGGAGAGGTCACTTTAAGAATAACGAGGAGCCACAGGTAGGCAAAAACGGACCATGTGGCAGTCACAAAGAACACGCGCAAATGCTTGATCCTCCTCACCTCATCGTCGGGGATCACATAGACGCAGATGGCAATGATAATAAGCAAGTTGAAAGCAGCCTGTACAAAATACAAACAAAATATTCAGAAAAAATGATGATAACGACGATTATTATGATTGGCTCGCCAGGGAAAGCAGACTCGAGTTCGCGAGCTTTCACGAAGCGGTGACCCTTGAGTAAAATCATTACGATTTGAAACCGAGACGCTCCAATCATAAAAGGTAAAGTACTTAATTATGATTGTATGATATGATTATGATTACTATATGATTTTTTGACTAAATGTGACAAGCGCGCTTTCTTTCTTTTTGAGCGGAGCTTTCCCGGCGGCCAGTAGTGAGGGAGGACCATGCAACATAAGGCAAAAGTTTTGACCCCCAAATTTTATTGCCCATTCTGATAGAGCTAGAAAAGCTTTATCAGCCATTAGCCCAGTATCTAAATCCATTGTCCTCAGGAGCGTTGGTCACCTCCTATCAACTTTACACTCAGGCAGGAGTCAAGGACTACGGCTTTTGTAAAATATCATCGACTAATGCTCTTTAGAATGCTATTAATAAAAAATCAAGGTGGTGCGGGTGAAAAGCCTTTAAAAAAGTGTTTTACTATGTGCGTATGACATGCTTTCCCCGGCGGCCTGAAAGCCAACCAAAGTGTTTTGGTTGGCTAATCATTAGTTAATTATAATTAAATATAGTCGTTAAAGGCCCTGACGGGCCGCACTCACGGGGCCAAGGTCCCCAGCCTGTTTTGAAATAGAAACAAAGATAAGCATTAATATACCATAAATATACTATATATATAAGTATTAATATAATATATTAAATATATATATATATCTCACCTCCAGACTCTTAGCGTAGATCTCAATAATTGAGAGCAAAATCTCAGGTGCGGAAGAGCCGAGGGCCATCAGGGTCAAGTTGGCCACAGTTTCGTTCCAAACGCGCACGACCACAATTTGAACCTCGCCATTTGGTCGCTTCACCTTGATTTCCTTCTCTTTCGAGGTGATGACTTCAATTGATGCCATGAACCTGTCCGAAATGATGGACACTCCGATAAACATGTACAACATAGCCAAAAAGTACGCCAGACCACGAGCAAATCGGTCACCAATGCTAAGGTCATTCTGGGGCTCCCAAACAGGTAAAAGCAGACCAGGTTCACATTTTGCCGTTTCGTTATCATCCTCGCCGGAGCCTGCAGATGCAGGTTGTAGACAACACGCCACAAGGAAGCACAGTACCAGCACTAACATCTTCACATCCCCCAGTAGCCACGCTACCCCTCTACTCGAACATATACTCATCTTGGTAAATTCCTTCTTTCCTTCTACGTACTATAAAATACTTGTTTTGCTCCTAGCACCAAGCTCTTCTCCAGAAAGCTTCCAGTAATTTCTTTCTCTTTGCCCGTTTAACGTGGTCCAAATCAATCTCCAGAAAAGGTTTTATGCTGTTGGTCGTAAACTACGAAAAGTTTTCTTTTTGTACCGAAGAACGATATACTATATAGTATGTCAACAAGTGTCCGTTCCGTGCGCTTATTCAAAAAACACTAAAAATTACTTTGAAAACGTGTGTAATATATGTTCTGCTTCACTACTAGAGTTTCGAAATCGTCAGCTGCAAAATTGCATGAGATTATAATGGTAATCAACTAAAGAAGTAGCAGGTGTAGTAGTACTAGAATAATAGCTGGTTGTAGTAGAAGTAGTTGCTGGATTTGCACCTTCTTCCTCGTCGTCATAAACCAGTGGAAAGACATAAAACATATTGTTTCAATGTCCTCTTCCCGTCTCTCATCATACAAATTGTTTTAGCTTATTATCCTGACGGTAATGATCAAGGTAACAGGACCAAGCTTCAGGGGGTCAAATTGCTTTCTTTCTGAGCTGCGCGCTAAAAACTCCACAGGGGTTCCTCTCTGAAACCTGAACACTTTTCTCCTTCTTTTACTGGAAAGAAAGGATACAGTTTATTATATTATAGTAGTCTCAAGTCACAAGAGAAAAAATCTCCCCGCACAGATATACACACTCAGAGAAAAAACACCAAAACTAATAGAAAAGGTTTTCGTCTTATTTATTTTCTGTGTACTTAACGGCTCAAGGGCAATCTGCTTAAAAACGGAGCATATATAAACGCTCTAGTCGATGTATTATTTATATGGAGCACCACAAAAAAACAGAGCAGCACCGCAACAGTTTTTACAAAAGCACCAGAGAACACCACCACCGGGGAAATAAATCCACTTGCTGGCTTTGTGTAACAAAGCTCCTCTCCTCAAGGTTATATCTTGTGCTTATTTTTATATTCCTTTTTCTTTTGTGTCTTGTCACGTTAAAACAAGAAGCACACAGAAAAAGGAAATGTGATAGATGGAAGGGTAAAGCGTTCACAAAGAGAGAACTTTCTCTTCAATTAAATATTAACTCTCCAGAGACAACGCACGCAGGCTGGACCACCTCTAAGGATGACTTTTTTTCTAGATCCTTTTGCTGCTTTTTTGTTTTCTTGTTTGTAAGCTGATATAGCTGGAACTTGTTGTGGACTCCACTTTCTTCTATCTCGTGTGTTTGTGCTGTTTTTCCCAAGGGAGAATGGATGGAATTCGCGGTGAAAGTGACAAGGATCCAAAGTTGTTCTTGATGAAAGCACGTTTTTACTCGAAGAAAAGAGAAAGGCAGACACAACTTTCTTTTTCAACCTCACAAGTCTCCACGTAAGACGGCGTTCCTGGTGATGACGGCAGATTAGGCAGTCAATGCAGGCAATGATTGCTTATCTGAAATTTAGAAAAAATAAACAACTATGAATGAAATTGAAATATTATGTTTATTTTTAAAATAAAATGTAAGCACAAACAATGCAATGCACACCTCTCTTATCTTATCAGTTTCTAATAACCTTGTTAATAATATCACAATAATTCACACACGAACACGGTTTCCATTTAAAATGCAAATCAAGTCAACTGTATCATTTCGAAGGAAAAGAACACTATGCTCTCCTTGAAACTTGTGGCTTTGCAAAAAAAATGTTTGCCTAAAGACAAGATGCCGGTGATATGAACAAAGTTTCAAGTTTCGTGTCTGTGTGCAACAGCAATGCAGTTGTTGGTGGCAGTACTAATAGTAGCAATAGTAGTGGTGGTGGCGGCGGCTGCGACGATTACGCTTTTTGCTGCTGTCTTTGTCACGCGTTCCATGTTTTACCACAGTTTCTCCCTTGTCTTTTCTCAGTGTTTGTTCCCTTTACTTTTTGTGGAATGAACATTGTATTCTGTAGCTAGTACTACACACACAGTTAAGATATTATATATTATTTATTGTTACAGCTTTTACACACTTTCTCTATTGCGCTATTATCGTTCCCAGTGTCCTTCTCTGTTTTTTCATGCAAATTTTTTGTCTGGATATAAAAGGAGAAAGCAGCACACATGAGCGCACAAACTACTCCTTTCAATGTCTCCAGGCCCTGTTGTCTGAAAATATTCTAGCTGCATAAATTTTTCTACCCTTGTCAGGCCAGTCGTGCATTTATTTATGCTTTTTCAGAGTCCCTGTGTGCGTGCGTGTCTCTTCTCCCGTTGCTGTATGATGATGAAGATGATGGCTTTGTTTCTACTTTTTATTGTGCCCAGGAACATACATTTTTGATATTTTTTAAATAAGGAAAGATATGTACCACAGAACCGCCACCACCACAACTTCACAATTGGGAAAGGAATGGCAAAAGTAAAAAAGCCCGACTACTTCACCACCACACAAACAAGAAGACGGGAGTCACAAACACACTCTCGCTCTCACAGAGAGTCACAATGTTTGGCGTGTGAGAAGCAGATGGGAACTGGGGAAGAAGCTAAGAATGTTCCTTTCCTTCTTGCCCCCAGTAACATCTCTATATAATCTTATGTCTCTACTGATAGAGAAAAGAAGTTATCATGAACCAGGATTACATTTTGCTTTTGAGTAAAGGATTCGCACAAACCCAAAGAACCAAAAACAGAACAAGAAGAAGAAAATAGGCTGTTGTGTTAGCAAAGACACTTGGGAGGAATGCAGATGATAGGCTATATCATTCTACTCTTTATGCAGCTTCGTCGTCGTCACCACCGCCATCGTCATCATCACTCTGTAGCTTAGAGCAGCAATATATTTGCGTGTGTGTGAAGAAAGGGTGTATGATAATATATGGGAACAGGAAGACGCAACTTGAACAAAGTACAAAACTGAGTGAGCATATCTTCAAACAGAATGAAGATGATCCCGCAAAACAGGATGTTTGAGAAACAAGTTTAGAAATAATATATGCAGCGCTGTTACTGCTACTGCTACTACATTGCCAGTAAAATGTAGCATATCTCTTTTTTCCCAAGCGTTTTGCAAACACTTTTTCGCAATGATATTGCTCAAATGCTAGATTCAAAACTACACTCAAAGTAGAGGAACAGGAAAGGGGAGGAAAATAACTTTTTCCAGAAACTAAAACTTTTTTTCTCTCCTGCTCTTCCAAAATTGTCTACTGAATATGTTTTGCGCAACAGCGATTATAGCATAGTGTGCTGAAAACTTTCGTTTTTAGAATTTAGAGTAGGTATGTAAATAAGCGTATTGGAGGAAAAATGAAAAATGTACAAACGGGCACACTATTCATATTGGTAGTAACAGGAGCATCCTCATTCTCATGAAAAATCATGCGTCTCTGATTTTGCTGTTTTTGTGCTTGTTGTCTTTTCTACACGTTTTCATGAACAATATTGGATAGAGTGCGTGCATCGCAAGTAAAAAATATGAGTCTATGGAACTCTATAAAAATGGTAAAGGAATATTTTTAAAAACATTTTCTTTTCAAAGGTCGTTACATGAAGAAAGGAAGAGGAAAGTGGAGGCTTCCTGAAACATGGTTATTGCTTACACGGCGGTAGGTCGGCATCCAGTAAATGATGGCGACGACGACGGTCTGCTGCTGTTGCTGATGTTAGTGCTATATGTATGTGTGGCTCTAGAAAGTATGTAATAACAGTATCTGTAAAGTTAAAAGCCCTCGTTTGCTCCCTCCTTCACTTCACTTTTTATTTTTTGTTCCGTTACAAAAAACATGGTTTTTGAGTAAAAAAGAAGAAGAGAAAGCATGAATAGAAGAGAGAAGGCTCATAAAAAGTGAAAGGAGTGAAAGCGTGTGGCAATCAGTGGGATTATGAGAGATTCTATCTTAAGGCATGACTTTCTCCACTGCATGGCAGCCACACTATATAAATGTGTGTAGGGCGCGGGTTTTTTTCATGGCGTCTCTTAAAAAAAGATCATTATATCCTTTTTAAAGAGAGAGAGAGAAAGAAGGAGAGCGAGAGTTTGCCTCAGCAAGCAGCAGTCAAGTCTTCTCCTCATGCATGTATTCATTTTCCCTTCTTTGTTACACGAGTCAGCACAATTTTGTGCCGTTTCTCTCTCAATAGGCAAGGAGTAGATGAGAGGAGAAAAGTCAAGTCAAATTATATAAATTGAAAGGGACAGGCATGGATACAGATTGAACTGGAAAGGCACTCGTTCCTTTTAGAATAGAAAGCCCGGCGTCTGTACTGATGCTGGCGGATTGGATTTTTTCTCGGATTTTGGATTGAAAAGCGCAGAAATATTATGGTTGAGCAGCTAACTAAACATGCAGAAGAGAAGGGAGTACAAGCAGAGCAAAAAACGTTGTTGCACGAAGGAGAGATAAAATTTATTACTGTTATCCATTTGCCATTTTTTGGTTTGAGGCAAAGGCAATCACGCAGACACACCATCAGCACCAGCAGAGAGTAGTGTATAGTCTAGTGAAACAGATTATTTTGTTGTTGTATATTTTGCTGTTTAGATTTCCCCGAATTTCATCTTGATACACACACAGATTCATATGCACATAAAATACAACAATCATATTGGCCTGATCAGCACCAACGGCAGAGAATGATCGTTTTGTTGCAAAATCCAGAGAGAAAATAAATTTGGACTAGAGTGGCACACAAAATACAAAAAAGAGCGAGGCGGATTGGGCCGTAGAATAGAAAGAAGAATGAAAAGTGGTAATCGGATATATTCTTCATCTTTCACTTTCTGTCTCCGTTATAAAGCTTCTTAGTGGCAGATTTTCATAGCCTAAATATTGCGAATTATATATGTCAGTGTAATGTGTAACGATTATAGATTAACGATTCAAATCAGAGGATTGAATGATGATAGCAGTGAAATCTACACCAGAGAAAAAGTTGCTGATATTTATTGTCGTGTTTTTTATGTCGCGTTTCCTGCCTACAGAGCAACATAATAACCTGGGGTGTACACCATTTTAATAAGCTATTTTATACGGAAAAGCCACAAATCATCATTTCACACACAAGTCAAGGATTTTCCTGATAAAAAAATAACATTATAATATTCTTCTGATGTGTAACGTAACACTTGCGGCAGTACTATATAACAAGAGGCAAAAACTAGAATTTATTGATGATCATCATAATGATTACTAGCTTTCCCTAGAAAATCCTATAAACCTCTCTAATCTACGCCGTTATGTAGAGAAAGCAAATATTGCCATCAAGATATTTTTGTGCGCTGGGAGCTATATTGTGTTTGTACAATATTATTATTATAAGCGCTTATCTATCGACATAAATAAATCGGCCTAAAAAGGGATACCCGGAAAATGTAGACAAAAACGGTAGCCATGTACTGGAAATGCAACACAAAAAATGGACAGAGCATTCTACATCATTTGTCATTCAGCTCCATTTACTTTGGCCTATCGTTTTAACATAAAAGCCTGTGGTTGTGTGGTCTACTAAGGCAGCACTCTGTATACTGATGAGCTACAGAAGCACCAGAACCATCGCCGTATAATCATAATGCATTCATGTGGCTACTTCTTGTAATCATGTCTGTTTCGGATACCGAACCAGCAGAGACAACATTCAAGTCCCTGCTTTCTCTGATCAAGAAATTGTACCATAATATGCAGATTTGCAAAGTTAATTCTCCCATTCGTTAACTTTTGGTTGTACCAAATAACTTCTCTAAAAAAGAGAAGCTTTCCCAAGAAATGATTCTTAAAATATAATGATTCCGTGTTGTTTAATCTCTACTTAGTACTAAGACTTCCTTCCATAAGCGTTGCTTACTACTCGTATATTTGCTCCCCTGCAGTATTTGCTTTGCAATTTCAATTACATTTCTCGGCATTGTATACATTCTTATTTTCTGTGCCTGCTTATTTATAACACAGACTTTAGTACAGATACTGAGTGAGTACATGTACGTTTTCAGACCCACTTTTTACGTGGGCTAGAGAAATGCAGAAGTATTATATTTTCAGCAGAAAATGAAAGTTTTTTGTTTACCCTTTACTTCCCGTAAAGTTCATTTTGAAGAGCTTTGAGAGTCTACTTAGGTTTTCTGCTAATGTAACCAACTTTACTCATCTCTTGCCTAGCACATATGTTCAGAAACGTGCGTTATATATAAAAAAATTGTACAGTTATAATATTTTTGATAATAAATGAGTTTACGTAAAACTAGGTTTGATTTGCTTTCTTATGAAAAATTGAAGAGACTTCCGCCGTCAACACTATCATCTCAACGAGAATAGACGGATTCGCAGAAAGGCGCGAGGAAATATAAATAAGCAACGAAAGATGCCTTTTGAACTTTCCAAATCCCGTTTTGAAGAGAAATGGTAATAAACTCTCTTGTGAAATGACTGTGCTATTTAATAAAGAAGCATATACAGAGTCTATTTAGCTAGTATTATGGCTTATATAGAGTAACTATTTGCGTTGGGGACCACCAAAAAATCAACTTTCTCAAATTTTTAAACTTTAACTACCTACGGATAGTAGGTCTCAAGGAAAGCGTCCATGCCAAGTTTCAGCCCTCCAAACCAAGTATGACGTCAGTAATGACGAAAACATGTTTTGGTCGGTTTCACCGTAAACAATTTCAAATTTCACAAAACTGAAAAGCTTTTGGAATGTGATTTTTTCTGTGAAGTTGAGTGGATGTATGAGTCAAACATTCATGCATATATGGATACTTTTTGCATCTGCAGTTTTTTACAAAAAAATTTTTACTCAAATTTTCATGATGGTTTTAGAGATTTTTCTTACTTCTAACCGCGTCCATTTTTGGTTGTATTTTAAAAGGTCACAGATTTATCATGTCCACCTACAACAGTGTCTTGCTGATACATTGCAGCAAACTGCTTGTAAAAATTCGCTTTCAATAACGAGATATCGGTAAAAGTTGAAATTACAGGTTTGAGTTTTAAGGATATGCCTGGATTGCACTACCCGTTGCTCGGCCCACAATAAACCAATCAATCCAACAAAATGTGGAAAATATGCGGCATAACTGGCACTTTCTCTGACATTAACTACAGCTTGATTGTTTGAAAGCTGTAGCTTTGGCGGGCACTTATGCTGAGCACCACCGAATTTCAAAAAAGTGACAAATTTTACAAAATTTGCGATATCCTTTTTCGAGATCATAATTTTAAAAATCTGAGAGTATACAATTGAGCTTAATAAATTGTGATTATTTTGACACCTGAGTTGCTAAAATCCGACCACGCAGACGTGAGGACGGTCTTTCTACTTTTGGCAATCTATGAAACTTTCTGGTGAAATGCTTGTTGTCATGAAAATTCTGACCTTCACCAAATGCAGCCAAAACATAATATATGTGCATCCCTGTTGATATCAACCAAAGTGTGTTACTTTCGTGCCATTTTAGTGGCAATTTGACCAAAAATTTTGAGTTTGCCAAATTGGTCATAATCAACTTTTCTATGAAGTGCCAAAAGTAGAGAGACCGTCCTCACGTTTGCGTGGTCGGATTTTAGCAACTCAGGTGTCAAAATAATCACAATTTATTAAGCTCAATTGTATACTCTCAGATTTTTAAAATTATGATCTCGAAAAAGGATATCGCAAATTTTGTAAAATTTGTCACTTTTTTGAAATTCGGTGGTGCTCAGCATAAGTGCCCGCCAAAGCTACAGCTTTCAAACAATCAAGCTGTAGTTAATGTCAGAGAAAGTGCCAGTTATGCCGCATATTTTCCACATTTTGTTGGATTGATTGGTTTATTGTGGGCCGAGCAACGGGTAGTGCAATCCAGGCATATCCTTAAAACTCAAACCTGTAATTTCAACTTTTACCGATATCTCGTTATTGAAAGCGAATTTTTACAAGCAGTTTGCTGCAATGTATCAGCAAGACACTGTTGTAGGTGGACATGATAAATCTGTGACCTTTTAAAATACAACCAAAAATGGACGCGGTTAGAAGTAAGAAAAATCTCTAAAACCATCATGAAAATTTGAGTAAAAATTTTTTTGTAAAAAACTGCAGATGCAAAAAGTATCCATATATGCATGAATGTTTGACTCATACATCCACTCAACTTCACAGAAAAAATCACATTCCAAAAGCTTTTCAGTTTTGTGAAATTTGAAATTGTTTACGGTGAAACCGACCAAAACATGTTTTCGTCATTACTGACGTCATACTTGGTTTGGAGGGCTGAAACTTGGCATGGACGCTTTCCTTGAGACCTACTATCCGTAGGTAGTTAAAGTTTAAAAATTTGAGAAAGTTGATTTTTTGGTGGTCCCCAACGCAAATAGTTACTCATAATGTTTGTGATCGACCCACACACACAACTGGCAAAAAAACGAGTTCCAATGAGTTACCATCATTCATTTTATCAAATATCGATCCATTTTCATCACTGGCATAGCGTCATCATCGCCAGCATCATCATTTCGACATGGTTGGTAATTGCCACACACTAAAAAGTATACAATGATCAAATCATCAGAAATGCTGATTCCAACGAAAAGACTGTATGCATATCCCCATTAATATTTCTGGGTTAGTTTCGACTTGCTCTGTTTGTTGTTCCGAGAAGGAGCAAGACTAGGCATGTTGAAATTAAAGCAAATGTCAGGTTATTTACCCGCCTTTGAGTACTATATGCTTTATATGTTTATGTGTGGGAATTACACCAAGATTTAATGTAATCACCACTTATATAAAAATGCTACTTATTGGAACAACATTTTTCTTTCATCCTCATTCTTATCTCCTTCCTTTAATCTTCGTCATCATAAAAAACTGCGGGCAACTCATCATCATCATCACCAGACTTTTGCCTTGTCATCATCTCTTTGTGCATATATAAGATTTGTTCATATTGAGTTTGTTATAAATGAAAGCGCTCTTTGCAAACAACAGTAGCAGCTTCCACGAAATCACAACGAACCTTATTGTCAGAGAGATCAATGCGAGAAAGTGAGTGAAAAGGATGAAATGAGAAGGGGAACAGACAGAGGCACAACTTGAGTGAAGGAATTACTCATGGTGACAATGATTGCATGATGGAGGGTGAAAGTAGCGAGGTAATCAATAATAGCAGTGGTAATAATCTGGATAATGCGAGGGAAAATGGCACGACCGCCGGCATACCAGACTAGATGGTTCACATTAACTTGACTTTATACCTACATACTTTGGAGAGAAAGAGAGAGAAAGTAATGTCGTTTTTATCAGCACTTCCACTAAAGTGCATTACACAACACGAGTTGTCAATTTAACCGGGAAAAATCAATTGTGGGCTTGACTATGCTTTTACACCTATAAAGTGGTGCCTTTTTAAGCACGCTTGATGTACACCACACAATAACCAGAGTAGATTAGCAGGGGAGTTCGATAATGATGCAAAAATATATATGTGTGTATGTGTAGCATCCACTTTCCCAAATATTCCAACTTGTAGGCAAAGAATTAATCCTAAATACGTTATAAATTTCACAATAGATTTAAACAAGTTGCTCAACTCACGATCAATTTAATATTATTATTCGTTCCCTTCATCAAGTAAAAATCCTATTAGTGCACCAGTTCCAACTTTTCACCAAATCTCCAGAATGTGCCTATAGTTGTTGAGTTCTTTTTATATGAAGTATAAGGGAAAAAGGCCAAAAGCACCATGAAATCTTGTTTCTTTCTATGAATTTTTTGGCCTGTAAAGGCTTTTCTACTAAATGAAATTTCTAATTTAAACATGCTCACACTGCTGCCGCCAGTTGTACAGACGTACATTCTTTCATCCATCGACTTTGTGATCCAGTCAGCCACTTAATTCAATTTGCACATGGAGAGACAGCGAAAAAACTTGGTAACCGGCTATTAGCTCCCGAACCAACTAGCTCCCGGTGGTCAGTTAGCTCCCCGACCCACTTGCTCCCAGACATATTAGCTCCCCGTGCCATTTGCTCCCAGACACATTAGCTCCCCGCGCCATTTTCTCCCAGGTAAATTTGCTCCCATAACCACTAGCTCCCGGACCACTTGGCTCCCATGCCATGTTGCTCCCTGTTCAATTTGCTCCCAAACTATTTGCCCCCTAGGACATTAGCTCCCAGGCAAGTTTGCTCCCAACAATTTACCAAACAGTGCATAGCCCTTGGGATACAAGTTACAATTGAAAACATAAACAATTCTAAGAACATAAAACCGTTAAACTTATGTTTCATATCTTTAGTTAAGGTCATCCAGTGTCCCGTTCCTTTTGCATCATGGCTTGTCTTTCTATACTTGTGTGCCTTGTTTTTTTACAATTAGACATTACATTGAACAATGAGCAATGAACAATGACAGCAGCTAGCAAAACCTGCAACATTCTGTGGATATTCCTTCTATAAAACTATGATCATACAAAAATTTAGTAGATAAATCTAATTCATTTGCTTTAAATTTAAATTTATTTTTTTCTAAGCTCTAAAGATAAGCTTGAATATTGTAAAAAAATATTATAAATACAGTAATAAAAGCTCTCAAACAAACAAGTAGAAATATAATGTGCAAGAATATCAACTAAACTGTATGAAAAGCCTCAACTAAAGGTATGAATTGTAAGTTTAACGGTTTTATGTTCTTAGAATTGTTTATGTTTTCAATTGTAACTTGTATCCCAAGGGCTATGCACTGTTCGGTAAATTGTTGGGAGCAAACTTGCCTGGGAGCTAATGTCCTAGGGGGCAAATAGTTTGGGAGCAAATTGAACAGGGAGCAACATGGCATGGGAGCCAAGTGGTCCGGGAGCTAGTGGTTATGGGAGCAAATTTACCTGGGAGCAAATGGCGCGGGGAGCTAATGTGTCTGGGAGCAAATGGCACGGGGAGCTAATGTGTCTGGGAGCAAATGGCACGGGGAGCTAATGTGTCTGGGAGCAAGTGGGTCGGGGAGCTAACTGACCACCGGGAGCTAGTTGGTTCGGGAGCTAATAGCCTAGACCCAAAAAAACTTACTCGGGCGAGAATTATTATTATCGTCTTCATTATTTCCATTTTATCATTATATCCAGCTATATAAGGACTTTACAGCAAACTTTAGGAAGAAACTTTCCCTTTTCCTGTTCCTCTGCAAAAACTTGCTCAAAGCTCTTTAGCTACCTTTTTCATGCATATTTATACAGGAGTGGTAATAAACGCACATAAATACGTCAGGCTAGTAATTACTATTGTAATTAGTTCAGTAGTAGTAACGTCTTTTTATCAACGAGTTTCTTCCTTTTCCAACCGGATTGTACCCATTTCATTTTATCTGGCTGAGTCAGCAGAATAGTATAAAGAAAAGGTAGTAAAAGTGTGCTAGCGTGTATATATAGCTAGATGAAAAATGAGCGATGATTATAGTGACGGTGATGACTTGGCTTCACTCAGAATCTTTTCTGGAGGTCCTTGGGTTCTCCGAGGAGAAAGCAGGACTAGAAGAAAGCTCTGCAACAGATAATCTGTACAAGCCTTTTACGCTAAAATGTGCCCCAGCCACAAAATCACATGATAACAAATTCATACAATTTTTTATCTCGCTTTCCTTTCCCAAAAAACACTTTTCCTTTTCACATCAACACTCCCTTGCAATTTGTAATGAGCTGGGCTTAACATTTTTCTATGAAAAAGGAATGAGCCCTTTCATCATTTATCAGTTTCGCCTTTTGACTCTGTGATAATGGTAACAACAGCTCCAGAAGCGGTATCGCGGAACACACCTACATTTTTTTGCTGAAAATTAGGCAAATCGCTTTTGCTTTCTCGGTTTGACTTGTAGTAATGAGCCTGCAAAATAGACACATGCATTTATTATTTTAAGCCTACCTCGTCTCGGCTTTTAACTACCGTTGCATGTGCTTTTTCGAGATGATCTGGTATGCATTACACAGACTAATGATTGACGGCAAACCATTCATATATTTTTTAGAATCAGTCAAATAGAGCGCATACCAGTGCATCTAGTTAAAACGACTTGCTGTATCTGCTACAAATAATTGCTCGTAATGGCAGACTGGTGAAAGTAATAGCCAGACGAACAAGTAGTTTTTAGAGCTGTACTTTTTAACGATTGTACTTTCCTTTTGTTAGCGTATAAAGTATTTTAGACAGAATAGCTTAACCGTTACACGCAGGCACGTATACAAAAACTGTCCAAAAATTTTATGTCGTTATTATCGTCATTTTGTGAAAAGCAAAAGAGTACTGCTGCACAAAGCATAAAAAGTATTAAAAGCTAGAAGACATTTAGTATTGCATACTATAGCAGTAACGTGAGGAAAGGGAGAAAAACGATGAAGAAAAGAAACCAAAGCCAAAATGAAATTTTGCCAAGATTTCTTCTCCTCTCTCGGGGTAGACAACTATACTCTGAGATTCTGCTGTTGAACTTGCTTAGCAAGCGCTTATAATATTTAGGTAATAAGCAAGTAGCTCTAACAGTATGTGAACAGACATTCTCCTTTCTCTCTCATAAGTTTTTCAGCAATAATAATTGTCTGTATAGTTGATAGTTGTGTGATGATACTACATGTATCTGCATTCAAATATATTGATGCTCTCTTGTAACAGTAGTAGAATAGAGCCGCATATGCACACGTACTATTGTACCCTATGAACATGCAGATTTTTCAACTGTACGTGACCCACTTAAATAAAAAGCAAAATAGTCACAAGAACATTGAGAATTGCACTATTTTTCATTTCCCCTTTTTTCCTTCGCCCCATAATGTGTCTAGCGTGCAATAATACAAGTACAAAAAGTTATAATAGCAAAAAGGAGGATGATGCTGCTGCTGATGCTATGCTTCTTTCTATAAGTTAGCTGGGAAATTTTTTTACGCGAAGCAAAAAAAGTGGATCCTTCCTTGGTTTCTTTTGACAATGCTCTAGTACACTTATTATTGGACTATATATTGCTTGTTAGTAGTTGTAAAAGCAAAAAAAGAGCATTTTTAGCTCTGTATCTCGCAGGGAAATAGCAAGAGTGAAGTGAAAAGGAAAAACAAGAGTGACATTATGACTTGGTTGCATTTCTAGGGCAGTGGCTTGGCTTGGTTGCTTGCGTGCAAGGCATTGCCGTCACCAACCACGAGTACTACCACCAATACATAATGACCAGTGTACCGTGTACCCCACCAACATCACAGCCACCACTACTTCTACTGCTGCTAGTGGTGTGTGGTTCTAGTGGTCTTTTCTCTTTTCCCGTGATATGCATTATGTACACTTCGCTGCAACTTGCTCAAAAGGACAACTTTCCACAAACTCTAAGAGCATCCCCAGTGCCAGAAGGCATAGCCTTTGTTGTAGTAGAAAACAGCAACTTTTGTTTGCACTTTTGTCCCAGCTACCTAGGAAGAAGAAGGCAACCCCATAGTACCAAGGAGTCAGGATGATGATGCAGATGGACACACAAGTGTAATAACAACGTGTGTGGAAAAATGTCATTTTGCACTTTCTTAAATGTTCTCAATAGCTTATATTATTAGTTGTGTGTGCGAGCAATGTTTCTACAAAAAATCCGTTTATTTTTCCTTTAGATCCGCTACTACACACAGTATACTTATATTGTGGCCTATACACCAGCCAAGACATTCAATATCCAATAATCTCCCACAAAATCCAATATTCTCGTAAAATAATTTATTTAGTCATTCAATCCCTGTGCCTATTAAAGTTGTGTGTGTAGTGTGTACGTACATCTCTCTCTCTACCTTTTTTGCTTGTCGCCCAAATTGCATTCTAAATTAAAGACATGTAACGTAATTTCCCGGCTATAGGAAAAATCTTGGCAAGAGCGTATTACTATATGTCGGTTTTTTTCTTCTATTAAGTTACACACTGTGTGTGCTGCCACTGCCACTACCACTATTACTATTCACTGATCAAGATGATCATCAAATAAAATTAGACCAATATGTACAAGGATATAATAGTAATATAATACCCTGTTGTAGTACGCTAGTAATGGAATATGTTCCATCTCAAACAAATCTTTTGCCATATATACATTTTTTCCATCTATCTTTATTTTCTTGGCTGCTCATCCCAACATTTCAAGACGCACGGATAAAAAAAGCAAAGCTTATTTTTGCAAAGAGGGGAAAAAGATTCCGCAGTCGTTTCTCTCTCTAAAGAGAATCAAAAGTCGACATAGCACACAGTACTATTATTGCTCTCTGTTTGCTGCTACAACTTCAACTAAACTCATCTCTCATGCAATTTATTTTTCCAACCTAGAATCTGAGAGAGTACTGCATGAAATGCAATACAATATTGTGAAAATGTCGCGTTGTTGTCAGCAAAAAATGGTATAAGATGTGTGTAATGTAGTACTAACTGTGTGTAGAGTACAAGCGTATTGCACATTTTGACTAGAATGCCCAATCAAAAAGACAAGGAGAACGACAGCAGCAGCACAGCAGAGAGAAATATAAAATAAGAAGTAAAAAGGATTTCTTTTTCTTCAAATGTTATTTGTTGTACTAGTGCTACTTTCTGTGTTCTTTAGCTTGGAAACATTTTTTGGCTGATTTTCAGCTCCTATAATTCATACAAGTGGTATCAAATGGTACTTGCAGTAGTAGTGAAGTGCTAAGGGAAAACGGCAATGCAGCCTTTAATGAAATTGAAGTACAACCGCACAGCAGTGCCACTGCCACTTCCAAAAAGACAGGGTTATATGAATGCTTTGTGTGTGTCTTTTTTGCTAGACTGCTGCTGATGACGTTCGGATCATTATCATGATTATATTGATAACACTAGAAACATATCATGTAATATATACGCAAACATTTTTGTGGTTTTAGAGACAGATCAAAATCTTTTTTTTTTGCATTTAGAGAGAGCCTGTTGTTGGGTGTGTGATATAGCTTGCTAGCCAGAGTTGCTGACGTAAGTAAAAATGGGTTAATAGACGTTAACAGACACACAAAAAATGACAATTTACAGCATGTATTCAAGTTTTAAGTGGTAAAATGGCTATTATTCTTGCAGTAAGTTGTCACCTTGAAATTGATACAAAGCATATACAAAATGACTTAAATACGTAAATACCAGCAAACCACTAGAACACGCCATCAAACTAATGAGCACCTACTTATATTTTGCCCCTCTACAATGTTTAATGTTTGGTATAAGCGTAATTGATTACAGGATTAAGGATTCACCGAAAGTATAATGAAGCCAAGGACATTACCACACATGCTCTTAAGATATTAACAAACCCATACAAAAAGCTCTCTGTAGTTACTTCCAACAAAGGCACAGAAAAAGTATTAATTAGTGGGAAACAGGTGACTCATGGGTAACAAGTACCTGAAGAGGGAAACGCCTGATACACCATTACTTAAATGAAACCTTAGTACACAAGCAAATTTGCTTGATGTAACGATGTAAGTTAGCGTCTATCAAAAATGCATGGTTTTTGGCAAAGCCAAGTAAAAAGATGTACTGCCCTGGCACTCATGGACTTGGTCATGGCTCTGTTAACACACAACTTTGCAATACGTGCACTTGTTTTGTGTGTATGTGTGACGGTGTATTTTTTCATTTTGGATTCAGCTAAGTACACGAAAGCATAGATTTGTTAAATTCAGCTATTTGAGACTAGAGAAACCTTAACAAACCTAAAGAACCTATTTCCTTTAAGAAATATTTGGTCTATTTCTAAAGCATTTTGTCAATTGTATTTCAGATGACCAAATGTCCAAAAATAAACAGCTTTCACCTAGCTTGTTTACTTTCTTTTGGCTGGTTTGTTAAATATTATGGGAACCCTTGCCAGCCGTGTCTATTGTGTGCAGTAATAACATTGTAACCGCTTTCCGGTTATGGCACAGCATTATGTAATGTCATAATCAAAACATATCTTATGTTGCTTTATTCCTAAAAATAGATTCCATGAAAAGCTAAGGATAATAAGAAAGAAACCCGAGGCAGTCGAGTACTCTCCAAAATCTGGTATTACAGTACAGTTGGTACTACTTTCATGGAGCTTTGCTTTCTCTTGCTTAGCTCTCTTTTTCTTAGAAAAATAATAGGCCAAACAGTCAACCTTTTCCATGCTGTTCTGACTCTTACAATCTTACAACTATTATTCTTGATGTTACATTTCATTACACTACACATGAAATACCTTTCGTCCTTATTTCCTCATAATCATCCATCTCCATTACACCACAAACTTGTTATAGTAGTTTTTTTCTGTTCAACTCTGCACTCATATAGTCATCATCATCATTTTCGAGTTGTGCATTTATCACATTTCTTCCATTTTCAAACAAGTAACTACCACAAAAAGTCGTGTCTCCTCTAGCTATAAGGTTTGACAACAACGACAATGGACAACCTACTCATCCACAAAATAAATCCGTTGCTTGTTTTCTAAAAACTCACATAAAATCCAAAACACTGCGTTTTGGCAAAAAGAAGATACTACATCCTCTTTTCTGTCTACATTTATAATATCCTTTTTTGCAAAAGAAAAAGTTTTTAGGGGAAAAACTGAGAAAAGTAGGGAAACTTCTCTATTATGTGATATTGGAAGAAGCCCACAGAGAATCCCCGTGTTCTCTTCCCTTCCCAGAATCATCATTATTACCGCCACAGTATGATGAGGATGAGATGATTATTGCTTGTTTCCTACCTGCCCACTGACATTATATGTGTTTCAACTAAATACATGTATCCATCCTAGCACACTACAAGTCATAACAGTTTCAGCTCCTTTTGGTTGGCCTCCTATTGTGTGTAGAAAAATAGGAAGCAATAAATGTGTACGTGTGGAATAATGTCAGTAGGTGCAAAAAAGACAAGAGGCAAAACCAAGCCAAACTTCAGAGCAGTGTCTGTTAAAAACAACGGTGGAGAAAGAGAGAGAAACGGGAATGTATATTTTTCTAAGGTTTCTTCTCTTCGTCCTCCATCCAAAACCCTCTCTGTGTTGTTTGCTTGTACAAAAGGAAAAAACGGAAATGAATATGTGGTGTTACAAAAGAAAAAATATACGATAGCTATAAGAGAAGATAGAAATAATGATGAAAAAAGCACTTAAATGCGTGTGTATATAGACGTTGTCGTGTAGTGTAAGCCGATGATGACCCAGAAGTTTTTTCTTTTGGATAATTTCCTACCCGCTTGTTCGTCCAACCTTTTTCCTTTGAGTTTAGTAAAGATTTTTGCATTTCTCCTGTGGTGTAGATGAAAAATACAAGGAGAATTGGCAGGCTTAAAGACGATCCGACTTGGTTTCTTGTGGTTTGGACTATGGTGAATGATGATGACAAAAATTAAGCATTGTCCCTATCTCCTGGCTTCTTTTAACAGCTTAGCAAGAAGAATTAGCCAGTTTCATGTAGAGATTTTCATGTTTTCTATGAAACCAAGTTGGCAATAAACCGCTAAAAACGATGGAGTAAAGATGGTGAAAATTAAAAGTCCCTGCTTTATGGCAAAGAAGGTGCTATAAAACAACGGGATTGGTCCTCCTTTTCCCTGTCTTTTGCTCTTAGTTTTTCTTTATCTGCAGGGAAAGGGATGGAAATGCAAGAAACAGAGAATTTTAAGATTTTATGGTAAGTAATTGAAATGAATATGTACTAAGCTGGAGCTGACAACAATACCCAAGAAACTGTATGATTTTCTTCTAGTGCTATAATGATCACTCGCGGCGGCACACACTTTCCCTGACGAAAAAACTTTTGATCACGTTTAATTGACTATAAAGCCTATTTTGTACTGCGTGTGTCTGCTGAGATTTCGGTTTAAAGTCCAACCAGCAGTAGAAGCAAGCAAAATGTAATGAGAAATTTTGCAAAATCCAGACCCAAAGGAAGACGAGCAGACTCTACCAAAAAGAACAATAGAAAGTCCATGTGTGCTGATCACTAGTTCTCTGGAGACTCGAGTGAAAACTCAAGGCCAAAGATGATACATTAGCGGAGGTGGTCCATGTGAGGAAAAGCAAGGAAAAATAAAATATGGCTGCTACAAGAGAAGGGGAAGGTAGTGGAAAAAGTAAAAAGTTTTTGATCCTCCTCATCACATCACAGTTCATTTCACTCCTTTTCTTCAGTTTAGTAAAGGCATAAACATAGCGTCAACAGCAGCAGTAAAAGCAGCGAAATTTCAGCACTAAAATTACTAAAATGAAAGCTAAAGAAAATTTTTGCACACCAGACCATAGATATATATTATATGGCTACGTATGAATGAAAATGTGCACTCAAGGCGTAAACTGTACGAGAAAGTCTGTTGTGGTGGTGGTAAAGGAGAGAAAAAGAGAGCAAAAGTTTACTACTTTCACTTCACTTTGTCTTTCCTTTCCATACTAGTACTATTACTGATGCCGTGTTTTCTCACACACACAAACCCTCTGAATTTATATATGATGATAAGCAATTTGTTTGAAATACGAGCGCACTTGGTGTCACCTCCAGACCCAAACCATCCATATTTCTCAAACTTTTATTGCATTACAAGGACTGCATTTGCAGAGCCGCTGCTGGGATTCCACATTAAGTTACGAAATACCCACTTGGAAAATATAATCCACACACACATGAAATGTCAGGCTTTTTAGTCTACATGGTACACTATCAGTAAGTTTATAGGAATTTTATGCTTATGCGTGTAAAATATTATTTGTGTAAATATGGATGTGTGCGACTAATGCTGGCAACAACAAATAAATCCTGGAAGGGGGTCATACACACAATTTATACTTTAGATTTTATCCTGGCTAAACCTTTTACTAGCTTTATTACAATTTTTAAAGGAAACGTCAAAACAGAGTCGAGTCTAATTTGCAAGAAAATTTTCTTTACTAAATTACAGGAAGAACCACAACTCATAATGCATGCTTTCCACAAGAAAATCTGAGTCTGGTTTTGGTTTCTTCTGAGCTAATGCAAATTTAATTTCATTGCGGTATTTTCCAGCAAAAATTCCAGAATTCTTAAGTGCTCTTTCGAGTGGTGATGGATGCCACAAGCCGCGACACATAGTCTAGTCTAGAAACCATACATGTATTCCATTCATTCCATTCTCATAGCGTTTTTGCAACTGACACCTGTTCTAATTTCACTTTCTCCTGCCTTTTATCATAATTCAATGTACTTTATTGAATGAACTATGAACTCTTCTCGAAAAGATGCTTAATTTTTAGTGTATGTTTATGTACGACAACACCTAGTCATACATTTATTATTCAATAACCCATAAAAACTTACTTGCTTTCCATACAATCGATAAAAATACCTTTCTCTTTTGTAAAGTTGCTCCCCTCATGACCAAGCCCAGAGAAGCC
Source organism: Entomobrya proxima (assembly GCA_029691765.1). Lineage (NCBI taxonomy): Eukaryota > Metazoa > Arthropoda > Collembola > Entomobryomorpha > Entomobryidae > Entomobrya > Entomobrya proxima. The sequence continues at coordinate 35,706,299 of CM056171.1, read as the reverse complement.
ATACAACAAGGATATCTCCTTTCTTTTTGCAACTCCTGCTCATTATTGAGTCAGAAGTTTAGCATATGGAATGTCAAACTTATCTAGTCAAGCAGCTCATGTCATTCCTTCATCCATTAACATGCACATTGTCACATGTATTCAGCTCATGTAGTATTCAATTATTCTGTCTTTTTATTAGAACAACAGACCCATAATAACATTCCCGCATTGTCATCTTGCAATATTCACAAGTGTGTTTGCTATTGTCTTACAATGACAATATATGTATAAAGAAATATGTGTTAAAGTCATTATCATTCTCTTTTGTGTCCGTTATTTTTTGGCATATTCGCCTGAGAATCTGTTGTTATCATCAAGCAACCCGCAGTATTTGCATGCAAAATTTACATATTCCTTCGTGCTGTGTGTGCTGTGTACTCCTCCGCTACTGCCAATCTTCTTCTCAGAGGGAGAAAAAGACGATGATGTCGATTACTACTTTATGTCGGTTTATACAGCTTCTCGACGTAATATGCAAGCTAGTAAAGTAATAAAAATATTATTATTATTATCGTTAGCACATACGGTGAAAGCTGTGTGTGTGCATTTTGGGAAAAGCAAAAGCTTTATAGTAGTACACGTTTTTATTACTGTTATTTTCATTTTACTGTCCCTGTTGTGCACGGTACACACACTCACGTTCAAAAACCAGCACAAACACACACACAAGTACCAGGCCAGTAGTCTAGTAGTTGTGGTGGTTAAAGTTTTGGTTGGTCTGGTGGCGGCGACACTGACGATGAAGACTGACGTCAATATGCACTAAGCTTTCATTGGATTTCCATAAAGTTCCATAAAGAAAAGAGCTCAACTTTCCTTGCAGCAGCAATAAAGAAGCAAAAGCAAAAGAGACTGACTGCCTGGAGTACACATGGGGAAAAGTCCCATGTCATCAGCATCATCATCATCACCGTCAGTAGGCCTTTAATGAAATAGTAAACGTTATTATTAGTCTGTCCATCCATCTCACTGAGTGACTGACTAACCGACTGAGTGAGTGAGAGCGTTTTTATAGTATTATGCGCGTACATGTTGTTGTAAGCCACGACAGCAGCAGAATGGCTAGTTATTATAAATGAGTTTTTTGTTGCATCGCTTTTGGCTTTTATTAAAACGCGTTTTCCTTGTTTCTGTTGTGGTAGAGGTGGCAGCATGACAGCCTTTTACTACACTCCTATTTTTACCCTGTCCGCATAAATATTCAATGGCAACAGGAACCACAAAGAAATAAATTTGCTGCACAAAACTTAATAAAAGGCTATATAATGGCCGTGTGTGTGTCTAGAAAGCCCAGTGATTTTCTATTCTCACTTTATTACTCACTCATTCCAATACAGAACAATCCATGCAAACAAAAGACAACTCGTTTGATAACGCTTTATTTTGTTTATATCTCTTTATGCATCGCATCACATTTAAATTGTCATTACTTTTGGTATTTGATAATGGCAACTTATGAATAGCCATATCACTTGACTGCTTGAATGCTCATGTTGGTGCTTTGCATGTGCTTTTTTATTACCCTGTGTCCAACCATCATTATTTCTGCCGTTGACATTGATGTCAAATGGAACGTGTCCACAGAAAACACTCTCGTTGACTGGTTCCCTGCTACCACGTTTTCCACATGAGTCTTTTTCTGTTTTTGTTTTTTGTGGTAATAATATCCCCATCAGCACACATTCAACATTCTCATGATGAAAGCAAACAGAAAAAAACAAGGACATAGTTTTTCACACACACACACACACTCGAAGCAAAGTTAACTGGGAACATGAAAATGTTTGGAAAGGTTACCAACCACCAACACATACCAAAAAAAGACCAGACCAGCAGAGCACAGAGAGAAATATGTGCGCTAAGTACTTTTCACTATGATGATGGCGTGCCATTTTCGCTCTCCATTTGATTAAGTAACACTACAATATTTTATTCATTGTAAATGGCTATATCATTCAAAAATTGCACATGTGCTACCCAAACAATACTATGTCTACACAAAGTGTAGTCGTAACCTTATACATTAGTTTTTATTTTAGCCGGTTATTTTTCTTTCTTCTTGGTACATGCGTATATTATTCATACAGAGACCGACAGACGTTGACAGCAACACCAACGGTATTATATACACAAACGTATGAAGAAAAGTGGGAAAATAAAGTGACAAGACAAGGGAACCAGATGAATGAATGGGAAGAAAAACAAGATGGATTAGCACACAAGAAAAAAAACTTCCTCTTTGGAAAGCCACACGTCACTCAAGTAGAGCTCTCTGGCTGGTGTTGGTGTTATGTTGTGTGTTTAGTGGAATACCGTGTGTCTTGTCAGTCGTGTCAACTAAAATATTCACTTGTATGATCACTTTGTACGCTTAAATGTACGTAGGGGAGCATTCCAGTGACGAATGACGATAGGATAGAGAACCAGAGACAAACAACAAATATTTTACTGGTTAAGCAACACCAATAACCCAGAGGAGCCCTTTCCAAAAACACTTTGGCAATCCTATAGTTAGTTTTTTTCTATTTTTGGGAAACAGAATATCATCTTTGCGTGTCTGTCATCATGTCAAAAGACACTTTTAAGTACACATACGAAAACATATAAGCCTTGTAAACAACAACAACAATGATGACATACCTACACACTTGTCCCAGCATCGCAACGCTCAAAGCTACTTCCTGCCTTGCAGTTTTCAGTTTCTCATCAGAAATGCGACAGAGAGTAGTATGAAGTGATATGTTTGACATGTGTCAACTTTATCTATTATGTTGATAATTCTAAATTCTATACATATAGGCTTGTCTAAAAGAAGAATTCCCTTGGCTTACCACGTAGATATATGTAAATAAACACGGAGTACGGTATTATTATATGGCCAAAGTTCAAAGGCTTTCAAAACGCCTACATTACACTAATGTGTACAATTGCGCAAATTCAAATGGAAAATGCCTGTAGGCTGAAGAGGCTCTCCAACTCCAACTCTCTGAGCAATGGAGCAATAGATACAAAATACAAATAAACAAGTTGTTTGTGCACGATTTGTTGAACCTTAAATAAAATGGGGATACATGCACCAGAATATAAATACTAAGAGCACGTTTCTTGGGTTGGAATTTTCAAATGAAAATTTTCCTTTTGGATAAACGGTTAAAAATGGGCAGTCAAGCGTTTCAAAAGCAGTAGCATGAGAGTACCACTAGCTTCAGCATAACATTTTATTTTGCTATTTATGATACTTTTATATTCAAAGGGAGAAAAATAGTGCTCAAATAAGGTTTAGTGAAAGAGCCAGAAAGAAAATGAATGCTTGGATTTTCTCGACTTGCTCATGAATCTCAATCGACTTGGCTTTCTCTTGATATTTTTATGCGTTGTTGAATGAGAATCTGGATGCTGTTCACTTGGTGTTCTAGAACCTTGCATTTTTACCATTTTCCACTCTACATTTTTCTGCGTTTCTTGGTAAATCCCTACCAAAGAAGGAAATGAATAGATAAAACTTTACCGGGCTTCCTTTACATAGAAAACGAAACGGAAAAAGGCACTTAAAATCAATAAATTTATATGCCAAACGACAAGATCCTTCTAATTGAACAGTCCTTGGCTGGAGAAATGCTTGGTTTAAGCAGAGTAGTAAGATTAGCTCCGGGAACCCGCAGCTTTTGGAAGCATTTTCTTTGCAAAAAAACTCCCTTTCCATTTTTCTCAGGTGAACAGTCAGTCCTAAGAGGACAAGGGGCAGTATAATCCGTGATTTTTAAGTGGTTGCCTGAAATTGCCTTTGCGTCAAGAGAAGACACTTGTGATGTTTGTGAAAAACAGGAAAGGGAAAAGAGTAATGAAAAGGAGTGGAGTGTAGAACAAAAGTGGCAATTTGTTTTTGTTATGTGGGCTGAAAGATAGAGAAAAAGGACACTTAAGAATATATTGCCCATCACGCGCTTCCATTCAATTAGAGATTGCGAAAATAAAGAAAGCAGCCAACCAGCAGCACACACAACATTATAGTGTATCCTATTCTCTCAACAAGTACCTAAAACACATTTTTGGCCAGCTTTTAAAGTGGAGGGATGTTCCTTATGTAAAATAATCATATATTGACAGAACCCACACACAACCCTATACTTTGTGTCTGACCCGACATACTTATAAAAAGCAAACGAGTTTAAAGAGGAAGACACAAGAGGAGGATCAAAAGAAACCAGAAACAATTGCCTAAAGTAAAGTCCTTTGTGGTATTTGAGGGTTGACAGTATTGTTTTAGCAAATAATAGTGGCAAACTTCATTTTATCTGTGTGTAATGTGTCTATTCATTAAAAAACCCATTTCTATCTGAGAAGCGAGAGTGAATGACATGTTGTAAAACGTGTGTGTGGAAGGGAAGGTCGCAGGTGGCACGGTGGTAAACCATAGTCAACCACATGGCCCACCTGCTCATGACAACCCCATTTTCCTTCGCCGCTCTGTACTATTTCCTCTGATTAAAATGCAATTAATTTCAAAACGTCTATATAATACTTCCTCTCATCAGTTTCCCTTGATCCACGTATTCCTTGAGAGGAGCGGAAACAAGATTGCTTATGTAAATCATCGTATCACACCACTTGAAAGGAAGCACGTGCATTAGCCGTAATTACAAACACGACAACACACAAATAAAGTGGGTTTACGCTCTGGGAAACACAACGATACACATATATCCATTTGATTTTACATATTTTCTTCGTTCAAGCAAAAAGTAAAGCTATAAAATGTCAAAAAAGATAAACTGGTTTTGCATACTTTATGGGAAAACGTTATATACGTTCTGTAACCGCGGATGATTTCCTAGCAAATGATACAAGAAGATGAGCAGAGACTCGATGACGGCCCATGAAGAGGAAGTATTTTCCGAAATGACATGGTTCTCAGGAAAACGCTGTCTTGAGGGATTTATTAAAACTCTTTCCGTACTCTGCTCACTACTCTTCTCATCGAAAACGAAGACTACCATAAAACTAAAGATTTGTGACGAGTTCTATGATGAGTTGTATTGCATGCTAAAGTGTATCACGTTATCATACTATCAAAAGCATCTAAAACTCAAAAGTGCATGCATATGTATATTTTTAAGGAAACTGGTGGTTCCTTATAGACTTGCAATTTGCCATGCAAAAAATTAAGTAACGCGGTTTTGTCTTTATGTTAAATATAACGGAAAGTCAAAGCCAGTACAAAGTTTGATTTTAGACTGCATAGTTTACTCAAAGGTAAAATTACGTAAAGCCTGGTTTGATGTTCTTGTATGTTCTTGTATACAACACGTTCCACGTAGAGAGATTTTGTTAGTCTAGTGATTCGGTAGAAGAAAAAAAATCATAAAATATGTGAAGCCCTTTTTCGTTAGTCTAGTGCAAGCATAGTTTACTAGTTGGTTAGATTGCTTAAAGCACTTTTTCCGCTTCGAAAAAGACTGACTTTACAAGCTCATATTAAACTTTCTTTCCTGTGTGCTGTGGTGTCGGTATTACTGACAGGAGAAGAGCACGCACACACACCGCATTTCATCATGGTATTCGGTGTCTATTATTATAAGGTAGCAGTAGTAATGCAGTAGTAAACATATTATGTAAACTGAAAAGTAAAAAATGTGAAATTTGTTGATGTAGTTGTTAAAAAATTATGTATGCAGACAGGGGATCAGACACCGACAGACAGACGGTGTACATAATTGCAGCAAGATAAGTTATAGAGCTAGCACCTTTAAATAAAATAAACATTTTTTCTCTTCTTTCTTGCATTTCCAAGTGTCAAGTAAAATTTCCGCGTGTGATTTGTTTAAAGCCACAAGGCAAAGCCACATCAAAGGATTTTTGCTAGTAGTGGTGGTATAAGCAATGCGGTTTTAGAGATAGCGCTCACTTCATTAAAAATTACGTTTTTTCTTGCTGACGATCCTGATTGAAAATAGACTTGCATGTAATTATAAAAATACTTTCATTTACTCACATGACTTTTACCAGCACATAATAATTTGCTGTTTTTCCGACGAGACGAGAGAGAAGCGTTCCAACATTAAATGTAAGACAAATATTGCAAGATTTAGGGACACAGAGAGACAGAGGCATGCAAAAAGACATGAAGAGTAAGAGAGAGAGAAGAAAAAACACGAGTATCTACGAACAAAAGGATTTTCAAGGAGAAACCAAAATGATAAGATCTCGTCGTCGTCGCAGAACCAGAGAATGATATACTCCTCCTTTTGCTGTGCTGCTGCTGTTGCTGTCCTGTGCAAAAACTCTGTTTTTTGGCACGAGTACAAAAACAAGAGAAAAATTGTTGGGTAAAAAAAGTTGAAATAATTCTGACTCTTGTTGTTATTCTGTTTGTGTGAGTAGAGTATGAGCCGAAAAGAGACAATGAGAGTGTGTAAATTGGTAGGCGAATAAATTTGTGGAAAAAAATCCTGTGCATTAAAATAAAATTTATGCAGAATGGCTATGGCACAATAATGGCAATGAGGATATAAATATGAGGAGAATGAGCACAAGGGGCTTAAAAATTGAATTGAATTGCAATAAGATACCTCTGCACACATTTTCTGTTTAAATTCTAACTTGACACAAAAAAAAGTTCTTTTTTTCGATTGAAAAAACGAACCGAAAAGCTCCTGGCCGATCCGCACAATAAAGAGATGATGACGGTAGAGCGAATTTGTAAAAGTTGGGAAACAAAATTAGGATGTGTCTCCAAATATGTGACAGTTTAAGTGTTTGCAAGCGGCATTAGAAAAGTATCGATTTGGACATTTTTCTAAAAATGCATTTAAAAAAGATTTCCCCTTCTATTCTGGTAAATAAAGAGGCTTAAATTCATTCCAGTTCCGGAAAAAGAAGCTGCTGGAGAGTGAAACGAATGGAAAGAATAAAATAGAATGTACAAACTGCTCCAAGAAAATGGGAAAGGGATTGCAGCAAGTTGAATTAGTTCAGTTCACTGCTCATCCCATCTTATAATCTCGCCATACCGCACAGACACATGAGACAAGCATTCACTCACTCACTCTCCACTGCATTTGTGGAGAGTTGTGCAGCTTTTCAGTATGTGTAGCGGAATATTCAGTTAGAAAACAAGAAAGCCTAGACAAAGTAAAGCCAAAAGGAACGATGATGATGGTAGAAAGGCGGAAGTGAAGGAAAAGCGATAGCCCATGTATATATTATCCGCTTTGTATACAACAGCCTATACCTATAAAAAGTCTATCATCTACCTATGAACAACACCATATTATTGAATTCTTCTTTACATGCCCATCATCTTAGGTTACCACTGCCATATCATCAACACCACGCGAACCGCTGGTATATAATCATCTTGATGATGATAATGCTGATAGCACCGACTACCGACACAAAAACTCCACATATTAAAGGAAGACACTCTTCCTTCGGAAGCATGTAGAGGCCAATCCAATCAGCTTAAAACTTTATCAGAGATTTTTCTTCTTTGCGAATCTACAGAGAGTTTCATTACACACAATGTGCCTACTTTCTATCCGGTACTGATTATATCAGCAACTTGCACAAAGGCAATCTTTCTCTGTTCTTTGGATTTTTTGTGCCTCCAGCAGCAGATGTTTAAGTTTGGGACAAAATAGAGTGCGCTTTGCTGTACGATCATTGTAAATGCGTTGTGGCCTGTGGGATATTAGCCGCGATAATGTAACTGCATGCATTTTAAGAATGATTATCTTTTTCAATTTTTGCTTACTGAAGTAGAAGTTGTTGGCTCAAAGGCTACAAGGCTACCCACTAGGTCTAAAACATTGGCGACCTTTGAGATCCTTTGGGAAAAAGCACGACGGTCACATTGATTGCAAAATGGCAAAACATCAATTTTCGTACATGGCCTGGTATAACCCGTTTCTTTTAGGCATCAGACAAACACACATACCAACTGTTGTCATTACCGTTCCATCATTTGCTACGAAAAAGATAGCAGACCAGAAACTAAGTGCTCTCAACTTCCAAGTCACTTGTGATCCTAACTAATCTTAATTTCCCTCCTCGAAGCAAAACACAAACGTGCTTGTGCTTACAGGCCTAGAGAGTAGATGTAGACAAAAAAGGATGATCCAATGATAAGTTGTGCGTTTTTAGATAGAAAAGCATGTGAGCACACATACACCACCATAATCAAATATGTTTGTGCTATCTTGCTTATCCTCCTTTTTATCATCGTCATTAATACCTATACAAAGCTGACGATAACACGGCTAGAAATAATTTCTTTTTTTCTCTTTTGCGCCAGAGATAGAAGAGAATAAAAGGGTTTCTCTACTCTCATCCGAAAATAAGACTGACGGCAACTATAAATATCAAGTGAGCGAAAGTGAAAAAAGCACTTGGGCTTTTGGCTTTAACGCTTCTGCTGCTATTTTCTGTGTGCGCTTGCATGATCCCATGTCATGTTGATGTTGTTCGTGCTCCTGCTACTGATGCTCATGATGACGATGATGCTATCAGAGGAGAACACACCGGCCAAAATATTTGAGCAGGCATCAGCGCAGGAGAAAGATATGAAACAGTTTATTATAAATACTCAGACAGATGTACTCATGTAATATGTTGTCGTGCGTAAGTATATAGTTTTTTTTCTGTCGATTTTTATGTTTTTTCTTCTTTCTTCATTCTAATATCGCAGCAAAAAATAGAGCAGACAAGCTGTGTGTATGGTAGTAGGTAAGTATAAATTGCACAAAGTTTTTTTTTGTACGGATGCGTGGTCGTTTGTACTGATACGTATATTGTGCCTATTGGCAATTTTAAATAGGTGAAATGTATACTAGCACTCGAATATGTGCTGACACACGACGGCATTTTTAAAGGTAAGCTGAGTTGCATAGTTTGGAGAACATGTAGCTAAGTGGTTTTCACTGATGATCATAGCGGTTTTTGTGGTAGAGGTAAAATGTGCACACTACTGGCACAGAAAAACAAGAAGAAGGAAAAAATAACAATTTCATGACAATGGAAGGTTGAGCGCGTGTGGTAGTTTTTGATATGATGGGTTTTTATCACGATAGCTTTCGGTTTCACCTTTCACGCTACTCTTGAAAGTATGCCGAGCGACGAAACTCAAGAAGCGACAATGTAGAAAAACACACGATAGCAGGAAATTAAAACTCAGGTGTAATTGGACAAAAAAATGTTCGTGTTATTTTTGAGCACTCAATGCCGTTCCATGAGTTATGTATTAATGATAAGCAACAAACTAGCTACTCAGCCAATTTTTAGAAGCAAATCACTCGTGATTAATAAGAAAAACAGCGTGTTTTGCAAAATTAAAACGAGAAGGATAGTTTGAAGGATTTATTGAATCATTTCAATATAGAACAGTTGCATAATAATTTGACACGGTTTTTATTTCCGTGTAGGTATATTCGTTAGGAGGTTGTTTTTCAAACAAGATACGTCACAGAATCACAGCGTGTCGACCTTGGACATTTGTCACATTTTCAGCACCTGTCAAAGTGTCAAAAGCATGAGCTCTCCAGTTTCCTTAAATTGCATCACCGAACTACTTATCAACAGTACTAATTTTATTTGTGTGTACTTCGAAACGCCTGACTTGTACGAAAACAAGGAAAATGAAGAGAATCAATCAGTCAACATTTCGTCGTCCTTGCAGAAAATTACGGGAAAAATTGGAAAACCCAATTAGAAGCTGTGCTGCGAAAGCCTTTTTACTTTTTTACTCTCCGCTTGGTGAATTCAGTCAAACATTTCAACTTTCAGCTTGAGTGAATTCAAGTAGACAGGGAAAACACAGTGCTATGCTTGCGCTTTTCTTTCACTTTCAAGGTGAAAGGCTGCTACTCACTTTCTTTCAGACACACGAAGAAATTCTCTTTTAGATTTCTCAAAAAGGTGCGGTGATGCTTGCTGGTAGCAAACCACACTTTCTTACGCTGCCTTTCCACGGGGAAAGAATAATATTGTTTTTACTTTCCATTCTCCGCTCATAGATCTAATAATATTGCCGTGTCATCATCATCCCAATGTGCTCTCAATCCCGAAACATTTCCCACAAAATGGAAAAGGTAAAGTGGGAAGAATAATTAAATGAATTTTGTTCGAGGATGCTCAAGGCGGCTACTTTACCTTTGTTGAGTAACTTTATTTAAATTAAATGGCTCACTAAACACAAGTCTTTTTAATTTTTTGAAGTGCAAAAAGCAGTAAAGCAGAAAGCAGGTTAGTTTTGCTAATAATAAAAATGGCAAAAATGATAATGACGGCACTGACGGCAGGTCCTCGACTAAAAAGTTGTTGTGCAACTTTCTCATTTCTGTGTAGCTGTAGACATGAACTATAAAAGTCAATTGAAGAGATTCGCATTTCCATAATGTAATCATCACAGAGACGGAAAAATAGAGACAGAAAATGCAAAAGTGTTTTTTCAAAGGGCTATAAATAGCCATCTTTGTAATAAATTCACTTGAGAAGCTTTCAATACAACGTAATATTTCATAAGTGTAAGTAGTATGTGTGTGTGTAATTTAGTTTATGTAATTATTTGCAAACTAGCTTAGCAAATCAACAATTCCACTTTGTAAACTCAGCCAAAGCAAAATAATGCTTTCTTGGAATTGTTACTTTACTCATTGAGATGTCAATTGTCAACAGCTCGTATTACACTTTTATGAAAGCTGTGAAGAAGCTCAACAGGCTTTCTATTCTTCAAAGAAAGCAGGGAGGCTTTTATTCAACTCAAAGGAAGGAGTTGAGCAGAATTTATTATGAAAAAGTGAATAAAAATTCAATCAGGCATACATAGAGACAAGTCTTTCTCACTTTTCGTTTCTTTTGTACTCTTGGTATAATATGTAATATCGATCGATCCATATCTCTTCCGACAACAACCACGCACAGATTTTTCTTTTTTCCAAACTACACTGCTGTTTGCATTTTGTCGACCTACCTCCACATATTTTTTCAGGAAGGGGTGGACAGTTGTGCGACATGGCCCTTTTTCTTGTCCAAACTATACCCGTTCCAGATTTATTGCAGTTTCGCGTCTGGCTCTTGAACCTCTCCAGACAACACTTTCTCTCAACTTTTTTCTTATTTTATGTTTGTGGCTATAGGACAACAGAAGAAAGAAGGAAGCAAACAGCTTCTCTTAGTTTATGCAGAGCAGATTACTCTTGTGATTTGATGAAAAAGCGTAAAATGCATGTTGCGCGCTATTGCATCACTCCAAAAGCCCATAAGGAAAGTATGCTCATCATTGATATACACATGAATCATTCCAAAGATCCAAAGTATCGGGTTACAGATAGTTTTGCTTTGAAAAAAATATCGATACCTTTCTATTTTATATTATAACACATATAGGGAAAAAGGTTCTCGAAGAAACACTGCAGTTTACATCCAAATTCAGTTCTCGACTTCTCTTTTCTCAAATACTTTTTCCACTGCTACTAGTGCTTGGGGCATGCAAAGCCACACTGGAGTTTGAAATTGAAATCTGTTTTTGGTAACAATCCCCGTTTTTTAGCCCGATGTTGCGCATCAAGCATAAATATGTAGTAATAATATTTTGGCTGATTCTAGCGTTATTTTCCTTCCAGACTGTAGCACAATATTTTATATTGGAAAAAATAAAAAAGAAAGCTGAAACTGTTTGTTTCATCTTAGACATCTCAATGTTCTCTCTGGAAAAATAGGTTATGACAAAATTCTTTACAGTGTCTGTTTTTTATTCTTTTGGAGCTACAAGATGAAATATTTATTTTTCGAGAGATGTAACACAAGCTGTACAGACGACAAATTGTAGCAGTCTTTGTTAGGTACATAGTAAAATATTATATTTCGCATTTTTTAGTTGCTGTTGCTGTGCTATATATGTCTAAAAATGAACATAAATACATATACAGCTACTCCACTTTCATCCATCATCTTACAAGATTGCAAGCATTTGAAGCTTTTGTTTGCCATGCGATTCAACACTTTAGTATAAACTTGTTATAAAGTCTTGAAAGCTCATATAATTTCTTTTTCAACTTGATCCTCCATTATGTGTGTAATTACCATATTACAACTTCCTTCCTCCTCGTCACTTGCTTCCATCCTCAGCAACAAGCAACGTCAAAGACAAAAAAAAACTTGAGAAAAAGAAACTGTGCAGATTTTTGTGTTACTCAAAACTTGTTCTGTGGAATTTCAGCAATTTGGCACTACAATGGCATGTACTGCAATAATATACACCGCACGACTCTTCCGCTCAAAAGAAGTAGCCAAGAAGCAGCAGCAGCAGGTTTTTTGTTCAAAATGCTAGAAGAAAGGTACTAATAGTGCAAGTCGGAATAAAAATAACAATAACACGTATGTTAGTTCTTTTTCGGGAGAACATGACATAAGACTTTTGTTCTTATCAGCAAGCAGCAGTGTAGCAGAAAAAGAAAATTAGTCTATTAGTATACCATACATAAAATATACTGCTCTGACGAAAGAAACTCCCACTCAAGCAGTAATAATATCAAGGTACATATCATTTTTTCCACTTGGAAAACACGCTCGTGTGGAAATATCTCTATTTGCTGTTTCTCCTTGTTCTCCACCAAATTACACTTGTCACTTGACTATACTACTTAATACTTGAACACTTGTACTTTTTTGTACATTCTTTCTTGTGTTCTTTTATATCAAGTATATAGCTTTGTTAGTAGAGCTTGCATTTTTATAGTTGAAGATGAGACTACGATCACGTCAATTAGTTTTGCTTCTTTTTTCCATTTGATTGCACCAAATGAAGCTTTTCCGTCAAAGAAGGTAATCATGTGGAGGGAAACGCGTAGGTATTTTTTGAGTAGAGAGTTTCATTAGGCAAGGGAATAGTGTGTAGGAATGGTATATAGGTATATCAGATGATAACAAGAAGGAACTAACAAAATTAGTTCCGTGTATGTTGCTTGAAGGTAAGCGAGATATACTACTGTACAGAGTAGTGATTTGAGCATTTTGTGGGATGATGTAACGCGGAAATCAACTGAAATGTATAAAGTTTTGCACCAGCAGTTGACAAAAAACTTTTTCTCGTGATATAACCAGTGTGTATACTAACTGAGCAGAATTTTCTGGAAGAGTGAAAACGCTATGAAGTATAAAACCACATAAAAACTGCATATCTACATAATTCCGTCAAACAAGATACGTGGGTGGCCACATGCTTTGTAGGAGTTTCTTTACAAAATGCATAAAACAAAGCGCGGACGTGATTTTCTTTAAAATAATTCATAATAGGTCATCTAATTTGTCACGGTGCTGATAAGCCTAGATTGTTAAGTAAAAGTTGGGCTTTTTGTGTGCAAAATTGTCCAAAGTGCTAATTACACCCACCACACACGAGGTGTGTATGCCCTTTTGTGCAAAATATTCTCAAAAGAAAATCCGTAACATCTTTTTGCTCCCTTTTTGCCAAACATCATGTCTTACTTTTTCCCACTCTTCATTTACATTTATATATGTACACCATAGAAAAATAACAAAAAGACGGGCAGAATCCTCGAGGACATAATTAAAATTAATGGGCTTGCCAGCCAAGACGAAGAAGAAGAAGAGAACCACCTAAATGTTTGCTTTTGTGCCCGGTTATACTCTCTAGACCAACTAGGCCTACGTAATGCTGACGAAAAGAAACTCAGTCAAAGGAACACGTAGTCACACAGACATATTTAGTCCGAATTTGCTCTCATTTCCTCTCCTCTTTTTTGCTCTCTTCACGCAAAACTTACACCTATAACTAACCCGTCAACGTCCTAAAGAAAAGAAAAACGTGAAAATCCTCAAAAAGTCATCTAACCATACAAACACAAAGCCTCATATGCCTATACAATGCTACTTTTGTAAGTACATGTCCAAAAGCTAAGCTTTTTGATAATAATATATACATTTTCGTCTTCTCCTTTTTGCAATCTGTTTTCTCTTTCTGTGGTTATGCTATTCCCACCAAAAAGCTATCATCCTTTATCATCACTCATGACTTGACTTTCAGTGAGTCAGAATGACACACTAGTACATACTATACTTCTGCTGCTCCATATACGTATCCGGATAAAAAGGACAGAGGATAACCTACGCAAGCACAGAAGGCCATTTGACTTAACTTATAGAGCATTCTTTTTTCATTTTGTTATTGTTATTCAACGGTCATCCTTCTCATCCATTACTATTGCCTTACTTTTCTTTTTCACTTGCTCCCATAAAAACATCTGGAAAAAGCTTCGTGCAGTAGAGCAAATAGAAAGGTCTGAAATACGAAATGGCACAAAAAACATAAGTAGAAACAGCACATCAGCGCTATATAGCACTGAGCCGATCCAATTAAAAGGAAAAAGCTCATCTCAAGCTGTGCTTTATACTTTTCTTACCAACTTTTAGTCTCTGGTGATATTATATGTACATGCGAGCAGTAGAGCAGTTTCGTTTTTTTCTCTCTCTCCCCGAAAATTATTACCCACACGTAAATCTGTACGCACGTCCGTACGCTAGAACAAAGAAAGTCTCATTATTTTCTTTTGTTTCAAGGCTTCTTTCTCTCATTTTTCTTTGGGTCGCAGCAGTGGTGTAATTGCAAGAGAGTGTGAATGCGGCTAAAAAGTAATCTTTAAACTGCAGCTTCAGCATTCACACAAAAACAAATAGTAATCTTACACCCATACTTTTTTCGCATGTGGCTAATGATTTACAAGGTAATTACGTGGAAGAATCGTATATGTATCGTTGCACCAAAAGAAAAAGGCAAAAAACTTGCAATATGTATACTTTGTATTTTTCTTTTGGAAACACGTTTCCAAGAAATATAGCTGTTGGCTATTTGAAGAAGCTAAAAATAAAAGACACGTATCTATCCAGGCAAAATACCTTATTCTTACACTAACAACTTGAGGTTACACAATAGAGATCAGTTCAGAAGAGCTTAAATATAAACTGGTGGAAACCATTAATCCTTCAGAAAATACAAGGAGAGAAAGTCGTCCAGTGTAATGCAAAGAGTTTTAGTAGAAGCTTAAGCCTATAAATATTTCCCAGAGACTTTTTGAACAAGTGCAATCGTACTCATTTTATAAGAGACTGCATGCTGAAGTGTGTTAAAAGCAGTTTGTACTAGCAAAGCTAGCAAAAGACAAAAGAAAGTAAATAAAGTGTTCAGTTTCTCTGCTTGTGCTTTTTTGCTTCAGACCACAATTCCTGAAGCAAGTAGTGATAGTAGAGTGGTTTAGCAGAAAAAACGGGAAAAAAACTTTAGCCGGGAGGAAAATCACTTTCACTACTTTACATAAGTACAACTTACATGCATAATATACCCAAGGTGTGTTTTCCTTTTGTCTGCTAAAGATGAAAAACCAGAAAGGGAGAAAGGAGTGCAGCAGCAGTAGAAAGAAAATGATGACGATAAAGAATAAAACTGCTCGTAACGGCATTTGATTTTGAAAAGAACGTTTTTCTTTCTGAGAAAGCAAGACCAAAAGGGATTCTATTATCTAACTCTCTAACGTGGGCAGGGAAGAGATTACTAGACTATCGCGAAAGCCATTATTATTGCGGAAAATGTTCTGCTTCTCCGGCTGCCTATTTTTTTTGCTTCCATGCCTGTTAGCAAAGAGATTGTCTTTTTTAAAGACCTCAACATCGTCATCCTCCTTTTACTTTTGCCACTTTGCCATTGAGACAACCCATTTCCTTTTGCAGTACCTAAAATCACTTTTCAAGTGCAAAAAGCGTACGTACACATGAAAGAAAATATTTTTCAGAAACGTTTTTACCCAAAAATGCGTTGTTTTTCTAAAGGCAATCTTTCACAGGATATTCTTTTGCCTGTGTGTAAAATGGTAGCATTTTTCTATAATTCACTTCCAAGGCATTATAGAAGTGTCAGGGGCTTTCATTGTAAATATAGCTAAATAATACCCAGATTACATCTTTTCACCTTGTCACTAGTTTCCGTCTGCTGACAACAGGAATAAACAGATTATTTCAGATCGTTATCATAAAAAGATGAAATGCTTTAAAAAACTCTTTTGCTCACCTACAACCTACGTTTTTTTCCGTTTGCTTAAAACTGTCAGGCACAAAATCAGCGTAGCGTAAGACTGGAAAGCTTTGTTAAAAATAAAATACTACTACAGGTCCCATTGGACATTTCTAGGAAGGCTTTACGCTTGTCTTACTCCACACACAAGTTGTGGATCTGTGGGTGGATAAACGCATAACGAAGTAACCAGCAAAAGATTATGCCGTCCAGTGCAGAACTAGCCAGTAGCAAAATCCTGTATTTTTCCAGAATTATGTTTAAAACATGTTTACAAAAACACGTTGGATCTAAGGCGTATACCTAATTACCCATGTTCCAAGCGTGAAACGGAATTTATTATACAAGCGTACAGCCAGCATTGTTTTTTCTCTGGGCTGTACGTTAAAAAAGTAGAAACGTAAATTCAGAAATTCTCTTGCTGCTAGTCTAATGTTTTTTCCTGTCTGCTGATAACATTATCTTTCTGCTCGCTTGCTCTTCAAAGCGGTGTGAAAGCTTTTTTCCTCCGAGAATTCTGGATTTAAACGCAGTGTATGTTCACAGCTTTTTTCATTATCATTTATTTATGCCTGCTGGTGAGTGTCTTCTCAACCACCAGATTTTCACGCATATCATAAAATGCTTAATCTGTAACACAAACTGTATAAACTGCGTTCTGGGGAACGGGGAAAGTCAACACACTTGGTATGATCGTTTCTCTTTGATGAAAATTTTTGAAGGCTTGTTTTTTTGCTAAATGCGTGCAAATGTAAATCTTTAGTGGAAGAGATTTCATGCCATATCGCTACTCGCTACTAGATACATGCTGATTTTATTGTGTTTCTGGCTTCATCTGAAAAATAAACATTTTTGGTGATGATACCCACGTACACAAAAATATTACAGTGAATCTACCGAGGTCTACTATACAACCGTATACATTGCATGTAATCGAAAACTGAGTCTCCCGTATAATGACGATGTTGATGATGGTGGCATGCCGCTGCTCCTGATGATTACGGACTGATTGTTTCACGATAATACATTCTCTCTCCACTTTCCCGACCAAGGACAGATAAAATTCGGATTAGTCCCCGGTCTCCTATATAGCCTTGCTTGATGATAGCTTCGTTAATTAAATCGACTGTAAGAGAAACACTCTGTATTCTCTTTTTTGTATGCTTGCAAAGCTGCGTTGAGTGCCGAATAAGCTGCCTATCATGGTCATAAAACCACAAAGTAGGAAAAGAGGTTGAAAAACTGAATAAAAATTCTAATTAAACTTGAAACTTATTTTGAGCACAGATAAGACAAGTGCATGTCCAATGCTCGTTGTAAGTTGATTGTGTAACATTCTAATGATAAGTCCTTGTTTAATTTAATGCTCATTTCCCCCAAAATACCTGTGTGGTATTAGTGGTAATGCTACAATAATAGATTATAATGTAACCGCATTTCTCAACCAATGTACCTGCTTTTATCTACCTCCTCTCTCTCTCACCACTAAACAACACGCTATCAGATAGCTGTTGGCTATGAAAACTTTATAATGATGCAAGTTCATTTTTTGGTTCCCAGAAAATCACAGAGCTCTCATGTTGTTTTCTCTTTGATAAGCAAACAGCCCCTAAAAAAGAAGAAAGAGGATGATCGTAAAAGTGGAGAAAGCAAAAGGAGCAGTGAAAATGCAAACGAAATTTTATACACACATCACTCTCTTCCTTTCATCTTGATTGTGCTGTTGATGTAGATGATGGTACTGACTGCTGACGCAGATAGACTTCTCCAATTTCACAGCATTATCATCATCTTCATCAGCATCGTCTGCTTTTCCGTAACTCTATGCAAATTTTAAAGCATGCTGCTGATCATGATAATAATAATAACATGAAAGGAAAGAAAGCAGGGCAAAATCTAATGATAATACAGTAGTAATAATCCTCCCTGCTTGCTCCATGCCTTTCTTAACGCATACAACCAATTTATAAACTTGTTGAAAAAGGATATTATTATGCTGCTGTTGCTCATGTTGTTCGTGTATTCAATAATCATGGAAAAATGGCAAGGTAAATAGAAAGTTTACCCATGGGCCCTACCTCCTGGCCTTTTCAACACATTTTCATACATTGCTCCAGACATAAACATGAACGTTCCTGGGTGTCTGGGAATAGCATCTTTTGTGGTGGCAGAAATGGCACAACCACAAGTTTCATGCAGACAGAATACTTATTACTCTGAGAAATTAAAACTGCACCGACTTTTAAAACGTCCTTGTGTCTGGTCCTTTTGGGTTTCTTTTAACATGCAATGTAACGTGAATACAAAATACAAGCCAATTTTCCCGAGAAAGAAGATACTTGCAAACATACACGTCTCACCTTGTTCGTCTTTGTCGTTCCAACACGATAATAATCTCATTTCTCTTTTTGACTTGTACAATTCCTCTTCCCCTTTCTTTACCCAGCCGCATTTCTTTCTTCAGATGATATCTTAACTAGAGTGTAGCTTTTATATGCAAAGCAGAGAATAATGCACTGCTACTCGTGACATTACTCATTCTGTTTAACAACAGCTAGGGCCACACACACCATTACTTTTTTCAGGGTGCATAGTCGTATCTTTACAAATGATCATCATGATCACATTAATTTGCAGTGCATTCTAACAAGAAATTACTTTTTTCTTCTTAACTTTTACTTTATTTTTAGCTCTCTGCTTTCTAGTTTATTCTCCTTTCACCGCATACACCCTTTCCTGTCATTGTCCGTTTAACTTTCCGTTTTGAGACAGGCGTGTGACACTTCAATAAGAAAACTTATGAATGAGCAAGGCGTGAGAGGAAAAAAATAGCAGTTAAGAGTTAAGACCTTGTACTATAGTATGTGTGTGTACACATGGGTTTAAAAAGAACAGTGGTGCAAAAAGTTTATTTTTTGTTTTCATGCCCTGTTTTCTTCGTTCTCTTGTGTTTTTTGCTTTCTCGCAAAAAGAAAGTCGTAGTAGCTGTAAAGATAAAGTTGTCGCCGCGCTTACATGTAAACTCAATTTCACACAATGTTGTAAGTAGATACATATCGAGAGTGTAAATAAAAGTACATGTACACAATACCTTTTTCACATGATTTCCTCCAAGATGATCACGATGAGCTACTTTGTTCCAAGTTGTTCCAACAAACGCATTTTCACATATTTTTTCTATCCTTTCCCACGTGTCGCTATACAGTGTGCAGTTTGGTGTGTTTGCTTACTTGCAACAGACGGAAAAACAACAGGGCAAAAGTTAAGTTCGTGGGGTTTTGTCTATGTACTATGCTTTCTTATGTCTATATGACTTTAAACTGTATAAGCGTCCTCCTTTCAGCCAACTATTTACATCAGGAAACACATAGATATGAATAGGACGTTGTCCTTGTTTCTGGACAGAGTTAAAACTTGTAACATTTCCCTTTTTGCAAAATCCTTGTAGAATTGGATACAGACAGCAAAAGCGTTTCAAATCTCTGCTGCAGAAGGCGGGACAGCGAAAAACGGTCAAAGACAAGAAAGATTATCCCTTTTTCTGGAATCTTTCTCCAGTCCCAGTAATTTTCTTTTTTACTCACAAAACCCGTCACAGTCTGAAGAAATGGTCCATTTTGAAATCACCAACTCTTGCCCTTCTTTTGTCTTTGATACGGTTTGTCAGTCTTTGTAAATGGGCATGTGTTATGGCACACGTAACACAGTTTATAGTAATATTACTCCTTTAAGGAGAGAAAATAAGAAAGTCCTGCGTCTCTACTTGTAATTTGTGGTTTCAAATGTCCCATTTAATTTAAATCTATGGAGTGGAGAAATCTACGTACAAAATTGTGTGTGCATTTTATATAGAGAGTGACAGCAGAAGGAACTACACAAAAAACCACCAATACAAGATGTTTTTATACAGTACAAGGGATACATGCTATATTTTATGTTTTTACTGTATCTTCATTTTCTTCACCCTTTCTCCTTGTCCACCACCGTAATAAACATGGCGCGGACGCTCATATTGTGGAACTTATTCCCTTTCAGAAATGGCAACAGCCACTTGCACACATGCACACACGTTCACACGCTTTTACTTTTCAGTGGCCGTCAGTTGGAGTTAAAAGTGTCAGACAAGTCTATTTATAAGAAATGCGACAACACGCTGCTGCTGGTGTAGTGCTAGCACCTAAAATATTAACCGAATGGCCAGTAGCACCACTGAGACCACACAGCTTGCTGGCTGAACAAAGACCAGTGATCTGTTTTAATATTACAAAAGTCGTTCGTCCCAGCAGTAGCACCCACAATGACACCAAGTTTTTTATGCAGTTCTTTTCATATAATATGTTGAACCTGTTCACACACTATCTTTCAATAATGTAAAGTATATTAAGGGCCAATGGCAAACCGAAATTTCTATTGACCTCCATCCTGTCCTTTAGAAAAAATCTTTGAAAGCAGACAGGCCAACAAGTAAACAACAAAACAACGCACCAAAAAACCCCACTAGACTTTTTTTACTTGTCCACCAAATGAACGTACGCTTTGCGAGGAAAAAAATGAACAAAGGCTGCAGCAAAATGTTGTTGTTGTTGATGATGATGATGCTAACAAAAAATGATCTTCGTCTTAAATTTCACAGCAGAGGCAATTCTTCAATAAAAAGGCTCAATTGAAAGATGAGTAGAGTCCGGGCATCTTGTTTCTTTGAAGACGGCAGAACAGCAACTACGATTCCTACTCTGCTGCTCCCTTTTCCTCTCTCTGATGAACAGAGAGCCTAGAGAGAAAATTCCTGTTTCCTCGTTGCTGCTTCGTCTGCTGCTGCTTTTCTGCTGTTGGTTGACCGACGCAAAAAGAAGAAAACAGAAGGGGTAGTGGCATTGGTAGTGGTGGTAGCAGCAGCCGACATAATATAGGCAGCTCATATGTTCCAACTTAAAAGTCTATCTCCCAGATGCAGCAGCGCTGTAGCTTGTGTGCATGTGCTTCGTAAATAAAATGCCTTTTCCCACTTTCTCCCGAGGAAAGGGAAGGGAAGAAGAGAGAGAGTTGAGAAAAGGAAAAATTTCCTACTATCTCCCGCGACTCTATCTCAATGCCACACAATACCGCTACGCCAGTGACTGCTAAGGGAAAAGACGACAGACGAAAAAGAAGAAGATCATGAGGGGAACGACAAAAAGGATGCCAACTTTCAGTTAAACAAGTCCATTTTTTCTGGGCAAGTTGTACTTGGTAGTGTGGTGTTCGTCTTTCATGATATTATTTTCTCTCTAGTGTAATAGTAGGAGTGTATGTTCCGATTTGCGACAAGAAAGTAAAAAAATGGCAGAATGTTCAATGCTCTTGTTACTTTCTATTACTATTGCACAAAGATACTTTTTTCATGTGTGTTGGTCACAGTATTTTTTTGTTCGTTTAGTAACGAGGGAAAGTTTTTTGATGGAGAAAGTACAAAAGTCGTTTTCACTCCGGTATGAGCTGAATGAAAACTGAGACTGGGTGAGTGTGTTTGCACTTGTATTAGATGATGTTCACGTTTCCTTACGCTTTTGATGCTTTTATAGCTCGGATAACTGCCTTAGAATGGGACACACTTCACTGGAAAAATTCAAATAGTAGAAAAGAAGAGAAAGTCGATTTCAATTTTGTTTCTTGGCGTAAGAAAGATTTAAGTGAACGAACATTCTTGTAATGTTCGAGACTAAGATGAGACTAAACTTATTTGATTTTCACTGGTTGCCGATTGGCTGTAGAAAAAAACATTCGTGGTATCAGATAATCATGATGACAATAATGCAGATGACAACAACGCTTGCTGACGGAATAACAATTACTGAATGCCAAGTTTAGGTTTTTAGCTTGTCTTTATTTATCCCCAATTTTTACTAGTAAAGTGGTTAAACCAGAGAGCGTCTTTTTACTTGCTCTCTTTTTTTGTTTCACAACACCCACCACTTGTCAGCAGAAGAATTGCCACAAAAAAACGCGTACCCGGAAAGAAAAAGCACACATTTTTATGAGCAAGGAGAAAGTCTAAGCCCACAAAAAACTGTCTACTCCAGAAACGCTGGTGGTGTGGCTTGCATTTCTATACTCCATCTGAGTTTCTGACTCCAACAAAGCACCAACAAAAAACCTCTCTATCGTCATTATGATGACTTACGCGAGCCATCCTATATTCTTGCTGTCATGCAGTAGAAGCAGCAAAGTTTACTACTTTGCTTTTTGCCATGTCCATGTTCACATGTGAATTAGCGTGAAACCATGCAGCATTACAATACGACGACGACGAGCGACAATATGTATGTTCAAACGATAAAAACCTCCAGTAATATTAGGTAGCAGTACTAGCGGTAGCAACAACGGCAAACCCAGAGACGTCGACATGGTCGTGTCGTACTAAATACTTTTTTTGGAAGTACAACGGTCAAACCAAACGCAAAGTCCTCTTGAGCATTACTCTCTTTGCTGCCTCTGTGTATTGCAAATTCGTTCATACTGTTATAAAACTGGCTTTTTATATTATTCATGTAAGTATGGGCGTATACATGTGTGTGTGCTGCTACTGCTGATGTTTGTTACTTTTTTCTTTATTTTTGGCTCATTGCATTTGTAAGGAGAAAAGCACATTGTACGCATACATACATAGTAATACATGTATAATTTTCAAGTCTCATGACGTCTCATGCTCATGTTGTTGGAAAAGCCCCTGTTGGAGAGAAAGCTCACATGGACTTTTTTATGGGCAGAGAAGCAAAGAAGAAGAGAGAGAAAAATATTGTAAGAGTTCTCTTATTTCCCAATGTTTCTCTCGACTTTTGTACGTTTTCTCCAAACTATCTCTTTTACTAGCATCAAACATATTACATTACTTTGAGAGTTACACACACACATTATTGTTACTTCTGTTATTACATCACACGAGGACGAGAATACGACGGCGACTAAATACTGTTTCAACTGCTGTTTGTTGGTAACTTTTATGTATGATGTTAATGTATGGACTGTTTGCCCAAGAAAACAACTTGGATGAAAACACAGTCAGAGAATAAAAAATTCTGTTTTTTTCTTGTTGAGTATAACTATTGGAATATTATAGAGTACGGTTATGATTTGAATACAGAAGCGTATTTTGTATGGGCAAGGATCGATCAAAAGACCATACCAACCCAAAAGCTATGTGCGTTTAATAATATGTCATGACCATGCTGCTTTAACTCTAACCGTCTTGTGCATACCGGGGTACAAAAAATAGCGCTTATGCATGTTGTTAGGTATGCGAATAGTTTTATTTGCTAAGTTTGGTTGCGAAAAAAAAGAAAGAAACCGTACTTTCTCCTGTTGTTGTTATTATTATAGCTTTCGGCAGTATGCATCATTGGACTATATTAAGCCAGTGAAATTACGCAGGGCTTACAGTTGAGCTGAGCGTACCAAAGAATTATATGCCAATCTTGATGACAGGAATGTGATGACAAAAAGTATGTATGTATATATAGAAATGTTGTGTAAGCCGAGCATTATTACCTATCAAATACAGCTGGATGAACTAATACATTTCTAAAAGAATATACATGTTTTGTTGTATATTTCATATGTCATGTCAGTTTCTGGAATTATGATGTCTTATTTAGTTTACTTTTCTCTTTTGTGTGATGAGGAGGAAGAGGAGGATGATGAAGACGAGTCGATTGTGCTTGACTCTTGGTGATCGAAACGAGAGGGAAAGAGAAAAAAATGCGAGGAGCTTTGGAATGAGCTGTGCATTGCATTGTGGTGTTATTTGGAGTGTGCATGACTAGATGAAGATAAGGATGAAAACGGCGATGTCAAGTCAAGTCAAAGAGAACGAGTGGAAAGTCCCTTGAATGGAGTCTCCTGTGGGAAGGCCAGGCAGCCGGGCAACTCGAAAAAGGACTTGAGCATCTATGAATGGAGTTTATTTATTTAAGAAAATAAAAGTAACAAGGCAGTAGGGAAAATATAGAAAGGAACAAGAGATATATATTTTTGTATGCTTTCTGCTGGAACGAAAGCGGAGGAAAGAGAAAGCGCGTTCTCTCAAGTATTTTGGGTGCAAGCTGACTAGCGCTTGAAAGCAAAATATTTAGTCCGCTTTTTCTTTCCGGTTTTTGTGTTGGGTTTCTGGAAAAACTCTGAAAGCGCGATGGAGTATGCGAGGATTTTGTGAATAAACTTATGACACGATGGGGCTCTGGGAATCAACCACATTTCATTTACTATTTGCTATTATAGGCTTCATAAACTTGGGATCTATCATCATCAACATGCTCATCGTCGAGGCAAAAGGGGAACAATAACACAGGCCACTAGTGAATGCAGAGTCATTTTTGACTGAGTTTGCACTTCGGCTACAGCTAACAAAGGACACTATGAAAGGCAAAATGTGGGAAATGAGAGGCTCGAGATCGAGAAAAGGAAAAAGACCGCATTTCCCTTGCCTTGCAACGTCAAACGGGCGACGAAAATTGCACAAAAAGTTTTTCCTCTGTATTATGCGACCATGTGCTGGATTCATAAGAAAAAATGCATCAGGGGTAAGCGGAAGCAAGATTAGTACGCAGATATGGGGCTGCATTTTCTTAGGAAAATGGAAAGTGACTGATTTCGTGCATGCATATGTTTATGGAAGCAGAAGAAGCTGATGGTTGGTTGAGAAGGTTGGAGAAGTTGGTAAACTGGAGTGGGTTGAGTACTTTTTAGGAATTCAAACTTTTATGAAAAAGAATGAGGACTTCTTTAACTCCAAAAATTTAACTGGAAAATAGGCGACCGGTTTCACTGTTTTATTTTTATCGCATCGTCAGGCCTCTGTACATACATGAAATAATTATAAATTTAATAGTACAATTTTTGTGGTAAACTTAGGATACAATATTATAATTACAATTATTATAAATAATTAATTACCCAGTTAATTAAAGTAAAAAGTAGTAAAAATAGTAAAAATCTCCATTTAAGTATACACAGGATAAAATACTTGCTTTTGTGCTGCTGGCTTGCTATCAGAGAATGAATGGAATTGTGCTCATAATATATTATGTTCAGCAGCAGCAGCAGACAAAAGCACCAAGCGCGGCTTAAAAACAGAACGAAGCTTGAGTCTTGAGAGTTATTATGAAGTCTTAGCAGAGGGCATAGTAACCATTCTTGTTATTTCCCTACTTTGTTTCAGTATTTGTTGTGTTCAATTTGGAATCGTAAATGCAACAGTTATTTTTATGTTTTCAATACGTTTCTTGATGTCATCATTGTCGCATCTACCTAACTCTCGCCTAAAAAACTCTCTAACACATGTACCTAAATTTTGAATATTTTTGTAGAACGGGACAATCACGAATGATTGTCTTTCAGCATTTTCTATTCTGTCTGTAATATTGTAAAGAGACAATAATGACGGATTATGATATTTTAGGTACTGGATTAGAATAGGAGATTTAGGTTTTAGTAACTGTGAGCGATCGAGTGACGAAAGTTTTACCATAGTTTCTGTGATAAGAGATTCAGGATAATTACGTTTACGGAATTTCTCCATGAGAATGTTTAGCTCCTGAATCCTATCTGAATTATTAGAACAAGTTCGTACTACTCGTAGCCCACAAGAATACGGAAGTGCACGTAGTAAATGGTTGGGGTGACTAGAGAAATAGTGAACAAACTCATGTTTACTCATAGGTTTACGGTATAATGAAGTGGTTATTACATTATTTTCACCAATTGTAACATTCATGTCTAAAAATGTAACACTATTTTCACTATGTTCGTAGGTAAATTTTAAAAATGAATGTTGGAATAGCGTATTAAGCCAAATTTCTTTGTCGTCAATCTCAGTAATATCTACTATCATGAAAATGTCGTCTATAAATCTACCTTTGTATGCTATTTCTGACTTATCAAATTGCTTCCTCAATTCTACTTCTGCTGTAATGTTTGCTATTGACACACTAGCACAATTTCCCATTTGAATTCCTTTATGCTGAAAATACATTTGCTCATCGAATTCTAGAAAACTATAATCTAGAGTCAAATCTAAAAGCTTTTTCAACTGAGTATTGCTAACATTTATTGGAATGTGTAGTGTGCCCTTATTTTCATTAAAGAATTGTATACAGTTACGTTTACAACTTGAAATAGGTAGTTCAACATACATAGCATTAATATCCGCTGTCACTAACATATATTTCCTTGTTGGATCAAGATTAACATGATTTAGCGTTAGAATTAGATGAGGAGAATCTATAATTATATTTGGTATTTTTAGGCTCAACGGTTGCAATATACTATCAAGTATCATAGAAATACCCCTATTAGCACATTTTAGCGTACTACATATTGGTCTACCTATTGGAAAATTTGTATATGCTTTGTGCATTTTTGGCAAGATATAAAACTTAGCAGGATAGCATTCATTGGGATACAATTTAGGTATTTTCCTGTTATTTAAAATTTGTTTACATAAACAATTCACTTGATCTTTAAGTCTATTACTTGCCAAAATGAATTCCGCACTTGTTGAAGGCCTATACACATGTAAGTCAGATAACTGGCGAAATATTTCATTTTTGTAATCTGAGTAGTTCATTATACATATACCAGCATTTTTGTCACTCGGTTTTATAACTATTTCGTTGTTCATACAAAATTCCTTAAAATCTTTAATGAGAAATGCATGAACTTGATTATGTGGCTGTGACTTACTTCTTAACATATTTACACATTTTTTGGAAAATTTCTTTTGAAATAAATAACTTTCAATTGGAGACTTCTTATTTGATGGTGAGATCGATTTTTTAATGTTAAAAAGAATACTGGTGATTTTATCCATTGCTACGTTTTCACCTCTTAGTTCAAAGAAAATACGCCAAGCTAATTTTCGTTTTCCTTCTTCTATACAGTTATGTAACATTTTATAGCTAGGTCTATCAAGGAAACTGAATTTTAACCCTAAAAATAACACTAGCTTTACTGAAACTGGTAATACTTCAATATTAGATATATTATGAATTATATTTTGAGCATTAGCAGACATTTTATATAACTTATATAGATATTTTTGTTGCCTTTTTGATAATTTTTCATAAACACTGAAGACGTTTTTAAGATTTACAAATTTACGCTTTGTTTTCCGTGTATAATCATTACCTAATTGTCATCCTATCTGGAATTCGGACCGGTTCCTTTGTTGAGGTGGCCTTTGGTTATGGTTAGTTTCGTCATCTTGGTAACCAAAGTTCCTTCTCTTGTTAAATGTTTTGGTCATATCCCGTTTCTCCTGTTTATTGTTACCACGGTTTTTGGTTATGGACTTTACGCCTCTGTTGTCGTGTCGATAACTGTTTCGTTGGGCTGAGTGTCCTTTGTGATTCCATTTCCCTTGACCTTCATTAGAGTTGTGCTGATATTGGTTAGTTTTACTACTATTTCCGTTGTCTTCCTTTGAAGTATTAGGATTCTTTGAGGATTCGGCTTGTTGAATTATCCCCAACGAATTGATCTTGACTTTCCCTTCGTCAACATTCTTCATTAACGCTTTAGCATAACGGTTTTGGGGCACTGGTGGTGGTGGCTTATTTTCTCGTCTCCAGCGTGGTAATCCGTCTTTCACTTTGCTTTCTTTTTTCTCCCAGTCGATGTTCTTGACATTAAATGTCTCGTGGAAGTTAATCTGTGCCGCTTGGAAAAAGGATAAATAGAAAAATTGAACAAATTGTAGAGCTTCGTTTCTATCCCTTGTTTGCTGGTTGACGAATTTTTGAATAATTGACATAATTCTCAAAAGAAGTAGCTCTGTTGTGAAGGCAAGGCCAGCAATTGCGCTGGTTTGTATTGCAAGTGCAAAGTTGGTTTTCGCTTCAAAAGTGTCGTCATAATACATCTTTGGAAGCAGGTTGTATTGTGGTAATTTAAAGTTAATGTACGGACTGAACAGACAAACTTTGTGTTGCACAGACTGATGAATATTTAAAGCTGAGTATCGACATTGTAAATATGAAGTGAACAGATTCAGAACGTCCAGCTGGATGTTTTTTGGTAGTACAAATTTTGGCACTGGGAGTATACTAAGCAAGCTTTTGTCTGGAGGGCATGGTTTCACCTTCACTTCCTCCAAAAGTTGAAAATACTCCTTCACCAGAGCGTCTGAGTCGTATTCATTCAATAAATACCACACTGACAGAGTTCTATCTTGGTCCAGTTCCTCAAGGAGATTCTGGAGTTGGTCTGTTGTCACTGGTGTAACATCTGATCTTGGTGGTGGCGGCGGTGTATGTGTCATATTGTTAGTGGTATTGCTACTTGTTGCGGTGGCTCCATTAAAATTTGTGGGTACACCAGCTGGGGATGTACCGCTATTTGCTGACCTTTGAGCATCTGTTGTGGGTTGTGATTGTGATGCAAAAGGTGAGTAGCTAGGGGATGGGGAGTCTTCCATAGTTTCCACTTCACCTGTTGTTGTTTCTGAAGCCATTCCGTCAAATTGTTGGAGGACCCGTTAGGATACTTTGAAGCCAAGGTAGCGCAATTTAGGAATTCAAACTTTTATGAAAAAGAATGAGGACTTCTTTAACTCCAAAAATTTAACTGGAAAATAGGCGACCGGTTTCACTGTTTTATTTTTATCGCATCGTCAGGCCTCTGTACATACATGAAATAATTATAAATTTAATAGTACAATTTTTGTGGTAAACTTAGGATACAATATTATAATTACAATTATTATAAATAATTAATTACCCAGTTAATTAAAGTAAAAAGTAGTAAAAATAGTAAAAATCTCCATTTAAGTATACACAGGATAAAATACTTGCTTTTGTGCTGCTGGCTTGCTATCAGAGAATGAATGGAATTGTGCTCATAATATATTATGTTCAGCAGGCAGCAGCAGACAAAAGCACCAAGCGCGGCTTAAAAACAGAACGAAGCTTGAGTCTTGAGAGTTATTATGAAGTCTTAGCAGAGGGCATAGTTGCCATTCTTTATTTCCCTACTTTGTTCAGTATTTGCTGTGTTGAATTTGGAATCGTAAATGCAACAGTTATTTTTATGTTTTCAATACATTTCTTGATGTCATCATTGTTGCATCTACCTAACTCTCGCCTAAAAAACTCTCTAACACATGTACCTAAATTTTGAATATTTTTGTAGAACGGGACAATCACGAATGATTGTCTTTCAGCATTTTCTATTCTGTCTGTAATATTGTAAAGAGACAATAATGACGGATTATGATATTTTAGGTACTGGATTAGAATAGGAGATTTAGGTTTTAATAACTGTGAGCGATCGAGTGACGAAAGTTTTACCATAGTTTCTGTGATAAGAGATTCAGGATAATTACGTTTACGGAATTTTTCCATGAGAATGTTTAGCTCCTGAATCCTATCTGAATTATTAGAACAAGTTCGTACTACTCGTAGCCCACAAGAATACGGAAGTGCACGTAGTAAATGGTTGGGGTGATTAGAGAAATAGTGAAGAAACTCATGCTTACTCATAGGTTTACGGTATAATGAAGTGGTTATTACGTTATTTTCACCAATTGTAACATTCATGTCTAAAAATGTAACACTATTTTCACTATGTTTGTAGGTAAATTTTAAAAATGAATGTTGGAAAAGCGTATTAAGCCAAATTTCTTTGTCGTCAATCTCAGTAATATCTACTATCATGAAAATGTCGTCTATAAATCTACCTTTGTACGCTATTTCTGACTTATCAAATTGCTTCCTCAATTCTACTTCTGCTGTAATGTTTGCTATTGACACACTAGCACAATTTCCCATTTGAATTCCTTTATGCTGAAAATACATTTGCTTATCGAATTCTAGAAAACTATAATCTAGAGTCAAATCTAAAAGCTTTTTCAACTGAGTATTGCTAATATTTATTGGAATGTGTAGTGTGCCTATATTTTCATTAAAAAATTGTATACAGTTACGTTTACAAATTGAAATAGGTAGTTCAACATACATAGCATTAATATCCGCTGTCACTAACATATATTTCCTTGTTGGATCAAGATTAACATGATTTAGCGTTAGTATTAGATGAGGAGAGTCAATAATAATATTTGGTATTTTTAGGCTCAACGGTTGCAATATACTATCAAGTATCATAGAAATACCCCTATTAGCACATTTTAGCGTACTACATATTGGTCTACCTATTGGAAAATTTGTATATGCTTTGTGCATTTTTGGCAAGATATAAAACTTAGCAGGATAGCATTCATTGGGATACAATTTAGGTATTTTCCTGTTATTTAAAATTTGTTTACATAAACAATTTACTTGATCTTTAAGTCTATTACTTGCCAAAATGAATTCCGCACTTGTTGAAGGCCTATACACATGTAAGTCAGATAACTGGCGAAATATTTCATTTTTGTAATCTAAGTAGTTCATTATACATATACCAGCATTTTTGTCACTCGGTTTTATAACTATTTCGTTGTTCATACAAAATTCCTTAAAATCTTTAATGAGAAATGCATGAACTTGATTATGTGGCTGTGACTTACTTCTTAACATATTTACACATTTTTTGGAAAATTTCTTTTGAAATAAATAAGTTTCAATTGGAGACTTCTTATTTGAATAATTTAGGAATTCAAACTTTTATGAAAAAGAATGAGGACTTCTTTAACTCCAAAAATTTAACTGGAAAATAGGCGACCGGTTTCACTGTTTTATTTTTATCGCATCGTCAGGCCTCTGTACATACATGAAATAATTATAAATTTAATAGTACAATTTTTGTGGTAAACTTAGGATACAATATTATAATTACAATTATTATAAATAATTAATTACCCAGTTAATTAAAGTAAAAAGTAGTAAAAATAGTAAAAATCTCCATTTAAGTATACACAGGATAAAATACTTGCTTTTGTGCTGCTGGCTTGCTATCAGAGAATGAATGGAATTGTGCTCATAATATATTATGTTCAGCAGGCAGCAGCAGACAAAAGCACCAAGCGCGGCTTAAAAACAGAACGAAGCTTGAGTCTTGAGAGTTATTATGAAGTCTTAGCAGAGGGCATAGTTGCCATTCTTTATTTCCCTACTTTGTTCAGTATTTGCTGTGTTGAATTTGGAATCGTAAATGCAACAGTTATTTTTATGTTTTCAATACATTTCTTGATGTCATCATTGTTGCATCTACCTAACTCTCGCCTAAAAAACTCTCTAACACATGTACCTAAATTTTGAATATTTTTGTAGAACGGGACAATCACGAATGATTGTCTTTCAGCATTTTCTATTCTGTCTGTAATATTGTAAAGAGACAATAATGACGGATTATGATATTTTAGGTACTGGATTAGAATAGGAGATTTAGGTTTTAATAACTGTGAGCGATCGAGTGACGAAAGTTTTACCATAGTTTCTGTGATAAGAGATTCAGGATAATTACGTTTACGGAATTTTTCCATGAGAATGTTTAGCTCCTGAATCCTATCTGAACCGTCTTGTGCATACCGGGCTACAAAAAATAGCGCTTATGCATGTCGTTAGGTATGCGAATAGTTTTATTTGCTAAGTTTGGTTGCGAAAAAAAAGAAAGAAACCGTACTTTCTCCTGTTGTTGTTATTATTATAGCTTTCGGCAGTATGCATCATTGGAGTATATTAAGCCAGTGAAATTACGCAGGGCTTACAGTTGAGCTGAGCGTACCAAAGAATTATATGCCAATCTTGATGATGACAGGAATGTGATGACAAAAAAGTATGTGTGTATATAGAAATGTTGTGTAAGCCGAGTATTATTACCGATCAAATATAGCTGGATGAACTCATCCATTTCTAAAAGAATATACATGTTTTGTTGTATATTTCATAAGTCATGTCATTTTCTGGAATTATGATGTCTTATTTAGTTTACTTTTCTCTTTTGTGTGATGAGGAGGAAGAGGAGGAGGATGAAAACGAGTCGATTGTGCTTGACTCTTGGTGATCGAAACGAGAGGGAAAGAGAGAAAAAAATGCGAGGAGCTTTGGAATGAACTGTGCATTGCATTGTGGTGTTATATGGAGTGTGCATGACTAGATGAAGATAAGGATGAAAACGGAGATGTCAAGTCAAGTCAAAGAGAACGAGTGGAAAGTCCCTTGAATGGAGTCTCCTGTGGGAAGGCCAGGCAGCCGGGCAACTCGAAAAAGGACTTGAGCATCTATGAATGGAGTTTATTTATTTAAGAAAATAAGAGTAACAAGGCAGTAGGGAAATATAGAAAGGAACAAGAGATATATATTTTTTGTATGCTTTCTATTGGAACGAAAGCGGAGGAAAGAGAAAGCTCGTTCTCTCAAGTATTTTGGGTGCAAGCTGACTAGCTCTGGCAAGCAAAATAGTCCGCTTTTTCTTTCCGGTTTTTGTGTTGGGTTTCTGGAAAAACTCTGAAAGCGCGATGGAGTATGCGAGGATTTTGTGAATAAACTTATGACACGATGGGGCTCTGGGAATCAACCACATTTCATTTACTATTTGCTATTATAGGCTTCATAAACTTGGGATCTATCATCATCAACATGCTCAAAAGGGGAACAATAACACAGGCCACTAGTGAATGCAGAATCATTTTTGACTGAGTTTGCACTTCGGCTATAGCTAACAAAGGACACTATGAAAGGCAAAATGTGGAAAATGAGAGGCTCGAGATCGAGAAAAGGAAAAAGACCGCATTTCCCTTGCCTTGCAACGTCAAACGGGCGACGAAAATTGCACAAAAAGTTTTTGCTCTGTATTATGCGACCATGTGCTGGATTCATAAGAAAAAATGCATCAGGGGTAAGCGGAAGCAAGATTAGTTCGCAGATATGGGGCTGCATTTTCTTAGGAAAATGGAAAGTGACTGATTTCGTGCATGCATATGCTTATGGAAGCAGAAGAAAGCTGATGTTGAGTTGGTAAACTGGAGTGGGTTGAGTACTTGATCATCTCATGTAAGCCCACCATGCATAACTTTTGCTCGTAATTTATTTTCGGGATAAGTGTACTTGTGTATGTGGGTCTCCTTCGGTTTTATGGGTATGTAATATGGCCATAGACATAATCAGAAGGTCATGACTTTGTACAACAGGAAAATGACAAAAGTCAGCAGAATTTAGTTTAACGATAATACGAGAATACCAAAGTTTCTCTGACTTTCACAAAGTAGCCTCCTGTGACATAGACATAATACCATGTGCGCACATTCTGGGGAAAATGGAGAAATTACTTTGCTTAGAACGCAGTCAAGTATCATACTTCATCATCATTCGTACTGAGCCCGGTAGTATGCATATATATTGTTATGTATAGGTAGGTATACAATATTTTTTGAAGGAGTTTCTTCTAACGTTTCCGGCGCACAATAGCAATAAGCGGCACCACTCCTCCTTCCTCACTTCAATTCAAGACCAAGTAAAGTCAGTCGAATATATCACGGCGAACAAATGAACTACATGGAAATATATTACTTTCGGGAAAATATAATAATACAGAACACATATCAAAATTATTACGTACTCTTGTTTTTACTGGTCTAGTACCACCAGCATGGGCACAAGGAGTCATGCAAAGAAAGTCGCAAAATTTATGAAAAGCCTTCATACTCTTTCTTTTTTATTATTTTTTCTGCGAAAAACCCCAAAACATATAACAATGTTTTGTATTGCACTCACTTCATTTAGTGCACACATATTTTTTGTTGCACCATATGTCTACCCTTTATATTCTCTCGTTTCAAGTTCTTCCAGTTTATATTTCCCTTAAAATATGACGGCAAACCCAGTTGCACAATGAAACATGAGCCTGCAAGGCCAACCAAGTTTTTTGGTGCCACCAAAACCATTGATATTGGTGCAGTAGCAGTGTGTGGTAGCCGGTAGCAAAGATGGAGAAAACTTGCAGAGTATTTTTATGGACTTTTCATATTCCGCACGCCATCATACTTACTTGATATAAACCCTTTTCTCCACTTTTTCTGGTTAATAATGTTTACAATGACTTTGTATGTGCTCTTTGCCACGGTCTTTGCGCACACAACAACAGCAGTCAGTTATTACTATTACTACTACAATACCAACAGCATGGCAGTAGTCATTCCAAACAAGTGTTGACTGAAGGTATAAAAAGCAAGGCAAGAAAAAACCAACAACAACAACAGCAGTGTGCGCAAATGGGCGAGAGACCACTTTTACTAATTACACCTAATAATGTACAGCAGCGCAAGAAGCAAAAAGAAATGACTTATCTACTACCTACACCACTGCTTGCTCCAGAAATAGCAGCTGACATCATAATAAAAAGCAAAAATATACAATAAAAAAGTTTTGCTTTTTAGCATTCCTTTTTATTCAGTTTGCAACCATTTCCACTTTGTACTGCTAATAATACTACCATTAATTTTGCATGTTTGTAATGACCACATTTCAGCTTCTGGGAGGCAGTCAAAAGAGCAACAAGGTATAGAAAGACGGACACTAGAAACAAAAGTTTGTTATCTGCCTATACCTGCCATGAAAGTTGCTGCTTTCACCGCCAACCTACAACCCACACCACATTGCTGCCACCACTTGCTAATAATAATATTGTTTACTTGATCAAGTTAAATAATTAAGGAGCTCAGAACAACGTCGTACAAAAAAGCGGCATAATTACCCATTTTCTTCTTCCGTAACTTCTTTTCTCTGGTTCATTTGCTAAGCTGAAAAGCTATAGAGAGCTATGAAAAACAATGGCAAGTTGAATAGGCATGTAATAAGGTTCACATTGTTTCTAACTTGCCATAGTCTGCCTTTTGCCTTTGCTTGCTTTGTTTGTTGATGACCGCTCACTTGTTTGCCATGTATCATTAGTTTAACAACTAGGTTCACACCGCAGTATAAAAAACCTGTACATTGCCTATGGTATGCTTTCTCCTCTTTCTCTTTGAAATTCCTTTTGAATGTGGTGGTAAACTGGTAATAAATAGATTAAACCTGCTTTTATCCAAGCTGACTTGACATGTCACAAATGAACTTTAACTTTTGCGTGAAGGCAAACCTAGTTTACTTGTTTGGCACTTTGTGATGGAGAAAATGTCGACATTTTCATTCCTAAAAGTTTGCCCAAAAGCACCTAAATATTACATTATCTGCATTGTATAACTACACACTATGGTATAAATGTGTAATAAGTGTTCCATTCATTCATTCGGTGAAGAAAAAAAACACCGAAACCAACTAACATGCACACACACACATTTCTTCACTTTACTTTTTCATCAAGACAAGCCCCGCAATTTCGTTTTCTCCGTATTTCCTCTTTTCTCGCCATTTTTATCCTCTCACACAAAAAGGAATGAATGCAAAGAAGGAGAAAACTATTTCCTTCCTGTTTCGGAGAGCCATAGAGAGCAAAGAGCTCTGGCTATGTCGTTATCTACCAACTTGGTGACTTGGCTATTGTGTTATGTGCAACTCACTCCCACTTGGCTTGTCGTTTTCTTCCTGTCACTCGCACTCTCACACTTTAAAAATAGACTTTATTTGTTAGCTCTACTTAGTACAAACTCTCTGTGTGTCCATATTTATACCTACCAATATCCATATTAGTGTGTGTTTCCTAAGCGTGACAGAAAAAATATTCGACACTAGAAAACTCAACGAACAGCTACCGCTTTGCCATTTTTTACACACCGTTATGCATACATTAGGCAGCTAACGACAGAGAAAAAATGAAACTTTTTTCAATTTTAAATGGTGACTCTGTAGCATGTCTTTATGTTTCTGTGAACGCCTTTCCTCCGTTTTCTCTTTATGCTCATTTGAGAGAGAGATACAAACGCCAAAGAAAGCGCGACGCCTTTCTGTCATCAGCACTGATATTATTACAACCATATTATAAATACAGTAGTAGTGAATGTAACGAATTGTGCTTTCACCAGCAACGGTGGTGACGGCAGTGGTGCTGCTATACTTGCAGAAGAGCACTCATAATCATTGCCACTTCTGCCACCACCAGAGAACAAAGTGGTCTGTTGAAAAGCACTAAAACTGTATAATAATATGCTTAAGTGGACTCTGCAGATTTTTTTTCTGCTGTAAAGTATCACTCCATTCAGTAACTACTATATAGTCAAAATTGGGGGTGATGATGATAGTGGAAGATGATGATGATCTTTGAGATTTTTATATAGTATTTTTGCGTCTGCATGTATGCGGCTCATAGTCTCCGTTTATTTCCGCACAGGATGCAGAGCTTACATGCTTCTTACTTCTGTCTAAAATAAACAACGAGGCTATATTATCATTATAAATGGCTATATAGACGCAAGTGCTGGAATGCTGGATGCTCATTTTTTTGCATTTAAAAAGGAAGTATTTTTGCTTTAGTGGTTTGCTTGGTTTTTTATTAGTGCGTCTTGTAGTGTCATTATCGTTATTACTGCCAGACACAACTGCCATTTTCTGTGATTTACATTGCTCTGCTGCCTATTAGATAATACAGAAATCTGTACGACAGCGAATTCATATAGGAATGCGCTAACATAAAAATGTTGCAATTCCATGAAGAACAAATATTATGTAGGCTTGAATGTAATATTGCGAGTAATGTTGCATCATTTGTTTTTGCATTTTCCCAATTCAGATCTAGCCATTCCGATTAAAAAACTCATTATGTAGCATAGACACATGTAATTACAAACATCCAGCAACAATTTGTGTACGCATTGTCAAAGTTTAAACAAATCCAAACAAACAATTCTAAATAAATTGACGCAGAAAAACACGCAGCGAAGCATCATGTTTGCATTGGCAAGTCATTTTAATAACATGGCAGTAAGTAGAAGTTCCTTTTCTGCTTGTGTGTCTATTTTTGGCTGTAATCTCTTTCGTTTTAGAAAATCGAGGCTCGTAATTAATTCAAAATCTAATTTTATCCTCCTTGCTTGCTGTTTCCGTCATCATCACGCAGTTTTCATCCTCACAGCAATATAGCTTGCATAATAGCCATGTTTCTCATTTTACATCATCAGAGAGGGACCAGCGCAGAGCTCGTTCTTCCAAACATGTGAGCAATTCTATATCGATGGAGATTCGCAGAACGGCAAAAGTTAAACAAAGCGACATACTACCTAATATGCATCTATTTAACATGGTCATCATCATGCAATATGCCCATGCTCAGCACTATGTCTTCTCACTCATTAGTTCTCTCAGCATTTATGAGAAACAATATCATTTCTCTCCATCCTTCTTCGCAAAAGTCAAGTCTCTCTTGTCCAAGTTGATTTTCAAGAGCAACGTCAACAAGAACAACATTAGCGAGTAAAAGTAAAATGACGTGTTTACCATTCTCCACTTCCATCCTCATCATCATAATATGTTGTTGTGTATGTATCATTTACATATTGCCCTGCGAATATAATCCTACGATGTAGCATAAACGTTTTATATATTATGTTGATTTTACGACTTTGTACAAAACTTGAAGGAAGGAACGTGATGGAATGAAATTCTATGCAGCCTTACTAAATTACGATACAGCAGCGTCAACGTCAACATCATCGTTATTATTTCTTATTCAGTATCATTGACATGGTCATCAGCATCATTCTAATTCATAATTATTATCTTTTCATCTCAAATCTCCTCCTTGTCGTATCAAATATCATCATCACCATCTATCTAGTAAACTACCATGTTTCAATAAAATCCAGCTCATTCCAGTAGTGCGGAGGTTCCCCATGATGATGTAGCCTATCCATATAATAAATCAAAAGCGTATCAAGTGCAGCAACCTTAGAACATTGATATACACCCATTATACACATTTTTATGTGTGTGTTGCTGGTGCTGACAGGCAAATTGATTATTACAGCGGACTGATGCTGATAGCAATGCAATGAATATTTATTCAATTCACCAGACAGTCTATTACTCCTATAAATTTTGTTTTCTCCCTTGTGTGCTTCTTGCCCCACGCAAAAAGCTCGGGAAAATAATAACTCTACACACACAACTCTGTGCTCATCTCTCTTATATCAGTATTTCACTGGCCAACAACTCGTTACGCATTTTTACAACCAAACTAATCATCATAAAAAAGGCTGAAATGTCCACGCCGTAGGACACCTACACACATACCCCACCATACATAACTCTTTTTTTTATTTCCGCCTGCTATTGTATAATCAGCAGAAAAACCCCATAAGCTCAAAACATACACACATAATAATACAAGCAGAGCATTTTAACTGTGATGCTCGTAAAAAAGACACACAATAAAAAAGAATATCAACTTAAATTCCACCATGCAACTCATTTCTTGTTTGGGGCTCATCATTTTCATTTGTGGAGGCATGTACTATGCGTTGATGCGATGGTGGGAAACTAGAAGGTGAGATGATGCGATCAGATCATAATTTTCTCTTTTGTTGTTCTGTTTACTGAATAGTGAATAACAATAAAAAAACTAGGTAGGTACATAATTGTGGAGAAGCCGTTAGTAAAGTTGTGTGTGTCCCACTTGCTTATTGAGCAGGTTCCATCCTACCGTAATCATGCAATATTATCATCATTGTCATTCCAAACAGGAATACCATTTAAATACCAAGCAGGAGAGCCAGATAGCAGTTCCCAACAATAGCAAATGCATAGCACGCCCTACTTACAAGTGGATGTAAGGTTAGTGGACTGAAACAGAGAAGAAAATTATACCACAATATGTTTTTGCGTTGAATACTCTGCTGAGCTGAATGAACAAAAGCTCAATACGAACCTTAGACAACAAGAGGATATTATAGAGTACTGGAGTTTTTGTGTGCATTATGCTTTGCCTTGTTTCTATTTTTTGCCCATTTCCTTGTTCTCCTACTCCTCCTACAACTTCATTTTGTAGCGGTATTTGTATATCTGTTTATTATGATGATATGATGGCTTTCTATCTCTTGACTAAGATGAATATTATTATTATAAAGTGAGTTTTCCAATGCAGCCAGACACTCACAGGTTCACTCACACACAACAAAAACAGTTTATAAGCAGGTTGTAAAGTTGAAATAGCCCTTAGAGACTACTTTATTACCAACAGACACATGCACGCTCACACGATGCTGTGTATGCTGCTGCAAGAAAGAAAAGGGAAGAGAAAAGATAGAGCAAATGCCTTTTACGTGTTGTCCCTTTTTGCACTATATTTCTTCAAAAAATTGTAAGGGAAATGGAAATACTTTGTCTGGGTGGTTATACAGCAAAAAGGGTTGTGTTTAGATGGGTACTAGTTTTACACATTGAGCTTTATTGTTAACTTTAATGGCATACTTCTAAGTTTACTTTTTTTGCCTATTCGTTATATATAGCCTTCTGTTAAACAGGAAAAAGTCAAAATGCAAAATGCCTGTCTGTATCATAACCCAAGTTACTAGAGGGGAGCAGCATTAGAAGAAAGAAAATGGATGATAGCTGGTTTGATAATGAAAACGTCAATATCTAATTCGATTTATGACTGACTCTACTATCAAAAGAAAGACAGAGAAAAGCACTAGCAAAAATATGAAAATAGACAGTTCTGTGGAAGCAATAAATTTGAGCACACAATTGCTATTTTTACAACTGCAATGTATGATTTTCTGAATGAAATTTGCAGAAATCCTCAAGTGTGAAAGTCTTATAAGCTCGGCTATATATAATATGCTTTCTCTTTAGCACAAGCCATGATTCTTCAGAGAAAAAAAGATTCAATCAACAAAGCAAAAACACGTGCACACGTGGACTTGAGATTGAACCATTTTCTAAGTATTTTTTTATGAATGAAAGCTTTTCATAACTTATTTATTCCATTTATTTTAGGCGAACAAGAGTCTGAAACAAATAATAATAGATCCTTCTATTTTTATTTATTTCCCATTGAAAAAATATAAGCAGAAAGTTGGGCTTCATGCGTGTGCTTGTTTCCCAACAATCTCAACATCCTTTATCCATTCTTTTTCTGTTTTACTAAAGCATGACATTGTATCCCTTTCAGTTAATATTACTTCCGCTGAAAACGAAAGTAGATAAATAACAAAGTACAACCCGACCAGAGAGCGTAATTCGATATGCCGTGAATACTTTGATAGAAAATGATTGACTGAGTTAAATCGGTGTGTGTGTTTGTGTTTGCAGCACACAAAACGACCCCCTGTTATTTACCTTCCGCCAATAATAATGATACTGGCCAGCCATTTCATTTAGCGATAAAATAAATTAAGCGGATATTAAGGCATTTCTCTTCTGAATAATAGCCCTTTTCACTTTTATATTGGTTTGCTGGCCACGCAAACAATCACATTAGTACATTACCTTGCCTTGTGTGTACCACGACTACGACATGACAAAAGGGAAAATAATATTATGTTCAATATTATTGAACACATTTTGATACTATTGAATTTTCACTATACTTAAGCAACGCAAAGGTATGTACCTACCACTAATCCTACAAGTAGCTTTTTCTATCGTTGTGTAACTTTCTCTTTAGGAAAACTTCATTTTAAACTCTTATTCTGAGAATTTTAATATAGATAAAATGTCATACCACCAATAAATATATCCATTCCCTTTTACATGTCCGTATATTCAAAATGATTACATGGAAAGTACATCTATTGTAATAATAATGACGATAATCATTAAGCCCACATTGTATTTTACTCCAGAGCAAACATAAATGTCTGTCTATGAAAATGAATAGAGAAGCTATATTGGAAAAATGCCTTCCAGTTTAGTGAAAGCACCCACCACACCGCCACCACCGATTTTCGGCATTTTGATGATATATTCTTTCACAACTTTTTTTATAACAAAGCATACAATAGACGACTCAAACAGTTGCCACTACATGAAAGAGAACGCTTGCTGGTAAAATGTCCCCTGCTATACAAGAACCCATTTACAGAAAAGAATGGCCACTTGGG
Source organism: Entomobrya proxima (assembly GCA_029691765.1). Lineage (NCBI taxonomy): Eukaryota > Metazoa > Arthropoda > Collembola > Entomobryomorpha > Entomobryidae > Entomobrya > Entomobrya proxima. The sequence goes on along the minus strand of CM056171.1, from coordinate 35,665,239 downwards.
ATGTACAAAAACGAAGAAAGTGATAGCCATTGTGTACAATGGATTATCACTCCATCTACATGAAAATTATTATTGTGTGTATATAGGCCGCATCACCGGTCGACCACAGAGATACTTGTGAAGAGAATGAGTATCATCTTCATTGTCCCATTTTTTCAAGGTGAATCATGCTCGTCAAAAATCCTTTGTTCTTTTTTCATTGCTTTTTATGCTCCACTCCATACGTACGTAAGTGGATGCCCACGTATTCTTAATGTCATGCTATGCACTTGTTTTTTACATAAATTTTTTGTTACTTTTCGAAGGATTCTGTTTTCAAAATATTTTTTTGTGGAGCATTATAGTATAAATATATAGGTAAGCAGCAGACGATGTAGTATTTTTTTTACGTAAAAATGTCTCCTGTTGAGAAAAAAGCGAAAAATATGTGACTCCACCAAACAAAATTCAAATCTTGCTGTCGGCTCACTGGCGATTTTATTCTTTCTTGTCTAGTGACTAGTGATCTATGCAAGTTATGCAGCAAAACATACAATATTCTACCTAAATACACAGAGAAAGACACACGTAGCAAAAGAGAGAAAAAATCTAATAAAAATCTGTACACATTACAGTGAGTAAGTAGTTTAGTCTTATTAAAAACTTGCAGCATAACAACATGTAGGTAATTTCTCTCTCTCTTGCAACTTACAAAAGAAAAGGATGTGAATGCCAACCGTGATCACTCATGTTCTATTTTTGGGACACAGGCAGAAATAAAAAAGGCTCAAGAAAAAGAAGTTGATCTTGCTGATGATGATGATGATATGGCAGTGGTGATCAATGTGAGGAATCTGAGGAAGATCCTGATAGCAGCAGCGTAGAGAAATTAAATGAATCTTTTATTCTCTTTTTTATATTCCCATCTCTTCTTGTTCTGTTTTACTCCCAGTGGTGCAAAAAGACGAAGCCTTTCTCACTACTTGTTTTCTGCCATTGCATTTCATTTTGCTTTTTGTGTTGCAATCCTGTTATGCACTAAGGAATGTACCCTATGTACCTAGGTATGCTTCATTATCATCGTTCGGCACGATGTTTTATGTGGGTCCCTCTTCGCACTGATTGTGAGTGATGGGGAAAACTCTATAAGTTTCCCATTCTCCCTAGTTGCTGCTCAATGAAACGAAAACAAAAGAAAGAAATAAGAATGATCATCAGCGGCATGATTCCGATGATGAGCAGAGGAACAAAGAATGTAGACACCAGAAAACCACCTATATACACGCTATTGTGTTGTATTCCCCAAAGTCGCAGACCGTTGCCAATCCTGTTGCTCTTATCTCGATGTATTTTAATAGAAAAACTGCTTATCTTCTTGTTGCCAGTGATGAGGATCAGCGGGATAATAAATAAAATAAGATGAGCCTCTTTGTTCTGTGTCTGCGTGTACAATCGTCATTTGAGACATTCTGTTGTTCTACTTATTAGAATTACTCTGCATGCAATAAGCAAATAGCAGAGACAAGAAAATTTTCAATGACTTTGACAAAAGTTTGCGGATAATTGGAGATAATTTGGAGTGACTTATGAAGAAACTTGATAATGGTTTAGGATACATATATATATAAAACAGCACATAAAACTTTCCTTTCTCTGTACCACTGTCCCATATAGCCTTGTGCTAAGCCAAATAGAAATACGTTACAGATTAACTACTGACATACATCTCGAAAAACTTACCAAACCCAATCAACGAAACAAATAAAATGCTTAACTTCTTTTGTCACAAAATGCCTGGTCATTTTATGTGCGTAGAATTCCTACCTGTGTGTATCAATGTTGATTGGAATAAAGTACACTTGTACGGTTGCTTTTTCTACCTTTTCCGTTCCACTAAAAAGTACTACTTTAGTACTACTTTTTTGCTTCAAACATCCATCCCAACTTTTACTGGTGCATTATAAATGTAGTGACATGCATAATGGATGAAGTATATGGAAAAAAGGAAAGACAAGACGTGAGTAGTCGCGAGCACTCACCGGCACTGTTACCATACATTACCGTTGTAGTATCTTCACTGAGCTTTCTCCATGTCTTTACGCTCTTTCACACGCGAGAAAAAACTACTCCTTTAGTATCTATACTCACTTTACTACCTGTCCTTATCTTGTATTTACTACTACAGTTTTCCAACAGGCAAAAACCTAATTTCTATATTTTTTCCGCTCCTTGTAGAATTCACCGGAAACTAGCTGAACAAGCTTGTATTAAGGGAAATTGGGAATTATACGGAGGCATCTTTCTCCCTCTCTTCCTCTCTGGGTACAATTTTACCGTCACAGTCCTCTCACTCCGTTTTACACACAACAACTCACACACAAAATATACACATGTGCACTTAACGAGGTAATGCAATGTGTGTAGTTGTGTAGAAGTAGCAAGAGCAGAAAATAGAAAGCTAGCAAAAGAAGCATAAGTGGCCAATGGGACGTGTAACTTACATTTACTTACTCGCTCCTCGGCTCTTTCTCTGCGTTTTCTTGTCGCTCACTTTCTTTTTGCCATTTTCCCCTGATCTCATTTCACCCATCATGTAGAAAGTAAGTTTTCAGGGGAAATGGGAATTACGTTGGGTAGATACAGATATAATATAGCCGGATAAAGCAGTACCGCTGCTGCTGCTGCTGCAAGCTCGCCCACTCTGCTCATACATTCGAAAAAATTACGACGTGCTCTTTTTCAATGAAAATAATGTCATGTTTATTTTTGATTGTACGTTTTGTGTGAGAGGATTATTCGCTATTCCATAATTCAACAACAGGGTAAATGGGCCGATTTGTTTGAGTTGCAACTTTACTTTTTTGGGAACTTCTTGTAGCAGAAATTTGTTCACAAGAAATAAAGCCAAGGAGTACATGTCCCTGCATGAAATATAGAGAAAACAAAAAGGCCTACAAAAATTCCCTTTGGATGGCTTCCTTTTCCCCCGCACTGTTTAAGAAAAAGCGTGGAATGTGTGTTTGGTGCGTTACGTAAACATTTTAGAAAATCATGTTCCCAGACACAGAACTGCTCCTAACTTTAACTCTAACATACACTATTCCACTAGTTATAAACATCCCTAACGCACATCAAAATTGGGAAAGTATTTACTTTTTCTTTTTTAAAAAATAAGCAAGGCAGCTGCACGCGGTAAAAGTAAATACCAAGGGAAAAATGAAACAGAAGAGAGGAAAAGGCTGTGTGCAATTTCCCCCTTTTTGAGCAAACATCATTAAGACCACTTCACATAGAAAAATAGACAGAAGGACTGGCTCTGTAATTGTATGAATGAAAGAAAAAGCAGGCTAACAAGCATAATTCTTCGTCTACCATGTTCTGTAATATTTCTTGCCTTTCCATAATTTGTATGCTTTCACCAGCTTTTCACTAGCTTGCTGTTGTGCCAAACAAAATTGTCGACGAAAGATGTCCCAAAAACATTTCATGTTATTTTGAACGCCACCACCTGCCTGTAAAATTTGCACTATTTTCTAACAATTTACCAAGACCTTTTTGGAGAGCAAAAGAGGTACTTTATCTGGTTCTCATGTGTACTATAGGTATTTGGGTCACAAGAGACTAGAAAAATGTGTTTTCTTCGAAGAAATTGGAGATGTGGGTTGGTAGGATTCTATCTGTTTTCTATCACATTACTTATCCTTCAGTAGCATTTACCGGGATTTACACTGAAAATTGGAAAAGCATAGGATTGTCCTAAACGGATGATAAAATCATGGCAATGAGAATGATGATGAGGCGTATGAACCCGCAGACAAAAACTTAAATGGTAAAATTTGGAAAAAAGGGTTGCTCGTCAAAATGGAAATGTGAATGCAAGGCAAAGCGCGGGTGAACTAAGACGCTCGCATTTTCCAGTTGAATAGAGAAGTGATTGTAAGCCTGTAAAAGATGACGTGTTTCTCTTTGCTCATCATGATCGTCATCATCATCATCATCCCATTATTCACCAACAATCATAATAATCATCTTGTTCACAAGCATGTTTTAGAACGCATAATATATAGCGGTACAACCTAAACACTTGTGCCGTTGTGCCTATTCTTTGCTGATATCATATCATCATCATTCCTTCTCATAATCATAAAAACGGCACGGTTGAAATGCGGAGGAAGGAAAAGAGGAAAAATAACGCTTGGTGACTTTGAATGACGACATTAGTCTTGGGAGAAGCAGTGTTCAGGGGATAAGCGATTTTGAAATGGTGATGACACCCACCGCTGTGCACATACAGAGCAGTAGCGCACGCTATCATCCTCGCAAAATCTTTGGGAAATGAATAAAGCGTGAAAGCATCAGCCCGGCATGTGTCGAGAGGTTATTTTAAAAGATAAAAAATTCTATTCAGGTGCAGCAGCCGTTGACTCTTGCTCGTTCTGGAAAACTAAGTGTGCAAGGAGAGAAAAGGGAAAGATTAAACTTTTTTATTTAGAATGATGGGATATGAGGATAGCGCACGGAAGTGGATGAGAGGTTTTCACTCTTTGGAACTCTGTGTGGCTGGATTCAGTAGGCATTTATATAGCACGCATCATGATGATTTAAAGATGTTTTTGGAACGAAGAGCTATTCAGAAAGAGAGAGAGAAAAAAAACAGCAAGAAGAATAATGGAAAGAAAGGTTAGGATGGATGAGTCAGATACATATATTATCTTGTCTGCACTTTTGACTTTGACTTGATGTTCACAAGAAGTGGGAAAAGAGGAGCAGTAGCCCAAGTAGTAGATTTTTAATGTTGGCAAAGAGTAGTTTAAGTGTGAAATCGTGTACGTGAAAAATATTGATCCAGGTATATGTGCACTTATATACATGCCTGTTCTATTTTGCAGGCACAAGGGTAAAAGTAAAGTATGTTTGAGCTGCTGTCTGCACGTCTGTCTGTTTTTATGTGTGTGGGGAAACATTGAAAGTTTGGGTATTATGCAAAAATATGACGGAAGAAAACCAATAAAAAATTCTTTCCCAAGGTTGGGAGCACAGAGGTGTAAAAATGACAAGGGAAGGAGAATGAGGTGATGATGAAAACGTGAGGAAACACTTAAAACAGAAAAAAGGTAGACCAAGACCTCAAAACCTTATAGAAATAATCTATTTTTAACAAAAATTCCAAAACCACCTTCCGCTTCTGGTTTGTAAGAAATGAGTTATGGGGCAGTCTGCAACATTGTAGGTATTCCTGTGTTAAGGAAAAGAATAATTTATGAACGGGAAAAATTTAAGTTGGGAAGAAGTAGTGTCATAAAAATTCTGACATGTTCGTCAACCGAAAATTTCATGACGTGACGAGCTCGTGCTAATATGCGCCGATGAAAAGCATAGGTTTTGATGTTTATGATTTATTCTGTGAAAAAATATTGTTCAACTATTTTTCTTTCTGTGCAGTTTACATCCGCCCTCTCGGCAGAAATCAAGTGAAGCCAAACCACTTTGCATAATAATGTTATTTTTAGATAAATGATAATAAATTTGTAAACAAGCTGTGTGCGTTTTATATATACGTGTGCACTTAAATTAGGAAAGTGTATGGGAAAATGGTTCATAATTTATGTACTCCGGTGTAGTTTCCTTATTAATCCAGTACACCACACACAAAACACCGTTTATTACACGACTGCCTGCTAAAATGTGCCTGCACATATATAGGCGTGTAATTGGCTGTTTTCAATTTTTATGACAGTTGCCACTTTCTGATACTTCCCGCAGATATTTTTATTGCGTACTTATTTTTATTTGCCATTCAGTTATTTTTACCCCCTTTTTCCTTTTCCCATTTCTTTTCAAAGAGGAAGTACAGTCAGTCATAAGCGAAAACAGTGGCGCTTTCTGCTTCTCTTCTGTTGATATATATTATGCACACGTCGTTTCATGCTGGTTTCCCATATTCCATACGTGTGCTTCCAAACAAGACTCTGGCTTGTTTTCTGGGCAAAATGCAAATAAAACGACAGAAAGTACAAACACACTGGCAGTTTACTTCAAAGCAAAAAAATCTGCTGTATTTTCAACTGATACTCTCCACTAGTGTACATGTGATCGCTGATCCAGTGTCTTGCTCTTGTTTTTCTCAAGGGCTGGTAAACAATCTGCTTTTTGCTATTATTTTTCAAAAGAGAAAACACCACCACACACAGAGAGAGATTTACGTAAACAAGTGAATTCTAACTCAAGCGTGTGTTTATAGCGCTGAAGCAGATGAAAATTGGGAAATCACTTTGAATACAAAGCAAAGTTCATGCGTCAGGTTGATGATGGATCAAAAAGGAAAGTTAAGGACACATGAATAACCTAAGCAGCGGCATGAACTCAAGAGAAAGGTGCATGAAGTAGTATGGTAGTACAGTAAGTACAGATGAAAATGATGGGGAAAGTAGAGGAGCACGAACTGAAAGCACAGAAGGGAGGAATGTGAAATGAAAATTGATTTTGATGCATTGAACAGAGAATAAGCTAGGACGTGACGTGACGCTGCCAACAAGCATAATGTAGGCAATCACAACAACAGCATCACGATAAGTTTAATCTTGACTAGGTGCGTGTACAATGTAAAGCAACTTTGAAATTTTGAAATTGGTTCGTGCAAAATACAAAAGGGATGCGACAGGATAAGTCTGAAAATCGAAATAAATTTGGGGAAGGTGCACAGTGCACATGCTATATCACTTGCAATTATCTATTAGCTACTGATGCAAAATTGGTTTCTATTTTTAAGGTAAACTGTTAAGGGGCTAAAATTCAGTAAATTAAAATTGATTTTTAGTTATTTTGCAAACATTTTACAAATTCATGCATGCATGCATTTTAGTTCTATAAATTTTCATTACCGCCAGCCCACATTAATGCTAACATCATTGTTCTTCACTAAAGTAGAAATTTAAGCAAACATGAAAAGTATACAACCACACGATCACGATCTCCCCTCTACTTGTGCTGACGAAGAAATGAGGAAGGTCATCAATTAATCTTTCAACTGCTCACTTATACTTTACCTCCTTTTCTTACAGCTTGTTATTATTACACAAGTCTAGTCGCAAAGCACATAAATTTCTCAGCAACAACAACACCACACAAGTACCTACATCATTCTCTACATAATTTTAGCAAATCCTATATTCTCCTTCTTTACACTCTTCTCCGCAACGATAATCAACACATTGAATAACATAATGGTTGTAATAATTACACGGACTTATGGGCACACTGGCGAAAATCTCATCAACTTTACCAGTAAGAAGAAGAAGCGGTAGCAAGATGATGATCTTCATACTACTCGTCGTCATTCTGCTTTTGTGAAATTTGTAATCTTGATAAAAAAGAAGCTGGCACGGGACACCTCGGAATAAGATATGGGAGCGATGATGGGATATTCATGAAAATGCCTTTGCATTTTGTTTCTCCACTGCAAACTACCACCTCGTCGACTACTCTACTACCACTTGATCAATGTTTCTCAAGAAGATGGGAAAAAAGCGCGTGGGAAGGGAAAGGAACAAGCGATCTGCTACATTTCATTTCCACCATGGCTTTGATGATGCTTCGCTGCTGCTCCTGGCACGTACCACAATAATATATTTTAGGAGACTCAAAAACTTTATTTAAAAAATAATACTTCTTCTTGCAGTTGCAATGCCCTCAGCTCAGCATATTGCATGTTTTTGTCAAACTAAGCCGTAGGGATGTTTTACAAAGAATGCTTGTGTGTAGAATATGTGCTTGTAATAAAAATGGACTCTATTAGACTTTCATTACCGTCATTATGGAGAATATAAAGATGTAATAAAGAAATGGCCACGATGGTCTTTAGGATTGTTGGAAAGTACAGGAGAATATGGACACAATGGCAAACCTATTGTTAAAGCATTTAACACAATGTAGCCGATTTCCCAGAAAACTAGAAATCCTCAAAGAATAAGTAGAAGATTGAACAAGAATTCAGTAATGTGCAATTTTCCAAATGGCTAATATTCCACGGACAGAGAAAAGACAAAAGGACAAAGGAAAATAAAACGGTACAGCATTTTTGCATGCCGTCGTGTAGAAATGTTTAATGGGAGTCGTGTTAGCAATTTCATTTGTCAGCGTCGTCGTTTTGTGTTGCAAAAACTACAACGAGAAAACCGGTTGTGCATAAGGTATACAAATGTTATACGAAAAGGAAAACAGCATGTGTGTTGGCTTGGCTGGTGGTGGATAGATAGATGGATGAGAAGACAACAAACACGTCCAAGAGCACGACACGACACCCAACGACGGAAAATGCGACATTCATATTATCTTCATCCATCACAAACTGAGCATTTTGCAAAGTAGTAGTATAATGCTAAGCATAAAAAATTGTCAAGAAAGTGACAAAAAATGGGAATATCTTCTGAAAATCCATCCATCCATCTTAGCAGAGGATCCAAGTAGTGTGTAAAAAATCATTTCAAGGAGAAAGACTTCCATCAACCCTGTGTGCTCATCTTTTTATACTGTGAAGTGAATCAGTAGGGTCACGTAGTCGCTCTTTTCACTTTGCTTCATAGTAGTGGACAATGCACTCTATTTATAGAGCAATGTAAAAAAATACTTTTCATTCCAGCACAGTATTACTGTTCTACTTGTCACGTCTTTTGATGCTCATGATGTAGAAGAAAATGTTTGAGCAGATTATGGACGAACATGTTCCAACAAAAAATGAACTAATTTTGAGAAACGTATACTGTAATTACTACCGTGCTGCTGTATACATGTGCCCATCTATAATGCAAGTAGCATGCATTCATCTATGTCAATAGACCTCTTGCTCATCCCCCGTAACAAGTAATTTAGCCGACGTGATTATTTCCTTGGATTGTACGTACAATTTTGATGCTTGTTGCTCACATCTCTCGCTCTCTAAAAAATCTTCTGTCCGTCCAGACAAATTCCCTGGACAGATTTTTTGTTACATCTTTCATTTCCGCTTTCTCTTCATTTCATTCGCTCTCCCACACTCGGCTTCTGCTTCACACTCTCTTCCTCCGCCATTTTATATACAATAAGATCATGTTTACGATTATATGGCGGAGGATGATAGTGATAAAAAGGTTTGTAAGTGTGTGTGCGTAGGCAGCCACCAACACACGTAACCTACCTCTTTGTGAAAAGCAAAGGCAATCCCATTTCTCCATTGCCATCTCATTTCGTCTTATACTGGCTAGTCCCAAGGGTAAGGAAAGACAAGACCAAGGTGATCAGTGTAACTACTGCACTTTCTCTTTTCTTCCTTTCTCTCCCACTTTCTCCCCATTTGTGCGGCTGCACATAGTAGTACCCAGCTGGACTTTCTCCAACCCATTTTCTCTCTTCATCGTCAGATCACACAACCCACATTTTCCATCTCTCCCTCTCCATAAAATTATATGCATTGGAAGTAATACATTTTTGTCTATTTTGTTTGTATGTGAACTACTGCTGGCTAACGGTTAAGCCCTACACAAAATGAACAATCAAATATATAGCCAGCAACAATGCCGTCGTGTTCTCATTTCTGATCAAGCCTTTTACTTTTCCCTGAACTTGCTTCATGCTCGCATTTGCTTTTCCTAGTCCATGTACCCCTGCATACGGTGTTGCAACCGAAAAAGAGATGAACGTGCGAGTAAAGTGGGCTAAATGGAGCGTGAGTTTCCTGATATTCGCGAACAATGTTACGTGTCCAACCTTTTGGAAATGGGTAAAATATATTCACTTTTTGCAACTTTTCCCTTTTTCATTTCTGCCATGTCGTATAGATTTAATCTTGATAACGTCAAACGAATCTAAAACGAGTTTATATGCAACACAGGGTGAAACAGAAGAAATCCTTGATTTTTTGACAATGCTCTTTTTGTACAGACTACTGCCTTTGTTAATGGCTTTAGAACGGAACCTTTTGAGCATACATTTTGGGTTTATCGGTGAACGTTAGCGCACCCAAATAATGGGTGAAATTTTGTGGAAAACAATACCATAAAGTAGCATTGAATTACTTCCTTCTTTTCATAATACGTAATTATATATTGTGAAGCATAACAAAGCCTATATGAATTTGGACTATTTGACTTTGCCAAAATCTGACATTTCCTCTTTGCGCTAATGCCTTTCCAAACCAAAAAGCTGAAGCAACAATAGAAAATAATTCTTCCCAAATCCAAGTTTATTATTATTTTTAATGGGAAGCTTGCCTGGATTTCGGATCCTATTTTGAACAAAACGACAAGGCTAAATATTTAATGGGCAAGTAAACTGTTTTGTGGGATATTAAGATAAAATTTTGTATTCTACTTTTCATACACAAAAACCACATTACCAATAACATACCTACCTACACTGTTTTTCTTGTAGGTAATTGGGTTAAAAGCCGGCTATATAAACACGACCATAACATTAGCAAAAGTTTCGGAAATGTGTACAAATGTATAATGCAATGCTATTTACAATACAACACAAAAAACCCTGTAAAGGCTTATCTTTACTACTGTCTCATCCGTCAGTAGTACAACTGCTACGACTACATGATCAAAATCACTTTTTTTCTCTTTCTCGCTCGCAACTTTTGTCCCAATTTTTACTGCCTTGTGACGTAGATTGCATTAATAGACGACATTTTCTTTTTCATCTCTTTCCCCTCTTGTGACAAGGATGACGATCATCACCACCACCGTACAGTTTGCGTACATCGTACATCCACAAAAAAGATTCCGTATGACACACACACACAATCTCTGTACTATACTCCTCATAACCCGTTTTTTATATCAGAAAATAAGAAAAAATTGCAATGCGATGAAAATCGTCTAAAGTACTACTGTGTGTGTAGTTCTTATGGTTCTTTAGCACAAGATAAAAAAGAAAAAGAAGATGGTCACAAAGTAAAAATGGCTCTAGAGATCTACTACTCTCTTCTCTCGGTTTTTTTTGCGTGAACAAGACTCAAGTTAAAAGTTTTGGGCTCAAGTCCAAGTACATAATATGCATAGGTATTACTATTACGGGATGATATAATAGAAGAAAATGAAACGATTTTTTTGCATTTATATACAAACTCCATGCTACTGAGCAAAGATAGAGAGAGGGAGCGAGTTGTTGATGATGAGACCGGCTTTAAAAATTGCTCTCGTGTAAAAGTTTTCCTATCAGGTTTTTTTCCTCCTATTTTTTAAGTGAATCCACTAGTTAGTCTTTGAATCTAGCATATATTTTTATATTCCTGTTTCCCAGTCAGATAATTTCCGTGAGTTTGTGTGTGTGTGTATTTTTTATACTCGCACACAGCCAGCAAAACATTTTGGAAAGAGTTTTATTTTAAACAAGTAAACTTTACTCAATAGACGAAGAAGAAGCTGAGCGCTATGTGTTTGTGAGCAAGTCTTGAGTGCGCGAGAAGAATATTTTATTTTAGCAGAAAAAATAGACGATGAGCTATGCGAGATTGTCTGTGTAGAATGCTATAATATTATGCAGCACGATGTATATGCATCATGTCTCCGTTTTTTCAGAGAGAGAGAAAGGAGGTAGACGAAAAGATATTTTTCTGTATGCCAAAATAACAAACTAAATTGCATCAAGTATTTTTTAGAAAGCATTACTCGTCGTTTCTTTCTGTGTGCACTTTTTCCTCTTTGATTGCTATTTTGTCTATTATGTGGTCCTTTTTTTATAAACTTTTCAAATCAAGCTTTATAGCTGCTTATTACTCTGCGCACTGTTACTGTTATGGCATGCAATGCATGGCAAACACGCTAGAAAATCAAATCAGCATTCGCGTTAGTTAAAGAAATATGTGTCCTTTTCCTACCTTTTCGTCCGAAAATGCCTTGAATTTATTTGATGTTTTTTTCTTCTTCTTCAAGGGGGAACGTCTATTGAAGACAAGGACTGATGATCAAAAGTTGTATCTACAAAGTACTTTCTTCCTTTTCTATTTCCTGTTTGCATTCACTTTGTTTCTTTATTGAGGTCACTTTTTCTTCTTTAAAATTAGAATAAAAATTTATGAATATTTTTCCCACAAAAAAACTTCCTTCCAATTTTTTTATTTTTAGAGATCACAAAAACACTTTTTTGGACCCACACTACGGACCACCACAGGAAAATTATTACTTTTCAATTTTCTTTTGCTATGAAAAACTTTTTCACAATATTTCACTTCTTTCCAACAAAAAATTAGGTATACACACAAAAAATATTTTCGTTATGCTGAGGTTATATAAGTTGTAAACAGGTAAAATGGCAAAAATATGATGAACTATATAATGACTCAACTAATACAGTTGATATTGATGATGATGACAAAGGTGAGTGTGACAATGTTGAAATCATGCACTTTAACTTGATTTCCCTCGGGAATTCCTTTTAGTTATTTTTCTCCCTATGTTTATTTTACGTTTTAAAAATATGTACGCTCTCTAGTCAAGTAACTAATCTGATGGGGGAAAGATACAAGTATAGGTACACACAGCTAGAGAGAGTCAGGAAGATAGACAGAGAGTCACAAGACAACAATCTCGTTCAAGAGTCCTTCACCCACTTTCCCCTTTTTTCGTGTTCCTTCAATTTAATCCAATTCAATCAACATCAGAGTTTTCGTAGTAGCACCGTTTTTATTGCTATACTTTTTTATGAACATATACTCTGTGATTATTATGATGGCTTCAACCTTTCATTCCACGTTTGCTCTTGTTGCTTGCTAATGCACAGGAAAAAGGTGCAAGAAGTGGAGAGAAAAACACTTGTTGATACTCCTACCAACTATACTGCCGTTGTTGGTGCAGCTGGAGAGAAAACAGGGTTGATATAGAGTGTGTTCGTGTTGGTCACTTTTTCTGGTTTTCTCTATTTTTTGAGTGGTGTGGGCACACAAAAAAAGAAATAAAACAACAAGCTGCTCTCTCTGCTACCTAGGCTTTCTAATAAAAAAGGTTATTGTCCGACTGATGAGATGATGAAAGGATTCAATTGATGATGCTGCTGCTGTCTGCTACAACAACTCCTGCCTCTATACCCTCTTTACAGGATGAGCAAGCTGCTGAGCATTGTTGCAACTTTGGGCTACAACAACATCATCAACAACAACCGGAAGGAAAATGTGAGAAAAAAACTGCAGATTGTATTTTCTCTCTGTTTCGATGTATGTTCTCTCTGGTGTGCTGCTGCTGCTGCTGTTGGCGAAAAAAGCCGCTGTTGTTGCCGTGCTGCTCTTTAGCTCTGCAACTTGTTTTCAGGGAGAAAGGTAAAAAATCTGAGATTATGGCGATGAACACCAAAATCCCAAACCTGTGTACTAAGTTGATGATATAGGGAAAAAGTCACAATGAACGGAAAAGAACGGTGTGCTATAAAGGAATAAAACAGTGTACAATTTGATTTGTTCTCTCTCTCTCTTTCCAAAGCACACACCACATACGCACGGCAAGGGATGAAGTTGCAAAATAAAGTTGAAAGTATTATGGGGTATTATTATGGAAAGAATACACACACAAAATAAGTCGCATCGTTTTTTAATAGGAGATCAGCACAGCACATCAAAGCTATTGAAGAGATGTCTAACGTTATGTATTTGTGTAGTAAGCTCCATTATTTCTTACAAGAGCAGCACAGGGACAATGAAGAGAATGAGTAGGATATTGTATGGAGTATGCAAAAAAACGGAAGGCAAAAGAGATGGGAAACTTGTACAGTGCTTTTGCAATGCTGGTGCAAATTAGAGCCGAGTTCCGTTTGCATCGGCGGCTTCCATGCGTTTTGCTGTGATATTTCCCTGTGCTTCGTTTTTTCTCTTCTCTTTTGAATCAGACAACAACGTTGAGTATTGCTGCACACTTGCAAATCATATCATTAATATTTTGCCAATGTAGCAGCAGCATTACCAGCAGCATTAAATGATGATTATAATGATGATGGGGAAGTGGCGGTGTGTTGTTGCTAGCTGTAGTAGTAGAAGCAGCAGCTTAGTAATAGGTAATAATAAATGCACAAGCCATTTTCAGCTTCACTTTTTCCTCCGATCATTAACTAACAGACGGACAGAGAGAGTGAGACTTTTACTCTGATGTTCCGAAAACACTGGTAAACGCCATTACAATAATGATGATGTCGTTATTTTATCGGTGCACACACCGAGCATATTATAATAGTAGTAATGAATAAGTACTTTTTTACTCTACAAGTGTAACGGACGGCTGTCGTCGTGTTATGTTCCACCACGACAGATATATAGACACCGGAGCAAACTCACATAGTACAGTCGCTCAGTGTGTTTATGCGAAGATTATTATTATTGATAGGACATCCTCCTCTCGGGCAAAAATAAGGTGACGACGATAAGATGAGAATAGTACTTGTTCAGTGACGGTGATGACGACGGTGTGCTTTGTGTGGGAAAGGATGTTTTATAGAAGATTCAGCAAAGTGTAGAAAGAGCCGTCGTCTTGTTTTCCTAATGGGAACAGAGTCCACCGGGCCATGTCACTTGGGCTGGAAGATAATGAAGCTATTTTTGCTCACCGGCCGACCGACCCACCGACCGAACGAACAAGATAAAAAAACTAAAAGTATTCTATAGTCACTATTCTGCAATAATGCAAAGTAGACAGAGTAATATAGTTAATACTTGCGCGACAGTGCACTTTCGAAAAAAATATCAACTGAAAAAAACATAAAGTGAGAGAAGAGAAGTCGTCGGTCGGTGTGAAGAGATGATGATAAAATTAGAGCAATGCCGCCGCAAAGGAATACGCAGCCATCTCATTCCTGTACTTTTTTATCCCTCTTGCTATTTATGTTATTATATGTCGTATGTTTTCATTTAAACGGGGAATAAGAATAGAATTGGAGTAATAGCGCAATAATAATATGCACAAAATGTACATACATACATCTACTTGTAGCTTAACATTAAACTTCCTCCATCATCGTCATCATCATCAGCATTTTAACACAGAGACACAGAGCTATCACTAGCAGACGATTACACACTGGTTGCACCCGTGCCTTTAAAAAACGGTAATCCTTGCCAGCTTACTTGCTCTTCCTTTCCATTTTCTACTAATCTTGAAAGATATGAGCAAAGTTTTTAAACTTTAAAAAAGTGAACACATGATGTTCGGAAACATTACATTTTAGGGTTTGTTGGTGTAGCATGCAATAATACAACCGGTGAGAAACGGAAGAGGAGATGAAGCGAGATCCAAAATGCAATAACTGTTTATAGCTTCATACATGCATGGTTTTTTCACTAAACTGTGCAATGTATGTGTGCTAGGAACAAGTACAACGCGTTCCTCCAATAATTAGCTGTGATGGTAAGGAAGTAGTGGAAGCAGCAGCGGATGAGCAGTTTTGAAATATGCTCGTTCCAATCGAAAGCAACGTTCAAGTTGTGACTAGTGCCAGTTATTTCACTAAGAATGTATACTGTTATCGTTACGCTTTACACTTTATTACAGAGAGGCAGAGATTCCATATAGTTTTATGTTGCATGCAAGTACAAAAAAATCACAATGGTGGTGGCAACAACACAACGCAGCAGCCAGACAACATTTTTCGATGAAGTATGTATTGTCAGAAAAAACTCCGAGAAAACAAAATATTTCACTTTTCCACCATGCTTGGAACACAGGGAGGTAAAGGATAGTTGGGGAACATGGGAGGAATGAATAATGTAAAGTTAGTACATTAACGTATAAAAAAGCTGAGCAGCACTTGTTCACTGATCATATTTATAATGATGAATAGCTAATAATATGTTATGCGCACATCTAGGTGGCTATACGTCTCTAACGCTGTTGTTGCATGTTGGTATGCATTTCATAATGTGTCAAGTCAATATTGAGTTTCTAAACAGAAGAAAGAGATGAGAGTTGAGAGTTCCGGAGAAGAATTTTTTCCTGGAGGTGTTGTGCCTGTTTATTGTTTTTAGAAATGTTTTGCTGATGCTGCGTGGGAGGAGCTATAATGAGCATTTATGACTACGTCAGTTTCACTCATCATTAAAATGCTGACTTGTATACAATTATTAGGCTGGTTAAGGTGTTCATGTGATGTGTGGGTAAATTACCTAGATTTTCTCTACTTTGCACAAAACACGATGTAACAACTGCCAACTTTGAGTTTCCATTTTTCTTGCACTTGGTTGAATGAAAGAATGCTGATAGCGTATGAAACTTTGTTCAAATCAGAGTGTTTGCCTTTCAGTACAGGAATGAGTTGTAGACATGAATCCGGCAAACCGTTATGATGATGATATTTTTTGTGTGTGTAACAAAAATGAATGAACAGTTGATAAAAGAAAATCAGTGACAATGTCCTTTTATGTAAATAGACACCCACGTTGCGAGGAACACAGAAACACACAAAAGTCACTCTCATTTGGTCATATACTTGATTAATAATAAAAAGCCATTAAATTAAGATGGGCTCTCACATTTTATCGTCATTATCATAAAATAAATATTTTTATGGACAAATGCCACTTAGAATAAAAATATAACTAGAGCACAGTCAAATATAACGGGCACCCACACGACGGACGTGCAGCAGAAGCTTATAGATACATGAAAAGTGTCATGATGAAAAACCACACTAGCTGCTGTTGCTGGAAGACAACTGGAGCGGAATGATAATGAGAGTTTCTAATTATAAGGCTATAATAATATACTCAACTTCAGTTATTTGTAGTGGGAGGGCGTATTAAATGAAGAACTATAAGAAAAAAAGTATAAATGCAGTAGTATCATTCCAATATGTGTCATGACTGTGATGATATTATGACAGGAAAAATGATGATGCTTTTGTCCTGACCAAATGGACAGCAATTTACTACACACAATAGGAATTTAGTTGGTGCACGATCTTTGTACTAGAATTTGCAGAGGTTTTCCCTAAAGTACATTATGCTGCATTATGTGGATTTATATTTTTTGTGGTCATTTCATGGGAACGTTTATATATAGATGGTGAAGGGAATGGTAAACGCAAGAAATATGAACTAGCATGCTATATGCTTTTTTAAAGTGTTAAATATGCAAAGTAGACTAAATACTGCAAAAATATGAGCGTATGCGTAAATATAGGGCTAACATAATTTGCGTATTGCATTGAGTGCAAGTAAACTTTATTGGGTAATAATATGGTCCATATATAGCCCATATCCATAGTCAACATTTATTCAAGTGTCAATGGGCTGTTTACGCACTGTTGTACATTGCGGCATACATTTCGTCTCACTTTCAATTTGTCTCGTTGAATCGTAAAGTAGGTGCTTGACTGCAGTTAACTTTACAAAAGGACTTTTACGATATTTTTTATTATTATGTAAACTAGTTGCATAAACCACAGGTATATAAATTACAGTGAAGCCAATACTCAAAAAAGGGCAGTCGTGCTTTGCAATAGCAGCCGCTGTTAATTGTAAAGTGCAGTGTGAGAAAATGATGCTAAAATAAGTTTATTTCCTTTTGCACGTTGAATATAATGAAAAATTATCTGAGATGTGATGTGAACACGTTTCCATTGGTCAAGTACGTGTACAGTGTACATCGTATGATTAAAAAAGTTAATTTAGGTTATGCGTGAGAAATCATCCAGTCACAATCGGAATAGTACAAACGTGTCAAACATGATTTTGATAATAGTAGTAAATGAGCAAAAATGATTAAAATGTGATGCAATGTTGTCTGAAGAGCAAAATGCATTTAAGAATAAGTTTTGTTCAATGTTACATTTTTTTCGTCAATTCAATACTTATTTATTTGTCCTTTCGAGATTATATCTGTATACTTTTCATTTACTAAATGCATTCTTTTATAGCGTTCATAAAATAATAAAAAACAACTCACTGAACTGACTTTGTAATAAAATCTATCTAGTGAAAACATTGTTAATTCTCACAGCAAAAGAAACAAAAAACGCTATATATATTTTTTGTTATGTAAATAACTTATCATTCATTTCATTACATACAACAACAAAAACAACAAACCAAAAATGATCTTTATTCTGGATACTTTATATAGTATGTAGTCTCGCGTGGTATGGTTTCAAGAGAGGTGGGGATACACAGGTGGGGCATTTCATTTGTTTTGCTGATTGGTGGGCATAATAAATACTCTGGTCAAAATCCATTATTCATTTGATATTCATAACAAGATCATTCATTAGCAATATTCCTTGCGGTTCAGTTGTCACAACTAGAACACAATGCACTTTTTTCATTAAAAGTGAGTCACTGCAAAAAAAAACCATTTGCTGCACACAAGGGTCAATATTTCTCTGTGCCACTTTTTCATCTTTGCAAATTGTCTCTATTGTTCTGCGATGACACACTGCTGCACACTACACTTCACAAATACACTGTTTGTCTACTAAAAGGAGAATTAAAGCTGCATTTTCATAACTATGTACAGAGTTTTGTGTATTTTTAGTAGTGGGAGTTTCCGCACATGTGAACACTCCGTATTCATTATAGTAGCTGCTTGTTGGTTAGTATAATGTTCAAAATGGTTATATTATGATGCTCCGAGTAATGGGAGTATGGGAGTAATAAAGTAAATTCCGGGCTTGGTTGCTTGCTTTGACCAGCCCAGTAGGGTTATCTTCTTTGTTTGAGTATTGTGGTGAAGGGATTTTTGCCTGTGCGTGGACCATGGGATCTATTGACAGGTCGTTTGACTGAAGGTTGTGCGGGCACTCTTCCCAGAAACTTTACTCCAAGACAGTCCAACCATTCAGTCTGCATTTTAACAATGAAAATAGCAATAAATAGTCTTTATTTCATACATGTAAATCAACACATGGTGAAAATATGCAAAAATTCATACCATTGTGATTTTCTTGTCTTGATTTACATCACAGTGTCGTGGCAGCTTCTTGCCACATTTTTTCAGCCTTTTGTCCATTGAAGTCTCGTTCCGGAATGTTTTCCACTCTTTTCTGTCAAGGACCTAGACATTGGACAGGCAAAGTGGGCAAAATGGTACATTAGTGAAAAATTCCCAAAAGAGATATATGGGAAAATGTGTACAAGGTTGGGCAAATAAATGAAAACTTACACTGTTGGAGTTGACGTCTAGCTCGGAAAAGTACCACCTGCTAGCTTGTTCCTCCGGGGACATATTTCTGGAAATGTCCCCTTGGCCCCTGTAAAAGTTTAATATGATGACCATGCTAACAACTGCCCACTAAACATGTAAACGGACACTAGAGAAACATTCTGTAGCTGTATGAGTGTCAACTTACCGTCTACTGCCATCTCTTGTAGCTTCAGCCATTCTGGATTTGAGCGTAGAAAATAGGTCCATCAAAAACTTGTGCTTCTTTGTTCCGGAACAACCTACCAAAATGGCAATAGCATTTTTTTATTCACATGCAACTTTTTACATATTACTAGAAAAGGTTTTAGCATACAATTTTCTATTCATTTGTCTCATTTTACCTTTCATCGGTTTGGAGTATCTGTTATTACAATCTGGCGTGGTGTTAAACACCACAGTATTGGGAATCTGTACACCGGACTCTTC
Organism: Entomobrya proxima; assembly: GCA_029691765.1. NCBI lineage: Eukaryota > Metazoa > Arthropoda > Collembola > Entomobryomorpha > Entomobryidae > Entomobrya > Entomobrya proxima. The sequence continues at coordinate 35,645,683 of CM056171.1, read as the reverse complement.
CTCTACACACCAGCAATAGGCTTTCCCTGTCAACAGAACTGTCAGTATCAAAAATATTTGCTTGCAATTTCATTCCTTTCAAGTTCTTTGTAAATGAATGCATACATTACTTCAAAACGGCAACTTACCTTGGGCGCACTGAACCTTTCGGTAGTTTCCATTTGCCGTACACTCGGGAATGATTATCGACTCATTTTGCTTCTGGCTGGCAAGGGCAGATTGTCTATCTGTCCAACAATTGGACTGTTCTGTGGTTTCTCCCACGGTGCCGGATGACAGGAGTGGTGGGGTCAGTTCAAAGCTACCCGAACCAGAGCCAGAGTTTGAGCTACTCACTGTGTACCAAAAAATGAAATACTTTTTGTACGAACAATTTTGCAAAAGAAACACATAAAGCATTATGCAAAGCATGAAACTTGTGTTTCCAATAAAAATAGGTAATTCAGATAAGCAAAAAATTTAAACCAATGACCCGATTTTATACTGACGGTGCGGTGTGCCGTACTTGGGTGCTAGGGTATTTACCTGGCTTAAGAAGTAGTGATGGGTGCATTCCGCGCGACGTGGATGAGTCAACCAGAGAGTTGAAAGTGTCAAAAGGGACTGCAATAACAATTAATATACGTGTGGTTTGTGCAAATGTGCATTTTTATAGAAGGTAATATAATATACGGTGAAACAGAAGTAAGTAAGCCGTGAAACATAAAAAGCCATAATAAACATTTTACAATAAAATAAGCGATTTGCTAAACTGATAGTGAAAGCTGGCATTTTGCAAACTGATTGAAATCAGGAAAGCAACTTTTTTGGTGTGAAGTGAAAAATTTAAGAAAAAGGTTTTAAATGATTTTGTGGAAGGATTTAAGCATGCAAATACAGAAAGCTACTGAAATAGAACATTATGCCAATGCAATACTTTTAATTCTACAGTGCTTTTGTACAGGCTTACTACATATTGACTGGGGAAAAATGCAGAAAACGTAAAAGAATCTAATGAGTTTCTAAATTAAATGTATCATTTTGTCTTTTTCTCTTGACTCACGATTAACATCAGAAGAGACACGGAGACAGTCTAGCCACTCGGTTTTCGTAATCTGTTGATCCCCATTGGAACAAGAGGCAATGAAATTTTTGGCACAGGATCTTGGTTGGATCTGTTGCTTCACAAGGTTCTTGAGAATATTTGTCTCGTTGCGTTGCAGAATCATGTCTTTGTTTCGATCAACATGATCAAACTTCCATGCCAAAACAACGGTATCTGACGCTGACTCCGTTTCTACTGCAAAAACATATAAAATAAAATTGCAGAGACACTTTATTTTTTAAAGAGTATTTCTAACAAGTGAATAAAAAAAGTAGAATAATAGAATAAAAAAAAACTAAATTGGATCAAGGCAACTATGAAATTAAACACAGCTTTGTCTATCTTTAAAGATGTGTCAGAAAGGTAAAATGAAAAATGAATAGTTGCTACATTTTTTTCTACAATTTTGTGTACCTGAGGTTATTGAAGTCAACGATCGGTATCGGTTATATTCTGACCGGAAGGTTTTCAACAGGGCCACGGTGAATCTTGACCAATCCGCTTGATTACACGCTATAAAGAAAAGCAAACTCATTTTAGAGTGAAAACTTTGACAAGCAACTTACTAATGAATTTTCATGCTTTTGACACTATGCGGGGGATGCAATCATTCCTTTGTTGCGGTAGTTTAAGAAAAAACTGTTGTGAAAATGTATTCATGCTCAGTATATATGGATGTCTCTGGTGTTAGTCGTATTAAGCATTCACAACAGCTCATGAATTTGTTAATCAGTTAGTTAGTCAGAAATCCCAAGTAAAATAATAAAGAAAGAAAAGAAGAGTAATTACAGAGGTCACTATACTCAATATCATCATCATCAGAATCATCATCAAGATCGTCACTATCGCTAGAAGAATCCTCATCCCCACCCTGAGCATCATGATCAACAACATCATCAAGAAGATTAAGATTGCGATCTACACAAGAAGATGAACCCAAAACTCGCGTACATTTTCTATCTTTTCTCATTTGCGACGATCTCCTCCTCGTCTGCGACTTGGCTCTCCTGTTGTACTTGGCACAGTTTGGCCTTTGCATTGGACCGTTGGAGTCCACGCTGAGAACCGAGCTACCCGGGAAAGGTCTCCCATTCCGGGTAACACACCAACACGACCTCGTCGACGGATGACACTGGACATGCGCATAGCTTCCATCCTTTCTACAGTTTGGAATGTACTCTGTTGCCCGTGTCGACTGGGCCAAGCGAAGTCGCTCTTGCCTCTCGGCCAAACATGGCGTTAGCGGGGTGCTCATGCCTGTATCACGGACGCCCCTTGAAACCACTTTCGTGGTGAGATCTTCTGAAAATGGTGATGACGATGAGGCTAACATGTTATCATTCTCATCGTCGTAATATTTTCTTCTGCTACTTCTTCTCCTCCGCCGTATTATTCTGCCTCGACTTGTTGCAAGGCTACTTCTATTGTCATTATTAAAACTAACGCTGATGATACTACTACTGCTGCTGCTACTATTGAAGCTACTGTGGAGGGGAGACTCTGCAGCTGTGGCCGTGGCTTCATCTGCTGGCATCATTATCTCCTTTCTCGTCGTCGTGGGATGGTGCAGAAGACGGAGAGACGCCTTCTCCTGCGACAAGCAGTCTGGACACTCTCCTCCAAATGAACTTCTCCTACTGCTACTGCTCGCCTACATTCAAAACAACAGCAACAAAAAAGCATAAAAAATATGTTCATTATTATTCAACATGTGTCATCTTCATGCACAACGTGTATGCTGATAAGCCATTACAGATATAACACAACACACGTAGCCTATTAAAAAGGTTAAGGTATTATAGGGGATTTTTCTCTTTTTCCTCCAGTCAAGCCGGTTCCTTTTCTTATAACTTATGAAACAGCATATAGCCCATATTAGTAAGATGATGGTGTGCATTCGAATACTTTAAAACTGTTTTAAGAAAAAGGATTCCATTTCTTATCATTATCAGTTTGTGCTGTCATATATAATATTACACCTTTTATATATTTCCATCCTCCTTCAATATTTTCCTATTGCGTAGAACAGCTCTCAGAAAAATGAGCATTTTATAATCTGTTTTTTTTCTCTCTTCTCGCCTTTTCTATTATCCCTGTTGCTACTATCCATTATTCTCTCACTTTACATTTTTTCAAACTTGTTAAAGGCAGCAAAAGGTAAGGTAAAAATGGTTCACCACTACCACAGCATCATCAGAAATATTGCTTGTCTGAGCGCACCAAAAAGGCATATAAATGGTTATATCGGTATTAAAAGGTAATAAATATCCTTATTTATGTGTATATGACTGCTTTATGCATACAGGTATAAATATTTTGTTATTTCGTGGTACATCCGCCAAAGTAGAATTTTGAGAGAGTTTATTAGCAGCTTGTTAATAGTACAATGGGTTGTTATCGTTCTGATATGCATGTAATCCTGAAAATGTCGCTGCTCATTGTAAAGTCCTTATAAGGGTCTTTACACCTATCACCTTAAAAACCGAGAGCCAGATACTTTAGTGCATAGGTTTTGGCATATACACAAGTATTTACGATTATTGTGATAATGCTTTTATAACCTTAGCACTAGCACTACTACTACCACATTTCACAACAATTATATATGATGTGATGTGGAGCATCCATCCGAATGAATAACAGTCATCTCATGTCATGCATGCAAGTTTATTATAATATTTTGAGAGTGTATGCAAACCAAAATGAGACCGTTTTCGTTGGTAGTAAGATGATTGAAAAATGTACGATATAAAAGTAATGGCTGAATGGGGAATAATAGTTGGTTGTAAAATGAATCTACAAGAATTAAATAACTTTGAACCTGACTTGAGGACGAGATCCATAAGAAGAAGAAAAGACGAGGACGTTTTTGTTTGCTAAAATGAACTTTTTCACCATTGACGTCAATACAAACGCCAATAATAATGACAATCATGACAATGCAAGTTGACGACTACGATGACATGTCGTTATCGTATATAAAACTGTAAGTGCAATGTGAAACTGTAACTGCTTGCCACTTTTGGTATTCAAAAGTAAAATGTCGTCATCAAGAAAAGTTGAAAAAAGCTCGAATAGGCTCATCATAATATCCGCTTTAGGAGATGATTTCTTGGGTGCATTGCTGCGTTATTTTAAAACAAGTAGTTAGTACAACTTTTAAATAGTTGCATGCTTGTAATAATTGGTTTTTAGGGAGATAGAAAGGAGAAAAAAATGTTCTTCTTCTGTGTTTAACATGTTTTTTTCCTTTCCTTTTTTCATCCCATATATGACAAGCCAGTAGTGTGGAGTTCATAAAGATTGGACTTTTATATTTGAGGAACTGTGAATGATTGGCAGGTTAAGAGGCAAAAGGTGAAGAAGGAAAAAACAGAAAGAGAAAAAAAATGGTTTCTTGTCTCCACCAAGTCTCTCGCGTCGATTTTTTCATTCTCTTCCCGTTTCTTGTTTAAGTGTTCATTCATCTCATTCAATTCAAGCTATAAATTGGACTGACATGTTTTACTTATTTGAAAATAACGAACTACACAACAACATTTTTTTCAATGTATCAGTAGTATATAGTGAGGTCCGCAGTTGTTCAGCTTTTTAGTGGCTGACACGCCCCAACTATAATGCTTGTACTTATCTACTGAGAACATGAGAGTGTGAGGATGATCTCTCTGTCGTTTCCCACATTTTTTCAATAAGCGTTCTTAAAAGAACATTTCAATAATAACTCAGTCGTGTCCAGAAAAGGCTTGACAAGTTGATTAAAATAGAAAAATGGGGAAAATAGACGAAGATGAGCTACACAAGTGATGTATGCAAGGTAAGTGCGTAGTAGTAGTACATTACACAGAAAACAACGGCAATAATAAAGGTAACATCAATGCAAACTTATTACACGGACCGAACCCATAACCCAACTTTTAAAGCATTATGAAAAATGTGAAACTCATTATCGTCATCACCTTGTGCATTCAATTCTTTAAAAAAGGTAATATGTCAGGTGTGATTCTGTGTAAAGATATATTTGAAAAACTGTTTTTCTTCGTGTGGGTCACCTGAAGAAGGAGAAAAAAACTAAATGCGACTAATGAGATATTTCTTGTTTTGAGGCTTAAAGCAATGATGATGACCATCATGGCCATGTCGTCTTCAAGTCTGCCAAGTATTACAAGCATGCATAATGTTTCTTTTTTTTCAAATGTGGGCAGTTATGGTTGCATTGTTGTCTGAAAAAAGAACACAGAGCATCCACATTTCCACCTTTTTATGCAGTCCTCACTTTACACTGCACACAAAATGGTCATAATGATAAGTTTGGAAAATTAACAAAAGTGGTTCATTTGCAGGCAAGGCTTAAGTGTAAAAATTGTAAAGCGCGACTGCGTGGCTGGTGAGGATGATGACGGTGGTGTGATGTTCTCTGGCATATTGGTACTTGGTACTGGCAGCATACATGAATACATGACAGAGTACGTCCCGTATGGAGAATTATTATATTATTATATATTTTCTCTAAAATACTTTATTTATAGCCTATGGCATTCTCTGCTCATGAAACAGTGGTAATAATTATGCATTTTGTGTATGGAAAATTTTTACAAGTTGTATTTTTTCATAATAAAATAAAAAGAGTACCCTCCTCCTTTGTTTCTCTTACTTGAAAGAAAACAGTGCACACGAAATTGTTGAAACGACAGAGGAACATTAGGAACAAAGAAAAAAGATGGACAAAAAGGAAGCAAAACAGCAAACGTACCATGATACGACGTTACTATGAAATGCTCTGTTGCTGTTGCTCACGTATCCAGCAGCAGTAGTAGCATGATAACGCTGTGATGAGATGGAGGTGATAAACTATTAAAATTGCAGATTCACCGAAGCATATCAATAACGAAAGAAAGGCAGACAAGGAGGAAAAATTTATGAATTTGAGCACCGAGTCAAAAGTTGTAATGTTCAGGAAAAGGGATGATATGGAACGGTTTGGTCATTTCGGTGTATTGTTAAAACTGCTCTTTGGTACACTTTTGTGTTGAAGATGACCAGAACAGACAGTGAGAGAGACAGAACCACATAAGAAGGAAAGAGAATCGGTAGGATAAAGGGAAAGTGGATACGGTTAGGTGAGTTATGACCTGACATATCAACAAGTATTATTGTTACTCTTTGTTCCTTATGTCTCCTCTCTGTGTGTAATAATAATCTTATTATATTATTATCACTTTTTTCTGAACAACCACTACAATTCATTTTCAAGAAAATATTATTATTGTATTATCTTTTATGATTATTATGATTATTCTTATAAATAATAGCAGACTTTCTGGGTAGCCTTTTAATATTCGGCATTATATTATTATTATCACCAGCTTTTTCCATAATATTAACATTCACAATTCCACACTCTCACCACTAGTCATCATACCATTTATTCTTGTGTAGGTATCCTGTTTTTCCCTTCTTCTCATTTCATCATTTCTCCTGCTTGCCTCTCTCTCGGTAATAAAGTTAATGAAACGAAATGAATATTATGTTGATATGCCCCTTTTGCTTCTAATATTTCCAATGAGAATTTTACGTGAATGGAATCTTTCTTTTTTTGCTGGTGAGCACATAGGTAATAATGTTATTATAAGAAACATACAAAATGTAATCCCAGTAGAGAAAAAGGTAGAAGAGCGCTCTGCGTGGAAAATGTATCGACATTCACCTACCAGCCAAGAAAAACACCGTGTGAGACTTATTCTCAGTTCCTTCGGGCTAAACAGGTGTTTTCTACACTAAAGTCCTCCCATTCAACGAAAACCACGTTCTTTTGGCTGTTATAAAGCTCCTGCGGGGATGAGATATGATACGACTATGTGTGCATGCATCATGGAAGGTGCTTTGGAATTTCAAATGGGGAAAATGATACAAGCAGAAAGATATCATCGTTTTGTTTCAAGTATCATCACATACCAACGTAATATCAACTGGAATATCCTACAACGTCATATCATCTTCCAGGATCACTTTTCAGTTCGGGAATTTCTATTTTTCCTCATTACTTTTATGGTAGTGGTGGCAAAAAGTTTACTAAACCGTTTAGTGGATATCCAATGCAAAGAAAAGTACCAAAGACAATTGAAACTTTTTCCTAAATGCGATCTTTGCCTTTTTCCGTCTGGCCTGTGGCATGCCGGAGGCAGACGGGAAAAATCCAGCAATTAAAAAGTTAGCAATAATTAGTACTTAAAATAGGCTGGACCTGTGAAGAAGCACACACCATGAAAAATTAGTGGTGCAAGCAGGCAAGCCATGTAACGAGAGCATTGCATTGAGTAACTTTTCTCTATTTTATTGTCTGGTTGATGATCCCAAATCCGAATTTGATACAAACTTCATATTATTACGGAGAGTTGAAATAGATATTACCCACACCATTTTTGTTTTTCAAACGAGAAGGGACAATAAACCTAGAAATGCGCCCTTAATCACATGAAGACGCAGAACCGTCTGCCAAAAACCGGTGTGCACCTCTCTCTCTCTTCTTCCTTCGAGCAATATGTGTCTATACCAAATTACTTTAAAAACAACAATCAAATAAAAATACGTTGTTGATCAGAATATTATCTCTTTTGATATGATAATTTCTTGCTGTTCTTTCATAAACTCCTACTCACTGTACAAATCCTTTCAAGAATAAAAAATCATCAAAGACTAGACTGCGATGTAGAGGATTGCAATTAGAGTGCATGTCCAGTAACCGCAAGCCATTCTGTTTTTACGAATAGCTCTTTTCACATGAGTGACGGCTTTGATTTGCGGTTTGCTTGGGATTTGCCTTTTTTATTATGTCTACTACTATTATTCGCTTAGATCAGCAAAGCAGATCAACATTGCCTGCACAATAAAAAAACAGCACAGGAAAATAACACGGTAAAACCGGCAGACAATGAATGCATGCATGACATAATATGCATATTGCCAAAACAATGGAGAAAAAAATATGCCATGCCATGTCATCAAAATATAATCTGTGAGTGATACCTTCAAACATGAACATGACATTTTTCTCGGAAATGTGATTATTTCTCCGCGTTTTAAAAATAAAGTATTTAAGTTTTGTGTGCCTGGAAAATTATAACAACAATTTACTGACATCCTCCTCCCCCTCCCACCCTCTAAAACTTGATTGAATGCAGATTTTTTTGGTCTGTCTACAATTTTTGCATGCAGAAAAGTCAAGGCCTTTAGTCATCAAATGTTATCTTGTTTTTATTCAGCAAAAATCCCCAAGATGCACTTTTCTTAAAGCGAAAAATGGTGAAAAAATGTAGACTACTGTCTGGAGGAAACACATAATGTGTCAATATAATATACATCATCAAACTTGTTTCGTGGTTTCATCATAGTAGTGTCGTGCTTCGTGCCGAGATGATGAAGCCATGATGCCGGTTTGTTGCACATGACATGACATGATATGGACTTTTATTGGCTACATCATAATTTTCCCAGTCACAAAATGTTACAATTTTTTAAACAATACATGCAAGCTCAATGTACATTATTATTAATGTTGTTCATACCTTATTCTGTTGACTGGATAGGTGATTTTGCTGTTTATGGTCCAGCTGCTGACCATCTTCGAGTTGTTGGTGAATCCACGACTTTGTCTCTGAGTAGGGGAAAGGATGGACGCGAGACACCATAATTATGGCTAATACTGAGGGGATAAGGATGAAATAATGGGATGGCAGCAAGTTCATCTCTTCTTAAAACACGACGACACAGTCAAAAAGAAATCACTAGAATATTATGCAGCCAGGGCTGGAGTATAAAAGGGTGGACGATATGTGATCCGAGAGAGATAATTAGACGTTTGCCTCTCTAAAAGATCAATCGTCCTTTGTTTACGGATGCTTCTGTTGTGCTGCTGCTGCAGCAAATATGGTTTTTTGTTCAAGTTTCCTGCAAAAATATGTGGTAAGCTTTCACCCAACGTTTCATCCACTTTTGATTACTCACCACACATTAAATTATCTTCCAGGAAACTTGTCACAAGAATTTTGACACGTTTTTATTATCCTACTCCGATGATGATGTGAGCAAGTACACTCGCAACTTATTTATCGTTGTCTTTTGTTTTTAAAATGATGCTGAGTCTATCACTATAAAATGGCAAAGTAATGTTTGTGCGCTTTATCACTCTGTCGTGTAATAGCATTTTTCTGGCGAAAAATTCCTTGTCTTTCATTCCTGCTTGGAGTATTATCATGTCTTTCATAATAGTAGTAAAATGCTAAAATAACAGTAGTAGAAGCAGCGGCACACACTAAACTCTTTCTTGTTGCGGGGTGGTTTTGGGTATTAGATGAGAGGTGCTGGTCAAGCGGCGATGATGATCATGGCGATAATGAGACATGTAGAATAAAAAGTTGTAGCTCTGCCACTTTCTTCAACTTCTTTACTTCTTCTGTGTGTGGCTTCTGTTGACCTTTAACACAAAAATAATCGGCCATACCATCGCGTCGTCATGCTGGTTGCTGGTTTCTCTAATGGCCAGGCCAGAAGAAGTAGTCACGATGATGATGACGATGATGGGGAGCAGCAGTATTAATATGATTATCAATAAAGTTTAAGTAATATTCACTGTTGTTGGTTATCGCCATTATCATCACTATCACACATTTCGTTTGGCAATTAAAACAAGAGTTTCTCATTACTTAACGACTGCTTGCCATTAAAAATTCCTTTGCACAAAAATAGACCGTCCTGACCACCCGCGATGATAAAAATGGTGATATTTTTAGTGCCACTGCATTGACATGTCATGTTATTAAAATTGCACCTTTTAAGAGTGCTGCTTCTTTCACTTTATAGCAAGATGCAAATTGTATGCATATTTTTCTCTCAGAAAATCCTTCTTCTTTAAAACCGCAAATGAATCAACATTGTTGCATTCAGATTGATCTTCTTGTATCCAATGCGCTTGCGTACTGTATGTAGACTATGGGTCCATGACCACTCATTCATCAGACTGACAGAGAAGAGATCTTTCCTCCTTGTCACTTTGTTCACATTTTTTCCACTTCAATTCATTTTCACCACACACACAACGTAGCAAAGCGCACAAGGTGAAGTGTGGATGAGAATGAAACAACGAAAAGATGAATGAAAATGTGAAGAATAAAGAAAGGGATCGAAAACAGTTAGCTTGGCCTAGCCAGGAATTTGGCTGAATGTGCAATACTATTTTTCAATTATGCTGATATGATCATCATGTCACGTATTTATAGGAAGGATGATGCATCATTCCCGTCAATAATAGCATGAATCAATTAATGATCTTCGATGCTGATTTCCGCACGTCGCCTCGTCTGACTTGCTGCTTGTCCTCCTACGAAATAAGAAAAGTTGATGATCATTCACAAAGAAAAAACTCCTCCGCGCTTGGTACACATTCACCGCACACGGCCAACTAACACAAGACAACAATAAATTGAGAGTTACTTTCTTGATGCGACTGTACTGACTGCTTGAACGCAACTGGAAACATAGCCGTTTTCTTCATCACTGTTTATTTGAAAAAGAAGAGATGAAGGAAGATTTATATACATATTATTTCTCATAGGAAAAGTGCAGTGAATCCTTGCGTTTTTGTTGCGTTGCGTCTCTCAAAAAAGAAATAAATGTTTTTCCTTATTCTTTTACTACTGCTTCTTCTCTCTCGGTACCTATTTCAGACTGACCGTGTAATAGCATCAGAGCAATACACCAACTTTAAACTGCTCTCTCTGTACAATGATGAAAGTCCAGTCCAGAGTAAAAGAGTAGTGTGCACTGGCAACTTAAAAGACTAACTTCTCAATCTCTGTCCGTCGTCCTTTCAGAGAGCACTGTTCACTTACTGCAGGGAAAATATTATAAAAGATGAGCTGTGTGCTGCTATATAGTCTACTTCTGACGATGCGCGGATGACGATGGTTAGTGGTTGCTTTTATGATGATGATCATCATCATGATTATAATATGAAGATAGTGAATGGCTTTAGTTCATATGTGCATTTGCAGTGTGCATCCTATCGTGGTATCCCTTGTAAAACCGCATATAAAAATACCGATATCATGTTTCTTCATGCGTTTTTATATACGTATATATACACACACACACGCAAACAACCTCCGATATGAAAAATAGTTTAAACGTTCAAATGTAAAATATTGTATATTAGCAGCCCTGCTCACCTTTCCAGGTAACAATTCACCACCACCACCACCATTGTTCCACAGATCGGCCCTTCTCCTGTTATCTTGTTACCTGTTGTTCTGTACATCCTTCTTCCTTTTCTCTCTGTCCGAAAAAAATGTGAGCTCTGTGCGTTCACGAGTTCACGTTTGTGTTTGGGTATCATTGTTTCGAGTTGAGTACATATTCAACAATCCAGCAACAGAGGTTTGTTCTGCTGTTACGTTTTTCAGTTAAAGTTACATTCACAAAAAAGTACATGAAAGCATTTATACTCGCAAAGCTTTTGCTGGTCATATTTTTATGCCTACGACATGTCTACTTTTATTGTTGTGTTTGAAGCTACATAAAAACACAGAAATAAAAGCATTTTCTCAGTGCGCATACGTATTATATTTATGTTCTAGAGCTTCAAAGGATTTTTCAGGGTCTCTTGCTCCATTGTCAGATTTTGTCAGTCAGTCAGGCTATATAGGAATGCAATCCTCTCTGGTTGTGTGTGCACCCTTTCTTCAAGCACACAGACAAAAATGAGGCATCCAGGGAAGAGGATAAAATGGCAGAGGCAGTGCAATAAAATACCTGAACAATCAAGAATCAACAAGTTGCCTATTTAAACCCACTAAGCAGATAAGGTTATGAACCATGCGATACTCACATTATTATCCTTTTTCTGCACTCATCTCATAACATTCTATCCCCGTCGACACTTTTTCACCTCTGTCTGTGAAATTCCCACAAGACCAATCCTGCCAAAAATATTATGATGCTGATGACAGTTTAATGATTGACTTTTCACAATTGAATGAACACATCTCATGATTTGCTCATGCACAATAATATACTCTCAGCCAAATAACAAAAGCTTATGCACTTCATCAACCTTTTGTTCCATTCCATTCATGCAAACTACAGTTTGTTCTCGGCTATCTTATCGCAATCAGTAAACAAACCGGAAATCAGGTAAACATTTTTTCTATACGTTCAGGGATTTATGGACAAACAGTTTAAAACGTTTGTGCGCAACGTTTATCCACAGGAAAAGGGTTTACATGCGTTTAAAATTGTAATTAGAGCATAAATTCTGAATTCTAACATAGGTACATTTAGTACTATATACTATTTCCCCCGCCGCATCCACCTTTATCCATGAGTGTATGTTTTCACAATAAAGCTTGTTAAATGTTGAAAAATAAAACTGCTCTTTCATCTTTGCCCTTTTGAGCAGCGGTAGGCTACAGTTTGTCTCTCGCATCTTAAGCATCCAGCTCGACTTCTCGTCCTCAATCTCTTCTCATTAGCAACAACTGAAAAATTTGTAAGACAAGCCAGAACACAGGCTTGTTTTTACGTAAGCACGACACAGAATAAAGGCTATCAATTTGTATATGAGTAGATTATAAATACACAGGTTTGACCTGTGCGATATTTTGTGTGTTATAATTTATAATATTATGTTATTCTTTCTTTCAAGTGTGTATGTTACATGAAAAAAGGGAATGGTGACAAATTTGCTTTTATTGATGCCCTCACATATATTGCTTTGATGATGCTATCATCTTTTCTTTAGCAAATTGAATGAAACGGATAAGATACTAATTGCACTTGATAACATAATGTGTGTGAGTAGCATAGAGTACAAATTTCTGTACATTTTTTGCAAAAAGGAAAGGCCCGCAGCAGCAAAATTAATAGAGATATATAGTACGAGAAATGTCATTCTTGTCATGATTAATGTGTGCACAATTTTATATGACATTCTGGCTCAGGGATCAAAAAAGGAATGGGAGTAATTTTCTTTTCTGTCTTAGAACTGTCTGTGGATAATATGGAGTTTTTGTGCTCTTAGGGGTTCAATTGGTAAGTTGTTGGAGTGAGATAATCTATATTTTTAGAAAGATGTAAAAGAGTACAGATGAGACTTTCAAATTTTTTTTTGTGAAATGCGCATACAGGATGATAATTCATTGATAACACAATAATAAATGTAAGTGAAATATTTATTTATTTCATTGATGCCATGCTGTAATGTGTATATTTTTGTCAAAACGCCATCCCATCATCATCATCAATCACTTGATAAACGACCGTTTTAATGGACACTCTGCTTAGCTTGCTGCGGTCATTATATTTCTACGCACATAAATAATATTTGTTATTACGGTCATCATGATAGGAGGGGATTATCAGCTTGAAGAATCTTTGAAAGAACAAGAAGAGTCTGTCGGTACATACTACATTAGATTCGGTGATATGTGAATTATGCTCCAAATAATTTGCTAGCTAAAAATGTCTTTCAGCAAGTTGCATGATGATGGACCTGGGGTAATAAAAGACTCGTAATAAATATATCATGTCTGGTCTACAATTTGCAAAAATGCGATTAAAATAATCACTAAATCACAACAATTTTTGGTGATGCGATGTATTTGCCCAAGCGTTAAGCTGGAATCCAGTGGGACCGGCAAAAAAATGTTAAAAGGTTAGGTCTGGCCTCTCTGGAGACTGTGTGAATTGCCGTAGGTAAGTAAGACAAATTCATTTCGGAACAAGACAAAGATAATTCATGCTGCATGTAGGAGGTTATGTGCGTTTTGCATTCAGCAAAGAGGAATATGATTACTTGTGATTATTATCAGCTCTCCGTGTCGTTCGTGAGGAGAGCAATGTGATAAAACAAATAAATCATCCTGTTTTTTTGAAGGGCCCAACCTGTCATGTAATAATGCAACTTGTTCCACTTTTTTCCATGTAGACTAGTCTGCTGCAAGCTGAGAATGATGATAGATAATGACTTGTTGGTTTTGGTTTCTTTTTGCAAAAATCTTTCCTCAACAGCAACAACCTTTTAGTGCATTTCGATGCATATTTATTGCATGCGATTTTTTTCGCAATCATTCTCTACACTGGGTGAGTATGAAAATGAAAAGGGTTTGCTGAAGAAACAACAACATTCACATGAATAATTCAAAACATTTAGGGCTTGACATCATGAGAAAATACATGAGCACTGGAGAGGATGAAATGGCAAGAGTTGAAGAACATCTTTATAGGTGCAAAACAATAGAAAATACGGAATTGATTGAGGTAATGGTGGAAAAAATATGATTTTTTAAGCTATAGCCGACTTGGTGTCGCCTTGCTAAATGCAAGGTGAGGAAGACTCATGGCGTCAGTGACAATGGCAGGATTGTTCCTGTAAACATTTCTTGTATATTTACAAAAGCTGCTGCTAGTCTTCCTCTTCTGCTGCTTGTCTTGAAGACGAATTACAAAGACTATGAAAGCTTTACAATGCTTTATGATTTATTTATGAATAATAAAATGGCTAAAGCGTGGGTATTCTGAATCAATATCATTTAAACTATTATGTAATGAAAAACTAGTTGTAAAATTTTTATTGTGAATGTTTCTGTTCAAGTCAAGTCAGTTTATATAAAGTAACGTGGTTTCAGTCAATCACATTTTTACGTTAAAGCGTATTGTTCTGCACAAACTCTTAGCAGAAACGCATTATTATCGGTACGCGAAGTAACTTAACTGTCAAAAATCTGACGTACGCCTTCCAGTTTCCTTTTCATACTTTCGTTTGTTATATCGCATGAAAAAGGATTTCCCATATTCATAAGTTGAAATCATTATGGCACAGGCTGGTGCAACTTTTACAATTCTTGGTACTAATCCGGTAAACAGTCCATTGATTCCAGTTTGCTGATAGATTTTCCTAAGGATTTCTGTAGTAGTTGCTAATTTTCTATCTGTTGGTTTAATAAAATAAACAGTAAAACTTTAGTAATATGTGTATAGGAAGTCATTGCAGTTTTTAGTGAAGCAATAATCTTTCATTGGTACTCACAATATTCACTACCTTTTATTTTGAAATCTACCTCTCCCATCTCAATTTGCTTGTGAGTTTTGACTACATCAAACGGTAAAGTAAGAGTGCCCGCAATCTGCAACAATAATTTCACATTTAATTAAACTTGAACTTACTTTCTAACAAACATGATATATGTATGGATTATTTAGAGAATTCATACCGATCCTGCAACAGCTCCTGCAGCAAAACTAAATGCAAGTGGAGTTTCTTCGTGCTGCATATTAAATAGTTTCTTTTGTGCTTCGTAACAGCCCCAATACAGCGCTAAAACGTAAAAATTGTAATGGTTCAAAAGTTAAAATCGATATACAAAAGCTCTCAAATTAATACTACGCGCACAAACTTAATTACCCGAGAAAGGAACATCTCTTGTTATACTTGGTATGTATCCTAACCAAAACCCACGAATTCCACGCGCTTCGTAAAGGTCGCCACAAGCAGATTTTAATTCTGAAATGTATACAAGTAATTAGCCCATCAATTTAGTTGACCCTTTAAAAAGAAATCCCTTTGACATCTAACGAATAAACTATACCTTGATATGTTAGTCTTTTTGATTGCATTTTCGTTCTTATCAATTCTAGAGGGTTGACTACTGTGACAGCCCAAAGACGAGCCATTCCTCCAGCAACCAGGGGAATATAAACCGGATATTCCGTTTTCCCAGATGACGCTCTGTATTGGTCAATCATTCTAACTCTAAGGTGTTCATACGACACAAAGTAGACTATTGTAGCAGGAATGGCCATGACTAGAGTAGGAGGAAGACCACTCCATAGGGAAAGTACTCCTTCGTTCCGTACGATTTTTTGAAATGCGTCCTAGCAAATTTACAAGTTCTAGCATTAACTAACAATACATGACATAGTTTAAAGAGAGTTTAAATGCTTAGTTTAGTAACTTACAACGGTGGAAGTAAAATGCCCGGGTCTCTTAACCCAAGCATTTAGCTGTCCATTAATGCAGTGACAAATGTGATCCATCAGCCCATTACAATACAGGAAACATCGATTGGACAACAAGGCTTTCTGCTGACTCTGTAAACGGATCTTCACGACATCCAACGGAGTAACTGTTCAAACAACCAGTACAACTATTAAATGCGTTCATTAGTAGTTTACCATACTAATAACTTGTCTACTTACCTAAAAGTGAGGTTAATATGGCTCCGGTACATGAAGACATCATTTGTTGTGTGGGAGTAATCCGGAACCGCCTTTCATCCAGCACCTCACTGACAGCGTCAACATTTTGAGGTGCCATTTTAAAGCCTTACTCCTTTCAAGACTAGATTACCTACGATTCCTTCTTGCTGTGCAAACTTTCTCTAAGCACCTAACTTGGAAACGCCTCAGTTATAACTTCTCATGTCCAAACGCCTCCACAATCTCAAGATACTTAAAAATCACAACTATAAAATTCTTTTTCAAATCAAACATTCAACTGACAGTCACTGTATCTACACTTGCTATGCCGATTATATATCAATTCAAACTAAACTCTTTATATTGTCAGACAACGTGACATCCGAGAAATAGCGGCAGAACAAGCGTCCTCTTTTATAGCTTATCATCATCCGATAAGCCCTGGCGCTGCATTGCCTACAACAGAATCTGAGTGCGTACGTGATACAACAACAACACGTGCAAAAAGCCCAACCCCCAGAATCCACCGATGAATGATGACGATGATGACACAGTAGGACACAAACGCGGGGCTAAAAGAGTCAATGCCAATGCACCACAACAATGACCACGCTCCAGACAACCAACTTAACAATTAAAGCAAATTATTGTCACTTTTCATTGTTGACCCTGTCCCACATGATCACAAAATTTCATGTGCATCTATCACATAGGTAGTCATTTCATCATCTACAGATACATAATATTTTGGACATGAAATGAAACAACGTGTAGCCTTGAAATTGTATCCGAGCCGCTCTGTTTTACATTGCCCTTCCATAAAAAAGCATCCAAGCCCAGCGGTAGCCAAAGCCAAAGTGGCAGCGTATTCATGAAAGCGTTTTAGAAGTAGCCAGCGACCAGCGAACAACATTAAAACTGGTTAACGTGCTAAACTGATAAACGCTCAATAAAATGATGGGCAGATTGCATGTTATAGTATTCATGCAATGCATATCACCGTAAATTGCAACTTTTCAATTTTTCTGTAGACTGTAGTAGCTCTTTAAGCTTACTTTATGGCTTTATAGTTCATAGTTTTTCCATCAATTTTTATAGCGCATATATTCACAGAACAATTTTGTTTTTCAGGAAAATAATTAGGGCTTAATAATAAGTGCAGTAGCAGTAGTACCAACTCTCGTGTTATAACATGCGTTTATGCTATATTATGGCTTCTTTCTTTCGGCTTTCTGGTATTCTCTATGAGAAAATTTGATGATATGATGATGATAATGACGATGAGTCGATATGAATGAGAATGAAGCTTTTGCGTAAATTACGGTTGCGGTTAAACTCTTCTACCTTCATCAACCTCTTCTCTAAAAGCTTTTTTTATAGTGCCATGTACTTCAACTACTTACTTGAATTAAATCTATTGTCTATGCATGCATATTTATATAGCAAAAAAATGATATTTATTTTAGGGCTGAGCCACAACGGCCACGGCCACAGAATGACGGACAGGTAGAATATATTCAATTTTTTAATATAAACGCTTGCATGGAATGTTCTATCAAGCTTTTTACACGGAAATACTTAAAGCAGCGTATTATACATTTTACACGTACAACTGTACAAAAGTGTTAAAGCGCTAGATACATTATCAGCGTTCATTTATCCTTTGTCGTTAGGTTGGTAGGTCTTTCTTCACGAAACCGTTTTTCAATTCAAACCTAAAAAATCTCATTTCAGCCCAAATTTGATACAGAAGTTATCCAAGCTCAAACAAATTTATCAGCTAAAAAAACTTGGATAAGTATTAAGTTACAAACAACTTAAAAACAAAAAGCTTATGAAAAGCGTACGACGCTGCCAGCGTATACAAAAAAGGGTTTCAAAGATTTAAGGAAATTTGAGAATAAAGATAAATGATCATCATCATCGCATATCATTTTAATTGTGAACCTATTACGTATTAAGGTTTTAAGTTACAATTTTAGTACAAAAAGTGGTTTTGTTGGGTATCAAATCTCAAATTAAACCCAACAGATTCATTTTACATCGATCGAAGCGACCACCGAAGCAATTTTACACTGAAACCAGGTCCAAATACCTAAAGCCAAACAAACAAGACATCACTCACATGAGAGCACACATACCCATCTATCATCATCCGTCTGGCCCTGCTGTTGTTTTTCATGTAATAAGTGCAAAGTGTACTACTAAAAGGTTGAGATTTTTAGTCTAAAATCCAAGAAAGGTGGTGGTCGTAGTAGTCATAAGTAGTCAAAGGTGACTGTTGCTTGCGTGTGTTCTGGTCTGGATACTGTTTTTTGGAGGAAACTTTGGAGTAGTTGTCTTTTGTGTGGTTTGGCGTAGGTGGAAGGACATAAAAGAGTACTATTTTTGGCGTTATATACACCGTTATCCAGAGAGAAAGCACCCAGTAGACTGGAAAAACAAGCAGATGTTTTAGTTTCCTCGGATTTCGTACTACTCTCAACTCTCTCAACGGTGGAAACCGTTTCGGTGAATTGGATTCCCGTGTGAGCACTAGAAAATTTTGAGGGGGTGGTAGTGGTAGCAGCCTTGGATTTGGAATCTAGTTTCTCTTGCGGATAGATAGACAGGTACTTGGAATATATGCCCATAAGCTACTGATAATTATGCTTTATTTTGTGGAAAGAAGTTAAATTATTGATTTTATTTGGTTTGCACAGCGAATTGGAGTGGAGTTTAAGGGTGGAAATTACATAGTACGTTTTAAGGATTGTTTGCTGTAGCAGTTCCTCTGACTGAAGATTGGAATCATAATGTGGGGTGGTTTTCGGTGTTCCAGGAATTCACTGCTGGGTCTCAATGTTTTCTACATTGTAAGTTACTAGTTTTTATTAATTTAACTTATTATCTTATTGTCCTTGTTCAGTTATTCTTATTCAGTATTTTTTATATTTCTTTTGTGCTCTAGGCAGTGGCCATTTATCTGATAGCTCTAGCCACCAGAACGCATTCGTCAAATGGACTTCTCGGATTACCTATTGTAAGAGGATACCATTTTCACTTAAGATATTGTAAGGTTGGTGATGTATTGTTTTACCATAATCATAATTTTATTTGTTGTAGATTGGAGGAATCATAGCCTGTGGAATATTTCTGCTAATTGTCAGCGTTGGAGGAATCTACGCCACTGTGAAGCACCATCAAGTGTTGCTATTTTTCTATATGGTGATCCTCTTCGTCCTATTTATAATTCAGTTTAGTATCGCTTGTGCTTGTCTTGCTGTTAGCGAACAAACTCAGCAACAACTTGCTCAGCAGGGATGGAGGAATGTTGGAAACTCTACGAAGGATGCTGTCCAACAACAGTTTTCCTGCTGTGGCTACAATAATCTCACTGACAAAGCACCACTAGATCATCCTAATTGTACTGCTGTTGTAAGAACTTTACCTTAAATGTCGTGTACCTAGTATGTACTAATTTTTCAGATCACTGAACTTTTAAGCTAATTGCTTTTTTGTACCGGATGCCCAATTATAGGATGAATGTCATTGCAGTGGACTTGAACCCGATTTAAATTGCAAATGTTCCCTGTGTTCCGTAAAAATCCAAGAAGTGATTGGAGAGGCATTCCAGTTGACTGGTGGCGTGTCTCTCTTCTTCAGTTTCACTGAGGTGAGTTTATACAGATAACAAGTTAATATTAATTACTATTCGCATGTGTAGTTTTCCTTAACTGCTTTGTGTTTCCTAAAGGGTTAGCTTAAGTGATACACGTGTACAAACTTTTGCACTTTTTATTATCTTTGTATATTATACTGTTGTTATTATAAACTTACACTTGCCTTGTCTGGTACTGACGCACAGTTCATCGGGGTTTGGCTCACTGTCCGGTATCGAAATCAGAAGGATCCATCGGGAGGAAATCCTTCCGCATTTTTATAAGTATCTCTTGGCGTCGCTTCGTTTGGAGCAGTAGATTACCCTACCTCCTCCTTGTGATATGGCCCTTGGAAATGAAATGACGCTTTTCTATTACGTACTATGTATCTCGCATGAAGCATATTTTATCGCTAGTCAATGTTCAAGACCAGATTGACCTTGTATATCGCTATCTGTCTATTCCCTGTTGTAATAATGTTACTCTTACCTTTTTAAACTAAATGTACGAACCTTGTAGAACGATTATTTTATTTCTTATTGAAAACAAAAAGTCACGTTTAATCTCGGGAAAAAAAGTCAATATATCGTAACTGTAAAGTGTCTTTTTTAATAAAATAGCATTGTTGTAGTCTACATAGTTCTAATTGCTTGATTTTGGTTGTTCGGCCAGTGTATAAGTAAAAACTAACAATTTCGGGTAGATATAAATCAAGTACCTATATGAATAGGTAGTTACTTAAGTGTTTGCTTTTACGGTGTTTCTCATGGGTTGTAAGTTATATATAGTCTACGCACTGCACAATCCAAATTTCTTTAATAGCAAATACTATGCACTATTTATTAATTAACTTATAGTTAGTTAATTTGATGGGAAACCTTTGTACTATCTACTATCTTTCAAAACGTATCCAGTGGTGCTCCCTAAAATGGGCGAGACTGAGCGATTGACATTTTTTGTAAATATTATACACTTACAAAAACAATTATATTTTGTAAGAATTTGGTTGTTTAAACTCAAAAGACATTATAAAAGTCTGTAAAATTCTAGTTTACTCTCAACAATAATGTTGATAACGAAAAGATATGTGATGCCATTTGTGTAGTGCATGTTTTACTGTTATTAGTGAAAATCAAAAATAACCTTCTGGTGTTTACAGTTCTAGATAATTTGTGAATTTTCAGATATTTGGAGCAATGCTGGCTTGTCATTACAGAAACTTGTACAGCCCTCTACGCAACTCGCCCAGCTAAGCAAGAAGTTTGTACCCGGTTGGGTTACCTGGTGGCTCTGAAACGAAAATGGCTGTGGAAAATAAGTACTTTTAAATAAGTCGATGCAAGCAACGTTTTCTTAAGTTATTGTTAAAACATATAGATTTTGTTTTCAAACTACTTTGTTGATTTTCGTACTTTTGTTGTACTTCTTGTTTTCAAAAGTCTGTTATGTTTTATACCGAGTTTGTGTTTTTGATATTAGGTATGCGACCTTAAAAACCTATTATTAGTTAATGGTTTAAAATAATATAAAATGTGTAAGATTACTAGTAGGTACCTTGAAGCTTAAATGCTAGTGCTAAAGCAAAGTTGATTGAATACTATAAGGAACTATGTACCGTACCAAATATATGCAGCTACGTAGGTATGCATCCTTAACAAAATAATATATTATTTATCGTTAGATGTTACCCATAAAAACTTGTATTTATGGTGAGCAAATGGTTGAAGGTTGTGCCGTTTCGGTTAAAAATGATAAAAATTAAGTGACCGCATTATATATTGACATTATACGTTGTACGATTAATATTCAAAATGAAAGGAAAAATAAATCTTTAATTTGATTGTCTTTTTTAATTTTGAAGTATCTGCATAACTCACACAAATTACATACTTATCACAGCCTTTGTAGTTATATAATTAGTCTCCAGCTTCTCAAAAATATACATGTACCAACAACACAAAACTGCCATATTCCATAAGCATATTACAGAACTAAATGTTCAAAGTTCCAACTTCACGATAGAAAATCCTAACGGTAATTATTAGTTAGTCTGACTGTCTATAATACATATTATTAAATTAACTAGACGTTATCTATTCACATTTTAATACTTTATATTAGATTCAGAAGAAAAGGCAACTGGAGATTTCATTTATCCCCGACGTGGGTGTCAGTGGAAGCATCATTTTGAAATGTTTGTTTTAAGGAACTACATTCACAACTTATTATCAATCGAATTATAGTTTAGACGAGACGTTCCCAGCTCACGTATTATCCACACACTCCGATCCATGTTCATCCACCCACGGGTCAAACTCCTCAATCTTTTCAGTCTCGGGCAGCATCTCATTTAGTAAATTAATGATGGCAATACACTCATCAAAAGTTGCATGACACTTGCTCAAGTTCTTCTTCAAATCCTCCATTTTAGTTAGTCTATCCACATATCTCGCCGTGACTTTGGTACGCTCACTGTAATTCTTGAGCATTGAGCTAACCGACTGATCAATCTCCTTAATTTGACTGGACAACTGTGCCTGCGTATTGGAAACAGTTTCCGCATGCTCCTTCAGTCTACCCTCGTACATCCGAACAATTTTTAAGGCAGGAAGAGACGGGACCTTGGACTGAATTTCATGTAGAGCTCGTTTATTGTGCGTGGCAAAAAGGCCAGACCGTTTCTCTACATCGTGCATTAACGGATAGAAGAAATGTAGCTCCTCCAACTTTTTCATTAGAGGATCCTGGCTAACTCCAGTGGATGCCGGATCCTGCCCCCGATTAACAACCACCAAGGAACTTCGGTGTCTCTGAAGGGTCACCTTTCTTACTACAAAGCAATCATGTCAATTAGTTTACATTCAACCAAACCCACTCGTCAATACTCAACTTAATCACAACCCTAAGCTTACCCGGATCCTCCAAAACCTCGTCATCCCCTAGCCCACTCCCTCTCGTCGGCACACTCAACGACCTAGTGGAAATCGGTGGATACCTTCTCGCCAGTCCCGTGTTATCCCCCGAATCCTCCCCAGCCGTCACAGGTGGCCCAGTCCCACCTCCCAATTTACTAGTGTCACCACCCATCCCATATAAAAAATAGCAGTCAACTTCTCACCTTCGTCAACCACCAGGCACGTCCACCTTCTCAAAAAGACATTAAACTACAAAAGATAACTCCAGATTCCAACCGGAAATGGACCACTTGTCACCCCCACCGCTGCTATAAAAGGGATACGGATTCAGTTCCATAAAATATTGACATTTTACTTCAAAATGCATCTGCTTTCTTTGAACGTAAATAGTAAATCATGTGCTTTCACCGCGCCAGCTCAGCTTGATGTGGTCACGTAGCCCCAGAGTCGGTACACCTTTCATGCATCCAGTTCAACTTGACCAGGTACACAAACAGCAGCTGACAAAGAAGAGTGCTCAGAGCTGCGAAAAGGAAGAAACAGTGCTTCGAAGAAAGCTGGCGTTTCAAAGACACTTTCGAACAGTTTTTGGAGTTGGGAAATCAGAGCGTTTCCTGAAGCTTCTAAAGCGAATTAAGTGCTCAAAAACGCTGCAAGCGTTTGTGGTGGTGGCAGAGCTAAGATTTTAAGGGGAAGCTCAAACTTTAAGTAAGTTGAACTGAAAGTGAAGTGGTTCAAGATTCTGGAGATTTCTGGAGAAGTGGAAAGTGATTTGGAAGCGGTTCCTGAGGAAGTTGGAGCAACTTAGAATTTGGTGGACTTGGGAGCGTTTTGGGAACATAGTTGGGGGGCGAGAGTAACGACCAAATTTTAACCGGTAAGTGGATGGCCAGAAATTGTTAAAGTTGGAATTAATTGGTGACATGGATAGTTATGCAATTGTAATTGGGTTTGTTGTGTGTCATTCCTTAGACGTTTCCAAACATGGCGTCCAGTAGTGGTTCCGGACCTCCAGCGGAGGAGATGATGGATGTGAGTAGTACGGAGTTGGATAGCAATAAGAATGAGAAAATGTTTACCCTTAAGAAATGGAATGCAGTGGCGATGTGGTCGTGGGATGTGGAATGTGATACCTGCGCAATTTGTAGGGTTCAAGTGATGGGTAAGTTGGAAATTTACTGACATTTATTTGGTTAATTAGACTGTTAGTTGCTTTACTCAAAGCCCGGCTGAATTTGGTACTTGATAAGTTGGATGGTTACAGTTACCAGTATCTGATAAGTGTACAAGGGTCAGGGTCATTATTTAATGCGTTTTACTAGGAATTTGCAAAGATGCAGTATAGGAATCTTTAAGGCTTTTAAATGTTTTATACGTTTAATTATTATGTGACTTTTCTTGTCTTCATCTTGTGGAATCTGTAGTACAATCTGTAGAAAGCAATGTAGATTAACAGAGAATAGAAAATGCATAATCCTTTATTTTTATGCAAATGAATTCAGTTGGTTTTCAATTCAGTTTCTTTAACGTTTTATTTGTAAGTCTTTTTCAAGATCACTAAATCTCAAATTATTTAGTAAATTCAAAGTATTTACAAGAATAGTTTTGTACACAACACACTAGGTTCTGTGTAATAATAATTGTCACGATACGGACATACGGTTGACGGTTTACAACCTTAGTTTGCATATACTAGCATTACAATCTGTAAACTTTAAGTCTTATATGTACAGGTTTACAAATTTATTATTTTGTAGTATTCAAATTCAAATGTACAGAAAATCAGGCCCACTAAAAAATGAAGACATTCACAGATTATATAATTATAACCCTTTGTTGAGAAGGATTATCAACCTATAAACTGAATGACTTAGTTGCTTTAGTATACTATATAATGGTACTAGAAAAGTCAATAACATAATTGAACTAAATACAACAAAAAAGCAGAGAAACGTCTTCACTGGTTTCCTTCCTTTAAATATCACTACTACAGTTTATAAAAAGATAATAATTATTGGAACTGCTTAGGAAGCTTTCTTCAGTTCTTCACATTCACAATACTATGTACAAAGAGCGAGTATGAACAATCAGTTCACGGCCATTTTAAAGTAGAATCAGTAACCGTTATGTTTTAACTCTATAGAAGCATGTCTACCTAAAACTCTTTTCTGTTTTCTGTAGAGATTGTTTATACCGACCACTAACCAATATCAAAGCTAAAAGAGATTTTCTGCACTCTTTTTAGCTTGTAGCAGCACCCAGCGTTTGTAATTTGGAAAGCTCATTTTTGATACACTGGTGGTAATGATAATTCTAACGAACGAGTTCTGAAAGCTTTGGAATTTGGTTGGTTTATACTGAGATCACACTTCATTATAAATATATCCGTCTAGTCACACAAAAGAAAAGAAAAAAGATTTACATTAATTTTGTCAATACCAATACTAAAATCATAAAGTTTTTAAAAAGTCATTAATTTTGATTTTTTTAAAAAGTGAACACTGCGTTTACTAATTTGCACAGTTGTTTACCTCGTAAAATTGTCAATTTTGTTTTCGTTGTAAGTTTATAAGAATACTTTCAGATTATCATCGTTATATTAACCATGCACTTTGCATTTAGGTTGATTTGGTTCAAGTTTATGCTTCCACGTATGTAATATTTTTGGGTTTCATTTTGGTTAAGTCATGCAGTTATGTAGTTGTGCTGGGTGCCATTGTTTAATGTTCATGTATAATTCGTTGAGAATTTCTACAGCATTGATAAAAGTTACACATACTAGGTTTCTTTACATAAATTATATGCCTGCATTCGATTCACAATATTAGATATACTTAGTTTGGTCTACATTTTACATTCCTACTGGAGTTGGCTTAAGATTAGCAATGGATGAGATTCTTCTGAATGGTCGGGTCAAGTTGCGTTCAATATCTTCGAGACTTTTGCCTCTTGTTTCTGGCACACAAAAGATGATAAAGAAGAAACCAACTAGACAAATGCATGCGAAAAACAAGAATGCAATGTGTCCACCGAAGTAGCCCACAAACTCGGGGAAAGTCTTTGTAACGATGAAGGTACAAGACCAGTTGAATGCGGTGGCCAAGGCTGCTGCAGATCCACGAATGCGACCAGGGAAAACTTCACCCATCATCAACCAAGCTGTAAAATAGATAGAAACAATTAGATTGATACATTTTTGACATTTAAAATATTAGTAAAGTGGTTGTTAGAGTTTAAATTGGACTTACGAATAGGGCCAAATCCAAGAGAGAATGCGATTACAAAGAGCATAAAGCTAGCAAGTGGGATCCATCCCAAACCTTCAGTTAGTTCTGGATCGTAGTCTTTGAGATAGAAAAATCCTCCGAGGACACTCAAACAGAAGATCATAAGAACGTCTGAAATGATGAGAAGCACCTTACGTCCCAACCTGTCGATGAGAAGCGTTGCCACAAATACTGCACCAAAGTTGACCAGACCGACAATGATTGTTGACAGATTACTGTCAATTGTAGAGTGACTTATTTCGAAAATGTAGACAGTGTAGAAGATGACGGCATTGATACCGCTGAATTGTTGGAAAAACATAAGACCCAACGAAGCCATAATAGACTTGCGGTACGTCTTGCTGAAGAGGTCGGTCAACTTGGTTTCGTACTTTTTGCTGAGAAGATGAGTATTCTTGATCTCATTCATTTCTGTGCGAATGTCAGCTCCACTTCCTCGGAGCCACTGGAGTGCTTTCTCGGCGCATTCCTCACGTCCCTTGCCAATGTACCAACGGGGTGTTTCAGGAATGAAGCACATGCATACCAAGAATGGTACGGAGAGACAGGCTCCAAGAGTTGCAAGGGAGTCCCAGGCAAGGTAGCTTCCAGCGGTGAAGCAAATGAGGATTCCAATGTTACCAATACAAGTGGGGAGGAGACCAAGAACGCCTCTCACTTCAGGTTGCAGAGTTTCTGCAAGGTAAACTGGAAGAGAAAGGGAAGCGATACCAATGCTGAAACCAGCAATGGCACGAGCGACGTATACCATCCAGACGTTCTGTGCGAATGCGATTAATAGCCATGCTGTTGGAAAAAATAGACCGTTATATTTTAGTTTTCATTATTCAGTCTATTAAACTATTTTGGGGCATTATGAGATACAACTAGTTTCTTACATAGAATGAATGGAAAAGCAGTTCCAAGAATGGTAGCTTTTCTTCCAAAATACTCGATAAAGGTTCCTCCAAAAATGCCTCCGATGAGGGCACCAAGTGGGAGTAAACTCCCGATCCACGACGCTTCAGGGCCGTCAGGATGAATGACTAGAGTTGAGTTGCTTTCTGCGTTCATCGTTGGAAGTGCCGTGGAGGTATAGGCAGATCCAAATCCGATGATCATAGAACCTAATGATACTGCAATGGCCGCGAGTATCTGGAAACATTAACAAAGTAAATTATTAGGAGTTTTCGTATAACATGCCATATCAGATACCAATGTAGAAAATTAATGCTATCGATTTTTCCTTCCTAATTAATGCATAATTGGGTAATGCGGTCATATAGGCATGGTTTATGTCACGTTGATTGTGCTGAGATGTAAACATGGTGTTGTTTTGTTACGACTTTGGGTTTAAAACTCTGGATGAAAAATATTAATTTTTAGTACTGTTAATTGGAGAAATTTCAATTGTAACTTGACGTCAGACGTGACACTTTTTCGCGTCAATAAGCGTCAAGTCAATAATAGTATTGACCTCAACTCTGATGGAAGATGAAGACATTTTTCCACATGCTTTCTGTTGAATAATTCTGTCATCATTTTTAATCAAATCCTCATTAATCAAATTCTTTCGTCTTGACATGATTAACAAAATCGTTTAGGAAAAGCATTACAAAATCCTTAGCAGTATCTTCTGGAACTGGAAGGATGGTGAAGTTTATAGGGTTGACAATTTTTTCCATGAATATCATCGCAAGATGATAAATGGATATAATGATTGGCCAGTTTCGTAATTTATTAATTTATATGAGGATAGTCGTTTTCTTTGTTTGCCTTTGCAAATATATATCTACCTACGCTATTAAAACTGATCTGGCTGAATGTTCATACCCGTGATCATCCCACCAGACAAAAGTGTCATTTGCCATTGTTTTCACATTCAAATTTTATAGCACTTTTTAGATCCATGTTTAAAACTCATTAAAATCAAGCATTTTACAACTTTCAACATAATAAAATTGTTTTACATGCAAACATCTAGCATGTTTAGTCCATATCAACACTTTTTCCGCTAGTTTTATCCAGCTCATTTAAGAGCTGTGGTGTGGCTGGTAGAACAGTAATAAATTTAAAATGCCTCTATTAAATCATCAACTCTGACTCTGATTTGATAAAAAGTTTTAGTTTTGATTTTTTGGGGGTGTTGATGGATCATGGCAATGATTGCACAACAAAAAGTGATGAATGAGTCTCCACTCTTGACTCTGAACTCGTTTCAACCAATACGTCTTTTTTGCGCTTTGCACAAACAACACAAGACCATTATTCAAAGCTAAATTAAATTGGCTTGCGTGGAATTGAATGAGATGATGGAAAAACATGTCGCATGCATGTCATAACACTTTAGGACACTGGAAATGGCTTTATGAAACACGCCATGTAAAGGACAACGGGATTCCCATTTCATTTCTTTTTAAAAATGTATAAATATATATTTGTACTAATCTACACACAATGTCGTTGGAAATGCATTTTTCTGGAAATATAACGAAATATATATGCATACCTGTGAATTATTGCACTTTGTTTTCTCTTGTAGCCCTGTGGTGACCGCAATCGGCACCTCAAGGTTGCAATGTGTATCGGAACGCAAAAGCATTTTGGAAGTATACTTCAAAAACTTGCACTACAAATTTTGTTATACTTTCTTGAAAGACGCACTAATATGCTGTGCTGTTTTACGGAAGACACAAACCACACTGACTCAATTTAGTTCATAGATTCTGTTTTCAAAACAGATGTACACACACAACTCCGCCGTAAAACGGCGACTTGTTCTTTGTCGAACAGGAAGTGTATCGACGGTTACGTTTATAACTGCCTCGGCTGTGGAAATGACACTGACTCAAAAAACACGCTTGGATGAAATCCAAAAACCGTGCTTTATGGAAAAAGTCTGAGTAATTGTAGTAACTATAATGTTCCAAACGAGACGAAACAAAGTGGGCACTCTGCTCACGTCTCTGTCGAATGGAAGTTGAGAAATGTGAGATGAGGGAACTAAAGTGAGTTCCTTTTTATATACGAATCACTTCTTATTATGTTCTCTTGCAACAAACGAAAACGCGGATGAAGACAAAGTACATAAGACGCGTAACCCCAAAAAGTTATTTATTGAAACAAGAGAAAATCAATTAGGCTTCATATGGCGAAGAAACTAGTTTCCGACAGTTTTTAACCAGAAACGTCCCTGTTCACACGAGGATGCTGGTAAAGATTTTACTATAAAGATCCAGCAAACAATCCAGTTGTACCAGCATCCAGCTTTTCATTCATAAGAAGAGAAACAAAACGTGAGATATCTATTGTCGTCCTGATTCCTGATTATAATAATATGTATCGCGTTTATGTAACCAACAACTTATTGGTATTGTTGTTGATAAGATTACACGGAGGTTCTAGTAAGATTATATATGTGTTTAGGCATTTGTATCTTAATCTAGTTCACAAGAGGTCTACTGTGCTGGAACAAGAATAGAGGGAGAGATATTTGTTCTGGCTTTGAGGAAGAAAGTGAAATTTATGTAGTTCAAAATTTTAAATTCCAAACAAGCCAAGAAAAAAATAGATTAGGATGTTGATGATCATTCTCTTCCTACGAGACTGGGATACTGACTGAAGTTATTTTCGACTGAGACTCTTACTTTTCTTCCCCTTAAAGTACATACATATAACTTGAACTAATAACGTTCCCAATGTTATCTTCTGCTATAAATTGCATTTAAAACAGTTATGGACTGTGAGAAGAATTGTGAATAAGGTAAGCAATAACAGGCATGAGCACTGAGCACCATCATCGTCATATTTATCGCCTTTTCTTCACCCAAGCGTCACATTGGTTTAATTTTGTCATCCAAGATCACCATTATCGTCAACTTGGCTTGTAATATACGAGATGTTGTTGTGATAGATTGCTTTTTTCTGCTAGTTAAACAAAGATAGAGAGAATATTGAGACTCTTTTCTCGTGTGACTGATGAGAGTGATGATGACGATTGACGATTATCGTAAACGATGGTTTTAATATTGGAGAATAGCTTGAACTATGAATTCCATGCAGTATGACATGCGTCAAGTGGCAACTATTAACTTGTTTGTAGTTGTATCCTAATTAAATACAATATAAAAAGTAACCGTCTACTTAACTTACTACAGTTCACCCAGCTGTATAGGCATCTATCCGCATCTCCAGTCAAGTGTATATTTTGTTAAATTATGTAAATTAAGTTTCACTTGGATAAACCAAAGCAATCGATGCCTGCCTATATGTATTCATTCCGTTTTGGGATTTTATATAGCTCTCTCCCTGTCAACATGATAAACGTGAAGGGAAGCACGCTTGTAAAAAGTTGCATGCACGTATGTGCTATGTACTTCCTTGGATAACCCCCGTTTTAAATTTTTATGGAGATTTTGCTTCTTGTCACAGAATGACCTGTTATAATGTCTGGAGGATCTCACAAGTCAGAACTAACCTTGTGCTTATGAGCAGTATGATCTTCACACATACTTGTGTTTTTGCCTGAACGCCTTTCAATTGCTTATTTGATTGCTTTTGCAAACTTTGGAGAAGTAAGAGAAAGAGCAATTCACTGGACAAGAACAAGAATAATGGTCTTGCATTATATGTGGTCACCGTGAACTCCCAAGGCTTATCAAAATTTTAATTAGCCTCTAGCAATGGTTCAATGGTGTGGAACGAACAAATGCCTGTTTTAATGGAACATTTGCTGTTGACCAAAAGTGATCTTCAATCTTATGGCGAATGCAATAATTTGTATGATGATGGCAAGTGGTAACCTCATGGTATTCAGCAAAAACAACGTCACAACTTCCAGGCAAGCAATGAACTTGCTAAAAGTGCTGACGTCTTTGATGTCAGAAGATGCGTGTGTTTCGCGTGAGAATAAGATCTGCTTCTTGCCAATTTTGGTTATTGATTGGTGTATGTCAGAAGAAGGGAAAGTTTTCCATTGGAGATGAGTATACAGTAAACTAGCAAATATGGAAACTTACTATCATGAATCAAAGTTTCCATCAAATGTCAAAAGAAAATCTAAATATTTGTGCTGGTCATTATAGTGGTGTAATGTAAACATAGGTACTACATACACATAGAATGAGCATTAAGATAATGGAAACAAATAGTATAGTACCTGAAATCGACAGCTATAAAGAAGAAGAAGGGACTTCCTCGGATACAGAAACATCTTTCCAAGTTAGGAGAATATAGTTTGATGAGAAAAATATTTAATTCAACATGCACCGGTTTCTCAAACCACAGTTAAATATTCAAGTATATCAAAAGTAAACATTTACAGTTGGATAGTTTAGAAAACAAAAATGTCAATAAATTAAGTGATCATACTGTATGTCACTTTGGACTTCTTGACCTGCCGTCACTTTTCACCCTCCAGCACTTTCACAAAGCTCTATAACAATGCATTGTATTGCACGTTCTCTTTTGACACTGACAATGAAATGGAAACCGATGGGAAATTCGAGAAAAAAACTGAAGTAAACTAGTTGCATGTACGTTGTCAATTAAATTCATTCGCTTGGAAAAAGCTTACTTTATATGTGCTTGCATTAATGCATGCGAAGTTTGAATGTCAGTGAGGTGAGATTTGATTTGAATATGAAAATAAGCAGGGTAATTAATTTAAATTGCTCATCCATTGTCGTTTTTTGCCCACTACTGTTTAATATTGTTACCTGTGTGTAACACAGTAGGACGTACGGTAAAAATCAGAATGTATCAATCACTACGTCAATGCGTATGCCTTGCGTACAGTATCGATATTTTTGTGACGGTTCCTTATGTTGACCTGTTATTCCCGTCATTTCTTTGTTTTCATTGTTAATTTGATATTTCCATTTTATTTGGAATCCCAATACCCAAAATCTATTAAAATGTAGCTGCATGGAGCATTATTTTATGTAGAGACCTTTTACCCTTAATAAAGTTGCGCCATGTTGTGCGAGTCTGTCTTGTCAAGGACAACTTTGTACGTTACAACAATGGCAATAACCGTTAACACTGCCATTGACGTGTTATGAGTGTTTTTTGCGTTTTCGCTGGTGGTTAAATTCGAGTTTTGTTTGATTTTTAAAAAGTTTTGAAAATAAATATCGTCCAAATTATCAATTAACTGATAGTCTTAATTTAATAGTCAAAACAATCAAATATCATAGCGAGCAGTTTTTCCAGCAATAAAAGACTAACAACGTACGTTCATTTGTTACTTGAGTAAATCAGTTTAATGATGTTTTTAAGTTTGGTTATATTGGTATATTTTATTGCATGATAGTAGGTAATACAAAAACAAAAAACTTGATCTTGCATTTTTCAATTACTTCCTTGTTAAAGCTTGTAGGTGGTTGGTAGATAATAGGAATATGTAAATCTATCATTATTAGTCATTTTACGCAATTCTTTTAATTCGGGAATTATTCTGCTATATTATATGCATTCTTTATTTTTAGTTATCAAAGATTGCAATTGTTGTTTCTTGCATACTGATGAATGAAACAAATCCAGCTTCGTATGGAACATGCTCATGCAAAAGCGACTCCTATCTGGATAAATCTCAGAAAATCTCATTTTGACTAGATTGAACTCAAATTAGTATTACCAGAATAGGATGTTTCAGTCTACAATCCAATATTAAGAGAAAAGATTAGGATATTTGGAAAGTAGATCGACAAACCATGAGCGATTAAAAGCTGTTATTCTAGTCTTTCTCGTTCTCCATGATTTACAAAGTTTCGTTTAGAATTATGACGCATATTATGTATCACTATCTACCAGACTAAACATTTACATTAATAATTCTGATTTAACACACGTGAATAAGCAACGTGAAGGTATACACATATACCTATATTGCATATCATTATCATTTCATTAATTATTGCTCGTGTTTGTAATAAATTGGAATTTTGGAAAACGAGTCGATTTGGATCAACGAAAGTTCACGTTTTATTTGCCAATGACGTTCTTTTAGATTTGACATTTTGGCATGCTCGTATGATAACAACTTGATACGCCTCTTAGTAAAGCGTCTTAAGGAAACGGAACTGTTTCAAGTGGCTCGATATAAAGAATAACGAAAAGATAAAGCTGCATAACTTATTATGTCGGTGCTACTACGTGTTATTTATGTAGTTCATAGAAAACAACGACATCAGTTGGAAGTTAATTTAACTATTTGTTACTTTATCTCTTAAGAAGCATAATAATTTTTACTTGAGGTTTTTTATTTCAATTCATTCTTCGAACTAAAGAAGTGTACATGTCCAGCAATGTGACCAGACTCATTAAGGCATTTGCGGCACCCACACAGTCGCAACTTAAAAAATGTTAACGCAAGAAGGAATATTTGCATAATAGATTACTTATTCAAAAAATCAATTAATGTCAACTTTTGAAAATGTGAATATTTATGCTTCATGTAATAAAAGTATCAATGTTATCTGCATCGGAACGTAGTAGGCGAAATACACACCTCAAATAAAAGATATTAAAAAATGGTTTTGATGCATTAAACAGCAGCATGTCAGTCTGCAAACTGATTGCGTCGTCTCTACACACTGTTTTATTTAGCAGTAAAAGTTTTTAAGTAAAACCTGAATTATTAGTGTTTTATGATTGATTTAATTTTATGCTTATAAGGTTAAAGTGAAATTGGAAAAGGATTTTTATGAAGATGACTGGTTCATGCAGCGTCTCTGTCATTCATTTGCCCTTTTCTCAAATAATTTTGTAATAAAATCAATAAAATCAATGCAGAAAAAACTCTGCTTAAAATGATTATTCTGCAAAGTGCTTCATAATGGTGAAAATAAAACTCAAGTAATTGATGTCTCCTGTGATTACAACCTTAATTCCTTGCAAAATAGTTTTAAAATAGCTTTTTTGCATGCCTCGTGTGCTAACACACCGACTCAATTATTGGCATTTCGGTAGTACAAGTACTTACCATTGCCCTTGTCTATCCTCCAGTTTTTGTAGCATATTATTATTCTGTTCTGCTCACATTCAAATGATTGATCATTATAATCTCTAAGGTGTGTATTAAAAATGCGGCTTTCGCATTGGTGGAAAAATATAATTGAGTGTGTTCGGTCATGGGTGTGATGTCTCACATCAAGTACCGGTACTTTATATTTTAAGGAAAGCTCAAGTGTGTCTAGATAAAATAGTATCCGTACTATTCCGTTTTTTTGCGATTATGATAATGCAGATAATAATTTGGTATCAAACCACAAAAGGTGTGTTTTGCTGCCAAAAATTGAATCGCAGTTTACTAATTTTGCATGTAATTACAACTAGGTATATCCGCAAATCATTTTTGACCATTTATCCATGTACTGGAGGTAATTATGTATTCACAAAAGTGCAAGATATAATGATAGACTACATTATGAAACCTGCATCCAGAAGTAATTTTATGTGCCTAGCTGCAATCAAAGTGCAATTTTATTTTTTGCGTCGCATTTTCCACTTATGAAGTCAGCAGACAAAGTGGAATAAAACAGGCGAAGCCATGTCTAGCCGGGTAACTATTAATATACTTTGTGCTGACAATGAACAAGCATCTTCTGTTTTTGTTTCATTCTCTTGAACTTGGGATTCTTATTGACATTTTTTGGGAATCTTTATCATAAAAACAGAAAGTCCAAAGTCAACAGAAAAAACTTATTCCTACATACAATGTTATCTTCTTAGCACATGCCTTTTTGCACGTTCCATGTTTTTTTGTGGGAAAGTTGCCAAAATATCAGTATGTGTTGTTTGGTTGGGATAATATTAACCAGCAACAAAATGCAAGCAACAAGTGAGTAGGTGGTACTATGAGCAGTTAATGATCAACCTTTCCTTGAATTTTTTTACGAAGTAACCTTGCACCGTAGTAAACAACAGCTCACATGTCAGACAGACAGTGAAAACAATGTCTAATGGAATGCTTTACTTTGTTCTAACTTTCTCTTGTGCATTTTGCTCAGAAATATTGGAACTCTATTTCCTTCCAATAACATGCATGCCAAAAAATACATGGGCTATATAGATGAATTCAATAAAATGATATGCTTACCTGAGTAGCAATGTTGCAAGGCGTGATGACCGCTGGCGTGGGAAGAGAATCATTGCTACTTCGACTACTACTACTGCTGGCCTGGTCATCACTGTTTGATATCAGAAGTTTGGTGGGGTCCTCTTTGGAATCCTTCGTCAAGTGCTGGGGCTCCAACTTGATTTTGGAGAGGACCCTCGGGTAATGTTTGTTGGTGGCGGACGATCCCCAACCCTGCGAAGTAATTGTATCTCCCGGAGATAGCACGGTGGATGCTGTCTCTTCATCCGAAGATGCCCCATTGTTCAGATCTGATCCGGGCAAAAACGGAGTTTCTGCGTCAGAGCTGTTTATGGTTAAAACGCTGCTGGTCCTTATATCGTTAAATTCTGTGCGATTTCCTCTGCCTGGTTCAGAGTTGGATTCTGAGAGTGATCTCGAATCTCCTGATAATCGTCCCATGATTTAAAATGATTTTGATTTAATTGTTTAAAATGACACAACAAACTTTGTCTATTGTATTATTTTTGTTTATATTTTAAAAGTTCAACTATTATAAAACGTCTTCCTCCTTTAGTCCATTTCTCTCGGTCCTACTCTGACAGACTTGTCTTTGTAACTGACTGATCTGGGCAGTCAAAATGTTCTATTTCGGTTTGGCGTTTACATGTCGCTTTCATACATGCTACAAGACACCGCGGTCTTTGTTAATGTTTACAAGATGAAAATGATTGCATTGATCTTTTCTTCGTCTGCTCTTCTTATATCCGCACCAAACTAGTGTGCTGTGTTGTAGCAAAATTAGAACACGAATTCAGTGTCCGTTTTGTATGTGATGTGGCGTTTCTCCTCTGTATTTTTCCGCACGCGATGATGATTCTTTTTTGGGTAGAATGTAGGTATTATATTGTTGGCAATGTGCTCTATTTTTCTTGTTGCATTTGCATGTGAGGATGCTCAAACAATTGGGCTTTTCTTATTTTTGGTGGAATGTACGCTAATCCTCGAGGGTGAACTGCAAGTGGTTGTCGATGGTGGTGTGGCTTATGCTGAGTTTGGGTTTCTTCGGGTTCTGTTGTTCTTGAGCCGGTATTTAATATCGACTGTCAATTTATATTTCTCTTCTTAGAGAAGCCCAGTACTTATGAATTCCGATGGATTTATTATGGGTCGACCCCGAGCAAGGACTCAGAACTTTACTGTTTTCTAATATTTATGTTCAAAAAAATTTCTCCCTTTCCGACCGCGTCGACGTCCCTTTCATGTAATAAGCTAACGCTCTGTAGACAGAATGAACGGTGACCTTGGCTTGTTGACTGTTGATGTTTCTTTGTGCTTAGTCTGCAAGTTTTGGAGGTAGAATTCGCCTTCCGTTAAAGTCAGTTATGCAATGTTTAATGTTCACTCGACCACTTAGGTCTTTTTTACATCTGACCTAAAAGAAATGAAACAAAATCAAGAAGCATGAAAAGTCAGCCTAGTATTATGCAAATTTCATAAGACATCATTAAAAACGGATAAGCTTTTTAAGGGACCATAGCAGGTGAGGTACAAGAGGGATACTTGAGGTTAAAGTTTTAGGACTGCTATTGTCTTCATTTTCCACCTGAAGAATGCAAGGTAGCTTTTTGACTATATAGTGGTGGCATTGCCATTGCTGTTTACTCTGTGTATTTTTTCCCTTTCCTTCTTTTATAAGCAAGGCAAGCATTTTCAAGGCAAGGTTTAAGGTTTGTAGCACCAGCATAATGTAATCCTTGTTAGAATACTTGAAAAATGCTTTTTTTGGTATGTAAATTCCCGATGTTTTTTTCTTTGAAGAAGGCTTTCTATTTTAAGGCAAAAACATGCAAGTCTCTAGGATAAACATTTTCTAAGCCTTGTCCAGTTTTCTTATCTCATAATACCCCAACACATACTACTTTTTATGCTTGTACATACAGTGGTCCGTCTTGTCTCTTTAAAGATAAGATAATGATAAGAAGGCATCAGCAAACTGTCACTAATGAAATCGCTGAGCTGTTGATGCTGCTGACAGATTTGCGTTTTGTATGAAAATGAGTTTATTTATAAACCCGCCAACCGTCAAGTCCCTTTCTTTCTCTGCTGTTAACACATTTACACGTTTTCTCCGTTATATTCATTCACACTATCTTTTATGACTAAGCTTTTTTCAAATTATATCAGCCAACTTTCCTGTCAATAATTTGAACATTTTTTTTGGCTAACACGAAAGCTGATTTAAAGCCAACAAGTCAAGAACATATGAACACCCAATCAAGTCGTGCATGATGACTTATATAGATAACTAGATTGGTTTGATAGATTTTTTTTCAATGGTTATTACAACAAAATTAATCACGTTTGCGAGCGTCTGGTTAGGTTAAACTAGTTTCAATGAATGTAGTAGTTCTTCAGTTAATGCCGTGATTATATTTCGATAAACTGTATGAAGGATCTTTATATGTTTTTCTTGTTTGTTTACTTCAGTTTCTTTCATATCTTGTCGCATGAATACAATACTGTCTATTCTTCAAACTTCTCATGTCATGTTCCTAAATGGTAATTCACATTTTTGCATAACGACAAATGATAAGAAAAATGGGAAGAACCGCACCAGCAGAAAATACAAACATTTTTCTGCTTGTGACGATCACCCGAGCATTTTTTGTAAATGACCCCGACAGGCAGTCACATTCACATGTGCACCGACTGATCGTCATTACTCATGAGCATTGACTACTGTTTACATTTTTGTTTTTCTTTTACAAATTTTAAAAGAATTTTATTTGTTAAACGGATAGGAAAAAGAATTACATTTCTTTTTCTTTGTTTTTCAGGCGCAATACCTAGCTAAAATTATTTAGTTCAAGACATAAAACCCATCATGATCATCACATATGGCATGATTTTGGCAATAAGCGTATAAATAGGTGTAAACAGTTTTTTAACTGACAGGTAGTTAGTATTTAGACTACTGAACATGGACAGCTAGACACAATTAGAAAGTACCAAAATAGAAAACTTGGTTGCGTACTGTTTGAATGACATATTTTTATGCATAATTAGCAACAAAATCAAAAACAAAACGGAAAGGTGCTAGGCCGAAATGCAAAAGCATAGGAAAAACTCATTAGTAAGAATGTTTTGGAATTTCTAGAATGATATCGACCGAGCTAAGATATGTCATTAACGCGAAGAACGCAAAAATAAGTGACTAGACGCATTAACAACCGATAAACTGAACCATTCATGAATACGATAATTTATCTTTCACAACTTGCACTTTTGCAATGTGTTGGGAAATGTGTATTTACAAAGCAAAGAAACCACATGGACACCTCATGCGTGCAGAAAAAGCTATGCCAAATTTACTTGTTATCTTTTTGCAAAAGGGAAAAGGATATAAATAGGTCAAAAAATATTTGAGCATGCATGTTTAAGTGTTACTCGTGCACATACAAAATATAGGTACTACACACACGAACAAAGTACAAACTGTACCTACAATTCAAAAAGTTATAAATTTGCCTAAAAGTATAAAGCACTTCCTTTAGATATTTTCAAGAGTGCCCGAATACACATGTTTGCGTAGGTTAGGGAAAACGTGGTGTGAAATATGTCGTCTGGTATTTTTCCCTTGTTTGTAAGCGAACAAAAAGATGCGCAATAAATTGCAAGGTCCAAAAGTGTTATCAATTCAGCGCAGAGTGTTGTTACAGGAAAGCAGTTTGATATAGACAGGAAAAAAGCGCAAAAACGCAATCGAAACTTTATATACTCATATTTATGCTCATCATCATTCCAGCCTTCGAGCTCGCTTGCGTGAATCATCATAGCTCCGTTGTTTAGTACTACAACAGGACGATCATAGACCTTTCAATTTTCATACCAAAAACTGTTGAATGAATAGCTAGGCATTTTTTGTGGCAAAGGCTGCTATATGCACAGATCTCTCTTGGAGAGGAATCGACGTGCTCGGAGTTTTTCGGAGTTTCTCTTTTCTCTCTGATCGAAGACTTAACTACAGTAGTTACTTTCACGTGACCGTGGCGTGATCGTTGCAGTTGGTGGGGTAGAAAGAAATTAGAAAAGAATATGTCATATTTTTGCAGTCACGTTGAACAGTATACGCAAAAACCTGACTTCGGTTTAAGCAAATGCTGTAAAGCATATTATTTAACTACGGCGATCTGAATATATGTATTGCTGGTGTTGTAGAAGATGAATAATGAAACGTTTTTGTTTCTGCTTTCATCTTTCCATGTCTGCCGTTATGGCATGCGAATCGGGAATGCTGAAGGAGTGAAAGCTATATAACGAAGGTTAGCAATTACTAATTACACTTAGGTTTCAAACAAAGAGAACAACCGTTGAAGATTTTAGGCAGTTTTCAGTTTCACACCTTCCATTGTATGCACGTGTGTTCATGTCCTAATTATATGTATATCGGTGAATTTTTGACCGTAATATACCTAGGTATTATTAGGTATAAAGGATTGCCCCAGACAGAAAGGTGCCGATTTTTATTATTGTTATCCCTTTTCCTTCGCAAGTATACAGGTCATTTAGATATTATTGATCTACTTGCCCAAAATTTTTAGCACCTCAAATAGGACATTATAACACATTATTGTCGGAATGCCATCAGTTATAAGAAAAACAAACTAACAATTTGCTATCTGCTTTTCGGCTAGATCAACGGAATGACCTTAAAGGCCTTTTCTCGAAATAAAACTTGTGCCAGTGAATTGAAAAACTATTTCATACTGAAAATATGCTTATCACTGCTGAAGAGTTATCAAATGTGTAAAGGTCGAGCTTAATGGATGTTTATATTTATCGACTTACCTCCTGTCAAAGAATTCTGAGATGCTTCTACTTTTTACGTATTAATTTAGAAATGTAGGAGTCAGTAGTAATGACTCGGAAACTGTATATAATAGTCTTTTTTGCGTAGAAAATGCAATTGCTTGCACCGTAGAATGAATATTGGCTTGGCTTGGGAAAATTCACAAAACACAAACTGAATACTCTTTACTCTACAAATTCCCAGCAAGTTCCAATAAATTCAAAGTTATTGATGCTTCTTTAGCAAATTGTATGAATTTGCAGTTAAGGTGGAGGTGGTGGAGGAGTAAAAGTTTTTACACACGTGTGTTACGTGTTGGAGAGCAGTTTCTCCGTTCGTTCTCCTCTCGAAAGCAGTCGAAAACAGAATGAAGTGACAGAAGAGAGAAACAGAGGCTCTTATATTATAAACTAGGCATATCGCTATTTAAGCTTTCTTGTAAAGGGCAACATATTATATGGTTTGAGTCTGACTTTGGGTAAAAAAGTTTATATTGGCTAAAGTGTTGGATTATAAAAGGCTGACCGACGCGATGAAATCGATGGAGACGTGGGCATAAACACGGGTCGAACTGGATTGCCAGGCTTGACTTGTAGTTAAGCTAGCTTTGCAGCAAGCAGCAACATTCTAACAAAAGCAAACTAAAAAGAGAAAGAACCATGAAAGAAGAACCGCATTTGCTATCCAAACCTCGCACAACTCACTTACAACTTCACTGTTGTGCTCTCAAAATGGCGACTTCTTTTGCTAGAAATGAAATATCTAAATTATGTCAATTATGTATTCAATTTCTTGATGTTCTTTTTGAAAATATTCAATGAATCTTGGAAAGATGACTGGATAATAGACCTGATGGTCGTTGCAATTTTCTCAGGGAAATCCCGTAATTGTCTTAATTAAGCTTTTTGAATGGATGAATTGTAATTCATGATGACATTCATGCTGTGATTTATAATTACCTAAAGGATCATAAGTCCATATTTTGGTGCTCTTCACAGATCTCGTTTATATATAACCTTTGTCCAAGGTGTGAAGAGTTTCGAGAATTATCATGGGAATGCATGAACCGTGAACAAAATCAAAGATAAAAACGAATTCGTCACAGATACTTATTCAACTGTTTGTCAAACAATAGGGCTTAACGTAATTTTGCACTTGAGTTTGAATGCCAGCCATATCGGTGCTGGGAACCGAAGTCAAAAAACCTGCTGTTGTTTTCAAGTGCACTGCCCAGTAAAATTGTTCCGTGGAAGTGGATTGTAACTGAAATTAATTACTAACATGCTCAGTTATATAAAGTTAGTGTTGTTTGAGACGATTATAATGCATTACTGATAATG
This sequence comes from Entomobrya proxima, assembly GCA_029691765.1. Taxonomy (NCBI): domain Eukaryota; kingdom Metazoa; phylum Arthropoda; class Collembola; order Entomobryomorpha; family Entomobryidae; genus Entomobrya; species Entomobrya proxima. Next base: position 35,604,260 of record CM056171.1, on the reverse strand, counting down.
TCTGTTAATTGATTGACAATTTAACAGGCCTTTTCCTGCAAACGGATGTGTGTACTATATGGTACAGCATCCATCATTAATGTTGCGTAGTTGAGGATTTTCTCTAATCATCCAAAATCTATAAACGTTTAGTTTCAGTTGTATTTAATCACGTATTAAAAGCTGAGATTATTTGGATTATTCTAAAGACTAAACATACAATATAAATTGATTGAGAAAGCTTTTGCGTTTTCTATTCTACACAAAAAGCTTGCTAAAACCAGATATGCACATAAAGAGATTATATGATATACATATTATCATATTCTTAGACGCGTAAGCAGAAGCAGGCAAGTTTTTCTAACATGTTGTTTCCTCGTGGCTCGAGCTAGTAACTGTCATACCCTAGCAGAGGAGTTTGTTCGGTTTATCTGTTCTTCGGTTTTGGCTCTGAACCGGTAAAATTGGCAAGGGAAATGCACTCGGTAAACTTTCCGATCATCAGCTCTATGCGTGCTCTTTGGTATTAATTTTCTTGCGAGTCATTCTTCTTACAGCGACAAAAACATTTTTGCAGTATATGACACATATACGAGCATGCAGGCTGGTGATGCTTTTTAAGGGCAAGAAACTATAATGAAACCAATGTACTTTAATTTGGCATATGGATAATATGAGTGGAGTGGGTTGCAAAAGTATGAAAACCGAATAGCTGAAAATTGGAAGTTTCAAGCACGCGTTAGGCAGTAGGCAGGATGTCTTAATCTGTAATCTGGTGACTTTTTAGCGCAACATTCCTCACAGACAGAAATGGCAATTTTGCAAATATTATTGTAGGCGGGTCACACTAATTTGCACTGTTTGATCTACTTTTGACTCATTTGGGAACGCAATATTTAGATTGTTGTATGTTGCTGGAATTAAGTGTATCAAGTAAAGCAATAATGACGCTTTTCATAACGTGCAATTACTTTTGTCTGATTGCGAGAATAGAAGAGACAGCATGACTTGAATAGGCAGATGTTGATTGACGGGCTGGGTTTTTGCTTTATTAAAAGATAATTGAAGTAGTGTAATAATATGACTACTATGACCAAGGCATCAAAGTTCAAAGATAAAGCGATAAAAGATGAAAAAAGAATAGCAGACAAACCAATACAATTAACCGGCACATGGTGTTGCGTGTGTGTGTGTAGTTGCCGGAACGCGTTAGAATTTAGGGTGTTTTGCTGCGCATTTTCCATAATTACAGTAGTTGAAATAGCAAAGACGAAGTAGCTGTTGAACAAATGTCTCTGTTCCCACACACTTAAACATCGAAACAACAGAATGTAAAATGTTCGTATTTCCACTTCCAGAGATTCGTGTGCATATTTTGCGGACTGAATGAATATTATTATGTCGTGTCTGCAGAGTTAGGTTGAAAGGGAATTCATACCAAATTAAAGTACAGCTTTTCTTGCTGGACTTGTTTACTGGGTCTGTCCCGAAAGCATTGATGTGTTGCGTAGTACGTCAGCATTCACATTCTTTTACGTACTATTTTGAACAAAGGCAGTGTTCATGCATTTCCCAACTTGATCTTTTACATTGTCTTCCTTTCGCTTTCTTCCGTGAATTGGATAACCAGTTTTATCCAGTTCTAGCAACTTTCTAAAAAATGAAAACAAAAAGGTGCTCTTTTGCTTACACAGGGTGTCCAGATTGTCTGCACGTTTTTACATTTTTCTTTTTGTGAGCATGAGATTATACTGGAGGATGTGGAGAGTCGTAAAAAAGAATGCATAGTGTGCATATGTATGGTCATGGCCCTATAAAATTACTAATGCTGATAGCTGGTAATAAAGATGGTGGACAGAAGGATTTTAGATAAAGATTTTACTGATAATAGGTACTTTTCTAGGGATTTTAGTGTGGCACAAACACTAGCGACACTTTACTACGAACACACATTCGTGTGCCGGGTGTGCACCTCCGGTGTTAACATGAAAGTTGAAGGCAAGCAAAAGATTATCGCTTTCTTTTTTTCCAGGAGAGTGTTTTGCACTGAGAATTCCAAATAATAGTAGGTTATGTACATTGTACCTGTTGATGCAATAATATGTTGTATGTATTCATGATTCAGTTGAATATAAGCATGTTTGGTTTTTCGGAATCGTTTTTTCCTGAAATAGCAACCAAGTTTAGTTGTTGCATAAGTCATTGGGTAGAGTAGGGTAGAGTTCATTCGCCATCAAAATCATGCTCCATAGAATCGTGGGACACGTGAACAATTCATGAATATTTGACTAGAATTAAATGCTTTTGATTTGTACTTTTATGATCGACTGTATCAAATTATGAAACATGATTAAAAAGTTGCGACTCGCAACTTGCGAGCATTCTAAGGTTAAGCGCTTGTTCTTCAAGATACAATTCCTTATATTTTAAAAATAAAATGTATAAATAAGGTAAAAATTAATTGCTATTGCGCAAGCTCTTCTGAATTTTTCAACGTGCATGCTCTAGGTTCATGATTACATTACAACTTTGCTCGAAGCTTGATTCGGTAAATCGTCTAGCATGGAAAGTTGCAGGTGGATTAATATAACCGTGCACTACATACTGTATTCTTTGATGACTCATACATTTAGGCCCGAATGTGGTTGGGAATGAGAACTTGCTGCTGGATTTTTATAATGAAATCGCAAATGAAAACGTGTCGATAAGTTTATTTGGAGATAAATCAATGATCAAGTAAAATCAAATTAGCGATGACGCTTGAAACTGGATATTATTGTCTTTAGCACTCAAAATTATATATTATCTTATTTTTAGGGACAAAAGTGCAATGCTCTATCAAAATGACATAATTGCATTAATATTAATAGATAATGGATTTTTGTACTTGACATTTTACAAAGAAATCACAAATGAAGAGTACGGGAATAAATTTCAAAAAAATGACTTTATAATAGCTGACATGAGCAAGTTTCGTTTGTTTGTAAAGCTTGTAGTCTTGTTTTTGCATCAATGGTTTTGTTTTCGTAGCTTATTGAAATACTCGAAAAGTCCAAATTCTGAATTCTTAGGTCACTTCCGATTTATATGAGTGCTCTGTTTACCGAATGTTACGTAAAATGATGAATGCTATTAGGCTATGATGATTAGGCTTGAGCTTAATGTCACGTTTGCTCTATGGGGCATTGTGAATCACGTTTTGTTGGAAATAGAAAATGATGGATTGGATTGGTTTTATCCATGTTTTCAGCTAAGGATTTATTTACTTGCTTCGATGCAAACTGATGATGAGTGTTTAGCAAACACTCAGACTAAATATTATATCATTATTTTCCACGCGAATTCATCTAAGCCTTGTGGGAATGATTGTCAAGTTCCCATCTGGCTTTGGTTTGTATAATATGACCCATTAAATATTGATTTAATTTCTAAAAGTCAAGTACCATTCTCTCAGCCGTTCTGAACAACTTATTTATGAACTATGATCAATGCTTATCACTAATATTGTCTATTTTATCCATTTCAGATGCGTGTCTGAGATGTCAGGGGGATGCGAATCGACAGTCTGGTGGAAAACAGCCAGAGTGCGTGGTGGTATGGGGTGAATGTAACCACTCCTTCCACCACTGCTGTATGGCCCAATGGGTACAACAAAACAAAAGATGTCCACTTTGTCAAAAAGAATGGTCCGTACAACGAATGGGAAAATAATTGCCTAAACAAATAAATACTTTAGGAATTAATAATGATATTATTGTAATTTGTAACAAAAAACGTACGTACCTTCTCTATTTCTACTACAGAAAATATAACTGTTTAAAACAATTGATAATAATATCATATCGCGCTATCTCACGCTGCTGCTGCTGCTGATCTTGTCATAATATTTTACTTAAAAATTAAAGTGGTTTGTGATTTTGTTTGTCTCTCTCTCTATGGAATATATAGAGTTTTGAGTGGAAGGAAATAGACAACTAGGTATATACACAATGACAAGAGGAGAACATTGAAGCATACGTTTATCTTATAACAATTCATTGTAAAATAGGAGCAAACAAAGTGTTCCAGAGCTTCATTTTTGTTTACACAAGTTTTAGAAAATGCAAATGTAAACGTACTTTTTACAAGCGTATCAACAGATAAAATTACACAATACAACTTATTTACTTATTTGAAAACAGTTTTTATTTTTAGCAACAAGTTACTACTTGCCCTTCGTGAATATTCTCTCGTTTCAAGGAATATTACCTATAATGTATAATGTATACCGTGTGTACTTTATCATAATTCTATAGGCTACTTCTTTTATGAAAATATAAACTTTTTGGATTACTTGAAACGGTGTGAACTGAATAAAGAGTAGTTTAACAGAAAAGGCAACTGAAAGCGTGTACTGTTAGATTTTGGAAAGTTTATTGCACGAACAATTTTGCCAATATGATTCGAAATTAGACGCTTAAAATTTTTAAAACTTTCTGCATAATCCATTCTTCATCTGTTCTTTCTCAGTCCCTTAGATGTTAGGTCTACATAAACGGTTTGTTTCTGTTGCTGCTGCTTTTCTTTAAAGATGGCTCTATAGGAATTAGGCTTTGGAGGTCCGGTTGGAATGTGAACGGTAGTACGATACTGTTTGTTCGTTCCAGACGATGAAGCCATTACATTTTCCGTTGACTGCTTCTGTCGCGTGTTTAGCATAATTGAGGGTTTTCTAGCGGTTACCGAGCGTTGTTGTTGTTGCTGCTGCTGGCGCTGTTCTTGAAAATGATGCGATGATGATGCAGGAACGGTTTTAGCAGTAATACGAATGGGTATGGGGATCCCTTCCTCGGTTCCAGTTTCTCCTCCACTGGGCGCAGTGTTCGAATTGGAATTGTAATTTCCGTTAACGCCACTAAAGGTACTGGAAGCAGAAGAGACCCTGGATGTATTAGAACCTGTTTCTTCGGCAGATTCGTCATGCAAATTATGTTGGCTCCAACTAGTTTGCTGTTGCGGAGGATGATGGTTATACTTGGAGTGCATGCTACAAGGCTGAATATAACGGTATGTGCTTTGCTGATGAGACTGGGATATTGTCGGGGTAGAGCTTCCATGAAACTGTGTATTTGCTGATGGAGGGGGTATAATCGTGGCTGTGCGTGGATGCAAATGCGGATTTTGACAAGTTGGAGGCGGCGGTGTTTCCACAAGGATGTGTTGTAGAGGACGTTGTTGGGGTTCCCTTATCACTTGCTGGTTTTGTTGAAGATTCTCCAGAAATATGGGCTGGGAAAGAGGAGATTCCAGAAGAATATGCTGAGAGTTTGAGTTTGGGGGTTCCAAGAGTAAATGCTGCGATGGAGGTGCCTCCACCAGAACGTGCTGCGAAGATGTGCGTGGGGGAGTTACTGGAACCAGATATCGCTTAGAGTTGGAGGCTTCAACAATTTTGTAATGTTGCTGAGTTGCTGGCTTCTCCATAATAGCATGCTGGGAACTGGATGTTCTTACCAGATAATGCTTTGAACGTGAAGACCTGGATGGTGAAGCATGTACTTCGGCTTTGTTGACAAGGGCCGTTCTGGATACGGAATGGGAAGATGCAGCAGGACGAAGTGATGGCATTTTACTCTTATTATTATGCTGTCTAAGGGCTGGCTTAAGGGATGGTTCCTCCACGATATTGTTGTTTTTGTCAACAGTAACTTTGTTGACAGTCACCTTGTTTAATCTAGGTGCAATTGCAGGAGGTTTTGTCAAATTACTCAAAGGCTTGTGCGCTCGTATGGCAGAGGAATTAGACTGCGCTGTGGTTGGTTTTGAAGAATTTTTCATAATACCAACAGGAGGTTGTTTAGGTGGAACTGTCATCCTTGACCTTGATCGTGATGCACGTACGCTACTGTTGTTCTGATTCTCTTTAGTTTTGCTGGAAACGTTCTCTATTTCCGCTTCGCTTACTTTTGCGGAAACATGTTCCTTTTGCTCATCCTCAGTTTCATGCGAGATGGAAATTATACTATCTCTGGATTTCTTCAAAATCGTTCCTTGTGGATTAGGGCTACCTCCCATATCCAACGCCAACTCGCCATCCTTCTTTGGCTTGAAATTAGCCACAATGGTAACGGGTCCCTTCTTGTTAAGGTTCTTGTAAAGTTTCTTGACAATTTCCTCAAGCGTTTTGAGATCCTTATTCAGTTGTAGCTGAGCCTCGCTTACGGTTGATTGTGGATTTTTCTGTTGTAGACTACTAGAATCATTTTCTTTATTCGTATGTGGCCATGCGGAAAAGGCAGCGCTTCTAGGTTTATCATTCGTATGGAACTTTTCTTCAGAAACTTTCTTCTTCGCTACGGCTACCCTATGCAAAGAAGTGCAAGATTTAATGGAAGCTGCTGGAGTTTCCAATACAGCTTCGGTTTGTGGTTCAGCATCATCATGTTCTTGATTATGATTTTCGAAATTATCTTGCTCCTCTGACTTAATTTCAGCATCTTGATGGTTTTCTTGATCATCCTTTTCTTCATTCTCCTCTCTATCTATTTCGGAGTGAGACATCTTGCTTTCTGCATCCTCTTCTGTCTCATCCCCATCATGATAAGCATATATATTGGTTTCACTTGAAGGAGCAAATGTCACGCGTTTCACCTCCTCACCTTCCCCTTCATCCTCTTTTTCCGATTGCACTATTGGAGTAGTGCCTGCCGATTTACAGCTAACTTCAGCTTCGCTTTCCGTTTCAGACATAACACAGCCATAAAGGGATGTTTCGCTGGCACATGGACGTCTCGTTGGAATTCGAACCACGTTACCATTATGGTCCAGCTCCAAGATATGCGCTTGAGGTTCCTTCTTTTCCTCCAAAGCCAATTCATGCATGGAAGTGGCAATGCTAATGTTGCTGGGAAGCTCTATTGCTTCCAAAAGTTGAACAGGCTTCTTCTCACTTTTCTTCCTTTCCACCACCACTCCAAACGGCGTGATTAATTTCAGATTGGTCATAGAATCCGTTCTGAAGACCCGACTATCCGTTGATCCTATGGATTCCGAACTACTAGTGGTGTTCACCATGATGTACTTTTGTGAGCTAGTATCACCTTGCCCCATGGACGATCGCTTCGCATTTTTGGAGCGTCCATCTTCATTCTGACCGCAAATCTAGTTCCAATGTCAAAGATGTTTTATTACTAGGGTGCAAACGGCTTGTAAATATATAGATGCTAGATGCAAATATCTAATTTACCCAGCTAACAATATTTTTCAAAGAAGAAGCTGTTTCTGTCGGGATTAGTGACACATCCTGCACAAACTCGTTGTATAACGTGTGCCTATAAGATTTTGGAAGGCCCATGAATTTCAGAACCTTCATTGGCAATCCACTTTCAATATCCTCCATCTCTTCTTCAGAGCATCCCGAAAAATGAACCTGCTCCCACTGGTCCCCAGTCCACTTTTGGAAGCCTTCTCTACCATCGTTTACAATGAAGCTGGTCTTTGAATTGAAAGTTTCTTCGTTTTCCATTTTGTCTTGTTTTCAGTAATTAATGATAATAAGAACGAATGGATGATTTTGTCACAGGAATTTCAGATTCAGAGGTTAGTGCTCAGTAAATTCGTATTGTTATGTGTGAGAATTGAATCAAAGTTATTTTGAAAGGAATCGTTAATATTATAATTTCAGCATAAAATCTCCAAACTTCCTACACCTATCTCGTCATTAGTAACGAACTACCGTAATGTAGACCATGACCTTGAATGATCCATGCATATCGCATTGGTGAACTAAAACTAACAGTGCACTACCTCATTTGGCATTGCATTTTGCTAAATTCTTTATTTCATTCATACCAAGCTTAATGCCTGCATACAAATCTTGCTTTTTTGTTATTACATCTATTCAACATATATTTCAAATCTCAATCAATAACGAATGTTTATGACACACACAACTGAGAATGCAAAATCTTTTACAATAAATCAATTGTAATAATCCACAAAATAAAGCTGGAATAAGAATTTTTTTCTTAACCTAAACTAGTCTACCGTATTTATTTACATTTCATAAAGCGCTTATTATACATATACGATAGATTAGTACTTGTCAGTGCGTAATTTGTTGACATTTACGCACAAACAAAAATTAGCCAAATTCTTGTGTCTAGTGTGTAGTGTAAAAATTAATTATATTCATATCACGGGATTGCAGCAGAAGACAAACCGACGACGACCAACATTTACGTTGCTGGGACCTGGGGTAATCCAAATTCATCCACAGCCACTCCTTCCTGCATTTAAAAGCACAAAATAATTGAAATAACTAAACTGTTGCAAAGTCAAATATTATTTAGAATATTGCTATTAAAAACAAATGTTGATTAGCTTACCGCGGTTTTGGACGGTTCTCCATGTGACGGATCTTTATCAGGAGCATTGGGTGCTTTTAGGGCGTCATCTAGGTAAGACGTGTCATCGTCCAAGGCAATCTCATCACCAAGAGCATCAAGCTCAGCTTCTAGTTCATCTTCATCTACATCAGGCATATTATAGCTTCTTCCAAGGGCTTCCTGGACCTCCTCTGAAATTTCCAGCACATCTGCCAACTCGTCTTGAAGGTCCTTCAAAGATCATAAAGGAAAATTAGAAATTAGCCACTTCATGTCTTTCACTTCTGACTTCTATCAATTCTACTAACAAAACTAACAATGATCTTTGTAGTTCGAACTACACGCAAAATTCAAAACTCACCTCAATGTTATCAATATTAATCTTCTTGTACTCCTTCTTCATCTCCTTCAGGCCAGTTTTCATTGCTCCAACAACTACTTGGGTATCCTTGGCCGATTGAATTGCCATCGTGGCCTGTTCCATATTAAATGATTGCTGACGAAGGCCATCCGCCTGAGTTTCGTACCTATTTACAGTCAAACCAATCCCAATTAAGTAACCAATTTCCAAAGCCCTACAGAACACTGTAAGCCAATTAATTAAAAACTTAGCAGTAACAGCAACTTACGCTTTCTTCCGTTGCAATATTCGAAGCGCCTTCTGTTTCAAGGCATTCTTGGCAGGACCCTCCCTCATCTTCTTCATCTGCTCCCTTATTTTCCTCAGCTCCGCCTCGCATTGTTGTGACTTCTTTTCAATATCTTCAGCCTTCTTATCAACCTACAAAGTTAAAAGTACAAATTCCATTAAACAGATCATCCTAATTAACACCTTCACTAAATTACACAATTTTTAAGTACCCACTTACATTAGAAATACAATTGCCCAAGTCGGGTGCAGGCTCCTTGGCCTTTCCCTTGCCAAACAGACGATTCATTTTGTAGCAAATTTACTGGCTTAACTAAACTCTAAAGAACACCTCCCACAGGAAATTTGGATCAGCTGGCAAAACCAAGTGTTCACACCTTCCAATTTATCAGGTCACTTAAAAAATTAACTGCAACTCTGCAAAAAATTGCCAAAAACTAAATTAATCACTTGAATCTTGACTTATTAGCTAAATTACTCATCCAAGTCGTCACCCTGCTTTGTAGATTTGTCAACAGCACAGAAATGTACAGCTGCACAGAGATTTGGTATCTGCACCTACCTAATTCCCATACACGTTACGTGGTATACACTCGTGTGTGGTGTAAATACGCGGAATACGCACAGCTTCACTCAGAGCTCATGGATGACTCAGACTTGGTCGTGGCTTCAGCTTTGTCTTCTTATCGTCACATGACTTGTTAACATTATGCAGAGTGAACGCCAAGGCTGGGACGCTAGCTAACAATGCAATAATGTTTAACAATGCTGGTAGTTTACTTATCATTATGATAAGATGAATTTTTAGACTATTATGAACTTATAGACAAGTTTTTATATGCAAAGTGCATTGATTTGATATGCAAAAGGTTTCCGGTGGAGTTCACTGGGCTTATCTTCATTTCTATGGAAGATGGCTTAGATTTTGGTAACTAATAAATTAGTTTTCCCAGCAGCATAAGAGTTGAAAACATTCATGATTTTTTTCTTACTCTGTTGATTTCTGTAAAAAGGCCAATTAGTTTCATATAAATTCTGGTGAAATTCATAATTCATGCAAATTCATACATTTTAGTAGACTGGATGCGGATGGGACAGATGAAATTTACTGTGAACATTTCCCCCGTTACATAGCGCTTCGCTGTGCAAGCGAGCCTGATAACATCCCGAACATATAAAAAATTTCATTTGAAGAATAAAATGTATTCCAACTATTCCAACCTGTCCAACGTGAGACTTGCTGGGGAGCCCTATCTAGCCGCAGCCCCAATGGCAGCGTTAACTCCTCTGAAAATGAAATCCTTGGGAGGTGGAAAGCACAAGAAAAGCAGTAAAAAGCAAAGTAATCATAGCATGAGTGTGAACGCGTTAAGCGTTTCGGCTACCACGGCGTCAAGTTCCAAATCAAGATCAAGGGTCAGTGGAAACCACAATGTTGTTGCGGCGGCTGCAGCAATTAAAGAGGTTAAGAAGAAGGCTGGTAATAACAGCAAAAAGAATCACAAGCCTTTTGTTGTGGCGGGGGACGCTGTGGTGGAAAAGTTGGATAGTAGCAATCAAGGAAGTAGCACTGGATTCATGGATCAGAATGCCAACGCGGTGGAGCCCTTTGACGAAGAAATTTCTAAAGATATTGCGCTTGCAGTGGCTATCATTGTGGCGGAGCATGAAATGCTCAAGCTAAAGTATCCGGATAGATATGATGTGGATACAACGGCTACAGAAGATGAGAAGGAAAAGAAGAAGGGAAAAGGAAAGTCAGGAAAAAGTAAAGCTGCTACACCAACAACAGAACCTACACCATCCACATCCACTGCGGCTGGTGTCACTGGAGAAAAACCGGAAGAAAGTCAAAAGAACAATGAAGCGAAACCACCGGAAGTAGTAGCCGCAACCGAGGAGAAAAAGGAAGAAATTCCATCAACATCTTCTGCTGCTGCTGCTGCAGTAGTTGCCACTACGGAAAAACCGGGGCAAAAAGAGACTGTTCCTTCAGAAACCTCTACAAAGCTTCCTGAAACCCCGACTTCACAGAAAACCGTGGACTTGTCTGCTTCCAAATCAAAAGTTTCTACAGTGGTTTCACCCTCTGCGTTGCAACTGAAACGAGTAAGCTTTACTAATTAGAGGAATTATGCTCATTTCCGGTTTGGGTGCTTCTGTCTGTCAAAAGCTTAAGTAGGAAATTGCACATAGAGATTTAGACTCTGGCAAACATTGATGTTGTTGATGATGATGTTTGCATCGTCATCGTCATGATGTCAAAAATAGCCAAAACAGAGCTGCTCACTTTTTTTTTACTTTTCGTGAATAAAAAACACGGTTTTTTACGACTGGGCTTTCCAAGTAAGACGACATATTCCCGTGCGACGTCACGTCACTAGCTGAGCTTGATATTTTAGATTTTGGTAGAGATAGGTTATACGCTGCATCTGCATACATTATAGACATGTTACACAGGTTTCACCGTTTCCGGTCATTTCGTTAGTGTGATCCTTACACAAGCAATTTTACAAGTTGAAAACAAGCAGTAGTAGAAGCAGCCAACGAGTACAATGGCACTATGGCACACATCATGACAAAACTTCAATTTCCAGTCTGTCGCGAGTTCCGTCGGGAGCACTAATAGGCTTTGCGTGAGGGAAAACCATCTACGTGTCTAGTGTGTGTGCCTATAAAGCTATGTTACTGCCTACATTGCGCTTATAGGCGCTATTTAAAATTTAATCGATATTGATAGTATATAGGAACATGGCTAGCAACTGAATAGTAAAACAGCAGAATGCGTATTGTGCGTGACTCAGTCGCATAGTCGCATTCGCCTAGTTCATGAACAAGCTTTTGTTCTGGAAGGGAAATGAACTGGGAGTTTGTTCTTGCTTTTAATTACACCAAAGTAAGGTGCTACTTGAGATAATCTATTAAAGTTATCTTTTAAATGTTCCATAAAAAGACAGAGTCCACAGTTGCAAATGCGAGTAGTACAGCAGCGTCAAAAAATGAGCCTTCCGCGGTGTTCACAGTTCCCTCCAGAGCAGCCAGTACAACAATGCCTCCCACAACGGCTTCCGCGGGAACGCTTTCCACCACTGGAAGCAGCCACATAGTATCCACTCCTCCGATGCCCACCATTGGAGCCAAAATGGGTGGCCAGTTGGAAGTTTTAAAGTATTTGGGTCGAATTCAAAACTACATGAACCACTTGGGCTATCACCGTTTGGGGGAACCTGAAATTAAGATAAATTCTCGGCTTTCCATGAAAATGCAGATGGTAACGGCTCGGGATATTATTCAGGCAAACTTGCCAATCAAGTGCCTTCACGCAGTGGTGCTAGCAGTGCACTTTACAAACTGCATAGATACTGTAGAGCGCTTCCCAATCTACTTCCGGTCTCACGTACAAGCCAAAGAGTACAAGCACATTGTGCTGGGGATTTACGTGCAGGGACATTTTGGTGCTTTGGGAATAAGTCGGGATGGTGGACTCCAGGATAAGCCCACAAGCTATGCAAAACTAAGCGATCTCATTTTCGAGTTTGCCAAGTGCTATGGACAAAGTGGTCACATTCTGAATGAGGTCAAGTTTGGGAATCTGATCACTCATGATCAGCACAGCTTGGAACGGTTGTTCAGCAAAAGTTATGTGGTGCCCATTGCGGGATGTCTGCACAGTGATATTGAACGCCAAGTGGAAAAGTTTGCTAAGCAGTTACGGGCCAAGGTAAGATTAGATACAACAGTTTTTACAATGGTTTTGAAACAAATTTGGAATAAATCATAATGCTTCATGTGCTATAGATGGGCCTTGCTTGCCTCAAATCCCTTCCGTCCCATCCAGCTTCCTCTCTAGGGTCTAGACTAAGCAGAAGCAAAACGAGCTTGCATGGTAGCAATGGTGGCAGTGGTGCGGGCAGCGAGCGAAGTTTTACAAATCTCAGGGTACGAGCCCTGAGCATGGGACCCCTAACTACAAACCGTAGCAGTAACAGCAACTTGGACACTTTATCAAGTAGACGTCCCAGTAAAACCGCAGTGACCAAGTCAAAGCCAGCAAAGTCAACGAAAAGAAAGTGATTTCGTTTTCTTTTACGTATTGCCATACCCTTTAAATTACTCATTCTTATCTCAACGCGGCCTTCTTAATAGCATCAAAGAACAATGTCTAAAAACAATAAAAAGCAGTGCATAATATTCATTTACACATACGGCTAAAATTTCACGCGCAAGCAAAAGAAAATAAAAAGAGAAATTTCGTTAGCCTATCTCGCTCAAAATGAAAAGTATTTGAATTTGTTATAAAATTTTTCATTGCTTCTTAATCTGAAATACAATCAGGGACCAATCAAGTGTAAAATTTGAAATACTCAACAAATTACAATTACGCTTCCATTAATTTTTGTCAACTTTTTGTCTTGCATTTGAAAACATGAATAAAATAGTCTCTTTATTCAATTTCTGTAAACGGATATAACAAGCCGTGTATAAAATGGGTAATACAAACTTTATAGTAGCAAAACAACTACTTTTTAAAATAAAAACAGTGTAGTTGATATATTGATAAGTTTATATATCTATTTTAAGTACTGTATGTAAAAAGGCACACTTACCAGCAAAGTGATCATTTTTTGTATCCTTTTTTGCAACTGGGGCAAACTAGGATATTTTTTATAATTTAGTACATATTATCTCATATATCATAAAGGGCTAAAATTTGTAACAAAAATTGTTTTTTACGGTTTTCAATACAGAAACATCTCGTCATAAAAAATATCTGAAGAATTATTAACAAATAAGCGTTTAATCTATTTACATTAACGTTAACACTGATTACATATGAATGACATTATTCGTTATCAACTCATTGTATCACGAAAGACCAGAACAATACAAAAAATGCTACAAACTAGACATGAAATTCACTAATAAGCTACATGAAAATACTACGATGATATGCTAATTACAAATACAAAAGTTCTACAAGAACTGACAACTGAGTATATATTGTTTTCAATAGCCTACACAAAACTTAAGGAATTTAAAACAATATCCTAATAAAACGATGTACAAAACAGCCTAATTTGGTACTAAAAACGTATAATCGGTTATTTGTAGAAATAAATTAAGTGAAACGGAACCCTGATAGAGTTGAATAAAAATATCTCTATAAGAAAAACTTTCTATTTAGTTGAGATACTTTCGGCAGTACTTGGATTTACAGGTGCAGACAATTTTTTCCTCTTCTTTATCAAACTGGTAGTCATACGAAAGCTCTTGTCCACGCGCAATTCGTTTTATGGCGAAAATGATAATACGATCCTTGCCATTTATTTTGACAGTTCTTGTCTCGCAATTTGGCTGTGAAAAGAAACATTATTTTTTAAAGAAAATTTTTAGTTATAATTTGAAAGCTTAATCTACTATCTACTTACCTCGCACGAATGGTTAATAAATCGAGCAGCATTTCCCTTCATAGTCGCATCAATCACTTGTTGATCATTAATTCGGAACATGTAGCAACCAATGGCCTTTGACTCGTAGTATTTTTCTCGCATATCACAAACTATAGGACGAATAACTTCCCCCGCGTATTCAATTAGCATTTCTCCCTTTTCAATATCCCGTTTTGTAAACAATCCTCTTCCATGAATGTCCGACTTTTTTATAACAAGAAAAGCTTTTGCCTTGTGCTTCAGTTTTCTGTACCGCATACCCTCTGGAGCGTCTACGGTTTTCTGAGATTCCATTGGACTGCAAATTAAAATAAAAGAGAATATATTTAAATAAGAGATAGTGCAGCTACAAATTTTCCATCTAGCTACTCCAAATCCAAAACTACGTACGCATCACACTCTGTTAGAGGGTCTCTATGTTTAGATGTCAACCAGCCAAACATATCAAAGCACTTTCTTCCTGCAAACCTCTCCAACCTCGCACATCCTGATTCACTACCTACTTCGATTTCCTGTTGTTCCTCACTACTGTCCCTTTCCGACGTATTCTGTTGATGCGGATCCTCTTCAGAACTAGTTACGGGGAGAGGTGAAGGGGAAGGAGTGACATTACTGGCTTCCAATCGAGCCTTGGCACTGTCTGGAGACTCGGATGACTTTTTCAACTGACTAAGCGTTTGCAGCATAAAGTCCAGCGCTCGGTGAGTAAGACCCAATCTTTGGAACAGAATCTGTGCTTCCATGTCATTTTCTAAAATGTATAACAGGCCTGAGTTTTAAGTTCATTCAATGTTCAACTACTAATTTAAATAAAACAGAAACATTCATGTCAAGTTCCCACTTACGAGGTCGTGCAAGGTTTGTTGGTGGATAGGCCACGGGAGACAACTTGTGATTTAGCCGAGTTCCCTGTGCATACTGGAAAACACGGTCCCACACAGCGTACACGTTTAGTGACTGGTACATAAGCTCGTAGGTACTTTCGTTTCGAACTTCATACATGACTACCGCCTTGTGCGTCTGTTTTATAAAGAACAAAGGTTTATATTTAATAACAAATAGGATTGCCCAACGTTTAATAAAATTATAAATGCAATTTACTAACCATTCTCAGACTTCCCCTTGCACCATAGCCATTATTGTTGTTATCCCCTCCACAACTACTGCCATCAGAACTTCTTGGTGACAGCCCTTGACTATCCTCCGCAATGGTTTCATTCTGATCTGGATCCGGATTAGCAACAATACGAATGGAGGGTACGACCACAACATTTGTCGCAGTATCTTTTTGTGGGCCCTTCATAATTTTCCCTTTGATCTTTAAACTTTTAAAATGTCCTGCCGTTTTATTAGAGTCTCCTTCTATTTTTGTAATCGAATAAGAATCAGCATTTTCCATTTTGTGCAAACTCAATTTAATAGATTTAGCGGAGGGTCCTCCTCCTCCGGAAGGTGAAACTTGTAAAACTTTTCGTTTGACTCTTGAGGGAACCGATGTATTGTTTGCTGTATTGTTTCTTAGAGGAGTTGTCGGAGTAGTTGATATACTCTGTATACTACTGCCTGGCGAAGAAATTTGTGGTGAAGCTAACGGCGATGCGATTGATGTAGCAGGTCGAATTCCGTGGTCAACCAAGGTTAGTCGTGGCACGGATATATTCAATACTTGTGTATTTTCCGGTGCACCCTCTTGGGAAGAATTTTCCATTGTTCCAAAGGGTGGTGGAGGATCCAGTGTAATTATATGTGGATAATGTGCAGATGGAGAAATAGAAGATACTGCAATTGGTTGTGTTGCAGGAGGTGAAGAACTGACAAGAGTTAATCTAGGTCCTTGTGGAGAAACTGCAGGTAGAGCTACGGTTTGTTGCACAGGAGGCGTTTGCGAAGGTACTGGTACTGCTCCCGGTGGCGGAGATAAGAAGGTCGACTCGATTTGGGAGATTTGATCCGACAATTTCTGCAGGGGATTTTCCATGGGTCTAACTACAGCTATGTTGGGATTTGAAATGGGTGCATTTCCAACTCCAACCGGAGCACCAACTAATTGTTGCTGTTGCTGAACAGGTATAATTTTCACTTGTTGAGATCCTGGCTGTTGGTGATGGTGGTTAAGATTTTGAGCTAGTTGTTGGGAATGTGCCAATGTCAGTTGTATTGTGGGTCTTGGAGGAGGAGCAACAGCAGTGGCTGATTGAACTCTTACAACTTTCGGCTGCTTTGGAATTGCAGGTCGAATGGATATGGGCTGTTTTGGAGCAATGTTGGGGCTAATTGTCTTTGCACTGGAGGAGTCATTGGGACTTGGATACGGAAGTACTTTCTTGTATTTCTCCATTGCGCTGGCAGTTCCTGTCTTTTCCTTGCATGACGCACAAGGACAAGGGGAAGATTTTCCCATGGAATGAAAAGCATTTCCTGTGGATCCTCCTGGCGAGTGACTAACTAGTCCGTTTGCGGAAGCTGTGCAATGAGAGTTGACACGTTGTTGTACTTGTTGCTGACAGGAAACTCCTTGCAGTCCTGGAACCAGATTTAGTAGCTGTTGCTGCTGACCATTGGCAGTGGAAGCGTTATTTCCTTGCAAGCCGTTTTGCTGTTGTTGAAGTTGGGGTGGTACAATGATTAGGTAAGTATTTCCTGCGCTGTCCGTGACTTGCGCGAGTTGCTGGATAACCTGAGGTTGCTGCGGTTGACCTTGCATGATGCCTTGTTGAGCAGGTTGGTTTTGTGGGGATTGTTGCGTGGAAGGCTGTTGCGAAGTCGCAGTTTCAACGGAAGGCGTTATTTGCTCTTGACCTTGTTGGAATTGCTGTTGCTGTTGAGGCACTTGCATTTGTTGGGGTTGCGCAGTTCTTATCCACTGGAGCATTCCATTGACCACTACCGCTTGCATAGTTTGTGGTTGAATTTGGGATTGCTGTGGGGTTCGGTTGGGGTCACTGTTTTGCTGCTGAAGTTGTAACTGTTGCTGTAAAGCTAAAAATTGTTGTTGCTGCTGTTGTAACTGTGCTTGCTGTTGAGGATTCAGTTCCACTTGGCCATGCTGAAGGTTCAAATTATTGTTGGCGATGGGTTGAGGTTGCACTTGAGAATTTATCATTGGACTATTGCTTTGTTGCAAATGGGAAGATGCTTCTGGCGTTTGGCTAGTAGATTCTACAGGAGCTTGAGATGGAAACGGTTGTAAAATTGGCGTAGGTCCTCCAGTATTAGGATTTTGTACAGTATGTTGCTGAAACATGGGCTGAGGCACTGATGGCTGTTGTTGGATATTATGTGGAGGATGCGGAAGGCTGGTTGCATTCTGTGACATTGGAAATGGAAGTCCTGTTGGATGTGCGGACACGGTTTGCTGACCGTTAAACAAAACCTGCTGTGGAAGCGTTTGCTGGTTCTGTGCTGGGTTGCTATCTGGAAGTTTTGTTAGATTCGAAGCAGGATTCTGGAAGTAGCCGGAAAGTTGACCTATCTGTTGAGGCTGCTGTATTGCAGAAAACTGTTGTCCACTTTCTAATGTAGTGGGCACGGATGTACTTCCGTTTGGTACGGTCAAGTGTTGCATTTGTTGGGGAAGAAGACCATTGGGCAGTTGGTGCTGTTGTTGGTTTACCATTTGAGGAAACAGCATGGAACTATTTGGCATCTGAGGATTTGCTTGTGGAAACGGAGCGTTTGGTGTTACTGCAAAGGAATGTGGTTGAACCTGGCCGGAAGGTTGATGAATTCCATAAGGTCCTATGGTATTGTTTACGCTGGTAAAAACGGGATGCGGTTGCTGCTGCTGTCCAGGGATTGCCCCAGGTAGGCTAGGAATTTGCGTTGCAAATTGCGACATTTGTTGAGGAGCTTGTAAGCGTTGTTGCTCCGGAAGTGGGTGTCGTGGTGCAATTTGAACCGGTGTCATTGTACCTGCAGCCTGTGCCTGTTGCTGCTGCAGAGCTTGAACACTATTTCCACCAATAAACATTCCCCCTCCAGGATGTCCAGGTAAAGTTGGATGAATTCCTGGTACACCATTATGAACACGAAATGTTGACTGACCAGCAGCAGATTGAATTTGCTGATTTGAATAAATCGAGGGATATTGTGCAGCAGGGAATTGGGGTAGTGGTTGATTGGCTACTGGCTGGTTTAAGTGATAAGCTTCTCCAGTTGTGGTGGTCAATTGTTGAGGCACTTGCATAATTGAATTGTGGAGTACAGTTCCAGGCATCAACTGCGCTTGAGTGTAGGTTGGCGGATTACATCCAGCCTGAATTTGTTGAAGAAGTGATGCAGCAGTGGTTACTGACGAGGGGGGTGCCAGTTTTGACGCAGAACTTGGGGACAAAGACGTTATCGAAGTTGTAGATGAACGGGATTGGGATACTTGAGGCACTGCCGGAGGGTGAGTGTACTCTGCAGCGGGTGCAATTGCTTGGTACGTAGGTTGCGGATGAGAAAGACTTGTGGCGGAAGGATGTACGGTTACCGAAGAATGAAATGTGGGAGGAGGAGGCGTGTGATGAGATGGCTGTGCGGGTACTACTACTGGTCCATTCTGCTGAGGGGTCACACTTCGTTGACTTTGGTCGTTTCGAACGTGAGAGTTTGGAGTAAGCAACTTTGGCTTGGGCGAAGCCAATCTTTCTAGCGTCAGTCCTGCTGCGTTGATAACTTGAGGAGTGTTATCTGGAGGGAGAATGATTTTCAAAGGAGATTTGCCCACTCCTGTTGGTGCAATGGATATCTCCTGATATAATCCTGGAGCACTACTACCACTTTGTACCACTTTGGGAGATTTACCTGGAGCATGCTTCTGATGGGTGGAAATACTGGAATTTGGAAAGGATTTTTGAGTGGTTCCCACAGCTTCATCGGAAGATGAAGTTGATTCTTCTTCAGAAGTTATCACAACGGGCTCTTCTGGCGGTTGAGGAGGAGGTGCGATCTGAGTTTCGTGCATGGTTTGATGGTCTGTCCAATTGGCTTCAACATGTTGTTGAAACTGAGGAATAGTTTGCGGTGGTCCACCTGAATACTGACTAACATCGATCTGCTCGTCTTCCTCATCATCTTCATCAGAACTATACGGAGCACAACTTGGAAGATGATTTTGATAACCAAGTAGTGTTCTGTAGGTCATTTTACACTGAGGACACGTAACAGGTCCTTCGGTTACTTCCGGTGGATCCGGATTCACAACGTCAATCGAGGCACTACTACTTCTATGACTAATCAATTGATGAGCATTAGCAGCAAACTCCTTTTGCTCGTAGTCCTCCTCCGAAGAGGTGTCCATCACTCCAGGACTGGATTGCGGACTTTTTTGAGGTTGTGAAAACTCTTCTCCGAGCATTGCCAGTGTTCCTGCTACACCGGAAATCACCTCCTCGTGGTAATGATGGTGCATGATTTCATGTCTGTGTTGGTTTTTCCTCTGAAGTACAACAGTAACTGGATTCTTTCTCGGTCTACCTCTTCCACGGGGTGCTGCTGGAATCATCGGAGAAGGAGTGTCCACCACAGATACACGTGTATTTGTAACAGGGCGTTTTTCCACCGATTTCGGGGTCTCGATAGTACTTCCCCCTTCACTCTTCCTTTTTCTAGGACTACTTGGCTTTTGCTTGCACCATCCCGTGTGTCTACTCAAGCTAACCTTATTGTTAAACTCTTTCTTACAATTTTGACACTTGAACACTTGGGCCACTTTAGAACCAGCTCCAGCCACGGGAGATTTTTTACGAGATCGTAACAAGCGTTTTGCAGGTAATTCCTGTTTAGCCTTTTGTCGTGTCAAGCGACCTTTGGCTGTATCCGTTTTCTTCCTACCACCACCAGCAGAAGAGGTTCCTGGAGAAGGCCCTGTGTTTCTTGTAGGCCGTTTTTTGGTCACTTTCTCATCCTCTTCTTCAACATCTTCTTCACTCGAGTCGTCATCACTATCATCTTCCTCTGATTCTTCTTCCTCCTCCTCTTCCTCTTCTTCGTCGTC
Organism: Entomobrya proxima; assembly: GCA_029691765.1. Classification (NCBI taxonomy): domain Eukaryota; kingdom Metazoa; phylum Arthropoda; class Collembola; order Entomobryomorpha; family Entomobryidae; genus Entomobrya; species Entomobrya proxima. The sequence continues at coordinate 35,583,836 of CM056171.1, read as the reverse complement.
ATCTTCATTATCCGAGTTGTCTACCGAAGTAGACGATGTATCATCTTCCTCCTCTTCTTCTGAATAACTTTCCTCATCTCGGTTGCGTCTGGAGGCGCTCGGCCCTCCATCCCGCTGGAATTTCATCCTCACCCTTAAAAAATACTGACTATTCCAAAGCTTCGACTATCCTTGTCAGTCTTCGTCTCTAACTACAGCTCGAGCTCTGAAAGGCCGGACATCTACAAAAAATCATTTTTACAAATTCATTAGTAAAATTTGTATAAAACGCAGCAACCTACCCCATTGCCATTTTCTCATTCTACCTGTAACAGTATCCATAAATGCTGGTCTTGTCGCTAAATGCAGTTTTCCAGTCTCTTCGTCGTAATCAAGTCTATAATTAATTATTCAGCAATAGCTCGAGTCGTTGCTTTTTCACGCTTCTTCCGTTTCTTAACGAACTCGCTTCGGAATCGGAATGGCATTCTTGACACGTCTCTTCTCCCCAAACGACTACCACCACAATCCTACCATTCTTCCCTAGACAGATAACTGACACACGTCCGTGGTCAAATTTTTTAAGGATAATTTAGGGCCAAGACACAGTCAAGATTATAGCCACCTGCAAAAAAGGGTCTTTTTTGCGGTCCTTTTTTACAATTTATATTTTATGACTTTATGGCAGATTAAAGAAGAACATGATCATAAAAGGACAAGATCTTTCTGCCACACAGAAAATAGAGTAGCAGGCCAACAATGCAATAAAGTGAGAGAATTTTAGTGCATCTCATGCAATTGTTGTACTAACTTGTTTGTGGCAATTGTTGTGTGTGGATTAAAAGATGTGTTAGAGGGTACCTCTCTAAGAGATTCTGTCCAGTAAATTTGGAATATAGGGAAAATTGCATTTTTTGTTCGTAACAAAAGCTGGCATTTGGCATAACATACATGTATACTCTACTGTAAGCTTTCTCACGGTTTTTCTCATGATAGGATATTCTTTTTACATTTGAAACCCAAAAGAGAATCGGTGTGTGGTGGTGGTCTCTGTTCAACAATCCAGTACATGTTTTTTGATATAAGGAGGTAGTAGTATAGTTTAAAGCGGATCCTCCTCATCATAAAAATTGTTGGTTTGTTGCTGTGTGGCATGAATGGGTCTTCTTGGGTCGTGGAATGGAAAGTGGACGGGACGATAGGACGGATATCACGCTGGGGTGAATCTAAGCATTCAAATAAAACTGAACCCTATCTTCAGTGTTCTTTTTTAATGCTTGCATTCTCCACGTAGAAAAATATATAAATGTGTATGCTGCAGTTATTCCCAGAAAAAAGTTGGTGGGTGCATCAACTTTCCTGTGTGCTGGGATGACGGACGGGACAAGCTTTTATGTCTGTGTTTTTCAAACCGTACTTTTTCATGATGCGTTTGCATGACACACTTACTACAACTTTTAGAAGCAAGAAAGGATTCATGGTGGTGATGAATACGATGACAAATACACAACAATGTAGGAAATTTGGTGGGTTTTAGGGTGAACAATTGTTTACATTGTTGTTGTAATGCTTTCAGTGTTTGCGTCTATTTGTAAGCTTTCAGGACTTTGTTGCTTTTTGCCTTGATGTAGTGCTTGCTTTGTAGCATTTTATGTGCCTGAAAAGGCCGAAACTTTCCACTGGATTGAATGAAATGCTGAAATAATGAAGGCTTTGTTCTTTAGATTGACTAATGAAGCTTGGCAATGCATTTTCTTACGTTGCCCCAAATAATTTAGGTGAAGCAACAGCATGCAACAGAAAAGCTAAAGCTAGCATGACACGAACAAATCTGTTTGACAGCTTCTAACAAGCTTTTGAATGGAAGCTTGTTGATGTTCCTCCAAAAAGGTAATGGAGCCTGGCTCATCGAAATTTCATGCAAAAATCAATGAAAAAATTTCTGCAGTAGCTTGACAAACATTTTCTTACTTTGCCCCACACAATGGATAAACATAAACCGAACGTTCATCGAAAAATTTCATTCCTTTCATCATCATCGCATTAAATTCATATTAATGGACAATGTTAAAATTAGTGAGATATTGCTAGAAAGCAATGTGCCAAGCTAATGAACCAAACGCAGAGCTATGTTGAACCAACAACTGAAACTGAAGCTGAACTCTGCAAAACAACGAGGATAATGTAATGGAAAACAGTTTGACAGTTTCCAACAACAAGCTGTTGTATGGCAGTGCAGTGCTCTCTGATCGCTGATGTTTCCAAAAGACAGATTCGGTGTCTTAATGTTTTGTTGAATGAGGAACAGAAGTGAGCAAGTTTTACTATGAACAAGAATACGAACTAGCAGCAACTACACGTGTGAGTGTATATCCAGCACACAGGTATAAATGTACTTTGAAGTTTTTACTTTGCTCATAATAAAAATGATATATGCTTTGTGATAGTGTGAATGTCAATGGTAATTAAGGCTTCAGCATACCGGTTGTTACCGTGTTAAAATGACATTCTTGGATCTAGCCGTATCCAACTATCCGATAAAGAGAACAAGTGTGAAAGAAAATTGGTGTTTGCCACATACATTTACAGACAGAGCAGTGACTGTATGAAAGTTGTTAAGACATCCCGTGTTTTGCACATGACATTGCATGACACGTACCTAATCAAGAATAGGTTTATTATTTTAGGAATATTATTTTGATTTCTTGTGTCAGGGTTTACTAAAGTTATCAGCATGGCACACCGTTACTGGGAAGGGGCGGCGATAGCCAGTCGTTACGCTAAATATCGACCAGTTCCTCCCAACGGTATGATCAACCGAATACTTGAGTTTCTCAAAGAAAAGGTATGAAGAACCAAAAGATATTCTATAATGGCTTTGTAGTGACATGTCATTTAACACTAAATTGGTTGACAGTATAATGGTCCCTTAAACCTTGCCTTTGATGTGGGCTGTGGAAGTGGGCAGAGCACACATCTCCTGGCACCACATTTTGCCAAAGTTATCGGCACGGATCTAAGTGCAGCTCAGGTTGAGCAGGCTAATCAGCAGAATAAAAGCCCAAATGTTACTTTCAAGTACGTACAACTTTTCTAATTAAGCTATCATAAGTAAACTTATAAAAAAGCTGAAAAACATGATAAATTCGCAGGGTTTCTCCAGCGGAAACGATTCCAGCAGAAGATCTGTCTGTGCAATTGGTATGATAAATAAAACAGCAACTTGCATTAACCGTTTTTTGCGTTTGTTGCGTGCTTGCTATTTACATGAAAAAACCGTTTATTCACTTGTATTGCAGATTTCCGCATCTCAAGCGGCTCACTGGTAAAAAATTCAAGCGTAAATGATTTCTGTTGAATTTGAAAGGAATTATCCTTCTTTTGGTTTACTGTTTGCACGTAGGTTTGATTTGCCCAAGTTTTATGAAGAAGGTACGTTTTAAGAATTTCTTCATTTGCATAATGAACTATGAAATGATTTTGCATGATTTGTATTTTATGCATAGGACGAAGAGTCTTGTGTTCTGGAGGCGTTCTCTGTTTTCTGGGTTATGAGCTACCTCGTTTCGTTTGGACCAAGGATCCTAGCAAAGAGGATGCTTTGAATGCTGCCTTAATGGATGTAAGAAAATTTACAATAATTGCATCTACTTAGATCTTTCCTGCACCTTTCCGTTAAATCTTTCTTCTTCTCACAAAAATACTCTAACTGACATTTATACGCACATTAGTTTTACATTGGAGATTTAGCGCAATACACAACCACTCAAAGTACTGAGGTTTATCTCGGACGCTACACATTGCCAAAATACAAAATCGCATTTGCAACGGAAATAGTGCGGTAAAGAATGCAACTCTTTATATAAAAAATGCTTGATTTGTATCATTTTTTATTTCTTTTAACGCTCATCATCCTTGTCCAAACCAACCGTAAAACGCAAAGTTTTATGAAAGTGAGTTGCGAGGATGTTGGGCGGAGGCAGAACGGAAAATTGTTGATAGCCGCTATGCACCATACGTTATACCTTACTCCAGCTTTACAAGGCAATCTATTTTCATAGCATGGATTTGTACATAGTATTTTAATTGATAAACAGCTAATTAATTATAATCAAGCCGACAAAATTTATATTTTGGTATGTTTTTTTCTATGATAATTTTTTGCAGAGATGAGTCTTTCTACCACGACATTCCAACTTCCGTTGAAGACATGGTCATGCTAACAACCACTTGGTCGGGCTTCAACAATTTTTGCCAGAAGAATGGCGAAGAAAAGGGCAAAGAGCTACTGGACAAGTATAGAAACAAACTGATGGAAATTCTACAAGTGCCTACTAGTCCAGAAGAGACAGTCTTTACAAAAAGAACTAGCTTCTTTTTGCTAATGGGAAGAAAGTCGTGAGTCGTGAGCGTGGTAAAGCGCAGCAACTACAACGGAAATTTAACAAAGATTCTTTGCTGAACTGACCTATTTTCAAACAATTGTTTAAAAAGTTGAATTATGAAAATAAATAAATAATAAAATCCTTTATTGGAGTAATCATGAAACTTTACTAATCGTGTAAAACCCATGAGTTTCGCATTCGCATGCCCCATTTATGTAGATAAGGCGAGTGTAATGTTGCATTGCACTAGTTTGAATTACGCCAAGTCGTAACTCCCCTTGATCCGTGTCGTCGCCAATACTACTAAATTGGAAGTATGGTGCATTTATAATTTACTAGGTTTAGAAAATTCAAAGTAGCAGAAACTGGAACTGGAAATCTAACGATTTCAATTCGATTGATTTGACAGACGTGGACCGTGGACGTGACAGACAATAGAACAGCGTTTCATCAACTTATATACCTGAAGCCAGATTTTTTAAAATTTTGGAAGCCAAAACTAATCATTTTTCAACCAAATCAGTCATTCTATTTTCCCATTTTAACTCCCCTGTCATTTGCCTATTTTTACAAGCAATTAAACTAGCCAGCGGTCAACATGCCGCTTAGGGCGGCAGCCCATCGAAACAAGCCCAATGCGGCTGCTTCCACCGCCGCTGCAAAGCAGCCGGCTGAACAACAAACAGCCACTTTAACCGTAATGGCCATACCCTCAGCCGAGGAGCGCTCCCGATGGTATGCCATGGAGCCAGTGGCAATGCCCAGGTTTATCGGGTTTCTCTGTAAACACGTTAAAATCTATGAGACAATTAGCATCCTACTTTTGATCATGTACCTGGGTCTTTTTCCCTATGACACGTTTTTCAACGTCAACGACCCTCAGACAGCCACGTTGGTGTACGCTTTGGACATTCTTTATGCAGTTGATATAATACTTCGGCTTATTGTAGAGGAGTGGAGGCACAGGAACAAGGCACGATGTTTGGTGTTCATGTGTCAGTTTACACATCTTAATCGTCATATTAATAACTTTTATCACTTCCGGTGAAAATAACCATGCATCGTTTATAATTTGTTTCCATTTTGACATTTTAGTTCCGTACCGACCGATTTACTGCCTTGTGGACATAATTAGTGTATCACCTTTCTATTACGTTCCATTGCTTATCACGCCAAAGGAGCAGTTGACATTCACGGATCTTGGAAGTATCGAGTGGTACCAGTAAGCAAAAAATTCTGCATCTATCTAAATTTTTGCATTTTGTCCCAAAAATTCGAGATGGATTCTTTGTTAAAAATGTATTATGCGTTTTGCAGAGTGCCCACTTTATGTCGAGTTTATCGAGTAGCCCTGTACTTTGGTGAACTGGAAGCTAATGGCTTATTGTACGAGACAATAATTTTTGTGCTAAAATTCACCTTTGGCTATCTGGCGTTTATCCTGGCGGTCTCTGTGGCGTATTTCTGGTTTACTCATTTGGTAAGCAATAGTTTCATGGCTTTGGGGCAATGTGAATCAAAATTAATGTAATTTGCTATTTCTGGCGTTTGAATGATAGGAAGAATTGGAGTACTTTCTCCTTACGCGAAACAGAGACCTTCTAAAAACCACATGGGCAGCCGACTTTCTGAATGCTGAAATGATTGACACTCCAATCGGATTTTTCCTGCTAACAACAAATTTTGCAACGGTTGTGGTTACAACAGTAGGTTATGGAGATATTGCACCCAGTACGGAAGGCGAAATGTTTGGCAGCATTGGTTTCATGCTTATCGGGGCTATTTTCCTGTCGGGATACTTTCAAAGTCAAATTACCAGCTTTTGTTTGCAACTGGACGGTGCTAGACTGGATTTGTTTCATAGATTGGATGGGATTAAGATTTCGCTGGTTAGTAAACTATAGTTCATAATTCGTGCTTGATTAAATTATAAAAGAATTCTTTTTGAATTTTGGCTATTCTTTTTTAGAAAAACGCAAACATGGGAGAATTTTTCATTGCCAAAGTGGAACAATATTACAAATGCCTGTGGACTTATCGAGAAGGTGTGGATCGCGTATTGTTCATGCAACTGCTACCTCACTCCTTTCAAGAAGACATTAGCTACGATATCTGTCTGGAAATGTTTAGCAAGTCGTACTTGTTCCGTGGCCTAGACGAAGCCTTTCTTCGCTCCGTGTCAAAAATTGTCACCATTGCTTTATACAATCCCGGAATGATTGTTTGCCGTTATGGAGGCTACGCTAACAAAATGTACTACATTATCCAAGGAGAATGTCAAGCCATGTCAAAGCATGACACTGCCAAAAAGGCTGCCATTCTTAGAGCGGGTAGCATTATCGGGGAAACCAATCTTTTTTTCTCGTCACCCTATACAATCTCAGTGGAAACTAGAAATTGCTGTCAACTCATGTGTTTGGACAAAGAGGAACTAATGCGCATTTTCAACAAGTTTCAAAACGAACTGAACATTCTAAGGAGTCGCTGCCAGGCAAAGATTAATGATATGTATTACTACTACGAGAAGAAAGGGGAAGATCCCGTTTGCTGGGTGGAGATCCGACCCGATGCACACGCCCAGTTTATAAACAAGAGTAAAATGATGGGTGGTCAGAAAGTAAAAAGAACAAGGTTGGCTTCAAAAAGCGATACAAGGAATCCGGAATGGCCTGTTTGCACCATGAGATGGGGATACGGCTTTAATGATCTAATTACCGAGGACGTGATTTTGGATGCGGAGGAGTTTGTGATTTTTGACTACCCGTGTGAAGACAAGCTGGCTAGAAAGAATCACGTAACACCATACATGACTTGTGTAGTACCGGAAATACTTTCTTCGGAAATTACTTTTATTCACGTTTGGAACATTGGCATTTTGATTTGCTCCTTGTTGTACGGATTTTATGCACCGTACTGCTTGGCTTTCAACACGTCTTCTTTGGTACGTATTTGCATTTTGTGTTTCAAGTTGCCAATCTAAATAATTTTTAAAACAATTTATTTCTCAAAATTGCAGATTGAATTTTACGTGTGCAAAGCCGGCAGCGTGGTAGAATACTTTAATGATGTGATATACATTCTGGATGTGTTTGTGGAAATCCTGGGCGGTGCTCCGGTGGAAGGCCTTTTCTACAAGTTTCGAGATGGTCTGAACACGAAAAAGAACAGCTTTGTATTTTACTTGGATGTTGTGTCCGCTTTGCCCCTGTCCTTCTTTCAACACTATAATGAACGCATCAAGCAAATTAACGTTATTATCAAGTCGGCAAAAATTTGGAAAGTGAGTCCCTTCACGTTTCTCATATTTTTTCTAATTAAAATAGATAAAATTGCCAATTTCCTGTTTTAATAGGCAATCCGCTATCTAAACTACATGGATAACGTTCATCCAAAGCACGTGTTCTGGTTCCGTCTTATGCAAACTTGTCTTGTGATTGTTTACGGTATTCACTTTATTGCTTGCACGGTTTTCATCCAAGCTTGTGACCTAATTACGGAAGAAGATGCCAACAACGTGTAATAATTGTGTAATTATTATGTCTGTTTATTATCTAAAACAAGCACAATGTGACATGTATGCTTTGGGTTTATTTTTTTTATAGAAAAGCCCGATCTATAGACAATTCTGCGACCAATGGTGAGCGGGACTGCACCAAGGATGTAAACTGGTTATGGTCGTATATTAAGCGTGCAGAAAGTGACGTTGTTGAGGACAGCATTACAGTCAAGTCCCTGTCCACAAAAAATCCCTATTTGGTCTCCTTTTACTATGCATCTGCCACCCTGACCTCTGCAGGCTTTGGGGACTTTTCTCCACAAAATCCCTTGGAAATGACATGGGCCATTGTGTTCACACTTATTGGCTTTTTTCTCATTTGCTACTACACTTCTGTGTTAACTTCCGCTTTGAGCTGCATTGTAAAACCGAGACTGGAGTTTCAACAGAAGTTGGTGGCAGTTCGTAGGTTTATGGAGTATTATCGACTACCGGATGGGCTTCAGAGACGAGTGGTGCAGTATTACGAACTTCAACATCAGGTTCGGCATGGGATCAATTTGCCCCATGGAATTGAACACTTTCTGTTTGACGCTCCGGATTATTTGAGAAATGACTATTTGTACACGGAGAATGTAGTTTTATTCGATGGAGTTCCTCTATTTTCGGTAATTTCTAATCTGTATGGACTTTTGAGATGTTTTCTTTTAAAAACTTCTCGATTTTAATTACTACAGAAAGTAGAGCCCAAGTACATTACCAAAATGGCAGATGTGATGAGACGCTATTTGATCCCACCCAATGTCATGTTTCTTCACCGAGGAGAGGTGCGACGTGCAATGTACCTGGTAGCTTCCGGTTCCTGTGGCGTCTACGACGAAAAGCATCACGAGCCAAAGTACATTCTCGAAGCAACTTCCCACTTTGGAATTCGAGATCTTTTGTTTGGGGAACCCAGTCATTTCACCATTCGTACACTCAGCTACTGCTACATGTACGAAATAACTTATGAGCAAGTGGTCGAAGTTTTTGAGGAAGATGCAGAGTTACTGGACCTAATTGAAGACGAGAAGGATGTGCGTCACGAAGAGATTGAAGACATGTACAATCAATACAGCAAACTGGAACGGGAGCAACATGCGGATGCATACATTGAAATTCCTAGTTGGATTCACTTCCGGCCCACCAAAGACAACCGAGGAAGACAAGGTCGTAGATATCTCGAGTATGACCGCTTTTTCGACGAGTTTCGATGTGGTAAATTTCTAAGATGGTTTCTGGAGAAAGGCACGGTGCATCCGGTGGGCAAGTTTGCAAAGTGGTGGTCCTGTTGGATGAGTCTAGTAAGCTGTATGACACTCATGCTTCTGTTTATGGAAACGTTTATGTACTTGAGAACTCCAACCATGCGCTTGTGTCAGTGGATCCTAGACACTTTCTTTTATGTGGACATTTACATCAAGCTACACTGGGGATATTATCAACCTAAAACAGGGTTGCTTATCAGTCATCCCTTGAAAACTGCTGGAGTGTACATTTTCGAAGGGAGTTTCTTTACAGACGTGATATTCTGCACTCCTTTGGAACTCGCCACGTTTGTTTATGGAAGTACAGGAATTCTGGGATATGGACATGGAGCAACGTGGTATACAAAGTTTAGATGGATTAGATTTCTACAGATTAAACGGATACCGCAGATTTTTAGTATTGTGCATAACATTTTTGTGCAGCGTACTGCCATCTTGTAAGTTTAAAAAGTACACAAATTATAATTTGCAAAGTATTAAGTTTAGTTAACTGAAGTATTTTCATGCTTTTTTGCAAGATTCTTCCTCTTTGTCACGCTCACACTTGTGGTCTGCTCCATTGTCGGATCTGTTTCATTGTACATTGCTTGTCCTTGGGAGGCTAACGACTGGAAACCTGGAGATGAGTATCGTTTACCAGCTTGCAGTACTGATCGTTGGGCAAATAGAAAATTCGGTAGATTTTAAAGATTTCTCACAAACTTTGTACAATATTGCAAAGAAAATTGTTATAATCACCACATTACTATTATAGATGGAGTCTATGCAGTAACGGAAGCAGTTCTGGCTGATGTGATGAATAGATGGATTTTCGGATTGTATTATGTGTCCCAAGTGCTTTTGGTGGTAAGACGAAAAATAAGTAGGAAAGTATTATGCTTTTACTACTTTAAATAACTTTTACTTACCAAATTGCTTTTTTAAATTTCATTTCAGATTGGATTTGGAGATATGATGTAAGTTTAGCATAATATAAGGTATATTCTCAGATAAATTCAAGTTTTTAATGTTTCTCTTGTCATTTCTCTTAGAACTCTAAATCCATCGGAACTGCTTCTTCTCATCTTTATGTCCGTGTTTGGTTTCGTATTTATGCGTTGTGTCATTGCCGATATGACCGCAGCCGAGGTGGATTCTGATGAAATACGAGCTCGCTACACGGACGCAATGAAAACTCTGATTGGTGTGATGCAGAAGGAGAAAATAAATCGAAAGTTGACAGAGTTAGTATTTTATTGGTTATCTGGAGTAGACAATTAAAAGCAACACGATAAGAAATAAGTGTTTTTTGTATTTCCAAAGAACCGTTCATGATCACTTGAACAACATGTGGAAACGTTCCAAAGGTCTTCAACCCGGTCGGCTATTCAACGATCTACATCCCTCGCTAGAATCCGACGTTTTCCGCAGCTACGTTGGCGAAACCCTAAGAAAAGTTGCCGTGTTCAAGGACTTTACTCCAAATGTCCTTCGAACTTTGTGTTTGTACCTGAAAAAGCTCCACTTTCTCAAAGGCGAACGCTTGATGAAGTTTGGAAATCTGGAATACGAAATGTACATCATTGTCAGTGGCAAGGTTTGGATTACAGACAAGCGACTTAGCTACGGCTGCACTTTGGGGCGATATGAAACAGTTGGAGAAAGTTCCATGCTAAGTTTTGGTCCTAGACGGTATTCAGCCATTGCTGCCACTAGCGTGGAAACTTTCTGCATTTCCCGAAAGGATTTTGACGCTCTAATTGAACGCTATCCTAAAGTGAGGGATATTCTAAGCGCTTTGTTGCGAAATGGGGACTACGACTATTTTGAGTACAAAATCTATGAAATGATTGACCGACTCAAGGAGCTCAATGGAGATGAAAGAGACAGGCAAATTGACCTGTTGCAAGCAAGAACTAACGAGATTAAAGGGGTGGTCAGTAACAAGGAGAATTTGGACGAGGAAGAGGCTGGGGATTGGATCAAGGCCAGTGCAAAGAACCTTTTTGTGCATTTTATGAAGCGGATCATTTCGTCAGGCTCGGATGATGATGGATTACCATTTTTCTATTTTGTGGGACGAAGAAATAGAAGTAATGGAAAATATTCCATTTTCCCACCGCTGATCCACCCTAACTGCGCATTTATCAAGTTTTACTTCACAATCGTTTTCTGCCTTTGTCTTCTCTGTCCCGCACTGGCCATGTTTGAATACTGCATGAGTGATAATCTTCTTACAAAATTGGCCGGGGATAAGAATTACGATCCAGACAATGACGACGAGAAGATACTTCACAGAATCCACTTGTTCGCCAACTATTGTGAATACTTCCTGTTGAGCTTTATAATTGTGAATCTGATCACCCCGTACCAAAATGAGCATGGACTTTATGTGAAGGACTTTTGGTCCATTGTTTTCAATTACGCGTTTGCTTACGACGGTAAATATGAATACATAATTCTTGTGCACAATAATTGTGGGCTTTTAAATGAAAATTTTTACTTTGTAATTCGCAGGTATGTGGCTCGACATTGTTGCAAGTATCCCATTGACGGTCTCGGGCTTTGATTACTCTCCACGCTTGCTTTTGGCAACGAGAACACTTCGACTGGTGAGTGCTTCATAGATTATTTATTGAAATCCGTATTGAAATTATTTAAATATTATGAGTATATCTCATTGGAAAATGTGCTTGTCTTGCAGTACCGCTACTATTCATTTTACATGAAGAAAAGAGATGACCTGTCTGTCAGTCCGTTTCGTCTAAAAATTCAACTTTCCGTGTCATCTTTCATATTAATGGCTCATTACATTGCCTGCATCTTTTACTCCATTTCGTCGTGCCATGATCTAGATAAACCTTTTGATGAACATCCTTGCAAACAAATAGATAACAGCGATCCCAAAAACCTTAAAGCGATTGATCCAACCTACACTTGGACATATAAATGTAATGACAAAAATTTATTTTTAAAACTTATTGATTAACAGACAACAATTAAAATGGGCAATAAGAAATTAATGCATATTTTAGTTGTACAAGATCGGAACATTAGATCAAATGAAGAAGAGCAAATGCATCGTTGGAAATGGTGGTTGCGCTCATTGTACTGGGTTGTTACTGTTGTGTCTACCACGGGATTTGGGGACATTGTTCCCCAAAACACTGCGGAAATGGTTGTAGGGATTATCTGCTTCTTTGCTGGAGCATTTATTCTGTCCATTATTTTATCCAGCTTCACCGCAGGAATGACTTCCATTACAAAGGCACATCGAGAGTACTTGTACCAAGTGAAATTGCTTTTGGTAAGCCTATAAAATATTAAACAATTTTATAATGACCATATTTTTAAAAATACTTGTTTGCTGTTTATTTAGAAATATCTGAATAACGTGGGTCTCTCCCCCATTCGACTATGGCAAGCCAATCTCTACTTTAACGTGCTGTGGGACAAGTGTCGGGGTCGAATGTACCACGAAGTTACAGCAATTCTTCCCACCACAATGCGTATCGAAGTTTGCAACGCTCTTTATATCGACGTTCTGAGCAAAGTGCTAATATTCAACATAAATAATCTCACATTTCTTCGTCAAGTGGCTGCTCGAGTAATTCACTCCATTTATCTGCCTGGAGTGTGCATTGTCAAAGAAGGGGATTTGGGAAACTCCTTGTTTATCGTGTTCCGTGGTCAGGTCTCTGGCATTGTGGCTAATGAAACTGCAGCAACAGAACTGAAGAAAGTTTATCTGGTTGCGGATGTATTTGGTAAATTACCCTGTCTGTTTCACAATGAGTACTACAGGAAATCATATCGTGCAGAGGTGGTCACCGAAGTACTGGAGCTGCACAGTCGGGATGTGCTTCATTTGGCTGCGCTTTATCCTGACTTTTGGGCAATGCTCAAAGCTATCGTTGCGACAAACTATGTAAGTCACAATAATTCAATTTAGTTTGAAAACATGATATTTTAGATTTATCTATAATATTTTATGGTTTGCAGAATCCTAATGGAGAATCGGATTGCATTTTTAGCCCGCAAAGGGCACGCAAAAAGAACATTTACGATTTGGGCGAAGATTATCAGCAGCAGGGCAAGGAGGATGGCAGAAAGAAGAAGCATGTTGTGCATCACGAAGCCTCAGCGGATTCCCATCCCAATCCAGAATCAAAAGATAAGATGGCCCCTCGTCAGTCCAGTGAGAGTGTCATGCCAGCTACTGGTGCTCCAGCAACTCCTGACGACGGATTAACCAAGGAAGACTTGGAAGAAGAACCTGAGCAGGCACCTGTGAAAAAAGCAGTTAAAGTGACCAAAGCACCTGCAAAACAAGCACCTCCAAAACATGGACCTGCCAAGCCAGCACCCAAAGCAGCAGCAAAGCCACCACCTGACACAGTTAACAAACCCCTTCCCAAAGTTGCTCCGGTAAAATCTGGCTTGTTTACTGCTGCAGTCCCGAAAACTGCTTCTAGTCGAAGTAATACCAGCTCCAAGAAAAAACCAAAGACTGCCAAGGTGGAGGACCCAATTCAGTTTATGTACAGCAGCAAAAGGTTGAGCAGGCTAAAGGAGAAACTTCAAGGCAATAAGCCATTAGCCAGATCCAAATCTCCTGCTGCTGGTGCTGATCCTTTCGAAACCAAACCAGCTTCTCCATTAGTGAAACCTCGAAAGTCGAAAATTGGTATTAAAAAACATCCAACCAGCCCCCATCCTCATCCTCATGCTGCACCCAGCACAAAGTCTTCAGCGGGTCATGATGATGGCAAAGCCAGGAAATCCCTAGTTGGTCATGGAGCTGCTACCGTCAAATCTACATCTCCTCATCATCCAGTGAAAGGGAAAAAGGATGGTGGTGCTGCTGCAGGAAAGGCGAAGAAAGACTGAACTGCAGAAAGTTTCAGGGAATATGCTCTTGATTATATGTCAATTGAAAATATGAATTATGAACTGTCACTCTATCAATTTACTTGTTTTATTATATATCTTTACTACTTTACCCAAAAGGATACATATCGTGCTACAACAAGCAAAAAGGTTTAAACTACTAACTACTCTGTGTAGAATATATTTATCTTGTTACTCAGTTGAAATAAAGTAAAAATGTTGATTTGCACTTGCAAAACAAGTATATAGTATTATAGTAGTAGTATAGTATTTATTTGGGTTTCTTTTGAGAAGTGTTTCGCTTCTTCTGATTTTCCGCCTCATTCCCATTCTCACTACGTCCGCGTCCTCGTCCTCGTCGTCCTGGGTAAAAATCTCCATTTCGAGTGGCAGAAGAATGCGGAGCATAGCTTATGATTTGGGGACGATAAATGGGATGAGGACCCTGTCGGTTATCGTACTGGTTATGCTCACTCGGATTTCTAAATGTAAAATTAGTACATTTTTACCAAAACGGTTTATGGGGCAATGGAAGACATTCCCAATAACTTACCTCATGCTCTCAAAACCTTCAACATGATTCATGCCTTGGTGTTCTCCTCGGGTAGCTTCTCCGCTGCCACGCATAGATTTTCCCGACTTTTTGGAAGCTTTCTTCTTGCTGGTTGCTGCAGCTGCAGGTGGGGGTTGGGGAGCAAAATTAATGCCACTTCCAGTTGCTTGTTCCCGATTGTCCCGAAAGTCCCGATCCCAAATGCTCATTCCAACAGAAATTAACGCAGCAAACTTGTTGATCTCCTCTTGTGCAGCATCCGTCTAAAATCGAATGTTATAAAATGAAGCAATTAAATATGGGAATATAAAGATGAAAGAGATGTAAAGTGTTTAAGTTTTGTTTCAAAGTACCCCAATTTCTTCTGCGCGTTTCTTCGCGTCTTTAGCTGTAATGTACGGGCTCAATTGAAGTTGAACACCTTTCCCATTACAATTATCTTTCTTTGAAACGTTCCGGTCCAAAATTGGGGAGAGGAGAGGAGGTGGGGGAGGCGCCAGTTTAGACTTTAGTTTTTCAAGGCTATCCTGGACAGTTTCGCTTCTTACTCCGTTGTTTTCACCATCAACGGGAGTTTCGCAATTTTGATAGTGCAAAGTCATGCTGCTACTTTCATTAGCAGTTCCGTAGTTAAAGGTTATGGGATTGGAAGGCAAAGAGAAAGCTGCTGCGGCAGAGGTGACTGCAGCCGTAGCTTTAGTCGTTTTAGTAGAAGCCGACTTGGCATTGGAATTGTCTGGCGCTACCGTTCCAAATCCCAAGGGTACGCCACCCTGGTTTTTAATGGCGCAGGCGGATGCCATTGCTGCACCTTTTAAAAACACATGCCATTCTTAAAAAACTGCATCAAATGTGCAGAGACAAAGCATTTTTTACAATTCTTACAATAACTGCAGTAGTATGAATGTACCACTGGTCCTGGGTACATGCTTGGATCGGGAAAGAAGGAAAAATATGAAGGTATCAATGGAACAGATTGTCCGCTTGCTTGGTTTGGTGGTGGTGGTGTACCTACCAGACATAGATCAAATTAAGAATAGATTCAACATTTTGCATTTTAAAATGTATAGTTATAACCTGGAGGGGTTTGAGGAACATAGTCCATTTGATCCCCGTTTCCACTTTGGTTATCATTAAGGTTTCGTAGCATTTGTTCAAGTTGCCCCTGCTCCCTGCCCCTGTCTTCATCGTCAGCGCTGACTGTATAATCCTCACTAACATTAGGTGAGGGTGGCAGTGAAGGAGAAGCCGGCTCAAGGATGATTACATCATCATCTAATCATAAAAAATATCTTAAGTTTTTCAGTTCATTCATTAACTCAAAAAAACTAATTTTCTCACCCGAATCTTCATTATTTCCATTGTCTGCCCTCCTTCGATTAAAATCAACGTGATCATCATCATCCACCAACACAATTTCATCTTCCTTGTCTTCTTCCGCAGCATTACGTTCCTCCTGAGGCTCCTGTTGAACCGTTGGGGAAACCTGAGACACACGTAGCAAAGAAGCAGATGAACTTTGGTGCAACGCTGCTCCTGTTTCATTCAAGGTCACGTTCATCAAGTCTAGTGGAAATCCTTGTTCTTGATCCACATCATTCTGCCGCATTCGCATTCGTCTTTGATAAGCTGAAGTGGGTGGATAACCGTCAGGCCACTGTAAAATCAGCAGAAAGAGAAAGTGTAAAAAAACACATGAACTATTTTAATTGAAGGAAATGAGCTCAAAATGCTTTCATGGTTTTACTAACATATTGCAATGCATTCAATCTAACGTTGAGATAGGATAGCCTTAACCTCTGCTCTCTTTCTTCTCGCGTTAAGTGTGCTCTTCGTCTTTGGCGATTATTGCTTCCTCTTCCACCTCCACCGCTACCACCCTCGTTACCGTAAGAATGCTTGCTATGTCCACCAGGCATTTTTTCAAGAAATTATTCCTCAAAGTGACAAATTGTATTTTTAATTCAAAAAGAACAAAGACAAGTTGGTGTAACGCCTTCAAGTTAACCTTGAGTGATAACAAGGTATTTATTAGCGCTTTTGTGTTTTCCCTGCTAAGTTAATCGCACAATAGGATAATATAATTGATAATGAAAACGAATCCAAAGGTTTTACGTCAAGCCCAATCGGAAGCTAAAGCGCGACTGAAAAGAACAATAAATGGATAAATTGAAATAATCTCAAGAAAGATCTGTCTGGGGTCTGGTTCACCATTGCTTCATTATCATCATGGACCGTGAATACAAAATTTAATGCGATATTGATAATGAAGAAATGAAAATTTTCGGTGAACCAGACCCCAGCTTTTTCGTATGAAATGAAATGCAAAAAGCACAAAGTTCTTTTTCTAATGCCCTATGTTTTAAGTGGCAAGGTTAGTGAAAACGTTATCTTTAAAGACAAAGAAAACCATACAGGGTAGCAGCATTTAGTCAGGATTTAGAATAGAGATGAATTAGAAGAAAGGAACATTATACATTTCTGCGAGCTTCAAACAGGGCAATACTTTTAATGTTCTCCAGCGAATAAAAATATGAAAAGCGCCAGACGGTGAAGAATTCAGAAGCTATTAAAAATATATGGAGTAAAGGTACTTGCCAAAATACGACAGAGTAGTTAGCACCGTACCGTAGTAGTGGAAAGTGGAATGCTAAACTGCTTTACTCAATGTCTTTTTTACCGATTATACTGACTGACGTAATGATGAAATTTGAAACTTTATGTCTTTTGGGGTAACATAGCTTGGCTGGAAAAAGATTAGTCTGTAGAGAGCATCAAAGCAACGTTAAAGGTTGGGAATATCGTGATTACAGAGTTGACAAATTGTCAAATGTACAAGGTACGAGGAGAGTGGTTAGTCACTTTTTTACATGCAACCCAAAACGGAGGGCCAAACCAATTCAGTAGACAGCTTTTTGGTTTGAAATGCCTCTAACGACTAATTACATGATGATAAGACGTGCTTACTTATTACGAATCATAATATTAAATGCGATATTGCTGAGAAAGGATGGAAAGGGAAGTATATGTTTTCTGCAATTACCATTTTGTAATGTCTTTTTTATTGAATGCAAAAGACAGATGCAAATATTTGTCATCAATAGAAAAATGTCGTGCATTTTTGTTTTTACGATTATAGCTTTTGGATGTGTCTGAAGAAGTCTTTAATTATCTTTGGTATAAAAAGAGTAATTCTGAACTGATTATTGCCTAATGGCTTCTCTTTATGCGTAAATGATTAGCGTTCAAGGACACTTTTTTTTACAAAGCCAAGAAAGAAGTACTTTAATAATGTTTATTCAGATTCAAAATTTATAACTGTAGTATAAGGTAATTTTGGCTAGCTACCCTTAAACTTGTATACAAACTAATATGTATCAAGTCGCCCCTTTCACCTTTTCCAATAAGCATTTTTCTTTTTTAGTCGGAAATCCATTCGTAGTCATCACTGTTTGACGCTTGACCTGGTGACGTTACCTGAAAGTACCCACCTCTTTTTATTGGCTCATAATCAACTTCCATTTTAATCGAAGTATTATCTGCGCCAACCATTGTAGCGTTAGCATCACTGCTTGATGGCATGGCTGTAGCAGAGTCTCTTTCATTAATAATTCCAGCGTTTGGCGATGATGTTGACGGCAAGCGTTGCTGACCACTTGGGTTAGCGGAAATGGCCATATTCACATTCCCCTGGGGAAAAAGTCTTTCATTTTGAACCGGAGTTTTGCGTGTGTCAGCATTCTCGTTCATATTCATGCGATACATTGCACCAGTGCAGATAATGGCAGCAAACGCATCAATTTCCCTTTGGGTTTCTTCTACGCTCTATAGATTGATGATATGAGTAGAAATTCTCATTTATTAAAGATATTCGTGATTTTTAGAGTAAACTTTACCCCTAAGGCTCGAAGTCTACTTTCCGCTTGCTCACGAGTGATATAAGGACTGAGCCTTAAGCCACCCAAGCTTGGCACTGGTTCCTCCGACGCCCGTTTCGCGGTTCCACTTTGTGCTTGATTTGCAACGAAGAAAAAGAAAGCATATTTAAATGAGATATTATCTGTTATGAAACATGAGTCATAAATAAATTCTTACAAGAAGAAGCTTTTGCTCGTTTTTTGTAGTGAAATTTCTTGTGATGCAAAAATTGCAGCATATCATTCCCATCCTTAGCCACAGCAGGTGAAGTTGAAGCAAGGTTAGTACTTCCAGAAGCAAGTGGAGCATCGGTTTGTCCATCTTCATTAAAACGATGAGTTTCATTTTGCCCCCGCAAAGTTCCTTGGAAAGATGATGAAGTGGATGGCACAATATCCGGTAGGGATGGTACTGCAACGAAAGCTTCATTTTGATGTTCTGCTAATTGGTTTTGCAGAAATTCTTCACCCACCTCTACCTTAACCGTTACCCTTTCTGCTGGTTCAGCTTTATCTTCCTCTTCGTCTGAGGAAGTTGACGGTAGCGAACTAACGTCTATTCCAGAAACGATTGAAGATCCAATAGTACTTGAAATCGAGAACGGAGACGTGATGGGAGAGCAACTTTGAATGGATGATGAAGTGGATGAGGGTCGACTTGGTGGAGGTGGTATCTCAAGCTCAGTTTCTTTGGTGGTTTCCGAAGACAGAGTGCTAGGATCTCGTGGAGGGTCAGAGAAAATCACATCGGGACCAGCAGTAATGCAAAAGTTTCGAAATCCGGGTGCCACTCCACGGCTGCTTGAAGGTGGCCAACCACGGCCGCTATTATTATTATTTCCGTCCATATAGTTTATTAACAAAGAAAAGAAAGCAAATTTTTGTGTATGATAATATGTAGAAAGTATCAAGTGTTATTAATTAACAAGAAGAAGACAAGGTGAAGTAATTGGCAGCAATGATTGCTCCACATATTTTTCTACGAAAATTTGAACAATCAACAATAAAAGTTGAATTACCTTGATTGAATAGGACAAATGATATATTGTTTTTAATGACTGCAATTAGAGAGCTCAACCGAGAAATCATTTTTGCATGAAAAATACGATGCTGTTTTAAGCCACAACACTAACTATTATGGGGTGATGTGAGACTTAAAACGCTGATAACGTTCATAATCATTAATACGAAAGCCATTAAATGATCTCAGATTTTATAACAATTTTATTTGCTTGATGCGTCAACACAAAACTATAATTTCAACAAAAATTCACAATGATTACTCTTCTGTTATTGTACAGTTTAAATGAACAGTTAATACTTTAATATATTCGATGGCTATACAAATACAAAAATGCATTTTTGAGTTATTTTGATTTCGGAATGACTGGAAATATCAATACTAGAGAGCACAACAAATACGTACCACAAATGCACAATAATAAATGCACATTATATTATGTAATGTAACTGGTACGACAACACAGGTATCAAATAGCGGAAGTAATCCATTTAAAGTAAATCTGCTGTAGGATTGCTACCAGCCATTTCATCGGAAATGTTAGTAGCTAATCTTTTGGAATGTTCCAATACGCAAGAGGAAGTGGCTAGTCCTAAATGAATGCAGAAAAGTTCAAGACACCGGATTTTGGAGGATGGTGTACCGGGAAAGCAATCCATTACTACTCTCCTGTAAATAAATAAAAAATCAATAAGTTTTTAAACACTAACACCAATTTTTCAGTAGGTAATTTAATTTATAAGCTAATATTTACTTGTAAAAATCCCCACACAATATTCCAGGCATTGGATAATTTTCCCAAGGCATTGCCAATTGCTTGCCACGAATTGGAGTGCCCGTCATGTCTTCAAACCACAAGAAATACGCGTAGTTAAATGCAGTATCTTTCCACATTAGTGAAAAATGTCCCTGTTGCATATGCTCTCGAGCAAACTTCACCATTCCCCAAATCTGAAATGATAATAAATTCAAAATTTATATAAACTTTATTCATTTTCAAGCTAACTTTGTGTACTCTCTTTTTCTTACCTTTGTTTTAGTCAACTTGACAGAATCATCTCGTCGATAATCAAAGGATGGAGTTGTTACCACATGTCTATTTCTATCCACGTATACAAAGTGCACTAGCCCCGGAAAGTCTTCCAAGTACTTTGACAAGTTATTATTTCTCACGTCTAATCCCAAACTACTTGAAAATAAACTCCAAAACCCGTCCATTTTAATACTTTCCCAAACTTGACTCAACTTCAGTTTGTCATTTCCCCAGCTAAAGTAAGTTCGAAAAGCTTCTCTGTAGACGTCCACAATAGGAGAGGTTTGCACGGTAATTTGGTCTTTGGTTTTGAGAAACTGTTGAAATCCACTTTTAAACCTGTCCCATCTCACGGAAACTTCTGAACGAATGTGATTATTTTTCTGCTTTTTCAATAAATCTAAAATCTTTTTGTTTAACGTGTCCAGTTGGTCAAAGGCTGGTTTGTCGGCAACGGGATCACGGTACTTTCCGTGGAATTCCACTGCCATTTGTAGTGCAGAACAGAGAGCAGTTGTGGTGGGACTTGTGTTGGGCTGCAAAAAACAATTTAAAACCTAAAATTAAACCCAAATCAATAAATAAAAGCGTAAATTTCACAAACTTGCTCTATTCTTACTTCACAAATAAACGCTGCATAAATGCCTGGTTGAACTACAGCCACATGGACAATTTGTGGCACATAAACATTCAACTCCACCGACTTGATCAGTATTATAAACGAAAATCCTTCTCCAGGCGAAGCCGCATCCGAATTTTCTGACTGTTCATCATCCGCCGAACTGCCTTGCTCCTCAAATTCTCTAACTGAACATGTTTCCGAACTGGATGTCGTACCCACAGAATCCACTGTGGAAATACTACTGGATGCCCTGGCTCTATTTCTACTACTGTTACTGCTACTTTGCTGGTCCGAATTCTTTCTAGTGGCGCAACCAATCCTTTGACAGAGCAAAACTAAAAACAGGATATCCACTGAACTTAGCTGAATGGCACCTCTACAAGAGTACCAGGATAGCAGTTTGGTTTCCATAAATATCAGTGCGTGAACGCTGGAGCTGTTAAGCTGGTTTTGAAGCTTGGTACTAAAGTCCTTTAGGGATTTGATAAGTGTAGCATTTATATGAGGATTCACATTAATATGCTCTAGCGCTTCAATCATAAAGGACTGGTCGGAAGTGTAAAGTCTGCTCCAGGTTGTAAGAAGGTTATCAATAAGTTCAGCATGATCTGGAGAACATTTAAGCCTAGAAATAACAATAAAAACCAATTTAGCACCATCATTTCTCACAAACCATTATTAACATAACTTTAGTACTGTGATTTCCTTACAGTGCTACATCCGGTCCACAAAGATAAGAAACAAAAGTAATGGTAATGCCCAATGCCCTCCTTAAATAGGCAATTTCCTCACTCCCAATCCGCATAAAGAGAAAGCCCATAAAATCCTGGAAGACGATGTTGGTCCCATCCTCACACTGCACCGAATTGTACGGGTTTCCAAACTGCTCCTTCATAAAACGCTGGGAGGTTACCAGAGGAGAAAATAGCTGGACTAGGATGTTCGGGTCGATTTGCTTATTACCTCGCTACAAAGAAACAACCACATTTTTAGTCGTCATCGTCAATCGTCATCTCTTCAAAACCACTTTTCCTTTCGGTTTTCCGTGGTACTTACCCCATGGGGAGTAGAATGCTCACTTGCCACCAGCCCCTGAGCCGCTGCCAGTTTCTCCACATGACTAACAAACCTACTGCAGCAGTTCAAGTAAACTATATCGTTTAAATGGTCGAAAACTAAAGTTCCCCTCATAATTAACTGTTTCACTCCAACATCTACACGGCGGAGTATTGAAGATAACTAGTGTCGGAGAGTTGCCAAAATTAACGATGACTTCATGCTCTCCATACCCAACTTAGCTGACCAGTGCAAAAAAATCTGCGCTACTATTAACACATTATCATATAGCACTGACCGTAGACTACTCCAAAACCAAATTCTGCACACCGTCGTCACTCAATCTTGCACACCTTTTCTTTATAACCTTATAACCTGGTTCATTATAATTGACTATAAGGCTTTCTAAAAACCACAAGAAAAAATTTGCAAACAAGTTTTTATATATCTGTCTGTGCACTCGTCAGTGTTTATTTACATCAAGCTGTCATTTGGAGTAGATGGGTGCATGAATGAATGCGTATACTACTACGTAAACAAATGTGCACATGACCATCAGAATCGTCAGCAGAAGGGAGATCTCAGCTCTATACAGCTCACATGTATCATGTATCTTCATCCGATGCTCTTTGTTGAAGCGTTTTGGATTTTGGCAAGATTGCATGCATGAAAAGATAATGATGACTAATAATCTTTAAGGAGACATTTGGTCTTGACAACGCTAATTTTGCGAAGCGTCCTTAGCAATGACGCCTTAGCTCGCTCAATTTTTTCATTCGTTATATGGGTGAGAAGGGTAGGAGTACAGTACAAAAACTGTTCACCAACCGCTTGTTAATATAAATTTTGTGAGAATTTGACTGGCGTCTTATACTACTGTTTATGTACTTTAAGACGGTATAACTTTCCGATTTCCAAAATAAATAGTCTTTTCCCCATTATAGGGTCGCAAATTTTAACTTTTTCCCCCTATGACTACCCATACTATTTCCATCACATAAAACCAAAAACGGAACTCGTACTGAAAATCAAATCGGCACAACTGAGATATCAATAGAATCGCTAGAAAACGGGCATTAATCAGCCAGCCTCAGATTTATTATAGACTATTTCAATACTTAAATATTTACAATTTAAAAAATGTGACACATTTTCTGAAATAACGGTGGAAATCTATTAAATACCAAACTGTTCTGATAATAATATGCATTGAAAACTACAACATTAGTATTGTAAATCTTATCTACTATATTAGTAACAAGAGAATACGCGACTTATCATTTTGACTATATGGTAATGCTGACTATTGACTATATGGTATTGTAATAATTTGACTATTTAAGTAGTACTATTTGAATAATATGTGTATTAACGGCAAAATCACTTCTTTTTCGACTCCTTCTTCTGTCACAACGTAATGAATGCATCTTAGTGCATTTTTGCAAATGCATTTTGATAATGAGATTGCACGTGCAATAGTATGAATGATATTTTGCATGAGGGAATATGAATTGTTTTAGTATTCTTTTAGTATGAATATGAATAGTAAAGTGTTCTTTTTCGTGACCAATTTCGTTTATGGATGACCGGAAAAGATCGATAGTGCAAGGATATATGTCAAGTTTCCTCACTCATACACGTTACTGTATGTTACATTTTCGAAATTGCTAAGGAATCTCTTGCGACAAACAAAGGGCTATTTTGTGCAGCAACAAGCTCCAGCTGCGCTCAAAACATGTCCCCTTAAGCGCAGAATTGGCAGTTATGCAACAATGCACAATGTCGCAACAATCACTGCATGGTAATAATAATTAATAAATATATTAGTACTTTTACTTATTTGTACTAGCTGAGTCCAAACATTGTTGGAAATGATTTTTTGAATTCGCTAAAGTCAACGCATTTTGTAACTCCAAATTGAACAAATGACATATATATAATGAGCCGTACACCAGGTGCGTCATGTTTGCAAGATGTACGCACAACCGCAATCCTTCAAGACTACATTATCACAACAAACAATTGCGCCCCGGGGGTGGCTGCTCAATTGGTTTGTACTTTATTAAAATATTTTAACTCATACATTCAACAGTTATCTGCTATAAGCATATGAAGTTTCAACCAAACTGAATTGATTGATTGTAAAGGCAAGACGCAATAGACTTGGAGGAACGGACTTGCTGGAAAATTGTCAGCCACCAGCATGTGGTTTCGACCGTCCGAGAGATTTGATGTCTTGTCCTTGGAGCAGCCATTATTATTGCAACAGCAATAGGCGTTATCCACACATTCTCGGTTTTCATCCCATCCTATTCTTTGGAGTATGACGCAGGCTTTCTAGAATTGTCCATTGTAGCTACTGTCACATATTTAATCATGCTTTTGGTATGCACAACTTTCAAAGATTTGAATACATTTTTCAACTTTGCACATTATTACTTTAATACATTCTTTACCATTAGACCACATGTGCTGCATATCCAATAATTGAATACGCTGGACATAAGCTAACGGCACTTTTTGGCATGATATTCATGTTTTGTGGCATTCTCATTGACTCTCAAGTTTTCCACATATCCTGCCTGTATGTTGGAAACATGCTACTGGTTGGAGTTGGAGCCGGTTTAGCATACGCAGCCTCCATGACTATTCCAGCGTAAAAAAGCAAAAATGACTACTGACTTCTGACTATTTAATGAAGGACTTAAGATGAAGTGTGTTGGATTTTACAGGGATCTTTTTCGAAAGAAATTGAGCATGACCCTTATGTTGACCAGCATTGCCGGATCTGTCGGAACAATTTTTTACACTTGGCTTTGTGCTTTCGTGATTGATGCTGTACGTTCTTTAATTAAAACAACTCCGACCGAATTAGTCTCTCTAAAGTTGTTAATGATTCTCTTCCTATTTTTTCTAAATTGCATTAGGTAGGATATAAATGGACAAAATTATTACAGGCAAGTAAATGAATTTGGGTGTTAAATTTAAAGCGAAGCTAATGGTAAAGGGTTAAATTCTTATGCAAGTGTACGTGTATAAGAAGATGGTAGATGGGAGAAAGGATTTTGTATGTTTTTGCATGTTTTTGTATGGGAGATGGCCTAGAATTTGGCTGTACTCTTAGCCTTACTGCCAGTGTACTCTAGCCTTGTTCCCCTTTGGCCATTATATTTGGCTGGACTCTTAGCCTTACTGCTAGTGTACTCTAGCCTTACTCCCTTTTGGCCCAAAATTTCAATGTACTCTAGCCTTACTGCTAGTTTGCACTTAATTTGTCTACCTTTTGGCCATTACATTTCAATGCACTCGTTTACACTGTTCATTGCCTTGATTGATAAAGGTAAAGGTAGTTTGTGAATGCCCCCTCTGACTACCTTTCCTTTACTGGTGATGATGATCATGGGAAATTGTGTTCATATTATGCCTGTGTGGGTGCTGTTGACATTTTTTCCTTCTTTCCTTTACTGAATGCCCCCACTGACTACCAAGTTTTTACTCGTGATGGTGATCATGAGCAATCAGTGTGCATATTATGCCTGTGTATGTGTGCTGTTGACATTTTTTCCTTCTTTCCGTTTGCGAATGCCCCCACTGACTACCTAGTTTTTACTCGTGATGGTGATCATGAGCAATCAGTGTGTATATTATGCCTGTGTATGTGTGCT
Source organism: Entomobrya proxima (assembly GCA_029691765.1). Taxonomy (NCBI): domain Eukaryota; kingdom Metazoa; phylum Arthropoda; class Collembola; order Entomobryomorpha; family Entomobryidae; genus Entomobrya; species Entomobrya proxima. The sequence continues at coordinate 35,557,933 of CM056171.1, read as the reverse complement.
GTTGACATTTTTTCCTTCTTTCCGTTTGCGAATGCCCCCACTGACTACCTAGTTTTTACTCGTGATGGTGATCATGAGCAATCAGTGTGTATATTATGCCTGTGTATGTGTGCTGTTGTCATTTTCCCTTTTATCCTGCTCAAGCAAAGTAGGTTGGTAGTTGAGTGTAGTGTTTTGAAAATAGCTAGCCATGAAAGTGCAAGACGGGTTTTGGAAAAGATGACATCACGCCATCAAGATGTTATATCTTGGCACACACCACGCATGTATCGTATTACATTTTCACACTTCTTTCAAATCCCATTCCATGTGTTGTGGTTGGTGCATATATTATGCGTATTTTTGACATTCATTTTTCTCTTCCGTTTCAAACAATGTAAGTAGGTTGATGACTTTTATCATACATGTACACGTTTCATAAACGTTTCCACTCCATACTCCTTTTAAATCCCATTACGTCATTGCTTGAAATCAATGCAAATTACGTTTCTACCATCTATTTACACAATGAAAAGTGTGTCAAGTGTTGATGATGGTACATATTACATGTATATTAGGTGTAAATGTGTATAACGTGTAACATTGTCACTTTTCCATTCTCATTTTTCGAAGTAATTTCACATGTATGCATCATGTACATCTTTTGATGACTGTTGCTGTTGTTGTTAATGTGTGCATTTGACAACTGATTTCTCGTAGGTATGCAAAAAATAAGGACACGAGACACGTTTCAAGAGTACGCAAGTGTTCAAGACACGTTTATTCTGAACCATTCATCATTTCACATTATGCTTGTTATGTATCATTGAACATTTCATAGAGATTCATTTCTAGAGACAGAGATTCTATGCACGGGCATATTTTTTATCCTTTCACCTATGAAGCTACGCTTTGGGATATATCCATATCATGTAAAAACATGAGTTTTAAACGGGTATTGTAGTTGCATATTTTGCATATTTTGCGTTTTAGGTGCATATTGCATATGCTTGGTCATATTTTAGGTTTTCGGAAATTTAAAGTAAAAGTTACACTTTTAACAACACAAAAAATAAGTTTTCTTGCGTAAACAGCACTCCACATTGAATTTTTCTGTAATAAGTAGAATCCTAGAACAATGCTGCGCTTAAAAACTGTGCAATGGAATTCCGGATTGATCTATGCAGTGTGGCTGTTATTAGTTCTGATGGGTGACAGTAAATGTTTTTCGCATGTACAAAATGTCTTTCTAACGAAAATCTGTTTAGCCATCAATCAATTTGTGAAACCTGGTATACGCATTAATATTTTAAAATGCCGCGACCTACAAGTTCATTTTCTAGCAAATTAGCCGGATGGTTAAAGCAGTTAGAGGATTCTGAGAAACACCATTTCGAATATGTGGAGACGGACAAAGTTTTCTGCAACGTAAGTTGGTTTTGTACAGTTTCATAAACAAAAACTTAAATCAAGTAACTAACTTATATAGATAGTCAAATGCTTCTTGTACTAGGTTTGCGTTAAGTCTTTTGCGTGTTCCAAAAAGTTCCAACTCGATCAACATATTTCAACTGCGTTTCATCAAGCATCCGTAAAGCGGTCCGGTGGAACCCATCAGGCAAGAATTGATTCAATGAGAAAGCCGGATTCATTCAACAAGGAACTTTGCAAAGCTCTACTAGCTGCTGATATTCCGTTGAATAAACTAGAAAATCCAGTATTCAAGGGATTCTTGGAAAAATACTGCGGTCGGGCTATTCCAAGTGTGTGGACAATTCGTAATAGAAGCATTCAAGAAAGTTACTCTGAGGTGATTGCGAGTATTCAAGCGAAACTGAAGAACAAGTTCATTTGGATGGGAGTTGACGAAACTACGGATCGATGTGGACGATTTGTTGCAAACGTTGTCGTTGGGGCGCTGGATGGGAACGAAACTGAACCTCACCTTATAATGTCAAAGGAGCTTACAGTGGCTAACAATGCGACTATTACTCAGTTAGTCCTTAACGCTCTTAGTCTCTTGTGGCCGAAAAAGGAACAAGAACAAATTGCAGTACAGTTTGCAGTCTTCCTTTCCGATGCGGCACCTTATATGATTAAGGCAGGGAAAAACCTTAAAGGGACATACCCCGGACTGATACACGTAACATGTGTAGCTCATGCATTGCACCGTGTAGCTGAAACTGTTCGAAGCAGCTTTAAAGACGTAGATCGGTTGGTGGGATTCGTCAAGGCCATATTTAAAAAGTCACCCTACAGGATTAGAACGTACCACCAAATGTTACCTAATATTCCGCTTCCTCCGGAGCCAGTACTTACTAGATGGGGAACTTGGCTTGATGCATCTCATTTTCTGTGTGAAAACTTCGTTGGGATTTCTACTGTAATTAACTCGTTCGATCCTGATGACGCGGAGTGTATTAAAAAAGCCCAGTTGTTATTGGAGAAGGATTCTGTCAAAACTCAATTGACTGACATATCCTCAAACTTTGGATTCCTTTCTGGAGATATAACACTGTTGGAGACACGAAACCAAAAACTGACGGAAGCAGTTGACGTTATCAAGAACGTCCGTATCAAATTAATGGCGTGTGATTCTCGAATTAAGGATAAAATTGTCAGTAAACTTGAAAGCGTGGTACAAAACAATCCGGGTTTAAGCTCAATGGAACAAGTAGCTGAGGTTTTAAAAGGTGAAGGAGTATCTAATGGTTTGGATCCCTCGTTGATGGCTGCGATGAAGTACTGCCCTTTAACCTCAGTTGAGCTAGAACGAAGTTTTAGCATGGCAAAGGCTCTACTTACAGATCGTAGATGCAATTTGACAATGGAAAATTTTGAAAAACACCTTGTATGTCACTACAACATGTGCCAAAATGTGTAAATATTAAATCTGTTACAAAATATTGCAGTTTGATATCGTTAAAACCAATTTTTTGCTGCATATTTAAGTGCATATTTTAAAGATTTTAAGGGCATAGTTGCATGCATATAAATTGAGTTTTAGGTGCATATAATCTCTGTCTCTATTCATTTCATTTTTTCACATTTCATAGAGATTCATTTCATTTTTTCACATTTCATAGAGATTCATTTCATTTCATCACATTTCATAGAGATTCATTTCATTACATTTCATAGAGATTCATTTCATTTCATCACATTTCATTTTCACATATTAACATACAATGGTAAATCTACTGAGGGTTTCGCAGTTTGCCCGTCTGCTCATCAGTATGGTCTGGGTGGATGAATAACACTGCACTAGGAAATGCACTGGTTACTCATCCATAATACCATAGACCCTCTAACTTTTTGGGCCCCGGCTAATCCGGCTAACCTATTTACCTTGTTTTTTCTTACATCTACTTTTTACATTGACTTGACTTTTCATTTACTATTTACATTGACTCTTTTTTTTTGGATTTTACATTTTGAACTTGACTTGACTACAGTTACCAGTTACCAGTTACCTTTTACACTATACACGATTGACACGTTACAATTAGATACCTTTTCTACCTATGCAGCAAACAGTCTAACTTTTCTGTACTTGCTCCATTTACACTTAGCTACTTTTTTTTACCTATGCAGCAACCACACTACCTTTTCTGCAATTGCTGCATTTACAATTTACTCTTTCAATCTACTTTACAAACACTTGATTCTTGTTGTTTATGTCTACAAACTTTTGGCGTAACATGTACACCAATACTACTACACTTTCTGAAGTTGCTTCTCCAAATCTCCCAGAAACTTTTAACGCTCCTGAATTGGTAATGACCAACTTGTCATCCCGCTCGGCTCCTGCCAGGTTGAACACGGTGAGGAACATTCCCTTGTTGAGAAACGAGTCGATTGATGAACTTTTTCCGGCATGTTCCGATGGAAGCAATGATGACAGCATTGTATATCCTTGCATGTACTGCTTCTTGTCCACGTTGTACTTGATTTCGTTGTACAAGAGAGGATCTCCATCCAGAGTGAGTTGAAGGCTGGACAATTTGTAATTGTCAAAAAAGAATGGTGACTTGGTTGGCGTTCCCGTGTACGCTTTTGATGATAAGAATCCCACTGCAACGGCCAAAGGTGATGGTCCTTGACAAAGTGTCTCTGTTGCAAAGTCATAAGTTCCTGATGGCAAGTGCACTGCTCGTACATCATAGTCACGGTAGGCATAGCGAATCTTTTTTCCCAGAGCCAATTCTCGTTTCAGCGAGTCTACCACTTGGGGGTTGATGATGCACTTTTTGCAGACTAGCACTGCTTCATCGATAATGACTTGGTCCGTGAATGATGATCCCGCGGCTGGTGCCTCTCCCAACAAACTCAACGTATTTTTGGCTCTGTGGAGTTTGACGGACACTGATACACCTGGAGGTATAAATCTTCCTTGTTCGAAAAATCCATGGAGAATCCTTCCCTGCACCTCTGTCTCGTTTCCCAGCTTTTTCAATTGCGTGTACGTCGTGTTGGCTGCTGCACTTGCAGTTGATGTATCCTCTATTGTACACTTTTCAGTGTTGTATACTGTTGACAGCAGCCACTCTGGAGTCCTCAGCCTGGTGTGAATGTATCCTGCAATTGCATAGTTGTTGCTGGATAATGGCAGGGGGATATCATTAACTCTGACTTCCACATGCTGAAAGATTGAGGCAATGGGGAAATTTTGAAACACAGTTTTTGATGTCGCTGCGGGGGTCCCCAATGTTCCCGTCTTGATCTTGAGACGCAGCCTGATCCTGAGGTCTGGAGCCAACCAATGCGTCGAACTCTGGGGGTAGACAAACTCCAGAGGGGTATCCGGGGTTGAGGGGGAGGTGGTTGGACGAATCTCCTCATACTGTGAAGAAATTATTGACACGTCTGTTGGAGGGAGGGTTGTCAAATCAAGACCTGAAGTAATCACTGGAGGAGACGTCGCCTCCAAATCTCCTCCAGAAATCTCCTCACACTTTTCCACCTCCATCTTAACGCTTTTTGGTCTTGGTAGCCACCCGCTTTTTACACTTGTTACTGGAACTCTTTTTAGTAGTAGACCGTTTTGTTGTTTTTTTGGTCTTTTGTTTCACGGATCCCCTAATCACTGGGCTTTTTCGTTTCACTATCGTCTTTTTAAGAGAAGGTTTCTTGGCACGTCCGGCTGGTTGGCGTTTCTTTGGCACACTGAAGGCCTTTCGTCTGCTAATGTGTCCTTTTATCTCGGTGGATTGGCTGCTACTGGCTGAGACTAACACTGGAGGACGATGAGTAACTAACTTTGACTCTTCCGATTCTTCACGATCAAGCATGTCCAAGAGTGGAATTTCCTTTCCTACAAAGTATTGGTTTGCAACAATGTCGCATGTTATCAGCACAAGTGCGCACGTGTGTGGTTTCTCTGGTGGATTTAAAGATGGTATTGCAGATTTTACTGGCTCTGGTGCTGGGATCAAATGCGCAGCTACTGGTACTGATCCAGAGTCTCTAAACACAAAGCTTGCATCCAGTCCCAAGTACTCGTTCACTTTTTTTGACAGCCGAACTTCAGAACTACTCCTAACACTGTACTCTATTGCCTTTTTTGCTTTGCGCACTCTAAACTTTGTAACGTATGACGTTCCATGCAAAGCAGCAATCACGGCGTTTGTCAACAACGATGCGGTAGGCTTCCCAACAATCTGTTCCATGTGATACGTAGTTTCATGTTTCATGTACGACAAGAAGAATCCAACCATCTCTGGTGCTGTCTTTATAAACTCATAATCTGGATCAGCGTCATTGGTAAACGATCCACTTTCAAACCTAGAGTCTGTAAATCCCAATACTTTGCAAATATCCGATGATATAAACAGCGAGTATCCTGGTCGTCCCTTATATTCCAATATGACATTTTGAAGCTTTTCTTGTATGGTGGCTCCTGTTCCCAACGATAACTTGACTGTAGCGGGAAATTGTGCGTCCTTTAGTCGTCTTCCCAACGTTGTCACAAACTGAAGCCAATCCGTGTAGTATCTTCTAACGTTAAACTGGCTTTGGCTCTGCTCAATCACCACAATTTCATCCTCGTGTTGGTCGGGAGTAAAGAATGGTAGTGTTGCGTCCTCTTTTGATTCCACATTTGTTGCTGCGATTGTTGTTTTGTGCTTGTCAAAAAACTTTATAGACTGAAGAGCCACCTCGTATCCCTGAACGTTGATTGGTCGTGGTAACAATGTTGAAAAATTTGCATGTGTATTGTTGTTGAACACATCTCCTTGTTGGTTACTCACAATTGTTACCGAAAACGAATCCATTCTGACTATTTTTTCCTTGTTGATTTGTTCCTTGTTGGTTTGTCTTGTGTTGATTGCTGCTCCTGATCGGCATAACCAAGCTCGGCGTCCACAAAAGAAGAACTGACGGGAATTCCGTCCAGAGTTTCCAATTTATAGGATGGCACTGGAACACTTCCGTGTACGAGAGACGCTACACGGTACACTTGATCACTGAAACTCTGTTCGTACCCCTTTTGAAATGTCAATCTGTTTTTAGCTATGCGCACTTTATCATTAACGCTATACTTTGGTGGTGGTTGCTTGGTCATTGCAAGCTTGTAATGCATCTTTGCAAACACTTTTTCCACGTCTTTTGGCTTGATGGCGTTTGGCTTGTATCCATGTGCAGAGTGCGGGGTGGAATTGTATGTCTGGACAAGCTTTGGAAGGATATCGATCCACCTCTTGGTCCCTTCCTGAGTATAGTACTTGAAGATAAGGCTCTTCAGGGTCCTGATAACCCTCTCACACTGCCACGCCTTTCTTTTGGTCTTGGAAACGTAGTGGACTATTCCATTCTTCTTCATGAGTTCCTGGAAACTCTTTCCAATGTACTCTTTTCCAGCGTCACTGAAAACGAACGCAGGTGCTCGTCGGGCCCTGACAAGAACCTTCTGGAAGGCGTCTGCCACCTCGCGGGTAGTCTTTTTCTTGACAGGTTCCACAAAAAGTTCCTTTGTAAATCCATCAAGGACCACAAGGACCCAGTTGAAGCCCTTGTTGCTCCTGGAAAAGGCCTGAAAGTCGATAAGATCCGTGCAAAAGTGCTCCCGGGGTCCTTTTAACACCATTCTGCGTGTTGGATACTTTTGTCTTGCTGGTTTATGCACCGAAAATGCATAAATCTTGCTTAGTTGCTTCTCCGTTTCCCTGATATTCTTGATTCCTCTGGCTTTGGCAAATCCAGCAAGTGCCTTTAATGCTGCTGGATGGGAGTAGTTGGTCCACGCACGCTTGATGTATGTGTCTGTCGCCATCTTTGATGCCTTCTTTGCTGTCTTTTCTTGTAACTTTTCACTTGCTGTTGAACTCGTACACTGAGTAAATGGAGTGGGGCATGCAGTAAATTTTGCAAAAAGTCTTCCCAGTCACTTGGTTTTGCCTTTCCTCTGACGGCGTAGTTGACGTAGTCGTACAAGTTTTTCTCCAGTTGTCCAGTCAAAAGCCCAGATGAAGACCACCAGAGCTTATCTTTCAGGTGCTCGAGGAGGCGAAGGGCCTTTGATTTGGAAACTTTTGGAAACTGACTGATTCTTTTCTCCAGTGAAAGGTCCTGTTTGGCGTCCAAATCTTCTCCAGCGTCTTGATTTTCTCCAGATTCCAGGTCCTCGTCACTCGCTCCGTTCTCGTTTTCCTCCTCGTCCAACATGCACCTTTCAAAAATGTCTTTTGGAACAATGTAGTACTCTTGTACAGATGCCATTATTCCATTGTGTAAATGTAGTGAACTGCTTCTCTTAAAAGGGCACACAAAATTGACAAGAGGATTGAAGATAAAAGCTTCTTGTTTCGTTTCAAAAGTCTGACTACACGTTTACACTTTGAAGGCCGGGTAGTTATAGCATTACTGCCAGGCACCTTGATGTTATGTTTTTGACACAGTTTGATGCACTCAATTATTGCAAGCACTTGTTCTGGTGTAGCGTCATGTAAAAGTTGTTCTTGTCTGCTCTCATTGGCTTGTGCCAAATCAACAAGGAAATCGTATTCTATGCAAATCCGCTCCATGATTGCGTGTTTACATGTCAACGTCACAAAATGAACTAGTTCATTTGTCCTAACTCAAGCACCTTTTAAAGGCTTCATTCAACATGTACAAGTGTAAAGGTACATGTCAAGACTTTTTACATTACAGAGTACATACATGCCTGGCTACAAGAACCTAGATTTGAAAATAGGGTTTCGCAGTTTGCCCGTCTGCTCATCAGTATGGCCTGGGTGAATCGATAACTCTACGAAAATGAGAGTTATGGATTCATAATGCCATAGACCCTCTAACTGTTTTGGGCCCCGGCTAATCCGGCTTAACTTTTACTTTTTACATTTACTATTTACATTGATTTACTTTTCAACTTTTATTTACAGATTGATTTTTGGAAACAGTTTACAAGTGTACAATTACATTTGACTTTACCAGACTTAACAATAGTTGATTACACTGCCTACGTTAAAAGCGGTTTGGTTTTCCTGCCTACGTTAACAAGCTTTGGTTAGTGTTAGTGTTCTACCTATGTAACAAGCATTCTAAATTTTGGTGCTTGTTACAGTTGCGTTGACTGTTACTGTACACTCTTTACACACTCTGACTGATGTGTGCTCACACAAACGTTTACTTAACTACAACTTTTTTTTGGCATTTTGGTTTATAGCTTTTTACAAGTTTTTTGGTATATAGAATACCAGTTCACTCTCGATAAACACTGAAGATCGTAATCTCAGGAGGTCATTAGTTGTTGGGTAAAGGTCCACAAACAAATAACTGAATGGCTTTGCGGTTGCCAGTTTGTAACTGTCAAACAGGATGCCTTGTTTGCCTGGCATCATTTGAGACCCCAAGTAGTTGACTTGTTTGGCGTCTCGAACTTGTTTAAAAATCACCATGTGATGCACGTTCAAGTTCAGGCACCGCAGGTTCTTGCCATAAATGACTTGCTGGAGGAGAATCAGTGTGATATTCTCATGATGACATCGATTCAGTACAAAATCCGTGATATACTTGTTGAGTGTTGTTTGCACTTGAAGTAAAAAGTCATCAATAATGACCAACAAAGTTTTTCCAGAAGCAATGTACTTTTCCAGTTCATCAACAGTGGCAACAAACACAATCGTGGGATCCAGTTTCTTGGCGTCGTCAAACACTCGTTGCCACTGTTTATACAAGTACACGCACAACTGTTGTCCCACTTGATAAACTTGGTCGCGGTTTACCGCAATATCCAGGGCAAGGGTACTCTTCCCGGATCTAGAGGAACCACAGACTTGCATTGTGGTCCCCTCTTGCAGTCGAAGGTCCAAAGGACCAAACGTTTTTCCTCTTGTCGGCACGTCCATCTTTGTTGGAGTCTAAACTGGAACTGATCCTGAAACGCTTTGGGTTTGGTTCATTTAAGGTTTCAGGTTCTTGTCCAGAAACTGGAAAGGCGCTAGTTTCAAACATTTCGACTCGTCCCACTTGGTTTGCGGAATTTGTATCAACTTGTCCAGTTTCATGAGCCATTGTAGCGCCAGCGAGATTTACTGGTCGGACATCTCCAGGTTCTTGTTCCAGATTTGTTTGGTTGTAAGAGGTCCTCAGCCATTTTTCCAGTGCACTTTCACACTGTGGAGAAGGTCCTGTTCCAGATTTTTGAATTTCTGATGGCGAGTAGAATCGGTGGGTTGCTTTCACACACGATTTGCAGGTCAAACAGATGCACAAGTCAGTTTTTGTACTCAGACAAAAGAATCTTGATGGGTTGCTGATGAGTACAAAGTGTAAAATGCTTTCCTGCTCCAGTAACAGCAAGTTGACGTGATACTCCAAAACTTTTGATGTCAAAATGTGTGGCTGGACAACATTTTCTTCATCGTTGAACTTGTAAACACTTATCGAAACTCCGTTGACTTTTTCCCAGTCCCCGATTTTGGACTGGAGTTTCGAGTCTGCGGCGGATTCCATTCCTTGAAAGCAAAAAACTTTTTGACTTTTGATTGCTTCAAGAAGGGTTGTATATGATTTCACATTTTGTTGTGCAGCTTTTGCAGCCATTTGCTTTGATGTGGCACTGTTGTATTTTTTCTTTTGCATTGCTTCCACAATCGTTCCGCCAAAAAAATGGGCAACGACACAAAACTTGAATGACTCGCAATGTGTCTTGACGTTGAGGAGCCCATGTCTTCCTTTAAGACCGACTGGAATTGGTAGATATGCCTCGTATCGGGGATTACGAGGGGGGACATTGTCTCCAGATCTTGATTGAATAAATTGTGAAAACATGATGAATGTTTTCCTGGCACTTTACGTTTGAGAGTGAGAGTTTTTTTGGTTGAGTTGTAGTTTTTTGAGAGAGCTAGTTTTGGTTTGTGTAGAGATGAAAAGAGTTTGAGAGTAAATGATGCAGAAACAAGTGACACGATGGTCTTTTATACCAATTTTTAAGCATGTTCGGTTAATTCTCGTGCACACATTCAACTTTGCTCAAGTACATTTGCTATTCAGTAATTTCAACTGACACGCCTACTTTTGCGATCATGGAAAACGTGTGACAAGGTAACATGATGATTGCAAGTTGAAGAAACACATGATGAATGAAAAGTCCAGTATTCAAAGTGTGATGCATTAATGAAAATGTGAAAAGAATGGAAACGTAAAAGCTTGGTCTGAAAAGAGTGAGAAAGGGGGAGGAGTACAAATGAAAAGGGGCGGAGACTGACAATCTATTAAAGTCTAGACAATGCCCAGGTTGATCACACAAACAAAATGTCATACTCCTCAGAATTACCTTTACAAGCACCAGTATTCTCGTATACTGGGATGATATACACACCACAACAAAAGCACCCGGCATCTCCAACAAAAGTAGCCAGACATTATCATCATCATCATCAACTTCAAAGAAAGACTCAAGGGGTTGCCATGACCTTTGACATTTAACTTTCAGTCATTCGATCAACCGCCATTTACGGTTTCCCGTTTTGACTTTGGTTTCCTTTCTATGAAGGGGAGAGAAGGAGGGGAAGGGGATATCTTGAGGGTGCATGCACAAATGAAGAGGGACAGTTTGATGTATGCTTGAAATGTCATGTTCATGAGACGTGCACATATTAACAACAACAACAACAGTCAATAAAACATGTACATGTTGCATACATGTGAGATTACTACGAAAAATGAGACTGAAATACATGTTAGAAACGTAATTTGCATTGATTTGAAGCAATGACGTAATGGGATTTAAAAGGAGTATGGACTGGAAACGTTTATTAAACGTGTACATGTATGACACTGTCAACAACCTACATGTTTTTCCTGAAACGGAAGAGAAAAATGACAATGACAAAATACGCATAATATATGCACCAACAACAACACATGGAATGGGATTTGAAAGAAGTGTGAAAATGTAATACGATACATACGTGGTGTGTGCCAAGATACAACATGAACATCTTGATGGCGTGATGCCATCATTTCCAAAACACTGCACTCAACTACCTACATACTTTGTTTGAACAGGAGAAAAGGAAAAATGACAACAGCACACATACACACATAATATGCACACTGATTGCTCATGATCACCATCACGAGTAAAAACTAGGTAGTCAGTGGGGGCATTCGCAAACGGAAAGAAGGAAAAAATGTCAACAGCACACATACACAGGCATAATATGCACACTGATTGCTCATGATCACCATCACGAGTAAAAACTTGGTAGTCAGTGGGGGCATTCAGTAAAGGAAAGAAGGAAAAAATGTCAACAGCACCCACACAGGCATAATATGAACACAATTTCCCATGATCATCATCACCAGTAAAGGAAAGGTAGTCAGAGGGGGCATTCACAAACTACCTTTACCTTTATCAATCAAGGCAATGAACAGTGTAAACGAGTGCATTGAAATGTAATGGCCAAAAGGTAGACAAATTAAGTGCAAACTAGCAGTAAGGCTAGAGTACATTGAAATTTTGGGCCAAAAGGGAGTAAGGCTAGAGTACACTAGCAGTAAGGCTAAGAGTACACTGAAATTCTGGACCAAAAGGAAGTAAGGCTGCAGTAAGGCTAAGAGCACATTGAATTTCTAGGCCAAAAGGAAGTAAGGCTAGAGTACACTAGCAGTAAGGCTAAGAGTACAGCCAAATTCTGGGCCAAAAGGAAGTAAGGCTGCAGTAAGGCAAGAGTACACTGAAATTCTAGGCCAAAAAGAAGTCAAGCTGCAGTAAGGCTAAGAGTACAGCCAAATACCATGGCCAAAAGGGAACCAAAACAAGAGCACTGCCAATTTCCAACACCATCTCAATCCACCCCTACCATCTCATTCCATCTCCAATGCAAAAACATACAAAATCCTTTCTCCCATCTACCATCTTCTTATACACGTACACTTGCATAAGAATTTAACCCTTTACCATTAGCTTCGCTTTAAATTTAACACCCAAATTCATTTACTCAGGCAGTACTGGTTTTGTTTTTTACTCTGTCTGTTCACGTGTTTCCTAAAACACGTTTAATGTACGCATCCGGTTGTGATCCTTCGAAACGAGGTGGAACAACAGACGCAGTTCGCGATTGTGTCTACAAGGCTGCTACTCAAGAAGCCGAAGAAAAGCGTACCTCTCAACAAAACTGCGAGGAAGAAGAGGTTAATCCGAAAAATCGTAAGTATGTGCAAAACCATTTTAGAAGATGTTTTTGGTGTATTTCTTTTTACAGTGAAAACGAGATGGGTGCATTAAATCTGCCCCCTAAACGGTTATAGCAACGAGTAAAAGCATGTGCTTTAACGTACACTATCAGGCGCTTTAAAAAACACTGTTATGCAATCAGTTACACCCCCGAAATCGTATTCGGGGTAGGGAGCTTCAGCGTTAAGGAATTTTGATTTGGTTCCAAAGACAAATCGGCGTTTTTTAAAGTGACGCATCCGGCATCGGTTCAACATTGCATAAATTTTGCATTTTAAACATACTTTTCTCGTTAAAAATTGACTGAAAACCAGTTTTTTGCATATATGTCGACCTGTACATGCATATTTAGTCAGTTTTCCGTAGTATACTCATCTAAAGATGACCTATGTTTATCTCAGACTAGCAATTTTTCAACTGGAGGGTGCTCCAACCAAGTTTTGCTATATTATTCACATTTTCTTAACTTATACGATTTGATTAGTTATCGGGTGGCAAAACTAAGTAGATGAAAGATGATAAGAACACAAGTTTGAATTCCAGAGCCTTTTCTGATTTCTGAACACTGGAACTAATGTTTAATTTAAAAAAATATATACTGTAAAGTGCACTAAGGATAGCATGCATTGAATGCAAAACTTGACATTGAACATATTACAACTTAAAATTTTAATGCTTTTTACCGATTAAAAGAATAAAATAAAACAGAAGAAGAAAAACTTCCAAAACAGCGAAAACTCCATGCCCGATCAAAAGTTTAAAATAAAACATGGTAACCATGTGTGTAGGCAGTAAGCTTGCCCATAACCAAGAAGTTTATTGAATAATATGCAAATAGAAACATTGCTCTAGCGACTAAACGATTTCAAATTTGGGTAAAAAAAATTCAGATTCGTTAATTTGGCCAAAACCTGACCTATAATCATGTGTCGCATGCCATAGGTCACTCAAGGAACTTTAAAATTTGTCGTGACCTTTGACCTTAAAATTCGAATTTCAAAAATCCCTCTCGTCAGTTTTGTCTCCTAATGACCAAGAATGTTTCTGTGAAAACAGAATTTCGAAAATCGTTTTTGGGATTGAGTTATCGTGGTCACAAGATTTAAAATTCGAATAACGGTCAGACGATTTCGAATTTTAAAAATCGGAGTACATATTTGTTAGTTTGGTCAAAAACTGACCTATAATCATGCGCCACATGCTATAGGTGACTCAAGAAACTTAAAAATCCGTCGTGACCTTTGACCTTAGAATTCGAATTTCAAAAATCGCTCTCGTCATTTTCGTCTCCTAATGACCAAAAATGTTTCTGTGGAAACAGAATTTCGAAAATCGTTTTTGGGATTGAGTTATCGTGGTCACAAGATTTAAAATTCGAATAACGGTCAGACGATTTCCAATTCTGGAAAACTGACAACATATTCGTTAATTTGGTCAAAAACTGACCTATAATCATGTGTCGCATGCCATAGGTCACTTATGGAACTTAAAAATCCGTCGTGACCTTTGACCTTAGAGGTCGAATTTCAAAAATCGGGCTCCGTCCTGCACAGGTTCCAGTGACCAGAAACCTTTCTACGTTAACAGAATTCCAAAAAAAATTCACTGGAATAGTGATATGGTGTTTACAAAAGTTGACCTTCGAATAACGGTCAGGCGATTTCGAATTTTGGCAAATTGACAACATATTCGTTAATTTGGTCAAAAACTGACCTATAATCATGTGTCGCATGCCATAGGTCACTTATGGAACTTAAAAATCCGCCGTGACCTTTGACCTTAGAGGTCGAATTTCAAAAATCGGGCTCCGTCCTGCACAGGTTCCAGTGACCAGAAACCTTTGTGCCAAAACGGAAATTGAAAATTCAATCTGGTGTTAGAGATATGGCGGTCACAAAAAACGACTCAGGCAATATTAGTAGTAAGACAAGCTTACTAATAAAATTTAGTTGAACCACACGCCCACTCTCGTGTACGCGCATTATTGGAGCATGGTGTTTGTATAAATACTTACTCAGTAAGTCTTACTGTTCCAAAAACATGTTTTAAGTTAGTCAACGAATTAATTAGTTTGTAGTTTGTCATATTCAAATAGAATAGAAATTCAATGATGGCTGATTCACAGGCACTAAAAATACGTTCTAAACATGTTCAGTGGCTTCAGTGTGCCGGATATTTATATTACAATCAAATCGATTAAAAGAAACGTCCCTATGGCGCATATTTAAATTACAAATATATTAGATTGATCTATGAGTTCTCTCTACCCTAGAGATTTTAGGGACAAAGAAATGTCGTCATTTACTATTGACAGCAATTAGCATACAACAAAAAATATAATAAACCATTGGCAAATGGACATAATTAAGAATCGAAGATTGGTCCAAACGCAAGGTTAAATTTAACAAATGGACATCATATTTGTAATCTTGGTCAAAAATGGAATTAAAATCATGTGTCGCACAGCATATGTCCATTAACTTGAAATGTTTAACAATTAAGGACCCAAATCAGGGCCTAAATAGTTAAATTTTAACAAACAAACCGTAGATTCGTAATCCTGGTAAAAAATGGACCAAAAATCATGTACCGCATAGCATGGATCCATTAAATTAGCGGATTCGAAAATTAAGGCCCTGATTTCAGGGCCTAAATAGTTAAATTTTAACAAACAAACCGTGGATTTGTAATCCTGGTCAAAAATGGACCTATAATCATGTGTCACACAGCATGGATCCATTAAATTAGCGGATTTGAAAATTAAGGCCCTGATTTCAGGACCTTAAAAGTTAAATTTTAACAAACAAACTGTGGATTCGTAATCCTGGTCAAAAATGGACATATAATCATGTGTCACACAGCATAGATCCTTTAAATTAGCGGATTTGAAAATTAAGGCCCTGATTTCAGGACCTTACAATCCGAATTTTGACAAACGAAATGTGGATTCATAATCCTTGTCAAAAATGGACCTAAAATCATGTGCCGCATGATATAGGTCCTATGTAAAAATGTTAAACCGTTGGTGACCTCTGACCTTTCGAGTTGACCTATTGACCTGAAATTCAATAGGGTTCTGTCCGACCTCCACTAGAGTCTGTATACCAAGTTTGGTGGAAATCGGACCAGCCATCTCTGAGGAAATCGCATTAGGCCGGACGGCCGGACGGACGGACGGCCGGATCAGGATCTTAGTAAGAATCGACATTCTTCGATTCTTAATAATACAAATGCGCGTACACGAGAATGGGCGTGTGGTTCAACTAAATTTTATTTTAAACTTTTGATCGGGCATGGAGTTTTCGCTGTTTTGGAAGTTTTTCTTCTTCTGTTTTATTAGTAGACAAACGAAGTTTGTATACTATTCGGTTTGCTCACTTTGTCTGTTCCGGGTCCGTCCGCCCGCCCGTCCGCCCGTCCGTCGTCCCTAAAACGCCCCTTAGAATTGGAATTTTTGAATTCTGTTTTTTTCTAAACGGTAGCTCACAACAAGACCTCGCGCCTGGTCCAAAAACATTTTCACAAAAAAACACCAGAGGGCGCTAAAAATTGAAAAAAGTCTATAACTCCGTTACCTTACAACTTTTTTCATTTTTTTTTTCTGGAGTAGGTTCCTTAGGTCCTACTGCATCTATTGACACCCCAAGTTTTTCCCCAGCGCACGCCCTCTGGCGGCCAAATTAAAAAACGCTATAACTCTGGTCCCTTAAGACTTTTTTGAGTTCTGTTTTTTGGAATGGGTTTTTTAGGCCCTACTGCATCTACTGACACCCCAATTTTTTCCCAGCGCACGCCCCCTGGCGGCCAAATTAAAAAACGCTATAACTCTGGTCCCTTAAGACTTTTTTGAGTTCTGTTTTTTGGAATGGGTTTTTTAGGCCCTACTGCATCTACTGACACCCCAATTTTTTCCCAGCGCACGCCCCCTGGCGGCCAAATTTAAAAACGCCATAACTCCGGTCCCTTGCAACTTTTTTCAATTTTTTTTCTGGAATAGGTTCCTTAGGTCCTACTAGATCTATTGACACCCCAATTTTTTCCCAGCTCACGCCCCCTGGCGGCCAAAACTTTAAAGTCATAATTCGGATCTTTACGACCTTTTTACTTCTGTTTAAAAAAATATCTACGTTTGTCTACTCTGTCAACATTTCCAAAGGTTTATTAATTATTGAAACCTCTTTCCATATTATGCTTTTACAAGTGCTATGCGTGTGCGTTTGTGACTTGCGACTTTATGGAGACAAGAGCTTTTTGCTATGGGCTTGCTTGGTGATGGTAGCGACAATGAACTTCCAAATTCCTTATCTAAGCATGATGTCTTTCGCAGAGACTTCCGGGGCACAAATGTCGTACTGGTATATTACAGCGTACTGCATTGGCTCTATGGCAGGTCGTTGTGCGTTTATTGGGAATGTTGACTTTACTTTTGCCTACAATCGCGCAATGTTTCAGGGCTGTATATTTGGTATGGTTTTTACAATTTAGTTTCAGCAATTACAGACATAAATGATTTTAAAATGCATTGAGATACTCTGTTGTTTAGTGTCTGGTGTTATGTGGATCGTAATAAATTGGGCGGTTACGTTTGGATGGATAATGGTCGTTTGCGCAGTGTTGGGATTAATTGAAGGAGTAATCTGTGTCGTTACATCACGAGTGGCTCTTGGAACTATTCCACGGCGCTGGTTAAGCGGAGCCTGGTTAACGTGCATTGTCTGTCATGCTATCGGAATTTTTGGCATGGCCACTTTCACTGCAGTGATTGCGTAAAATTTCATTTTTTACAAATTATCGATAACTAAACATGCATAAAAATTTAACTATGAACGTCTTGTCTACTAGATTACGCACATACCATTACTCGTTCTCTTACATTACGTCAGGAATCATTCAAATCATTGTATCATTGTTAGCGACGCTTTTGCCAAGTGAAGATGATGATACAGCGAATACTGACGCACAGTCTGAGTCGCTATCAACCCATGCACACACGTATAACCAAAGCAAATCAGTTCACCTAAAATCCCACGACTTCAAACCCCATTTGTCAACATACGGACATCGGTCGAATATCGACTTATCACGACTTTGTAGAGGGTATGGATCAGTAGGATATCCATTTACTGGAAATGGTGTAACGAGAATGGGGCCTACCTCATACGGTAGTGGTGGCTATAATAGCACAGTGAGATCCCGATCACGCTGTGAAGGATATAAATGTCAATGTGCAATATGCATCAAGTTTGGATGCATACCCGGCTGTCTTCCGGAATGCACACCTGCAGGCTCTTTACAAGCGGATGCTTCCCATTCGCATCCGGAACACTGACAGGACTATATAAATATGAGAATATGCTAAATATGCTTAAATAAAATCTCTGACAAATAATTCTTACGAGACAAAATGACAGAACCCCATTTCTTTGTATTTTGTTTTCGAATCCTTCTTCATTTTGGAGAATTGAAAAAGCAGCTACGTAAGAAGGATGAATTTATATGAGCGACGAGGTGCGTTAAGTTTGCATTAAAATCCATCAAAATTATTAAAACATTGCGCAAAAACACACACCTTCACATACATAATTGAGCAAAAATGGGTGAAGATTTGAATGCATGTAGCCAATATACTATGAATTGCTGTATTAAATGCGTATACTACTACGTACAAATAAATGTGCACATGACCATCAGAATCGTCAGAAGCAGGGAGACCTATATACAGCTCACATCTCACATGTATCTTCGTTGGATGCTCTTTGTTGAAGCGTTTTGGATTTTGGCAAGATTGCATGCATGAAAAGATAATGATAACTGTGATGACTAATAATCTTTAAGGACAGAATTGGCAGTTATGCAATAATGCACAATGTCGCAACAATCACTGCATGGTACACTGAAAAGCAGTGGTCACATGATAAGGTGAACAGTAGTCACTGTTTGATTAGAAGTTGTACTATAATCATATTTTATTAATTGGCAACAAATGCACTTAGGATAATAAATTAGTTATATTAAAGTCACTGGAAAACAGGTAAGCTGTAGAGGATATTTTAAAAAGTTAGTTTAAAAGTAAATTAAGGTGATTAGTACATGGCAAACTTTTTGAGAATTTGGTAGAAGCATTCTCTCTCCACCGTGCCAGTCTCCTCAACCCCGTTATCTTGAATCATTTGCTGGTTTTGGAATAGATGTGAACATTTTAGACTAACGGTTTTTATTTAAATGGGTAGTTAGTAGTTGGTTCTAATAATTTACCTCTAGTTCTTCGTCACAAACATCCTCTCCCAGTGTATTAGCCACTAGTCGCAAATCACTAGCTGTAATAACGCCGTTTTCATTCCTATCAAACAAATTATAAGCCCGCATGATATCCTCCCTGGTGTCCGGTTCGGAAATCTTCATTTCAATAATGGTGATAAAATCCGAGTAGCAAAGTTGGTGAGTATTGCTAGGATCAAAGATTTCAATGATTCTGGCAATTTCCGTTTTTTCTGGAATGAATCCCATTGCCTGAAAGGCTAGTTTAAGGTTTGAGGTGGATATGTAGCCCGTGCCGTGAATGTCAAAGGCTTCAAAGGCTAGACCAATGTCTCGCCTTTGCTTGGCCGTTAGTTCAATGTGAGGACTGACCATGGTGTTAATTCCAGCAATGTGACTTGCAGAGGTCAGTGAAGGTTTTCGGGACTCCTCTTCTGGAGTGTCGAAATGAATGCTGCGTCGTTTGGTGGAGGATTGTATAAAGCCAAGCATTTCTTTGTCTTCGTCGGTGAGAGTGTTTCGACCACTGCTGTGAACATCAGTGTCGGAGGCGTTTAGAAGGTTTAGTTGGTCAAGGAGGGACCCACGGGGCATGGCGGGCATCATTGTCGACGCTTTCTGGAATGAAAAATGGGAGATTTTAGATTTATTAGGGATTTGGGGTCAAGTGAGACTGGTTGACAAAAATGAGTTTTGATTTTTACAAATTTTGATTTTTTGGCTGCCATCTTGAAGCAAGTTTGCGATTAAAACTTTTTGCGTTTCTAC
Source organism: Entomobrya proxima (assembly GCA_029691765.1). Lineage (NCBI taxonomy): Eukaryota > Metazoa > Arthropoda > Collembola > Entomobryomorpha > Entomobryidae > Entomobrya > Entomobrya proxima. Next base: position 35,538,246 of record CM056171.1, on the reverse strand, counting down.
TCTCCGACAATCCAAAGAGATTTGAAATTCGAAAGAAGCCAAGTTAGCAAAACCATGAAATGAATCATGATCTAATGGTTTGCAAAGATTTAAATGTTGGCATTTTTAGAACTACGTAAAGAACGGGCTGTTATGTTGCTTGGAGCAGTGTCTTGTCAAGTGTGGTTCATTTCTATGTTGTTTTCCAACAGGTAGCAAAATGGACAACAACATTAACATTGAACCGAACAACAATTTGCCCAGTATTTCTGGAGCAGACCTTGAACAACCTCTTGTCACTCTACCTGGAACACCACAAGACGTGGCACTTCTTCTTAAGGATAATTCCACTCTGGACGAAGTCAGCTCAACAATCCGAAAATTTTCGGGAGCCGCCCTTTTCACCGGACGACCCCTTGACTCCTTACAAATTATTCTAGCAGGTTATTCAGGATCTGGGAAGTCGTCAACGATTAATTTTCTCTTTGATGACCTTGCGCTATGCCAAACAAGCTCTTCAAGGTCAGAGACTCGGGATCCGATACTGGTTCAAAAGCAACTTGTATGCAACCAAGCCAATGGGCCCCGAGTGGAAGGAACATTGAGTTTGGTTGATCTGCCTGGAAATTTCGACACTGACAGCAGGTACAAGGTACAACTGTCAATTGACATTCACCTTGAACTGAGTTTTGACCAATAAATTGTATCTTAATTTCAGGAAAGAAGTATGCAATCTTGCCTCAATACGCAAGTTTCTAGACTCCGTTTTTGCTTCCCGTGAGGGTGTGTCCATTTCCTGTTTGGAAGCTTCCTCCGGAAACCGAATTAGAACCACTGTCTACCCCAACCTCGTTCTATTCACCTTAAAAGCAACCGACAATCGTTTGGAAGGCAACAGCACCAATCTCCGAAAAGCTCTGATTCTTCTTCAGAAAACGGGAAACCTTGTGGATCCCAAACATCCCAACTTGATCATTCTAGTAACTCACGTATGCTCTCTGGGGCTACATGCTACATACTTTACAGAAGATTTAAACGAAAAGAAAACCATTATTCGTCAAGTGGTCAAGGAGGTACTGAACATTTCGGATGTGGACATCATTCCCATTGAAAATCAACCTGAGCGTTATCAACTGCAAAAGGTTGGGGACTACTATCAGCTTCCAAACGAGGAGCTATCCCATTACAACCTCTACCAAGCCATGTTAAAGCGTCTGGAAAAGAACAATGATCACATTGGCCAACTATTTGCCAACTGGTACTTTCAATCCTCCTGTCCCGAAAAGCAAATGCAAGCGGAAGCTGTTTCTCCCACGCTGGAAGTTGACTTTTGTGATCTTGCCAAGGCAGCTTCAGAACTGCACATTCTTCACAAAGGAACGGATCCTATAAATCCCGTAACCATTTTCAAGTTTGAAGCCCTTGGCTATGGATATTGTCCTGCTACAGAAAAAGTTAAACTTAATGTTATTCCAAAACAAGAATTGGAAAAGGTGCGAGATATGAAACCAATCGAAATCCAAGGAAGGAAGATAATGATTCCAAAGTTTGTTAGTGAAGCTATTGCTCAATCCAGCAAGTTTCAAAGACTAACTTTACTAGAAAAAGCGCAGTACCAGGAGCACATGAAAAAGGAATACGGAATAGAGGAAACTTTTAAACTGAACATGATTACAGCTTCAGATGGCAAGTGGTTAAATGACTCGTATGATCGATGGGGCCTAAGGAAGCTATCATTTTCCCAAGAAATACAAGTCTGCTCCTTTCGACTAGTGGTTCCTGATAAAATCCTGAAAAGCTCGGCGGTTTATAAGGATCTGAGAAGCTTGCCTGTAGAAACCAAGAGCGAGGAAACTGCCAAAAAGTATCTTGCTTTTTTCGCAAAGTGGGGAACTCATCTTATTCACGAGGTTAAGGTGGGAGGTAGCTTCCAGCTAAATTGCTCTGTAAATAATGCAAGCTTATCTCAAGATAAGATTAATGCGATTGAGCAACAAGTGCAGGAACTTTTTACCAAGTTGTTGGACCACTCCAGCACATCCTACGCTCAGATTGTAAACTTGAAGCAATTTGGGGTAATTCAAGAAAGTTTAAGTTTGGAAATACAGGGAGGAAATGCTCCGGAGCAGTTGGACTGGGAGAATATTACTATTGATGATGTGGAAAGGTGGAAACGGTCCATTTGCGAGAAACCCAAAGAACTGCTGAAAAGCATAAAGTTAATTGCGTATTATGACCTGTTGGGAGAAAATGATCCGCTTTATACAAGCTTGTTTCAAGCTACAAAGCGTTACATGGAGGATCCTGGTTCCAGTTGCTTTCCAAAAGGAACTCAGGTTTATCTTTCTTCTGGAAAAAGTATAGCTATTGAAAATCTTGCCAATTGTGGGGAAAACTTAAAAACAGTCGAAATTTGCACTGGAGACAAGATGAAATTAGGAAAGTTTAAAGAAACTGCATTCTGTACATTTCTGGATAAAAAGCCTACTGATTTTACAGAGTATTTAATGTTCCAGTTTTCAAACTCCAGAAAATTGACCCTTTCTCCAGGTCACATGATACTTCAGTTTGTACCGGAGTCAGAAAGCTTGGTTGGAAAGCAAGCAAGATATTTTAAACGGGGGGATATAGCTGTGTACATGGATCCTTTTGGAAATATTGAACTTCCCAAAATTTTAAAGATTTCCACTGAAAGGTTGGTAGGAGCCTATAGCCCATTGACCACGACTGGAACATTCTTTGCGGATGGATTTTTGGTAACTTCGTATGCAGACATTGACAGCTTTAAGTTAGCAGAAGGAGCATTGTTTCCTTTGAAAATGTGGTGCAAGTTTAGCAGCCAAAAGGGTAAAGGAAGAATTGGAGGAAATGAAGAAAGTAACGGGATTCATCCTTACGCCAAGTTTCTAATGTCTGTTAGAAAAATATTTGTGTCTCATTTCACCCCAAAATAGAAGTATGGTTGCTGCCTTGTTGCTGCTACCAAAGTAAAGCTCTCCTTTTGTTGTGGGTGTTGTTTTTGCATGCTTTTTTGTTATTATGCCCATGCCCATTAAGTACCCCTTCCATAATCTAAGGTTTTACCAACTTTTGTACCCAATTAAATAAGATATTATGCAAAAATTGAGAAAGTTTTATCACTTTCATTCTAAGTGAAGTTAATTAAAGACCTAAAATGCATCTTATCATTTCGTCATACTTGCATTCGCATCGTAGCATCTAATCTAGCGTACATTTCTAATACCCATTTTTATCAATAGAACATTCTCAGTTTCTGTCATCTCTCTGCTTAGCAGATAGTATCTGCTTTCCTAGAAAAGCTTGCAAGCAAACTGCGCAGTAGACTTGATTAGATAAAAGGACACTTTTGCATTTTTATGCTGATGCGACCATCTCATCCAAATCCTTCGTTGGCCAACGTTGGCTTGAACTCCTTCGTTGGGCTAATTTCATTACTTTTTCAGAGTTCAGCAGCATCTTTGCATTTTCATCCACGAAAAAGCGAGAACCGCTTGAATTAATTCTTTCCTACCAGCAATCCTACCCAATTTCCCTATCTCGGTCATTGGAATTTGGAATAACCTGTCTGTGCACTGCACTCTGCACTGAAAAAGCAGAGAGCTTGCGTTCCGTGTAATCGTTTCTCGTCTCCGCCGCCACATTTGCATTCAAGCAAGCACGATCAACTCGCAGTTTTTGCCTGTCGCGCCAGCAATTCCACCAATCCCAATTTCTGCACCGCAGCAGAAGCAGCGAAAAGCAGGACAGGAGCGAACAAGAGCAAAAGTTCGTCGCTTCTTCTCTTCAACTTTTTTCGGCACTGCCGACGTACGTGAACGAGAAGGAGATCGAAGTCAATCCATTCCAACTTTTCAACTTGGCTTGTTCATCGTCCACGAGTACTTCATTCCGCTTTTGACTTCGTGGTTGATTGCTACTCACTTTTCAGTTTCCATTTTATCGACACTCAACGTCGAAGGGAAAGTTGATTTATAGCTATTTTGTGGGTTTAATTGTTAGTTAAAATTGCCGTTAGCTAAAAATAACTTAGTAAATTGTTGGGTTTATTTTTTTCGGGTAAATTAGGCAGTTTAGAGGATTTTTCGGGGGTTTTGAAGAGGATTTTTTGAGGGTTGCTTGAGATTGAGAGTAGTTGAAGTGAGTGGCTAAAACTAGTAGCTTGAGGAAGTGTCGTAATAGTTAGCAAAGATGAGTGACGCACGAAGAGTTGGCGAGGCGCCGCCGGTGCGAGGAAGGGCCAGGGGAAGGGTTCGTTTGGATCCCCAGCAAGCTCAGGTAAGATGGAGGTTAAAATTTGTGGGGAGGGGTTGAGTGAGCTAAGTTGCTTTGGTTTAATTTAGGTTTTAATTGTGTGGAATGTGTTTTTTCTGGTTTTTTAGGCGCAGTTATCGGCTGGATTATCGGATACGGCATCCGTGACCTCTGAAGTGTCCGAGGTAGCTAGTGTGGACGCGTCAGTAATTACGGCAGCTACCGTTACGTCAAGTGAGTAATTTTTTAATGTGATGTTGTAATTGAGTGGCTTTTTTAGGTTTTAAGGTGCTTAATAATTATTTTGTTGCATTTGTGTAGCTGGATCGAGGGCCTCTGAACTGTCTTCGTCTGCTTCAACCTGTGTAGCGTCTAGCTTGGAAGGGCAGATGAGTCAGAGAACTAGTGTTGCGGGGTCAACTAAAACCAAGAAAGACTCAGACAAAGGATCTGGAGCTGGATCCTCTTCGGATCAATCTTCCAAGGGCATTCGGGTAACCATCAAGCCCGGATTTATCAAGCAGGGTAGAGGAGGTGAAGAGTTGGCCGTTTTGACCAACTATTTACACATGAACAAGACACCGGAGTTCCAACTGTACCAGTACCGAGTGGATTTCAATCCCAACGAGGACTCTACCATGTTGAAGAAGATGCTGGTGCGAAGTCAGCAGGATATTCTGGGGAATTACATCTTTGATGGACACATGATGTATACCACCAAGCCTGTGCCAATGGAGAAGAGGGAACTTGAAGCCCGAGCTAAGGATGGGTCTGTGACCTTCAAGATTTTCATCAAGTCTGTTGGCTACGTCCTCCCTAGTTCGCCCATGTACCTGCAGTTCTACAACATGGTTATGCGCAAATGCATGACATTGATTGGAATGGAGGAACTTGGACGTCATTTTTATGACAGGCATCAATCGATTAAGTTCGAGGAGGATCGATTGGAGCTGTGGCCTGGAATTGTTACCGCAATCAGGAACCATCAATCCGGTACATTGCTATGCATTGAGGTCACGCACAAGGTGCTAAGAATGACTACTGTGATGGACATCATAGAGTCGTTGCGCACTCAGTACAAGGGAAAGCCCAAGGAAGATTTTGTAAGTTTTTTTCTAGTTACAGTTTAATTAAGTATTTCATAATCAGTAATCGTAATTTTGTAATTAACTTTGCAGGAGAAAGCGGTGAAGGAAGAGCTAGTTGGGTTGATAGTCATCACCCACTACAACCGTAGGACTTACAAGGTGGACGATGTGGACTTCAACACCACACCCAAGGCGTCCTTCCGGAAGCAGGATGGCACGATGATGGAATATGCAAACTATTACCTTACGCAGTACAACGTGAAGATTGAGGATCTAAATCAGCCGGCTTTGGTTAGCATTCCCAAGAAGAAGGACAAGAACAAGGGGATCACTGGGAACATCTACCTGTTTCCAAGTCTGTGCAACCCGACCGGCTTGACTGATGCCATGCGTAAGAACTTCACGTTGATGAAGAAGCTGTCGGACCATCTTCACATGGGACCGAATCAGAGAAAGAAGAAGCTTGATGAGTTTGTGGAGAAGATTAAAACTACGCCTGAGGTGCAGAAGGAGTTTCAAAACTGGGACATTGACTTTGTGCCAAGGTACGTGATGGCAGATGCGCGGAAGTATCCGGCTGAGAAAGTGTTCATGGGACCTATCGGAAGCGAGCCTACTTACGGGGACAGACAAGCGGATTGGACTAGGCAGCTTAAAGGTAATTTAAAAATTTTAACTATTGCTAATTACTTTATTTTAAAGCTAGTGTTATTTACATTTTTAATTATTTCTTAGGGCGTGGCATGCTTGTACCGGTGGACTTCACCAAGTGGATCATCTTCGTTCCCCAGCGTGAGCAGTCGTACATAGATAACCTGGTCGATCAGATTCGAATGGCAGCAAGGGCAATCAACGTCAACGTGACTTCGCCATTGGCCATGTAAGTACTTTAGTTTGTAAATATATTAAAGGTGTAAAACCATTTTTATAAAGATTTTAAATAATTGATTTATGTTTTTCCCAGTGTCCCCTATCCGGATCCTCGTCGTGCTGCCCAGATAGTTCGACAAGAACTTCACAAGCGTGAAGTGAGTTTTGCATTCATCGTTCTGGCCAACAACAACGTTAGTGTCTACGCTGACGTGAAGAGAACCTGTGTCTTGGATTTCGCAAGTAAGTAATTTCAGTTTTAATTTAAGCAAACTCTTAACTCTGTAGCATTTAAATATGTAATACTTATAATTATTTTCTTTGATTATTTCAGTTGGCTGCCAGTGCTTCCTTGCGAAGAACATGAACAAGACCGATGCCAAGGGGAAGCAAAAGTTGGGAAGTATCTGTACGAAGGTCATGATCCAGATCACTGCCAAGCTAGGAGGTGTTCCATGGGGGGTCAAGATTCCGGTGACCAAGCTGATGATCCTTGGATTTGATGTTTACCATTGCTCTGAAAGAAAGGGGTACAGCGCTGGAGGTCTCGTTTCCACCAGGGATCAAGCGCTAAACCAGTACTATTCCACCGTGAATTTCCACAAGGATCAGTCTGAGCTAGCTCGTAACCTGACAAAAGGAATGGCCCGTAAGTTAAAAATTAGATCATTTCATTGTTAAAAATCTCCTGCTGAATGAAATGTTTGGAAAGTGAATAATCCTTTTATCTCTTATGACTTTTCAGAGGCTTTGGAATCCTTCCGGCGCGAAAACAAGGAGGCGCTTCCCGAACGCGTCATCTTGTTCCGTGATGGTGTTGGAGAAGGTCAAATTAACTATGTCCTGGACTACGAGATCCCGCAGCTTCAGGACGCCATAAACAAGATGTATGGCGACCATCAACAGCCCAAGGCCAAGTTATCGGTCGTGATCGTCACCAAGAAGATCAACTCAAGGGCCCTGCTCGCCAAGACAGGAACACCGGTCACGTATGATAACGTGCCACCTGGCACTGTTATCGACAATACCATCACTCTGCCGGAAAGGTAACTTAATTAAACCTAACTTTCAGTGCATTTTTAAATAATATTTTCAGAATTTGTATTTCATTTTCCTTTTGGTTTTGTTTGTTTTCAGGTATGATTACTTCTTGGTATCCCAAAGCGTCAACCAAGGTACTGTCAGCCCCACCAACTACAACGTGGTCTACGACGAATCCGAGTGGGCATCTGAGAAGATGCAGAAACTCAGCTTCAAGCTGTGTCACTTGTACTACAACTGGTGCGGCACTGTTGCAGTTCCGGCTCCGTGTCAGTACGCTCACAAGCTGGCGTACCTTACTGGGATTGCACTGAACAACGAGGCACCCCGTGAATTGGCTGGGAATTTGTGGTACTTGTAAGAAGGTGGCAAAAATATTGAAGAATCATGAATCTTTATCTACGTTAAATGTTAAAACTTTAGTCGTTAAGTTAGTCACCGTGTTTTTCAGAATTCAGTTCCTGCGTTTATTTTTATGAAAGTAACTTTCATGCAATTTTAAGTAAAACTAGCTATATTATGTAGGTAGGTAATGATAGATTTATCAAGAAAAAAATATTGTAATCTTAAAAATGTAACTTGTACATTAAGCATATCATAAAAAGTTATCAATGAATACCATAAAAAATTGTTAAAAATTATGAAAAATGTAAAAAAAAGTTAAAAATCAATAAAAACCCATAAAAAGAAACTCGCTTGTGTTTTAATAGACTTTATTTCAACAAAACGTGATAATTCAGTAGTTTCAAGTTAGATTATGAAAGATCATTAGGTTTCTTCTTCTTCATCCTCCTCCTCATCTTCAATCTCAGTTTTCTTGGCTTCCGTTTTGCTATGCTTTCTCAACACCTCCATAACCTCCACACTTTCTTTTTTAGGTGGTTGTGCATCCTCCTGTTGTGGTGGCGCAGTGCTTTCTTCCTCCTCACCTTCTTCCGTCCATTCAGACTCTGCCAAAATTTTAAGAAAAGCGTTTAGATAGGTTTTAAGAATTTAGCAAGTTATCTTTTTAAAACTATTAACCTGTTTCATCTTCATATTCACTATATCCTTGCGCTCCAGCCAGCCCAGCAATCATGTCTTCATCCACCTCCCCCAAATACTCCATCACCTCTTGTCTCTCCGTTTTCAAATATTCCGCAAAGGTCTCCTCAAACATTCTCACCGAAGGATCCCCTTCACCCGCATACTCCTCTGGGTATTCACCACCACCACGCTTTCCACTACTCTTTCTTTTCTGTAGTTCTTCCTCCTCGTCTCTGGGACTCGTTTTAGGTCCAAATCCCACCACAGTAGTACCTTCCGCTTGACTTGGAGCCACAGTAGGTGGCATGGTCATTTCCAAGTCAAAAATCCCCTTTTTATCCGTTTCGTACAGGGTTCTCACCCCACAAGTCATAAACTTGGGATCTGCCAAAGGACTACAGTACTGGTTCATACCTTCAATTTCCTTTGCCGTTCTTTTGTATCTTTGGGGTACTCCAGTCTTTGCCAAAGGCACACAAGGTGCGTGCCTTTCGTCAATATGTGGCAGTTTCATCTTGGCTCGAGGCTGTCCATCCACAGCATCACAGGGACCAGCATGTCTATCTAACGGTAATATTGGCGGAAGTCCACTCTTTCTCTTGCAGATTCTTAAGGCGTTTCGTAAAGCTTTGGCTTTCATTTCGTACTGCCTTACTTTTCTCTTTAGCTCGCAAATCTCATCCTCCACAGCCAAATTAGTATCCGTTCCGTGTCTGGAAAGGGGACCACCAGGATCCCTTTTTCCCTCTAGACTACTAGCTCCTCGTGCCACAGCCTGAGAAATTAACTGCTTACTATTATCCCTAGTACCTGCTCCACCATCTTGAGCAATCATTCTTCTACTGGCATCCCGCAACTCGCGCTTTTCCTCATCTCTTGCATTTTTATACAGAAAATAGTCCAAATCCCGTTTCCTTTCTAAGATCATTGCTTCCAAAATCTTTAAATTGCTATTCTCCCTAATTTCCCCAGTAAGCTCGTCCTTGGCGTCCAAAATGTTATCAATTATTTTCTGCCTTTCAGAATAATGCAGTTTTCTCAGTTTTTCCAACTGAATCTCTTTATCCAGCAGTTCCAGATTGATTATCGCTGCACACACCTTGTCCAGATCCACTTCCCTTCCAAACTTGAGCACCATGTCCTTTTTGGCCATAACCTTAAGATCCTCCACACGCTTCTCGGCCTTTTTCAGCTCTTCAATTAATCTCATGTGCATCTGCTTTCCATTTTTCATTCGAATTACTTCCTGTTCTTTTAGCAAGTGCAGCTCTTCCGCACGATTATGCAACTGGTCCGTTTTTCCTTTGGGAAACACCAAAATCTTGTTTTCACTCGGAAAGGTCTTCACCAGCTTTTCAAACACGCCTCCTTTCACCTCCCCCACATCCTCCATGTCCACACAGCTTATCTGGTCAACTCTCAAGATAAGCATGCACTTTAGTTCATTCATTCTCTTTTGCCTTCTTCTTTGAAGCACCCTAATATCCTGTCCCGTGTCGGTTAACCTACTTTCCAACGTTTTGTACACCCTTTCAATTTCCACAAAATCCTCGGCCACCTTTTCCACAGCCTTCTTTTCATTTTCAATGTCCACCTCAACCACAGCCTTTCTTCCCCTGAGCTCGCAAACCTTGTTGTAAATTGACCTGTCCAAATGTTCCGGACATTCGTTAATGTCCAACTTTAACTTTGGCAGTTTGTACAAATCGGATCCTGTATCTTGACTGGTGCTTTCACTATTGTCGCTACTGGAACTACTAGAGCTTCTTCGTCGTAACTCCTGCTCGCTAGTCATTTCCGGTGCTTCCAGTTTCACCTTCTTTTTAAACACCTTGGTCAAATAGTCTGACCATTTGCCACTGCCACCAATAAGATTCTGCACTTCTCGCTGAATCACTGCCAACTCACCCTCTAGCTTTTTTACGTCCGCGTTCATTTTGGTCATCTTTTTTCTCACACGGTCCATCTTGTGTCTGGCATCATGAAACTCTTCCTTTTGTACCCGCAACCGTTCCAGTATCCCCCTTTCCTGACTTTCAAACTCCTTTGCAATATCCAACTCTCTGATTAGTGTCATTAATCCAATTTTCTTAATGTGCAAATCAATATCCAGCTTAATCCTGTAGTCGTGAATGTACTTGACCCTGTGGTGAAAGTAGTCAATAACTTGGAACAACTCTTGGAACAGCATTTCTTGCTCGATTAACTTGGGCCACATTAGCATCTCATAACGGGTACACTCCCGAAGTACGTCTTTCTTCGCCCCAAAGAGATATTTTCGATATTTGTGCACCGTCATGTTTTCAAACTCCAAGTCCACCGATTTAGTATGTCGCACAGAAGGAGCCATAAAATCTTTAATTTCCTCCTCTAAAACCAGCGGTTTTTCTGGTCGCATTATTCCAAACTTTTCCTCGTTTAATTGGTCCCTAAACTCTAGCAGCCCAGCAGCATGCAATTCCGTATTCTCCTCGAATTCCACATCTTCCTGCGTTATTTCAAACTCATTTTCGGGCATTTCCTCTTTGGTCAAGTCATAAATGGGTGGCAACTTTCTCCTCAGTTCCGGCGGAATATAAGGCTGAATCAACTTAATTTTCTCCTCGATTGCCCTACACTGCTTTAAAATTCCCGTTTTCTCATCCCTGCACTCTACCAACATGCTATTAAACGCTTCCGTGGTTCGGTGAATCCACAATTTCATGTTAATAATCTTTTGCCTTCGTTCCGCAATAGTCTCATGATCCCCCAAGTAAGTTTCACTTGCCTGAAGCTGGAAATCTCCACGATTGCTTTTAGCATACTGTAACCTCTCGTTATCTTCTGGATCAATAAAATCCTTTTGGATTTTCCTTTTTAGCAATTCCTGCCAAGCAATTTCCCTATAGTACCTTTCCTCCAAACGCTTTTCCAACCTGTTAATATTATGCAGCGTTTCCACATTGTAAGTGTGCAGTTTGTGCTCATATTCCCCAATAATGTCCTTGGCATACACGCGAACAATAGGCTGACTTTCTTCCTCCACCACACTTTCCTTCACATCCAGTGAAAATGTACTTCGATCCTGCTCCTGATTCATAATCTCTTCATTTTTACTAATCAAGTCTAAAAACTCTTCAGAGAGCTTCTTCTGTCTTATCGTGTACGTTTGAATTGTATGACTAATGTCCTTTAACACAATGTGTGGATACAGCAACGGCTTGAAAAACTGCTTTTCAATTTTCTCCATCTGAATTATATTCTCGGCAGATTCGTACTCATGAATGCGGAATACTTCTTCAACTTCCTCGTCAATTTGGGCCTGAAGTTGCGCATAAATCTCGTCAGGTAACTTGAGCTCTTCTTCGGTTAATCTATACAGCTCAGGAATTTCTTTATTTCGCTGTTTAATGCTGCGAAACACTTCCTTCAAATCTCTAAGTTCTGCTCTGACATCCTCTTTAAACTCTTCCTGCATTCCACGCACCTTTTCCTTTTCTTCTTGCTGCTTAGTTTCCTCCACAGTGAGCATCAAGCTGTCTTCAATATCCTCCAAAAACTCACAATCCAAATGATCCCCAGGAACATTACTACTTGGTAAGTTATCCGTAGCAAACTCTAGATAACCATCGGGATCCCAACGATACGAAAATATGGAGCCATCCGCTCCTACTGAAATCAAAAACTGGGAGTCTCCACTCCAGCACATTTCCACTACAGCACCTCGATTAGGATCGTGCATTGGTAGACAAAAGAACTTGTCCAGGTCATAAGGATAAATGGAGGGTGTAAAAGGTGGTGCTCCACCACCACCACCGCCACCCCCTCCTTCCTTTTTACCTCCTCCGGTACTCTTTCTTCGTTTTTTATGATGCTTTTGGTCCTTTTTGGTTCGAGTGTTATCATTGTCTGCGGTAATTTGTGGTGCTGTAGTAGCTTCAGTGTCCGCTTCTGACCTATCACCTTCATCTTGATCCTGTTGACCACTTTGTCGTCTTTTCTTTTTAGCTTCTTCTTCCGCAGCCTCTCTTTCAAGCCTCATCATTTCCTGGATCTTAGCCTGGACATTAACTCGTGGCATAACACGTATTGACCCATCAGCCATTCCAAACAGAAGATAGTCATCGTCATCGCTTAATAGCCAACACTTGACTGCCACATCATTATCATCACTTTTTTCAAAGGGAGGAGTTGGAGGCACTCCATGAAAGCCTCCAATTTCCGGTCGCGTACATTTGCACTCGTAAATATAGCCTGCATCATAGTCCCCCATGTGAACAAAAAATGTTTTGGCCATTGTCTCCTTATCTCCAATTGAGGGGTTAATGTGATAATAAATTCCCAGGAATCTGGAGGGTTTCTCAGGTCGATAAATGGGCTCTTCATCATCCGCCTGTTGTGCCTTTCTAAATTCTTCATTCAATCTAGCCAACTCAATTTCCTCTTCTACTGCCACGCCCATAGCCTCTCTGCGCTTGATATCCTCCATCAATTCCTTTATCCTCCTTTCTCTTTCCTTTTTCCTCCACTCCCTGCGCTCAATCTTTCTTCGTTCACTTTTCGCCGAGTTGAACCACCATCTTCGTCCTCTTAACTTTCCTTGAAAGAAGCTTTTATCTGTCATGCACTCGGTCCATTCTGGTTTCCTACACTCTGCAACCCGACTACTCTTTCCGGCCAAAATTATCCTATAAGGTTTGAGCGGATGTAAATCCAAATGATAGACAGCAAAGGGCGTTTTAAAATATGCCAAAGGTTCCATCACGGTACAGTCCTCTTCCTCGTCATAAAACAGATAAACGCCCCACAGGGTTCTATCTTCCCCGCAAACATAAAGAATTTCATTTTCTTCATCGAATTTCATTACATTTATGGCACCCTTGCAAAAACGAAGCACTTGATTTAATCCAATTTCACAGGGGTGTCCTCTCCGAAAGTCATCCTCTTCATCCTCAATTTCCTGTTCCGTTTCAGTGGTAATTGGCTGAATGGAGTAGCATCTTATGCATCCATCTCCAAATGCCACAAGAAAACTAACCCCACGAGGGTCATATTTCTGAGGTAGCCAAAACAGTTTGTTCACTGAGGTTTTGTAATGCCTTCTAATGAGCACGTTTTTTGTAATATAGTCAATAATCCAAAGATGACCTCCTGCAGTACCCAGTGCCATTATGGTGTGTTCCACAGAGCAAGTCAGACAGTTTATTGGTCCACCTCCAGGAGTGTAGTAAATTGGCACAGGAGAATACGTATTGTCTTGAATTGCTGCAGCAATGTTAACATCCCAAATGCGACCCCATGAGTCTTGAGCAAACCACATGCTAGGAATAATCTGAGCAACTACTTCAGGTGCTGGTGGAGCCGGCATTCCTGGTGCGGTTTGTACTGGTTCTGGAGGAGGTGGTGGTGGCGGGGGAGGTGGCGTGTTTAAGTTTTTGATTACTCCTTGTGGAGCAGCATCTCCACTAAGACGAATTTCGTGAGTGGGTTCTACCGGATATTTGCCACTGTCGTCTACTAAAGTATCTGCAATATCGATTGTATCCACATCCCAGATTTTCAAATAGCCGTCTTTTCCAACGGTAAGAATCTCGTTTGTTTCGGTCATCATAATAAGTGAGGTGATTTCTCCCTTGTGTAAGGTTTCATCGTTTAAACCACAGATTTCACAGACGATTAGACCACCCTCCCAAACCAGAATGTTGCCCCATTCGCAACCAGAAAGAACCTTGCCATTGGGTAGCTCCACATAACCCTGAATATCGGAAATCTCCGTTTTTCCAAAACGACCAATAGCTCCTTGTAATTTGAGCCCTGTAAAGGTTTCTGCCATTTTCCAAAAGCGAATGTGACCCACTCCACAAGTGGTAAGGTCACCAGCCAGAGTGGGAGAAAATGAAACACGGAAAACGTCATTGGCAAAAGCTTTGCATCTTAACAAGACTTTCTCTTTTGCCCAGTCCCAAATGGTTAGCATGTAGTCTGGATCCATACCCTGGCTGCAGAGAAAGTTGCCATCTGGACTAAAGTTGAGAAAGGAGTAACCTTTTAGGGTGCCACGTTTCAGGATTCGGTAGACAGAAACGGCTGGCCAGGTGTAAACTACGATAATTGGATTGTGACCCTTTTCACCCACAGCAAAGTACTCTCTGTTGGGGTGAAGGGCAATGTGACCCAAGCCATAACCAGCAGCCGCCCTGCGACAAAGAAACACTTCCGAGTCTTTCAGGCTGTAAAAGTGGAGGTAGTTTCCGGAAATGAACATGAGCGTGTTTTCGTCAATCATTTGTAGATTGTCCCGACGTCCGCAGTCATAACCGTAGGATTCACTGTAGAAAAAACATAGATAACCAATCCATTTTTCAACTTGAAAAATATGAAATAATGTAGTTTTTAAGGCTTACTAGAACTTTAACACGTTATCTGGAACTTCGTCCGTGTTACAAATCGGTTTGCTAATAAACTGTTCCGATTCATACGTGGGTTCTACCCAAACCTCTTCTTCTGTTGCCTCTTTCGGATAATAACTTTTCTTCCTTTCTTTAGCCGCGTCCCTATCCTTCTTCCCTTTGTCCTTTCCCGTAGCCTTACGTTTTCTCTTCCGTTTTTTCTGTTCATTTTCCTTCGCTTCCTTTGCAGCAAGCTCTTCTTTAGCCGCCTTACTTCTTCCCAACAAGTCCATCATACCCCCTCCAGCCGTACTACTACCCGCAGCAGTAACGCTTGCAGCGTCATCATCCCCTGGTTCCCCTCCATCTTCTTCCTCTTCATCCTCATCCTCCTCGTCATCTTCCTCTGCATCCTTGTCAACATCCGCCCAACTGCCAGTTCGCTCCCGGAAAATGTCTTCCGACTTCTTTTTCTCTTGTAGCTCCTTTTGACCAAACAAATCATCCTCATCTTCGTCCTCATCCCCATCATCCTCAATTTCTTCCTTAGTACCCACCGTACTTTTGCTTTTGTTAGTTTTTGAGGTAGACTGGTTTAGTTTTAGGCCACTATAGCCTTCATTCAATTCTTGTTTGGACTTTGCAGCAGGCTTATCACTCGCAGTGGACGCCTTTTTCTTTTCACTGCCTCCACCCGCGTCCTCCTCCGCGTCATCCTCATCCAGATAGTCTGCCGCGGTTATCTCCTTCTCCGCATTTTCCTCAGACATTGCCTCAAGCTTTAAAACTTCTCCAGAATAAAAAGGCTTTAGAATTAGAACAACTATTTATTAAAAGCACAGCGTTTTTACTTTACTTTTCTGTGCACACCTCACGTTTATCTTTTACACGTGTGGCTTATGGCATATGTCAAGATGATATTCTACAGTTTTATCGATAAGATGACAAGTTTCCATCACAATTCTGTTTCGTGGGAATGAAGGAAAGCCTGTCGGTCCCTCCAAACCGAACAAACCCGAGCATGCATGCAATGCAAGCCTTTGTTCCAGTTTCCAGAAACGCACATTGAACAAAGCTGTCATTAGGTTTTTACGGGGTGTACTGAGCTTGTGTACATTTTTGAGCTGGGGTCGGCGGGAGCCGCAGGTGCACTAAAGCTGTTTTGCTCTGTGCACACATGTCAATAGTCAATGCAGCCGTTGTTGTCCAGTTTCCAGTTCCTGTTTTCACCTGTCATGTCATAGGCCGCCAGTGTTTAATGTCACGTTCTTAAAGTTGGACACCTGTGACCACGGTTGTAACTGTGGACTAGACTGTCATGGCAGATTCGGATTCGGACCTGGAGATTTTAGAAGAGGTGCCTTCGCAACGACCAGCAGGTCGACCAGCTTATCATGGTGACGATGAGCTGTTGGTTTTGGAGGATAATGTGGGTGCTGGTCGAAGGCGCAGTTCTAGATCTTCGTTTAAACGAAGGTCGCAATCGCCTTTGATAACTGCCAAGAAGAATGTAAAGAATGGAAAGTCCTCATCTTCTAAGGGATTGGGAGATGTACAGAAAGTTGTTGAGAAGGAAGTGGACCTTACTTTGAGTGACGATGATGACAAGGAAAGTGTGGCTACAGAGAAGATTGGAGAGGATTCTGATTTGGAGTCTTTACCAAGTATACCGCCACCCTCGCCTAAAGTTGTGGAACTGGTAGAGGATTTTGAAGATGATTATGATTTAAGGGAGTGGAATAGAGGAGATCCGAATTCGTCAGGAGGAACGGCTACGATGAGCAAGAGCAGTTCGAGAAACAGCTTGTATGAGGATCCAGGAGCGCAGGAAATTGATGACATGTTTCAGGATATTGAATACATGTCGTTAGCGGATTATTTAGCTGAGATGGACAAGAATAAAAAGCCTGCGCCTGTGGCTAAGAAAACGTCAGAGAAAAGCAAAAGGCCCTCCACATCAACGTCAAGTGCCGTTGTTGCTTCAACGTCCTCAGCTTCCATTGCTGCACCTGTACCTTCGACCAGTACTTTTGCCCGGCAACAACAGTCAACTTTCTCAAAGTCAAAAGCCGAAACTATGAAAAATAGTGAAGCAACGGAAAAGCCGATAAAATCGTATCAGATGAACGGTAAAGGAAAGGAAAGGAAAAAGGCGACGCCAAAGAAAAAGGGACCTGCCACTTCAAAACCTGCTGTATCTTTTCCCGTTCCGTCATCATTGTCTTCATCAAGTGCCCAAGCACAGGGTCCTGTAAGGCAGAAACAGCCAAAGGACGTTCTCAAGGTTAATAGGAGGTTATTTTATGATACAAACGTTTCATATCTATCAAATAACAGTAAAATTATTAATTTTGCAGATGATCGTACTCCATATTGCGGAAAATGTAATCTCTGACGAAATTGCAGCTAAACTTATCGAGAAAGAGATTCAATTCAAAATTATAGACCAACCGGAAATTGCCAACTCTGTTTTGTTTGAACATAATGTGGCTTACAAAATGGTGGAGAAGGACTTGCAAGTACGTAGCTTATCAAGAGTTTCTTAAATACTTTGCTAAAATTGTTTTTTTAAAAAGTTTCATAGAAGTATTGATTCTCATTAAATTGACTGTTATAAACAGGTTCACGAAAAGGTTCTCAAAGAAATTGACGGAAACATTTTAATAATATTCCCCATCGAGCAGCATTTAGAACATCTACAAGCCGAACTGGATAGACGTGAACCCTCCAAAACAAGCTGTTCGGAATGCTTAACGGAATGGATTCAAAAGATTCAAAGAAATGATTCGAAAAGAAAAATAACGTTGCTCGTTCATGGCTTGACACCCTACTTAAGGTAAAGCTATAAAGGAAAAATCTATTATTTTAAATCCCAGGTTATTCAAATCAGTTGGCCTTAAAATGTTAAATCATCATTTTTATTTTACAGGAAACTTCAGAGAGTGGCACAGAAGGAGTATCGTGACAGAGTGCTACACGGAGACAAGCCAGACAATGGCAAAAAGAAAAAGAAAGGAAAGTCACAAGGCATTTCACTATCCAGGTGAGTCTCATTATCTAGAATTCACATAATTGTAATAAATTAAGGTAGCACTTTTTCGATTGATTACCAATTTAATTGGTATTGTCTTGTATTCTAGGTTTGAAGTACAGAACGCTCTAATCAGTACTCAGTTGGCGACTCACATAAACTACAGGTTTTACGAGAGCAGCTCAGATCTTGCATTGTTTCTGCTGCAGTATGCAAAAGCAGTTTCAGAAGCTCCATACAAGTGAGTGCAGTTTGGATTTCAATTTAAAGTCGATATATTATCATATTTCCAATTTAATGTTTTGTGTTATTATCTGGCTTTTACTAATTTGTAGGCAGGATAAACTGAAGGCTAATGATTTTGACTGGTATGCTGTCGCTGATGCGGTTGGTGGCATTCCAGTGGACGAAAAGGGACAGGGAATGCGAAGTTTATGGCTTGCTCAGTTGCAACAATTTCCTAAGGTGGGACAAGAAAGCGCGTTGGCAATTGCAAGAGTTTATGGGAGTCCGAGGGAGTTGTGTAAAGTACGTAGTTTGTAGTTTTTTTAGGATACTTGGCAATGAAGTTTCATAAAAGGTACATGAAAGCTAATCATTTTTTTCTGTTTAGGCGTATCGTCGTTGTGGATCTGTACAAGAAGGCAAAGATCTGTTGACTAATGTTAAGGTAATTTCAAAATGTTTGATTGTATTAAACAAAATGCACTGCTTTTCCTAGTTTCAATGCATCATAATCTTCGTTTCAGGTAACAATGGGAGTAGGACCGTTGGCAAAAACAAGAAGACTAGGACCAGAAGCAAGCAAGAAGATTTACAGGTTTTTCACTTCCACCGATGGAGAGCGCGAGGTAGACGGCTCATGAGACTTGCACCTGATAAATTATCTTCTGTTTTCTACTAGTCTACTACGTTCATCCAATGCTCAAGCAAATTTTTGTATTGGAGCTTTATGGAAATAGAAGCATTTATATTCATTCATCGTGATCATCATCATGTACTCCTCTTACTTGAACCAAACAAAACACCAAACCAGATTTACTAGACAGCCGAGCCGAACCCGAATGAATTAGCCACATCCGAGATAAAACAACGTTGCTCTACAAACCAAGTGAACCGAAGCGTTTTCTGGCAAACGACAACATTCCAAATTACCTATGTCACCGTCACCAACTCATAAAACGAAATGAAACGAAGTACAGAAGAAAAAGAAATACTTTCCAGAAAAGAGTTGCTTATATTATGATCTGTTTGTCGCTTATGTTATTGTAATAATTATTTATTAAGATCAATTATTACAAATTACAATAACGTCGAGTGTTTATGTGATATAATTTTTTTAGATTTTCCGTGTAATCAATACTATCGAATTCGTTAATGTTAAAGATATTGTGACAATAATATAATTACTTTGTTAATTTTTACTATGCTGGAAATTAAATACTTTGTAAATTACTATGTACATTTAGAAGAACATTCATTTTGAAGGCGGACATATTCATGTCATTATGTCATCATCTTAGATGATTCATCTCTGAAATTGTTGTTTTCTCATAATGCCCCATGTCCAAATATCTGAAGTTTAGGTAAAGCTTGACAAAATGTTAAAAGGCAAGCATGATGTTTCCAATTTCCATCACATCCTCCAGACCAGTACCATTCTGGAACCCACTTGGAAACTCTGGAAAGTTCCAAAATACTTCCATACTGCGTTCCACTTTCATTTCATCAAAGTATGGTAGAAAACCCACCGAAAATAGGCAGTTTAACTCTCTGAAAGCTAAAACTCTGCAAAAGTTTCATGCAGCTACGGCCCTGTTGTTTGTACGTTACAAAAATTAACTTGAAGGACGACAGAGATCAAAGAGAAGGAAGAAGAAATGTGCAGCGTGTTGGGTCTGTGGGTGGAATGTGTGTTGAGTGCAGTGCAGGCCAGTGCACTAAACACAATTTAATGAAAACCCAGAAATCTGTCTGGTTTTGTGATTTGGGTTTCGTTTACACGGCTTGGCTTGAGTTTTGATGTAAAGATGGATGGACATTTTATATTACGGTAAATGACGATACGACAGTTTTTAAAATAGATGAGGTGGCATGCATTTTATGTACTTTTAGGTAAGATTTTCTCTAGGGACTAGAAGGCAAGCGTCACTACGTTGACGCGAAGGCCTGATTCAGGTGCATATAACTGTGCTGGGTGCTGTAAAGAAAATAATTAGATGTTGGATGCTGTTGGGATAAATGTTTAACTATAAAAAGGTCAGCAAAAACGTATTGTTTCTAGAAGAAAGCAAGTCTAGCTTTGATTGTTGGTTTTAAACTGTTTTGACACCTGAATCCGTGCCTTAGAGGGGTATTTGTTAAACTCGAATAAACAGAAGTTAGCAGGATTAACAGGCGTTACTTAGTGTATGTGTAGGCAAACTTTGACAGAGGCTCTTCAAGCAATGCTCGAGTTATGGCAGTCTTAAACTTAACAGCAACTGAAATAGAGTGGTTGTTATCTAAATCAAGCTTGCCTGCTGATTGCATCCCCGTTCATGCAAACGTAGTTGGGGATGTTTCAAGGGGGATGCAAGCTATAAATGCAAATCCTACACACATGAGTAAGCTTTCAAGCAAGCAAGTCTCGCACTGTCAAGCCGATGCAAAAGTAAATAGTTTAAGCGTTAATTGCCAGTTGCGTAGCTAACTGATAGTCGCTTGTGTCACTATCAAGATACCGATCAGGGCCTGGAGATTCAAATTTTAACAACCCGACCTCTGATTTGTCAGTTTGGCAAAAAACTGGACCATGGTCATTTGTCGCCCAGTACAATCACTTAGAATTTCAAATTTAACCATTAAAGGTCTGATTCAGGTCCTGCAGATTTGAATTTTAGCAATCCGACATCAGATTTGTCAGTTTTGTAAAAAACTGGACCATAATCATGTGTCGCACACTACAATCACTTACTAAAATTTCAAATTTAACCATTAAGGGTCTGATTCAGGTCCTACAAAATTATGTTAGGTATTGTTGAGATAATTGGTAGACATTGGGTTCATTTGGGATAAATTTGTGGTATAAAAAAGCAAGCAAAAATTTATTTTGCAAAAGGGCTGGATTCGAAGTCGTGACCCTTGCAAGTGACAAAAAGTGAGAGTGAGTGTTGAGGGGCCGTGTCACTACGCATCAAGCTTTATTAAGTAAGATTATCGACATCGATTATCATACAAAGTTGAATGTCAAATGCACACGATTCTAGAAATTCATGTGTTAAAGCAAATACAATTAAAATACATACTACCGAAATATAGCGTTTTCATTTGATTTCTCTTAGAAAATGTGACATGCGACATATTATGCTACTTTCATTTTTTTTGAGTTTGAATGCTTGAAACCTTACTAGGACAAGTCTTCAAGATTCTGCCCTTATTTGGCCATTTAGCTAGTAATCTTAAAACTACAACTAGTAGCCCAATAACACGCATTTTACAGATAACTACTCATTCATTTTCATAAAATGTTGATTAAACAACTCTACAAAATACGACGTAAAAGATTTCATCATTATCATTTTGTTTGAGTACCCATCCATCCATATCCGTTCACAGAGCCATATTCTCGTCTACCTCAATTTTCTGTATGTTCTTTTCATCGCAATTTATTTTTGGGCTAGGGGGAAAAAGGGTGAGAAAGGGCTTCGGATCCAATGTCCTTTAGTTACTTGTGCATAAGGTGAGCGCTACCACTATTTTTTCAATTTTTCACCCACTTTTACAAATAAACGCATGTCAAAGATAATTATCCTGTCAATTAAATTCATAAACGGTTTAATTAGCCATCTTAGTAGTTTTCCTCACCAAAAATTAACCAAATCTCTAACATGTCCATATTTTACATAATAAATGAATTTGCTTCCAAGTCCTCACTTTTCAAAGAAACTTCAACTTTTACATTCATAGTTATTCCTTCATAATTTATTGCTAAATTAGCAAATTTTAATTACCCATTTAACTAGTAATTAAACCACTTTACCGCATCCAAAATGGTCTAGTCTCCGCTCACCTCTGTCCTTCTTCCTTCTTCTCGCTGTCGTCAGCAAGAAGACGTGCCTTCGCAGCCAATCCGCTTCTGTGCTGCAGCACAGCAGCACTCCTTCACTCTCCACTCAGGGGTTTCTCTCGCCTTTTTCCCATACTTCTTGCCAGTCTTTCCTGCAGTTTGTGTGAAGCTACAAGCAGACCAGAAACATGGCAGCAGACTCAGACCAAAGCACAAAAATATTTTTATGTGCTGCGCTGCTACAACACATGCGATGTTGATGATGATGATTATGATCATGATGACGATGCAATGGGCAAAAAAGCACAGCTTTTCAGCCACACTCTGTCCTCCATTCTTCATTTCTCGTCTGATTTTCGTCAAGTGAGGAGGTGAAAACTGTTCAGAAAATGTTTAAAATTACCCAAAATATAAATTCCCAGCTAAAAACTAGCTAGTTTTGTTGGAAAAAGTGGGTTTTCTTCTCTATCCAGTTGGGAGGATGAACGTGGACGAACTTTTGTCGTTTAAACCGGCGGGGATGACCCCCTCCAGAGATACCAGGGCTGGGTCAAGTAGCGAGGGTGTGAGCTCCAGGAAACGCCCTAGATTGCCTGTGTCTAATGGACGGGAGGAGGCTGGCATTTTAAAGAAAGCGCATTTGGCTGCTGTTGGCGGTGGAGTGCCGATTAACATTGACTTTGGGGAGGAAAGTGCTGAGCAGGATGGGAGGGGAAGAGGTGATCAAAATGGCGGTGGTGCGGAGGACACTGGCTTGGACATTAGTGAGGAGGAAAGGCTACGGATCCTGCAGATGGTGGAGAACGAGCCGGAGGTAAGGTAATAAGCGAACAAACTTATGAGAAAAAGTTTATTACGCTGGGGTTATCATTAAGTTTGGGAGGGGCCCTTAGAAAAATGGAGGCTAATTTGGGGTTATTCTTGTGCTGTTTTTTCAGGGGACGCAGTTGGATGACACAACGTTAAAACGGATGATCTCAGTTTTGGAAAAGAGGATTGCCAGAAATCAGGAGATGAGGATTAAGTTCCCAGACCAGCCAGAAAAGTGAGTTTAATTATTTTAACGACTTTGTTCAGTAGTTAACTGCTTGTAGGGTAGTATTATCTTTAAGGTAGTGTGCTTATCAATCATTCTGGCATTTTAAAAGTATGGTAAAGCATCGGATTTCATAAGAAAGTGGGGGTTTTTGGTGTAAAGATGGTCTGGAGTGGAGGTGATGTTAAAGTTTCCATTTAGCAGTGTTGTATTCAATATGGCTGCCTCAGTGCCGTAACCAACACGTTCTATGGACAGTCTTGTAGATTATTAGTGTGCCAAAGAGTTCTTCTTGGTTTTATAAACTTGTACAAGTCCAGTTTGTGAATTTTGATACTCCCAAGTTAAAGTTTTGGCTTAGTAAGGGCATATCGACACTTGGATTTCGAATTTGATAACGGCTAAAGGTCAGAGGTCACTGGGAATAAGTATAAAAGATACAGAATTTCATTTATTCTCATTCTGAAATTAAATCCATTGGGTTTCTTGCCATTTTTTGTGTTTATTAAGCGCTAAACGAAGATTACTTTCAAAATATTCCCTTAAATTAGTAAATGGAGGTATCAATCAATATCTCTGGAATTAATTAAGCAGTTTATCTACTAAAAGTGCGTTTCTTGATTAGTTTTCGTTGTCACATCGGCTAATTCACTCCTAAACTTCTGCTGTACTGTCCTTTTGGTTATTCTTGGCCGAAATCTTAGGATATTTCTATTTTGAACATCTTTAGTCCTTGGCTATACAAACCGGAAGTTATCTTTGCCTCCATTGATTGACTACTGGGTGTGTCTGTGTTTTCCAACAAGATTTTACGTTGATAATGTCGCGATTTTACCACAATGTTAAGTTGTGATAAGAAACTGATAACTGATTTGAATCAATCTTCCTTTGCTAAATAAGCTTTTTAACCTGAAGTTATATTCCCCGATTGATTTCCGAACTTCGGATTCCGAAGTCACATGGGCTACTTTAAAACTATCTCTCTGCGCTTTGGTTATTTTAGCCAAGAATTTTATCTTATATTAGAATTCAGATGTCTTGCATTTCATTTGACATCTTCCCTGTTATACCAAAAGATTTAGTATTTAATGTGTCTCATTATGCCCCAGAAATTGAAACGGGATATTATCCGTTTGGTTATCTCTTGTTTAATTTCTCCCATAATAATTGAGCGTGTCCCATTAAGATTCTTCAAGTCGACCACGTTATTTCTCACAAATTAAATTATCCGTATAAATGATTGCTACAATTCAACAGTTATCGTTAAATAGATAAGTACTACACGGTGCGAAATGACAGTACAAAATTAACAACGTTTCTATCTTAAGTGTCAAGAGTAAAATATATACTTAGGTACTCTTTTGGCTTCCGAACACTTCCTCTGAAAGTAATTTTAAATCTACGAAAGTCATCTATTTACCTACTTTCAAAAAACTAAAGACTTTAGTCTAAAGTTAATCATGCTGCTGCTGATTTTACTAAAAACTAAGCCTCTTCCTGACACCTGAAGTTAGTGTCTGTAGGAAAAGCCGGTATTTTAGTGCTGATACAGTTTTTGTATTAAAAACTAACGGCAGGATCGCCAACTTAAATAAGCTTAAGCGGAACTTGAATAATTTCAATTCAATAAACTGAATTAACTCGTATTTTACCTTCAGACAATACAGTCAACTACTAAAAAACTTTATTGTGAGAAATGAACAAATAATTAAGTAGCAAATGAATGGTTCTTTTGTGCATTAACTTAAAGTAAAATTACAACGGTCTGTAATTTAATATAGTATTAAAACAAAATGAATTTGATCTAAGGTGATCAGTTATCTCTTAAAAACCTTTCAAAGCTGTCTTGTTCAATTCGAACTTAATTTATTGCGCTTCCAAAACACGTAGGATTTCTCTTATCCAAGACGTTTTGGAATAAAGAACTAACCGATTTTCGATACCCAACAACTTCATTTCAAATTCAAGGATATTCCGATGTCTCCCGACGCGGGCTGGACGCCTTGAAACCTTAAAGACTCATATATTCGTATCGATTCGAACTACATGAATCGTAAACCTGTACTTTGTTATCTCATTTAAGTCCTAAAGTCAGTTGATACAGAACCAATTCACAATGGGATTGTTTTCGGATTTGAATCGGCATGTTAGCTGGTAGCTAAAAAGGGCTCCCTTCGTAATTCCCTAACTCACTCCGATTAAAACTTCAAGTTTGGTGACATGCTGTTTTGTTTGGTTCTTCATGTCGTTCACATAAAGTCGAAAGTTCGAAGCTCACAGTCTTTTCTTATTTCTCGTATTCTCATGACCTTCGTATCGGCACGCTTCGTAGATACTTCTGTCATTTGTTGTAGAAAGTTTAAGTTGTACAAATGATTCACGTCGAATCAAAGTTTTCGATTTCTTCGTTCATTTTCGTTTTCGACCGTTTCCACATTTCGTAATGAAGTTAAATGAAGTACCTCTGGATAAAATGGCTTTAAACAAATTACTAGGTTAGGTTACTTTACTTCGTGACATTGAGGTATTCTACTTGATTAGTATTTGTTATTCCGAACAATCTGTACAGGTCGTGAGTAGGAATGTATTACTCGATTTGTCGTTGATCGAAGCAACGTTTAAAGATCTATGGCTGACGCCGCAGTCCACACACAGTGTACTGGTATCAAACGAACCGTTAAAATAAATGACCGGATTCAAACATTGACTAGTTGAATTCATTCTTGGTTGGCTGTTGGCTGTCTGTCATTTCGGTTATCTATTTAAAATTTATCTCATGTCTCAATCGACGAAGGTTTATGAAATTACATTTCTATAAAGCTAGTCTTCTGCTTCTGCAACTGCATGTATAGGTACTTTACTATTCTTCTTCGGTTCATTACTCCGGTTATCTATTTCAAAGTCAATTCTTCTCTGAATTAAAGCCCTTTGATACTCAGGTCACTTCTTCAAAGCTATTCTTCTAAGAATAGAAGAGTACTACTTGTAGTACGCTGGCCTTTCTGTAGGGCTATCAAAGTTATCCAGAGATATCTGTCTTCTTCTACTTAACCGTCAATCGTTCTTGTAACAGCTTGCCGGCTCATCATATTCAATTTTATGACTATGCCTTCTAATATCCATGTTCTGGCTGAAGCTCCATGAACTGCAGCTGTAGCTAGTCTACGGTTGTTAGTAAAAGAATTACTTCTTACTTTTGATTCGATAAGTCCACAGCCTGAGATTGATAAGCATACTAGCCTTTTTTACTTTTTACCTTTGCTTTATGTTCTAAACATTTATGTCTTTAAATAGCTATTGCATGATCATCTGTTTTTATTCTTCCAGATTCATGGATTCCGAGCTGGAACTCCACGAGTCCATCCAGGAGCTGCATGCCCTGGCGACGATGCCAGAACTGTACAGTTTGGCAGTGGATCTAAACCTCCCTTCAACGCTATTAGGGTGCTTATCCCATGAAAATTCGGATGTTTCCTGCGTCGTGCTCAACCTCCTTCAAGAGCTAACGGATCTAGACACGGTCAACGAAGCAGAGGAGGAAACGGCTGTGTTCATTGATAACCTTATCGATCAGCAAGGCATTTCGCTACTGACTCAAAACCTGGATAGGCTGGACGAGTCCAGCAAGGAGGAGTTTGACGGTGTTCACAATACGCTTGCAATTTTCGAAAATCTTTTCGAAATCCGGCATAGCCTATGTGCTCAAGCTGGAAAAAATGTAAGTATTTTCGTATCCTAAAAATTCCATTACAGTACGTCATCACTATTATGAATGACAATAGCCAAAACCAACTCATTTACTAATTGCCTCTATTTTGCTCTATTTTAAATAGGGTCTATTACAATGGCTGCTAAAACGCGTGAAAGCGCGAATGCCATTCGACGGAAACAAACTGTACGCTGCAGAAGTGCTTGCCATTTTACTCCAGGATACTCAAGAGAACAGGGCCAAGTTGGGGGAAATGGATGGGATTGATATTCTACTCCAACAGCTGGCCGCTTACAAACGCCATGATCCCAACTCTAACGAGGAGGCAGAGTACATGGAAAACCTGTTCAATTGCATGTGCTCAGCACTTTTGTATGGACCAAATAGGGAAAAGTTCCTTAAGGGAGAGGGTCCTCAACTGATGAACCTTATGTTAAGGTGAGCTTGTCATGTTCAAAACTGATAACGCCATACTGATAAGCAAGGTCATCTGTGGTGTCACACCACATCATATGGTACATACATATATAACAGTTTTATAATGAAAGTTTGTATGTTCTTTGTTATTACAGGGAAAAGAAGCAGTCTAGAAGTGGCGCTTTAAAAGTTCTCGATCATGCCGTTTCTGGTCCAGAGGGTACCTCCAACGCCAACAAGGTGGTCGAGATTCTTGGTCTCCGCACCCTATTCCCTCTGTTTATGAAAACGCCAAAGAAGGCAAAACGCAAAGGCCTTACCGCAAACGAGCATGAAGAGCACGTGGTTTCCATTATTGCTGGTATCCTCCAGCACACCACCGGCCCCACCCGTAGCAGAGTCCTGGTGAAATTCGAGGAGAACGACTTTGAAAAGGTGGAGCGACTCGGGGAACTCCATTTCAAGTACCTGGAAAAAGTCAACGCTGTTGATCAGACCATCTTGGATGAAATCCGCGCTGGGGGAGAACAACCCGACGAGGATGAGATCTATCTAAGGCGGTTGGAAAATGGTCTATTTACACTGCAACTTGTGGACTACATCATTCTGGAGTGCTGCGTGGCTCAACCCAAAGTAAAAGAAAGACTGAAAAAGATTATCCAGTTGAGAAGGGGCTCGATAGACACCATCAAACACATTGTTAAGGAATACGCTAACAATCTTGGCAATGAGAACAAGGAGTGGAAGGGAAAGCAAAATGAAAACATTAGTCTTCTCCTGGAACAGTTTTGAGGTATGTTACAGGTCAATATTTTTGACAAGTGTTTGCCTTCTTTTATAGATTTTACTAGATACTAGTCTATCAAAAAAACGTTTCAAAAAATGATAAGCCACAAAACATTGCAAATTGTGAGCTGTTGTTATTGTTTATACGCGTGAAAGTTAGTTGTCAGTTTTTATGAGAAAAAAACTATTCCAAAATATTTATTTCTTGTTTGTTACCTTTAAAAAGCATTTCCAATTTTTCATACTTTCGTATTTTTACTATCAATCAATCATTTTTTATTAAGTGCAAAAAGGAAATTTTGAATGATTATTAGAAGAAATGGTACTATGAAATATTCATGATAATGATTCATGTGAAAAAGGAAATAAAAACAACATGACCATTTATATTATCAGTTGTGGAACAACTGTAAAAACGAAAATATCCCGATTTTAAAACGGCCTTTTTTCTCATTGATTTTCGGTATCCCTTATAACGGTATTTTCAAAAAGAAATGGTCACTTTTACGAATCAAAATCAAAAGAATTCACTTTAAAATACTAGACAAGTTTATCTTTCAATTTCAATTCAAACTCTGCGTACAACAAAGTTCAGTTAGCTCAGCAGAGCCATCCATTTCTCAATTTTGCTACTAAAATCACGTTCTCAATCCAGAAACTACTACGTAGGCACGTTACTCATGCTTTTGCACGCGTTAAAAATGGCGACAACCTTTTAAAATCCCAATTTTCTTAGTGTTAAGTTACCCCTTAAGCTTTGCTTTCATTTTTCCTCGATTCTCCATCGCTTACTCTACACTCTGCTTATACTCCCCTCTTCCCCCCAAACTTCCCCTGATCCCCAGCAATTTTCAAACAGTTTTCGCATGCATTTTCCTACCAAAACTACAAAAATGGCGACTCCATAAGAAATACACGGACTGCAAAACGCTGGTCGTATTTCTGGCAAATTTTTGCACAAAAATCATACATTTTCATTCATTTTAAAGTTGCTACCTTAAAGGCACCTATGTACCTTCATTCAGGTACTAATTTTTTCCAAAAAGTTTCAAAATAATCACCATTTTTCGGTGATTTTCCTCCATTTTCTGGTAATTTTTAAGTTCAAGCTACGGCTCTTTTTTCATCATCTATTATGCCACATCATCCTCCTCTACCAAGTACAGTAAATAGGGGCTTTTTTCTGACCTAAACTACAAAGCCGTTTGGCTTCTGCAGCACAAAAGTGAGACGAGCGTACACGGGGGCTCTCTCTTGTCGCGTTCGTGCACGGCCCCTCGTCTCTAGAATTTCAGCTTTGTAGAGTGGGTTGTTCGGGTGGAAGTTTAAAGCGTGGCTGTGTATAGCGAGGGGTATTCTGCTCTGCAGAAAGTACAAAGTGTGTTTGGGAAAACGTTGGCAAGATAGCCATATTTTTTTGGCCTTGTGTGTGTAGTGCAATAGGCAGTTTGAGAGAGAGAGAGGAATTGTAAGTTGAGTGGAGATTCCACCCTTATTGCCCACTCTATAGATTTTACTGATGAATTAAATGAAAAGGGTTAATTTTTTAAACAGTTAAGCACTTAAACAACTAATTAAAGTGGGTTTAGTTAGTGGACAGTGTGGGGAGTGGGGGAAATAGGGAATTTATTAGATTTTTTGGGGTTTTTTGGACTGGCAGACATCTTGAATGAACAAGAGGGTTTGGGAAAGTGACTGGTTTTTTTGGAGTTTCACCCCCGTGATTTCCGGTGGAGAAAGTGGGGAAGTGGAAGGGAGGAAAAAGGAGGAGAAGAAGAGTTTTATGAAGTTTTTGGAGCTGAAAGTTAAGCGGAATGAGTGAAGTAAGGCTTTAAAATAATTAAAGTTTTTTGGAGTAAATGTATGAAATTGAGGATGAAAAGTTGGAGGAATTGGAAGAAGGTTTAGGGGTTAATTGGAAGGGGATGAGGTTGACAGGGGTTTTGGGTGGTTTTTAAGGTTGTGTGAATGGTATAGCAGGTGATTTGGTTGGAAGATGGGCGATTTTTAAAGTGGTTTTGGAGATTAGCAAGTGAAGAAAGAGGTTGGAAGTGATAATTTTAGGGAAATGTTAATGGGGGTTAATGTTTTACCCCCGTTTTTTGGAGGAAAATTAAGGTGTTCCATTTTTGTAAGGGTGGTAGGGCGTTGGTTAGGTGTTTAGTGAGGGGGTCCACCAATTTTAGAGAAATTGGTGGTGGACGCCAAACTGAAAAATTAATTGTTTTGAAGTAGTACCGGCATTCATTTAGTGGAATACTAGTTTCCGGTTTAGTTTTTGGGTGGATTTAACCAGTAATTTGGGCAATTTAGGTGTTGGATTAATGCGTAGTTGTTAAGTTGGTGGTGCAATATGGTAGGAAAGTTGGGATAAGTTTAGTCTTTGAAAAATACAGGGAAAAGCCGGCTAATTGCTAGAATACTAGTTATTTTAGGGAATAATTAAACTGGAAAGCATTTTTAGTTAATTTTGTGGTGGTTTAGTGTAGGGGGGTTGGAGTTGAAGTGGTGGAAAGGCAGGAAATTGTAGAAAATTGAAGTTAAAGATAACCTTAAGGTGTTATCACATGGACCATGACAGTCAGCTGTTGATGGAATGGTCAGCTGTTTCATTTTTTAGTTAGTTTGGAAGTGTGCAAAAAAGCAGCGTACATTTTAATGCATTTTAATTTGGCATAAATGTTAATGGAACTTAGTTGCACTTTAAAACATGCGGTTAGGGATTTTAAGAGCATAAAACTTGGAATTTGCATTAAAAAACTGTTCTTTTGGTTTTAAAATATATAATTTTAATAATTTCCCTGAAAATCCTTTACGCTTTTGCTTGCTTTGTGCCTATTATCTTCGGATTTTTAACGTGATTTTGAAAAGAGTTACTTTTAAAGTGAACCACTGAGAACTAAAATTCGTAAAAGTGTTTAAAACAAGGGTGTCCTTGATGACCTTCGGGGTTTTGAAAATACCGTTTAAGAGAACCACTGCTGCATAATGTGTTGGTTCATTCTGTGCATTTTTTGGTGATTTACACGAACAATAAACTGTTACAAGTTTTGATAATTTACTCTACTTTACGATAGCATTTTATGAATCCAGCGTTTTTGTTCATTTCATCATCCAACATTCGTCGTTGATTCTATTGGTTTTGGTTAATTCGTCGTCTTCATAATTTATATAGCATTTCACTTCAACTTCAATGATTGAAGTTTCATCTCAGCATATTAATTTTATAAAATGGCAAAGAATACAGTTTTCATCATGAAGACAATTATGGGGTTTTTCCAATAAGCGATGTGTACTACAATTTCTACGATTCCTCCAACTTGACTTGACAATTTCGTACATTTACATTTATGCATGAAATATTATGATTCATCATCATTCTACAGTTTCAATCCAATTCTTTGGACTAACACTAACTTTAAATCAACCATTCCCACATAATCACAGGACGAGGAATCCAAGAGCAGTTGCTCTTCCCGAGACTCATCCATGAGTCCTCCTCCGAAAAAGGGTAAACACCACAATCACCATCATCAGAAAGGTTCAAAAACTTCCAAACTACAACACTTAGACAGTGGTAGTGACGACGAGGTCCCTGACAGTAAAAATAGCAGTCATGGTTCATCCAAACTTCTTAGCGGTAGTGACGACCATAGCCACAGCGGTAGTGGAAGTAGTGCCAGCGGTTCCGAATCCGAGTCAGGTTCAGAGCACAGTGAAGAGGAAAAGGATGCTCATGAGGTGGATGACGATGATGATGGTGAGAGGTCAAGGCACTCCAGTGAAGACGACGAGGACGTTATCGAAGATGACGAAAAGCAGTCCAGATCCTCAAGATCGCGTAGCAGGTCTGCTTCAGGTTCTGGTTCCGGTGGATCTCGTTCAGGGTCTGGTTCTAGTCGCTCAGGCTCTGATAGTGGCAGGTATATTTTACAGAAAGTTTGTCCCAAACCATCAAAACACTGAAGAAATCCCACTTCATCATACATTATCATGCATTTCCTAAATATTTACATTGATCTTCCAATAGCGAGGGAGAGGATCCCAAAAAAATGTACGAAAAGGATCCAGAACTTTATGGAATTCGAAGATCCAATCGTAAACGTCCTAGTACTGAATCCAAGCCCCCTAAATTAGTAGCCCAAGTCACAAAGGCAAGTAAAAAAGCTTCCCCCTCCAAGAAACCTTCCGGTGGTGGTTCTAGTAGAAAAAGAAAGATCTCTACGGATGATGACGATGATGAGAGCTCATCTGATGAAGAGGTTACCAGGTAGGTTTCATCAGATTTGCGTTGAAATGATTCCCCAAAAAATCCTTGGGTTACATATCATTACACAATCTCACGTGTTACGATTCTTTCCCTAAAATTCAAAGAACCGTGAGAAGTCGGACAAAGATTAGTTACAAAGAAGAGGTTAGTGACGAAGACGCGGATCTAATGACTGAAGATGACGAAGATGAAACGAGTAAAGATGCGCCTGAGGAAGAAGAGCAGTTAGACACAATTGAGAAAGTAATTGAAAGTAGAGAAGGAAAGAAAGGAGGTTAGCTACAGCTACTATTCCGTTTTTTAGTCAATTTGAAGTAGATTTAAAAATCGAAGGCAATGTAAATCATTTTGCATTTTTTCATTATTCCATGCATATAATTAGCTACTGGTCCCGAAACCACTTTATACGCAATCGAAGAGAATGGGGATCCCAACGAAAGCCTACCTGAAGACACGGAGCTTGAACGTCAATTCCTTATCAAGTGGGCAGGCTTATCTCACATGCATAACACTTGGGAGTCATTTGAAACGCTGCAAGAGAAAAGGGTAAAGGGACTGAAAAAGTTGGACAACTTTTGCAAGAAGGAGGATGAGCACAGAAGATGGAAGGACTTTGCCAATATTGAAGACGTAGAGTATATGGAGTGTCAGCTAGAGTTGCAGCAGGAACTGTACAAAGCGTACTACAGACCAGAAAGAATTATCTCTGAACGCCTAAGTCCCGAAGGAAATGTGGAGTATTTTGTCAAGTGGGAGTGTCTTCCTTACGCGGATGCCACGTGGGAAAATGGTAAACTCATTCAGAGCAGGGATCCGGATGTAATTTCAAAGTTTAAGAAGCGAGAAGCATCGAATAAAACCCCCTCATCAAGCTGTAAATGTCTCAGACATCGGCCAAAGTTCGTTCCTATTAAGTATCAACCTGAATTTTTGATGGGGGAGTGCAAGGTATGAAGAAATAAAAAGTTAAACAAACGCATAATATAATTTACAAGAAAATTTTTCATAACATGAAAATATAAATTTACTATCTTTTCATTATCCAGAAATTGGAACTCCGTGACTATCAGTTAGATGGACTGAATTGGTTAGTACACTCCTGGTGCAAAGAAAATTCTGTCATTTTGGCTGATGAGATGGGTCTGGGAAAAACTATTCAGACAATTTGCTTCCTTCATTACCTATTCGAGACTTATCAACTGCACGGTCCATACCTTGTTGTTGTACCCCTCTCTACAATGGCGGCTTGGCAGCATGAATTTACTAAATGGGCACCCAATATCAATGTGGTTACCTATGTTGGAGACGTTGGTTCTAGAGACATTGTAAGATAATTACTAAAACGAATAGTAATTTGGGTTATAAGCACAGAATTTTCATTACATTTTGTTTTTTTACTTTGCTAGATTCGAGAGTACGAATGGTGCTTTAGGGACAGCCGCAAAATGAAATTCAACGCTATTCTCACCACATACGAAATTGTTCTCAAGGATAAGGCCTACCTTGCCCAACTTCCTTGGGCAGTACTCATGGTGGATGAAGCTCACCGACTGAAAAATGGGGAGTCCCTACTATACAAAACTCTTTGCGAGTTTGAAACAAATCATAGACTGCTGATTACTGGTACACCCCTGCAAAACTCCCTTAGAGAGCTGTGGTCCCTTCTCCATTTCATTATGCCATACAAATTCGACGACTGGGAGAGTTTCGAAAAGGAACATGATCAAGCCGCCAACAAGGGTTATAACAAGCTTCACAAGCAGCTGGAACCTTTTATTCTGCGTCGTGTAAAGAAGGACGTTGAAAAGTCCCTACCCGCCAAAGTCGAGCAGATACTCAGGGTGGAAATGACCACAGTTCAGAAGCAGTACTACAAGTGGATCCTGACAAAGAACTACACTGCATTGAGGAAGGGCGTCAAAGGCTCTGTTACATCCTTTGTGAACGTGGTAATGGAACTGAAAAAGTGCTGTAATCATGCCAGCTTGGTGAAACCCCTTGAACAGGGTCAAGATACACTATCAACTCTAATCAAGGGCAGCGGCAAGCTAATGTTGCTGGATAAACTCCTTGTACGACTGAAAGAGACTGGTCATCGTGTGCTTATCTTTAGCCAGATGGTAATGATGCTGGATATCATTGCGGAATACTTGCAACATCGGAGATTCGCTTTCCAACGACTTGACGGTTCCATCAAGGGTGATATGAGAAAACAAGCTTTAGACCATTTCAATGCTGAGGGATCACAGGATTTTTGCTTCTTGCTGAGTACACGAGCTGGTGGCCTGGGAATCAACTTGGCCACCGCAGATACCGTGATTATCTTCGATTCAGATTGGAATCCTCAAAACGTAAAAAAATTTGATTTGGCGTCTTAATTAGCCTTTAATTAACCTTATTTGACCTTAATTAACTTTAAAAATGGTAAAAATCGGTGGTATTGGGCAGCGGAAGGTTGATGGGGCGACTTGAGATGGGATGAATGCTGCTCACTCCCAAAAACCGATCCTTCGCTTCGCTTATTTTGTTTGGCGTCTTAATTAACCTTTAATTAACCTTATTTGACCTTAATTAACTTTAAAAATGGTAAAAATCGGTAGTTGAGAGTGGTATTGGGTTGATGGGGCGACTTGAGATGGGATGAATGCTGCTCACTCCCAAAACCCGATCCTTCGCTTCGCTTATTTTGTTTTGGCGTCTTAATTAACCTTTTAATTAACTTTAATTAACGTTAAAAACAAAAAAATTGGTAGTTGAGAGTGAGTGGTATTGGGAGCATTGAATGCAGCGGAAGGTTGATGGGACGACTTGAGATGCTCCGCTCACTCTCAAAAACTTCTCTTCGCTTATTTAACTAATTATTCGCAGGTCTTAATGAATTACTTCTTCTTCTTTCTATTAAAGGATTTACAAGCTCAAGCAAGAGCTCACAGGATTGGGCAGAAGAATCAAGTAAATATCTACAGACTAGTCACAAAGGGATCCGTGGAGGAAGACATTGTGGAAAGGGCCAAACAAAAGATGGTGTTGGATCACTTGGTTATCCAGAGAATGGACACCACAGGAAGAACAGTGTTGGATAAGGGGTCCAAGAGTGGCACGCCATTTAGCAAGGATGAACTTAATGCTATTTTGAAGTTTGGAGCAGAACAATTGTTTCAAGAGGAAGATCATGAGGGAGATGACCATTGCGATATTGACGAAATTTTAAGACGAGCTGAGACTCATGAAGAGAGTGCCCGACCTGGAGATGAACTTCTGAGTGCATTTAAAGTAGCGTCCTTTTCGATGAATGAGGATGAAGCGGATATTCCTGAACCAGAACCCCAAAGGAAGCAGCCAGAAAAAGACTGGGAAGCTATTATTCCGCAAGACTTGAGACTGAAGGTGGAACAAGAAGAGAAGGAAAAGGAAATGGCAGACTTGTACTTGCCTCCAAGATCAAGTCGAAGTCAGAATCAGAATAATGCAGGCTCCAGTCCAGAGAAGACACTGGGCAACGAAGCGTTGAACAAGAAGGCTCGGGGCAAGAAGCGAAAGTACAAAAATGAAAGCGACGATTCTGACTACGAGGATGATGATGATGGCAGGCCTTCAAAGAAGAGGGGAAGGCCAAAGGGCCATGGAAAAGATGGGCTCAAGGGTTTCACCGATGCCCAGGTCCGCAAATTCCTCAAAAGCTTGAAAAAGTTCCCTTGCCCATTAACTCGAATCGACCAAATAGCCCAAGACGCTGGACTCACCGAAAAGAATATTAACGACTTGAAGAAATTAGGAGAGTTGCTGATCAACGGGTGCAAGTCTGCTATTGCCGACCAAAAGGCAAATCCTCAAGCGGGTGGTGCAGTTGTAAAAGAAGAGGCTGAAACGACAGTAGATGACGTTCCAGGTGAAGATGGCGACGTAAAGACAAAGAAGCCACAAAAACCTCGAGAGAAAGGACCCATCTACAAAGTTTGTGGAGTAAACGTTAATGCCAGAACCATGTCAATAGCTTTAGAGGAACTAGAGCCACTGGCTGATTTGATGCCTTATGATGAGGTGCAAAGAAAGCAGTGGAAGTTTGGCTTGAAGGCTAAAGCGACTCAGTATGATGTTGAATGGGGACCGGAAGAAGATACGAGGTTGTTGCAAGGCATCTGGGAGTTTGGAATGGGTGCGTATGACAAGATCCGCGAGGCTGACCCTTTGCTTAAGGAAAAGATATTTTTGGAAGGTGACAAGAAGCCCACTTTGAAGCACGTGAGTCAAAGAGCCGACTACTTGCTCCGAGTTGTTAAGAAACATCAATCCCTTATGAAAACCAAAGCCCCCAAACCGGTCAAGGAAAGCAAGAAGAAAAAGAGTGGAAAGAACAAAAAGGATGAGAATGCTGAGAACACGAATCCAAACGCTGCTGGTGGAAAGAAGGTTGATGGAGAGGATAAAAGTATTGCTGCAGCAGACTCCACAGATGGAAAGGAGAAGAAGAAACGAGCTCCCAGGAAGAAGAAGGACGCAGGTCCGATGCATTTTGCTGCCAAGGCGGAACCTACTCCAGTGAACGTTTTGGGAGATTTGGACCCAGTGATTTTTAACGAATGCAAAGAGAAAATGAGACCAGTAAAGAAGGCACTCAAGTCACTGGATAATCCAGATCCGAACATGGATGAAAGGGAGCAGATTGAGCATACTAAGCGATGTTTGATTCAGGTTGGGGATAGAATTCAAGAATGTCTGATGACTTACACGGACAAGGAGCACATTAAAGAATGGAAGAGCAACCTGTGGTACTTTGTTTCAAAATTCACGGAATACGATGCTCAGAAACTACACCGTGTTTACAAGAAAGCAATCATGCATCGAGAAGGAGCTACAGACAAGTCTGGAGGAAACTCTTCGGATAACAACAAGCACCACAGCAAAGAAAAAGAAAAGAAGCACAGAAAGCATAAGAAGGACAAAGTTGAGAAGGTAGAGTCCCGAAACTACAACGACAACTCAAACTCTTCCTTTAACGGCGCAGATAACTACAATAGTGCAGCATCAAATCACAAATCAAGTAAAAACTATGCTCGTGGTGCGGACGGAGGTGGTGCTGGTGGTGGTCGTACAAATACTAAATTACCAGTTTACAACCACGTGGCAGCAGAGTATGATCGAAACTCGAATGATTCCTTTCCCCCAACTTATGGTCAGTATAATAGGGCAAAGCAGTATGCCGTACAACCCACGACGAGCATGTCAAACGGTCCTGGAAGTCATTATCCGAGCTCTCATCATGACAGTGTGGTTTATAGGGAGAGGGCGCGAGGTGGAAGTGAAAGAGCTCCTGGGGATCCGAGAGCCGATAGAGCGCCTGGTGATCCAAGAGATAGAGGTGGCTACAACAAGGGCTATCATCCTTATGACGTTCCTCCAAGTCGAGCACCTCCAAATCCCAGTAGGCAGAGTGGTGGATCATGGAGCAAGAATAGGTAAGGTGACTTGTATTTTAAAAAGCTATGATTTAAGTGTACCATTTAGCAAGTTAACTTATGAATCATCTTTTGTATAATTGCAGTAGAGGCGGTTGGGACGGGGGTCATTACGGTGCACCCAGAAGAGAGGACTCGTACTACACTGGAGCACCAATTCCCCGTGGTAGCGCTTCCACAATTGGTGCTCCACCTCCACCAGCCATTGGTGGACTAAGTCCTTACCAAGGGGGCAGTTCTAGTAGTACAGTAGGTGGACGCATAGCACCTCCCTTGTCAACCGCAGAACAATGGAGGAGAAGTGACCCGAAGCGAAATTTTTATTCAAATACTCCACCATCCACTGATGGTCGGAGTAAAAATCCTAGTAGTGTTAGCAGAAGACCCGAATACGATAAGTATTAGAGTTTAGACTTAGATCAGTAACGAATATTTTAGATAGGTATATAGTTTAATAGTTAATTGATTACTTATGTTAGAATTTTCATTATATGTAATGAACTTTGTATATAAAAATAATATTCAATTTACTTAATTGATTTGTTATCATCATGAAAGAATATTATCGATTTTACGAAACCCGCTGTAATAATAACTAACGACTAAATTAAATTAGTATAAAGTTTCAACAAAACCACTTTTGTTTCCATTAAGTTTATACAATAATCATCTTTATTGTAATTTTCCACATCCACACGAGAATGTAAAAGAGCATCACATCGTAATCTAATCAAAAACTCGTTGTTAAATTATAATTTTACATTTACCATTTGTCTACTACTTCTGGTTAGTATTTAGTGCTTAAATGTTAACTACTGCAGTTAATAGTATAAATAGTTTGTAGTTTCTACCGATAAAACTACTGCAAGATTGAAAGTATTGCAAACGCGATTATAGAAAGAAAGATGGATAGTTTACGATTGAAAGTAGTTGAAAACTGCGTAAAAGTTACATGATTTAAGAAAATGAAATAAAGAATTAAATCTTCCTCGTTTTACACGTTACAAAATCAAGTTTGGTTAGTTAATTATTTAACTGCATTTTTTCATAAAATCATGGACTTGAGCATTATCTCCAGTAAATGTTCACACTTTACATGTCCATGTCGCATCTTTGGGGCATCTTGAGGTATCCACATTTTAGGTGCAAAGCAAACCAACGAAAATCTCCGGCATCCTTTCATCTGTCTCTGTTCACTCTTGGCTGACTAGTTGAAGTTCTTAGTAGCACTACTGAACAAGGTAATAGTTTAATTTTAATCGGTTAACTACTTAACTGTCAATTGACATAATACGGTTAGTGCGTGTGTAACTGAACAACGGTTGAATTAAGGTATTGGGGAGTGGGGACCTGTTAACTGTTAAATAGCTGTTTAATTAGTTGCCAAAATGGTATCTGCTGCTGTGGATTCCACTTTAAATGGAGGGGATTCGGTGAAGACATTTACTGATGATGAGGCTGCTCTGTACGACAGACAGATTCGGTTGTGGGGAGTGGACGCACAGAAAAGGTAACTGTTTTTCTAATGATTAGTATTTAAGGTTGTTTCTGAAGGAGGTTTTATTAAGGTGGTCTTTTGTGTTGCAGGTTGAATGAATCCAAAATCTTGATCATTGGAATGGGTGGGATTGGAGCGGAGTTGGCAAAGAATATTATTCTTGGGGGAGTGAAGTCTGTGAAGTTAATGGATGATGCGGTGGTCAGTGAATTGGATGCTTCGGCGCAGTTTCTTGTGCCGAGAGAAGCTGTTGGACAGAATGTAAGTTATCTTGGAATAGTTTTGAAAAAAAGATTGATGTATGATTAGTTAGTTGATTACTTTCTTGTTATTAAATTGCAGAGAGCTGAAGCGTCATTGGAACGAGCACAGCTTCTTAACCCCATGGTTGAAGTCACTGCAGACTCTGCCAAGCCGGAAGACAAACCTGACGACTTTTTCACCAACTTTACTGTAATCTGTGTTACAAATTGTTCCAAAGCTCAGGCCTGCAGAATCAACCGAATCGCTCGGCAGCATGGAATCAGCTTTTTTGCGTCGGATATCTTTGGATTTGTTAGCTTCATCTTTTCGGATCTTGGAGAACATCATTACAAAAAGTAGGCTTGTAAATCTTAAATGGTGAACTTACAACTTATCAAGTTTAATGTTAACTATAAAAATGAATATCTTTCTATTCTTGATTATTTTAGGGAATTGCAACCTTTAGCTGGAAAGGACAAACATCAAGATATTGCTCCAAAGGTGGTGGACAGGGTGGCGCATTTCGTACCTTATCAAGATATCCTGAGCATTGATTGGAATCTTGAGGATTTTGCTGCTCGTGTGAAAAAGACTAACCCGGGCGTGTTTGCTGTTGCTGGTAAGTTAAACAACTTGGAAATCTTAACTGTCAGAAAATGTGATAACTTAATTGATTGGTTTATCTGTTTTGTAGTCCTCCTGGAGTTCTTTGAACGTAAGAAGCGCAAACCTAACCCAGCAACCCGTGATGAAGATCTCAAAGAAGTTCTTGCTATTCGAGATGAGTACATTGAGAAGAATGGAGTATCGAAGGAAAAGTGTGATGATGATTTGTTTGAGTAAGTTTGTATTGTTGGAATTTTTGCAATTATGACTAAAATGACTAAAATGAAGTATTTAGCAGTAAATTAATTATTGATAATTGTTTTATAGAAATGTGTTTGGTGAACTTGGAGCTGTTTGCGCAATCACTGGAGGACAATTAGCTCAGGAAGTTGTGAAAGCAGTTTCCAGAAAGGATGATCCTTTAGTTAACTTTTGCGTCTTTAACCCCATCACCGGTACTGCTTACGTAGAAAACTTTGTATAAACTCCAATACAAGCAGTTCTTGAATTAGTTAAGTTGTAACAGTGATTCTGTACTCCTTCAGTTAACTTTTGATCTTGATTTGATGAAAATGATGAGTTTTTGTATGGAAGTGAATAGAGTATATGAACTTGTGTGATTTTTTATTGTCAGAGCGTAACAAGCTTTGTATTTTATTCAGAAATAAAAGTAATTTAATATCCTTAAACCTAATTTTAATGTATTAATACCCAAACTAACCGAAAATGTATCCTAATGCCCCAGTGTACCCTTAGAACCTTATAATTAAGCCAGTACGATATTGTTTTACAACGAATTTACAGAATCAGATGTAGTATCCCCTTCGGAATCAGTTGATGGAACAAACCAGTCCCTAAAGTAAACGGCAAGATCCATTACGTCAAAAAAGCAATTGTACATTTCCCAACATTCGTGCTTTGTGTATTCTCCCATTTGTGCTGCTTGTTGATAAGGGTCTATGTCCATTGATCTTGAATCGGGTGAACCAGGAGCAGGAGGTCTAACAATTTAAAACAATCTATTTTAGTTAAATTTTCATGCAAACAAATGTAAAAGTAGAGTAAGTTATTTTTGTCTTACGGAAAGAACATTTGAAAAGGTAAAGAAAAGAGTCCATATTTCTTTGGATTTTTATGCGCATCGCAAATCGTTTTCTTCAAACATTCCTCCGGATTTAGACCAATCTTATTTTGCAAATCCGTTCCCATCAAGTTAATTGTGTTTGAAGATACCGTATTTTTCATCAAATTATCCAAAATATCCTGACTGCTACTTTTATGATCCATACTTCTTCCATAAACATCAAATGGACGTATACCCGTGAATAACACGGGTACAGCAAATACCAGCATTGTAGTTAGCAGCGCAAATAAACCAAAAATAGCTTGATTTGCCAAATCAACCGTACTCCCTTCCGCTGCTCGCTGTGGCAAAGTGAATGAAAATAGTGGCACTGTTAACGCCACGGATGTGTTGAACAATCTTCTTTTGATAAATGGCTGTGTAGATGCCAAGCTCATTTGTCTCAGGGTTTCATACGCATCTCCAGCGGCACTTCGACCTTGTTCACTCCCTCCCTCCAAAACTGTGGGATTGTTGTAGCCCGAATATTGGTCGTCATCCTTATCAAGTCTGATAATTTCTCGGGGAACTCGGGATATAACATCAGCTCCGTCTTTTAACAGTTCAGGTTCTAGGAACACTTCACTTGCTACTGGGTTAGGAGTCTGTAGCAATAAAAGTAACGACCCAAAAAGTAGGATAAGCCATAAACCGGAAGTAAAAACGGGTGTATTGGGAAATTCAAACAGTTTTCTGCGTGGTTGAGATGCAGCCATTTTGAAGCTGTATTGTGTGGATTTTCTATAGTTGCGCAATGCCCCAGAAAACCAACCAAAAGAAAATTGACAGATTCAGTTGTAGCCGAAACAACTTCAGTGGTTTGCACTTTGCAGAAAACATTATTTCAGACAGATAATATGACAAGTGATGCATAACCTGTTACATCTTCATTATGAAGTAATATTCAGCGTTACATCTTTGACGGTAGTTTTGCGGAGTATATTCCTTTCCACCGGTGCATCAGCATAAAATAGCGTTTAAGTTTTAAACATTGTTGGTGTGAATGAACGAAATATTACATTTTTTTCTGCCTATGACAAAGTGATCAACGTAATACGATTGCTATCATGCTTAAATGTAATTGCAGTGTCCAGAAAATACCTGAAACGACAAGTATCATGCAAAGATGATATGGCAAATTTCACAGTAGTCTGCACGAGTAATGATAGCCTCATGAATAATTGAACTACCGCTACTTTAGCATGCAACCATTACCAGAATCTCCATACATTTTAAACAAGTGCTAATTAAACTGCAAATTGTCAGAGAAAACATTATAACGGGAATTTGGGGGTTTGCTCATGTAGCATACTCATTCAGTAAGTTTTCTCCACACACTTGATGTTTCTTGTGGTTCATTTATGTGGTAGCTTTAATTTGAGCATTGAACTGGCAAAGTTATAAAATAAATTAGTACAATAATAAGTAATATGGATGATATTTGAACCACAACTATCAATGACCCTGTTGCTGTTCCGTGGAGCTTTCCACTCCCGGATGGTAGTACTGATACCAGTCCACTAGATACCTGCCAAGGTCAAGCACATCAAAGAAGCAGTTGTACTTTTGCGCGCATCTCGTTTTCGTGTATTTTCCAACATAAGCTGCCTTCTGAAATGGAGTTTCTGAAGCTTTGGATTTCTTCCTGTTTTCTTTTGATTGAGGGCTAAAATGATTAAATGGAAATATTTGTTTAAAAAAATATTATATGCAAACTGTACAAGAAGCAAAATATTATGAAAATCTTACGGATAAAAGATTTGGAAAGGCAATGCCAACATGCCATACTCCTTATTTCTTGGAGAGCGATGCGCTTCACAAATCGTTTTCTGAAGACACTTTTCTGGCTCAAGACCAATGTCCTTATGCACTCCCTCCTTGAGTAGTCTTGCTAAGGGTTCTGACTTCAAAATGGAAGCAATGATTCCTTCGTCATTGTTGCTTCTTGCATTTGGATTGAATCTTTGTCCAGTTAGAAGCACAGGTAGAGCATATACCAACACGGTAGTGAGCAAGCCAAACATTCCAAAAATGACTTGATTAGCGAGATTAACAGTATCTACTTCCGTGCTGGTGGTGGAAGGCAATTGGAAGGATAAAATGGCAGAGGTAAAGGCTATAGAAGTATTGTACAAGCGACTGCCTTGAATTATTCCTTCGCCCATGTCCTTGGAAAACGTGCGGAGACTGGCGTAGCCATCGTCGGGTTTGGGGTTTTCAAATATTTTCATTATGGTGGGCATGCTCTCTTTAGATGACTGGACATTTTCCAGAATGAGGAGGGTGACTACCAGTAGGAAAACGGGATACTTTACACAAAAATGGTTGCCCATTTTGAAA
This sequence comes from Entomobrya proxima, assembly GCA_029691765.1. Lineage (NCBI taxonomy): Eukaryota > Metazoa > Arthropoda > Collembola > Entomobryomorpha > Entomobryidae > Entomobrya > Entomobrya proxima. The sequence continues at coordinate 35,495,039 of CM056171.1, read as the reverse complement.
ATTTTCAATGATCTTCGAATTAACGTCAAGTTAATAAGAACTAAAGTCTTTCAGATGAAGTGACATGCACATGCACTGACGATGAAGCTGAAGTGGTCAACGGCATTGGGAAAGAAAACTGACAGTCGACAGAGCTAACTAATACCCTGCTTTCTTGCAGTTGTATAGTCTGTTTCATTTCGAAAGTGAAGCGGTTTTGCACACATCCGCCTAAAAAGCTCTAGTTGTGAAAAATACCTAAAATTAAATGTATTCAGTTTTATTGCCGTTTTGACCCTGTTTACTGAGACTTTGACCATTTGCATGGTGCACAGAGGAAAGCTTGTTGTTTACTAGCTACCAACCATGCTTATCTTTTTAAATTATCATAGTGAATACGTGGTGGCACATTATGCATTGCCATTTTTGCCACTGTTGAACAATTCTAAAAATGCTTTGAGATTTACCGGCGTTTCAATAAAAAGCTTTAATTAAAATGTATCATTTTAACAAGAAAACAAGGTGTAATCTTGATATTTATGAATGTGTACGAAACATAATAGTTAAAATGCAGAATGTGTGGTCTATCCGTCAATTGGATACTTTTTATTATGAAAAGGGTATAGAATTGCGTATAGATTATGAATTTTTCCACCCATAAATTGCAACGTCAAATTGGTCTGTAAATGGGTGTTCCGATACACTTCCTATACGAAGCTGTGCAAATTATTTATGCTATCTTCTATAAAAAGTTATTTATCCAAACTTTATGCTAAAATTTCTGTTGTTGGCTTATTGAGAAAGTAAATAATTTGATGAGCTTCTTGCAAATACACTTATAATCTTTATTTCATTAAAATTAGCATAGTTTAATGAAACGAAATAAATAATGACAGATAATGAGTAAAATCTACATCAAGTGGATTACATAAAAATATTAAAGTTGAGTACTTTTCTGGGGCAATAATTGTTTATATGAAGCTATCTATAGCTAATTTTGTCAGTAGATAAGTCCTTCATGTTATCTGCAAAGTAGTCATTTTGGTTATCTTCTTGCTCGGATTTTACTCTGTTTCTAGCGCGCTTGTACATGGAAAGGCAATAGCTGGCAAGATCCAACACATCAAACAGACATTCATACTTTTTCCTGCATTCTGTCTTTGTGAATTTCCCGTCCCTTGCTGCAAGCTCGTAAAGGCTTCGGGCACCTGCTTCCTCTTCACTGACATTTCGTGCTCTAAAACAACCATTCAAATATTTTCACTTAAAAACATGCAACCTACTAAAATCAGAAAAAGAAATTTGTAACTCTTTTACGGGAAGAAGTATTGAAACGGCCAAGCCAACATTCCATATTTTTCATTTTGCGGGGATCGATAAGCCTCGCAAACAATTTTCTGAAGGCATTTCGTGTGATCCACTCCAATTTGACTGCCAATGTTAACACCTGCCAAATTCATAAGATGACCTGGATGTAGCAAATGATTTAATGTAGCCTTGTTTTCTGCCAGGCTTCTAGCTTGCGGGGCTTGGCCGGTAAACAGGATTGGAACAGCGTATGTAATTATCACAATAACAGCCGCGAAAAAGCCATACAGAGCCTGCAAACATCATATTCATAATATTAAAAACCCACCGTAATCAGCAATAGTTTATTCATGAGTATTTGTCTAAATACTTGATTTCCTAGGTCGACCGGATTCCCTTGACTTGTAACCGGCAGCAAAAACGTAAATAGTGGAATGGTTAAGGCCCATGATGTATTATGTATGGATCGATGATAAGCCACAACATTTCCGGGCTTTGGAATATTCAAGTTGGGTATAGAAGGCAGTGATAACGATGGCAAATCTCTTGGTGGATAAGCCGGATCCACAGTAGCATCTCGCGCAGAAATGCTTTTGTTAGAACTGAAGTAATTATTGTCACGTAGCTGCTTTTTCTGTGAGCTCCATTTTTTACCCTTGTGACAAGTGCATGATTGTATGAAGCACAAAGCTATCAGGAACAAGGCAAAGGTTGAGTATTTCGAAAGAAAACCTGAAACGAAAGCAAAAGAACCGAAATTGAAACATTTTTGTCACTTTTCACAATTATCTGTAAAAAGTGTCACCTAAATGCACTCACCGTTCATTTTGAAGCTGTTTCTACCAAAATGGAAAATTGTGACATGCGACCAATTTTTATTTGCAGAAAGAAATTATTGATGTGTGTTTGTGAAACAATCAATCGGTTACTGAGAATGATTGTTTAAGACTGTTGAATGCTGCTGGCACATGAAGTAAAGTTGACCTACACCATCTTGACAAAGCAAATAGGCAATCCATGTAACAACGGCGGCATTGAAACGGCATAGACGTTTTCAAAATATGTGTACATCCTCAGGTTAAAGAAAGTGTTGCAGGAAACAAACAACTTGAAGTGCTTCACTTCACGAGGAAGTATTAATATTTCATTAAATTGCCAAAACTTTTCCCAATTTGTTAGAATAGCACATGGCCATGAACTAGGCGAAGAAGCTTCTTCGGTGGCATTTCGTTTTATTTTTAGCTTTCCATTTTTGTTTTTTGTATGGCTAACCCCATTCATATAAGTTAGTGCAAGAATACATATGAAACGCGTTTTACGGATGTCGTTTTTGGGCAAGAAAAATAATATGCAGTAAAGTAAGTAGCACAGCAAGATATGACCGTGTTCACTAGTTAGTTTTTATTGGCATGCATTTAAATTTGATTTAAATAAATAAATAGAGTTAGTAAAAACAACAACAACAAGTGGAGAGTTTGACGCGTGAACAACGCCAAGTCACACCTTACCTTGATGCCAAATCATAGACATGTCATCATATTCACTTTTTCTTGTAAACAGCTTTCTCTATGAGAATGTTTGCCGTTTTTTTAGTAGTGCAACATGTAGTTTGGATCCCCAGAATATTTCCACCAGTCAACTAAATAGCTGCTTACGTCCATTACGTCAAAGAAGCACTTGTACAAAGCTCCGCAAGCCTTTTTGGAATATTTACCGTCCTTAGCGGCGAGTTGGAAGATGGATGCTTTGGATTCGGAGGTGCCGTTGGAAGGTGGTCTATGATAAAATGGGGCGATATGAGATGTTTTTAAGATTTGACGATTTGAGATATTTTAGGAAATTATGCAATTTGTTGACGAATACTTACGGGAAGAACATTTGGAATGGAGTAGCCATCACTCCGTACTTCTTGGGTTCCCTATTTGCCTCACAAATGGTTTTCTGGAGACATTTGGAAGTATCCAGTCCGATTTTGTTGGTCATGTCAGCATTCATAAAGTTGAATACTTTGTTGTTTGCCATTAAATTGTTGAGTATTCCGTTACGGTCGTTGCTTCTGGCTTCGCCACCCGGTGGCTTGGTGAATAGAACGGGAACAACGAATACAAAAAGGGTGGCGATAAGAACGAATGCGCCGAAAATGACTTGGTTGGCGATGTCGATTCCCCCACTGGTGGAAGAACGCTGAGGCAGGGTAAAGGAAAAAAGAGGAATGGTAAGAGCAACCGCGGTGTTAAATAGACGCTGTTGAACAAAGGGACTTTCGGAGTCCAGGGCATAACCGTGATCACCGAATGGAGGGCCGTAGCCTTGAGATGGAGGTGGACCATACACGGTTGATGGAGGTGGGCCGTAGGCTACTGGAGGTGGTGGTGGGGCATAGCCTCCTTGAGAAGGAGATTCCACTGCGTATTGATAGCCAGCGTATTGAGAGTGAGTTGATGGAGTATCGTTTGAATCGTCAGCCAAGGTGGATGAGGTGAACAGAAGGAGGGTCACTCCACATGCTAAAATGCTTGAACCTGGGGATACAAGAGAAATTGAAAGTGATAGCTTTTCGGAAAAATGTACAAGCTTTTCTTAATTGTCTGGTTTTTACCTGCAGCCATATTGGTTACTTTTAATTTTAAAATTCTTTTTACTTGTTTCCTGCTGCGAGAAATGAATGATTTTGAAATGATATGCAAACTGTGAATGAGTTCCTGTGAATTTTAGTCATTTTTATATATTCGTGTAAAAATGCTCAGTTTTTAGACAGAGAAATGCATCCATGTATTTTCCTATTTCTTCCGATATTTGCCGTTTCGATTTCAGCAGAGATTTCATTTATTGCAAGTAGCCATGTGTGAAACAGGTACGTTTGATGATTGCTTGCGAAACGCATGTCGCATTGAGATCCCAGACTTGGGCTATGGGTGTCGCACAAGATATAATACTTGAAAATGAATTCTTTGTTTAATTTATATTTTAAAATAATTTCAATTTAGGAATTTGTGCAAGCATAAATACATTGCTTGCTGAGCGTTTATAAGGTTTTGATAATCATTGCTTTAATTTGTTGACTTAAGAGTTCTGGTCTTTAATTGTAAAGCATTTTTATTTGAATCAATAAGCGAATAATATTATGAATCTTACGTTTATAATATGAAAATTATACACACACGGACAAAACGAAAGATAATGAGAACAGTTAATTCATTATAATTTCAATTAAGTATGATCATGTGACATGATAACATTATAGCAGTAATATGTAATAAAGTTCCAGAACTTTGTAAACATAATATTAGATAACAGTTACAATTTCAGCTGCATGCATCACTGAATATATAACCATTAAAAATAGGCCGGTCATTGCTCAGGGATTGTGAGTCATTTATATTTAAACCGTCAATTTAAAACCACTTTGCCTCGAAAGAAGTGATATAAATTTTAGGAAACTAAAATATTAACCCGTGCAATCCGAGAATCTTGAGTTAGTGAGAACGGAATTCATTTAACTACGAAAGTATTTCAAGTTTCAAACTTTTTCAAAATGGCCGAAGAGGCAAAGTGGACTCGGTTCATTTACATTGTTCGAGTTGTGGGCGTTTTACAATTTGTAAGTTTGAAAATTTCTACAATAAATTGTAATTTACAATATAAAGTATTCTAACTATTTATGAAAATGTCAAATTGTATTTTTCAGTTCATATCCAGCTATTTAATGACCTTTTTCGTACAGGAGATGATTGTTGGATTTCTTCAAATTACAAATTTTGAGCCAATCGGTAAGTTTGTTAGTTTGAGTTTAAAATATCGGTGACTTGAGATGCACTTATGACTTCGAAATATTAATTAATATTGTGTTCTTTTGTGTAGTGTGGCTATTCATGTTCACCACTTCCTCATTTACTTTGCTTTGGAATGCTCTAACTGGTTTAGGTCTACTTTTAGAAGCGCACACATGGCGTTTTGTGGTTAGTTATTTTTACTTGATTGGAATAATTTAATGTTTTTCAATTATGAAGCATTTCTTAACTGACAGAATTAAGTATTACCTATAGACTACGAGTACCCAATCCAAACAGAAAAAATCCGTACCAGCTTCCAAACCCACCACCACTACTACATCTTTAATCAATGAAAGCACTGAAAACAGCCACGTCTGCCTATACTCCTTTGTTACCTGGGGCCTTAGTATTATCATCTTTCTACTGATTGACCTCATTGGAAATTTTATCCTATTTCTTAACGGACCTTACGAAATTCATCTAGCCCTTACATGGATTATACCTATGATACTCTTGGCTCTTGTGACAAATAACTTTCCGGTGAAGAAGCAGGAAGAGAAAGAATTACTTATATGAAAAACGGAGTAATTATTTGTTAGATGTAACATTTTTCAGCAGAATGTACAATCAATAATATTTGTGCATGACCATGACTCAAACTGTTCATTATCTCAGATGTTGCTTGCCTTTTTACAATGTGTCTTTTCATTCATTAAAATAAATATTTATTACCTATTTTACAATCAGTTTAATTGAAGAGCATGTTAAGTTAACTGTTCTTTCAAGGTCAGAAAGAAGCATGCTTGTTTAGATTTGTTCATGCAATGGGGCATCAGGAGAATCTTATCGTTAGCATTTTATTAGCTAAGTTCTTTTTGTCTGCTTTGGGTGAGCTGTGAACTAATAAGCTATTACTGATAAGAAGAACAAATAGTGCCCTTTTTAGATCTTGTTTTGAATTATATGGTCAGTACTAATAAACATCTTCTGGATGTGGCACAACAAGGAACAAGTTATTGAACTCATAACTCGTAAGGTTGGGGTTGGACAAGGCGAAAAGTCAACAATGAACGTGGAGATAAACTATCCTATAGGCAAGGTTATTAATTTCCTGATAGGACTAATGAGTTGCAACTAAACCTCATTTATGTGTAATTTGCAGCCCAAGTTTTCGGGCACAAAAATTGAGTTAGTGTTCATCTTGGAAAGAATAAGCTGTCAAGTTGTGATTACATCCAGTCCCAGTTCATGTTACCCCGATATCCATCAGTCGGCAAGTTAAGTTCTGGGAGAAGATACATTCGGGGTCAGCAGAATGAACTGTGGCTACTGTGGAAAATGGGACTATTTCATGTATTTTACCCGGCTGGTAGCCTGTATTCAAATGGTACACGAGCATTCTTCCAAAAGCCATTAATTTGTCATATGTTTTAGTAATTAGAATTAGGCATGTCCTAAATTCAATCATTTATTTTATGCGTTTTAGTTGTGTTTCATGGTACTCACACCATTCATACTGTTTGTGGACGTTGAGGGGCTATTCAACGGATACCCATCCCCAGAACCTAGTTTTAGCAAGAAAGGTAGATAACCTCGCATTAACCTTCATTTCAAACTCAAAATGCATGATTTAATTTGGTTTGCATACTACCTATAAGACTACACCATTAAATTTGATTCTATTTTCTGGTAACAGTTTTGTACTACACGTTTTCATTGACGGCCGCGACAATTACCTACACTCAGTTTTGGGCTGGTTTTACCCTATTTCAAGCTACAAGAAAGGTAATTAACCTTCTCATGATTTTTTGTTTAAATACGTTATTTTTTACATATACAAATTTTTCATGCTAAAAGTTAAACAAATCCCTTGTTATAAATTTACAGGGGAAAACTGCCGCTCAACGCACTGGTTATCTTTCATTTTGGTTGATTGCCACCTCCATTTTCATAATCCTGGATGTGGTAGCCAATGCCACTCTCTTTGTGGTTGGACATTACTCTGAATACTTAATACTGACGTGGATAGTACCTCTGTGTCTATTTTCTTGTGTGACTTGCTTCTTGCCACTAAAACCCTCAAGAAAGTCAAAGCGAAAAGCAATATTTTTCGGGGATTATCAATACGATGATGATGATGAGGCTGCTCTGATTGCTGTACCTGTCAATGAGGTGGCAAATGTGTGATGCTGTGCTTAACATTTTATAACTGTGATCAGATAATATTTTGGTACAAAAATTGTCAGTACTTTCCATTTTTGTAAACTTTAAAATCATGTCAAGCGGTTAAAAATAATAAATAAAGCAAATTAAATTACAATTTTTTCGTTTTTCAATAAAGGTTTTTAGCAAAATCATTTTACTTGGTTTATTTCATATTGCCCCAAAAAGAGAAAATAGATTGATGGTAGTTTTATTTCATACACTCAACCCTTGTTTTTGCACTTGCCAACTACGCACCTATTACCATTCCAGTATGAGGTAAACGGGCACATAAATGAATATCGGTACATTCTTCCACGTACAAGTGCACACTTGTAGTAGAATTTGCAATCGGTAGGATCTGCAAAATAGCCTGCATATGGACAGGGATTTCCCGATGGAGGTGGTGTTGATGGGGGTTTGGTTACTCTTCTGGTTGTAGAGGTTGATGGTTGTTTTGTCACTGGCTTTTTTGTGGTAATTCCTACTGGTGGTTTTACACTTGGTTTGGGAGTGACCGGTCGTTTTGTGGAGGGTTTGGAAGTGGGGACGGTTGTTTGGCCTTTAAATAAGTTTATTTTAATATTTTTCTTTCTTAAAAGTTTTAGGTTTATAAAAACAGGTTATTTCTTAGATAAGCTGCATACCGCCACAAGATCCTTCAACGCAAGCTTTGTACAGGTCATCCCAGTAGCCCCCAGTGGGACAGGTTGAGTGAATCAGTGTCCAAAGAGCGTTAACTCGAAAACATTGGTAATACGAATGGCTGTTCAATATAGAATGATATGCTCATAAATACTTTTGAAATTCAATACTAATTTGTAATTGAATCAGAATTTGTATACCAGTCTTGTCTGTCAGCAAAGGGGATAACGTTTGTACACGAGGCTGAGGTGGGAGGAGGTTGCCAAAATGTCCAAGTGTTTACCGGAGACGCTCCAAATACAACCACTGTTAAAACCACCAGCTTATCCTGAAAAGTTAAAAATTCTAATGTCTTGATATGAAGTCTTACAAATATAATGGAATATTAGTTAATTTACCATATTATCTATTTGAGCGGACAATACCATCGTGCCAAATGTCATCTATGAGGTCAGTTTTTCAGGAATTGCGACTAAAGACTAAATGGCCGCGGCCGCGTATAGAAAGCCGTAATGTGCACGTAGCAAATCTCAGTCATCATGATTTTACGTTATATTTGCTAATGTCATAAATACTAAATCAATAGTTTCGGTATGGCTGAATATTTTTTAAATTACTGAGCTCACACTTTTATTATTTCAAAATTTAATGGCAATTTTCACATTTTTATTTGTACATGGAGAATTAAGTAGTTTTAATCTACGAAACTAGTACTAGACTATATTCCACTCACGTAAATGAGTACATTCTGTGTTCTTCATCCCTTTGGCTTTCCAGCTCTGTACTTTTCAATTTTGCAGATTTCCTGTAAGCTCGCATCTTTCTACTAAACTGAAAAGGCAAGATTTTTCGTTTTTACAACGCAGACAAGTATAAAAATGGACAATTGGCAATAATTTGTTTATATTTTGCTAAACGATTCTTTTACCGTTATGTGGGGTACAACAAACGGTTATAGCAAACCCATCGTAAATATACATTATACCAGAACTAACGTACTAAACACACTAATATGCAGTCTGGATGTATGCACTACATAAAAAACCGACTATAAACTATGTTGACTATGCAAACTATACACACTACATTTATATCATTTTGACTATTTCAAAAAATAAATAAGACACGCGCACTACTTTCAACACAAATATTTTACAAGAGCAGCAATACAAACTGGAATATAAAAATAAATTATGTGTAACATCAACTAACAATAAAAACAGACGCGTCAGGTAAGTCTTGTCTCAGTTTAAAATACATTTTTCTCATTTAAATCCCTGCTAAATCCTCCATAACTTCCGCAGGCCAGTAGTGATTGTAAATTTCCTGACTATGTGGAGGCATCTGTCCCCTCCTTCTTCGCTTTGCTCCTCCCATCATGTTCTGAGACATGCTTCTGAAAAAGTCGGAAAATTCTCCGTAGTTAAAAAAGCCAGAGCCTCCTCCTGGAGCGCTACTTGAGGGTCCCCCTGGTCTCTCGTGTGACGAAGGAGGTCGTTGATACTGAGATTGCTGTTGAAACTGTTGATATTGTTGATGTTGCTGGCGTCTCCTTTGTTCCTGCAAATTATGATACTGATTGGTTTCTACATAATTTCTTCGTTGCGTGTTTGCCATTTCCTCCTCCGAAGATGTTGGAGGAGCCATTGTGGTGGTGGTAGTCCCCCTGGTACGCATTCTTTGCCTGACGCTTAACGGTCTGACGGTTGTTGTGGTGGTGCTGGTTGTAGTTGGTACAGTCGTTGTACTGGTAGTAGTTCCAACAGACGCCATTGCCGCTGCGACTTCACTTTGCTGCTGCAAATTTGCCAGATTCATCATCAAAGGATTGCTTGCTGCCTCGGCAGGATCTGCCGTTGGCTGAGGAGACGAACCCAACTGGACAATTTGACTGGAGGAAACTTGACATGCGGTGTATTGCTGTTGGCACAATTCCATGGATTGACCAGTTTCTCCAAGAAGTGCGGCATACCGGTATTTTGTACTACTGTCTTCCTCTCCTTCGGGCATGAGTGCTTTCATCAACCTTTTAGAAAACAAAAGTGATTACACGCGTAATTAGTCTTGATTCATTAACAGTTCATTTTTATCTTATCTCATTAAGTTTATCAGTTGGCCAAGGAGTGTGAACAGCTTAGGAAGGAAGGAAGCACGGTTGTATGGTTTTATCAGGTATTTAATCTACTAGTTTTAGCAAGTACTTAATTAAGATAAATATCCATTTTGTAGTGTCTATCAGCTTAATCATTATAGCTTCAACTGATAAATCGACATCGACCCCATTTCACATCACACTTTGGCTTATTAGCCATGGCTTATCGCGAGATTCTTGATGCTTCATGAAAACTGCGCGAGCACAAATTGTTTTTCCTTTTTTCATAAAAGACCCTTGTGCTCAGTGGAGTCCAACGGTAATTTGTAGTATTAACGGCTTAACCACCATCTATAAATCTGCGTTTACATAGGTGTACAGCGTTGTTAACTGCGTTGGCAAGTTGGTAATTTCGCTTATACAGTCACAGTTTACTTTACGCTAGAATGTGTTTTTTTGGCAATAAAAAACTTATAATAAAAGGGACGAGGCAAAACCTATGAAAAAGGTAGTTAATACTGCAGTTAAGTAAAGCAAATAGCAGCTTATAACACATTTGTGGATATATGACTCATGGGAATATCAACAGCAGAAGCCAGAAACGAAATGAAAAGCCAAAAAAATACTATAGACCCAGCATTAAGATTAACAGATCAATAGAACAAGGTTATTTAGTAAAACGCTCTTTTGCTGACGCTATCTGTGATGATAACGCTGACGTTGGCGATAATCACAAAACGTTTCTAGAAAATCATTATCATTTATCGTCACATTAGTCAGAAATGAAATAAATAAGCAGTTCAAAGTCGAAAGCCTATAGTGGACATCGTAAGTGTCAGAATAGATATTGTAGATAATAAGATAGGTAATTAATTTTTAGAATATGATGTTCCTGACTTCTGACAAATGTAAAAACTAGTTTTTTTCATCGAAACTCTTTTAAAAGTGAGACATGAGGTGATAAGGTAGTAAAACATGTCATGAGTTTTAAACGCTTTTCTATGCACTTCTCATATTTTTCTTGCCAAATTTGTTGTTTGTACCAAAAAAACCCCAAAAATGCGTAGTTAGTATCGCATCCGTATCAGATAACAAGCTTAACAAAATGGCAAAAACAAAAGTGCAATGCGGATTTACCTATTGACTTACTACGCCTCACAAACGCAAAATTATTGTGTCTTGCGGCAAAAACGCCAACTTTTTTGTTTCTAGAGATGCGGTCAATGCCACTATCGGCTTTTTTGGCTTAAAGCTTAAAGATGCACTTTTTTTCTAGTAGGAGCATAGACGTGCACGCAAATAAATAATGTTTTATTTTGTGAATCACCTTTTCCGCTTAAATGAGCTTCTTACTTAACCAACCAGCAGAAAAACTAGCTATTATAACTGCTGTGTGCTTTTTTGGTTAGATGTTTTTCAAGTCATTCTTAAAATTGCAAATTACGTGCTCAGCGGAAACCTGTATACATAATGAGCAATTTATTCTGTTTTTCGAATATTATGCTCATTGTATCATTACGCACATAAGCTTACATCCTTATAACGCAACATCAATTTCCTTCCGATTTGCATAAAAATGAAATCCCAGCCTGAGGTGAAGATCCGCAAGGATTACGATACAAACAAAAAATCTGTTTTTGTTTTGCAGAATATTATGACGCTCTATGTGTAATAGATTGGGTTACGCCTGCGTAATATCGAGACAAGAAACTACACGCGATTACTGTAATCTTTTTAGTTTATAATCTCTCTTGATAATTTGTTATGTTACGAATTTGAAACTTGATTATAATTCTTAGCTCGTTCGTGCATGCTAGACAGTTATGCACAAAGCACGCCCTAAAAACCATTGGAAAATCAAATTGATTAGTGATACTGGTCAGTGGTCGAAATCGAAATCATTGACAAACATTTTTGAACTGTAACTGATACTCATAAAAATGAACCAAATAAATATGCACCTTATTATCAACCATTACAAATGATCAGCATAAAAATCGCAAATGGCAAACAGGAAAGTTTAATGCAAAACATGAATTAGACTATGACAGAGGGGAATATAAATCTGGTAACATTTAACTGACAATCTTCCGATGAATGTGTTTTGACTCGTTGATGTAGGGAAAATGTGAAAGTATCTTAATAGCACTTTGATAAAAACTCAAAACTGGACTTGCTACACGCAGGGATCATAAAAGTTGCAGTAGAAAGATGCATGCGTGCCCACCAGTCATACTTATCGGTGGACTCATCCCATTCAAAGCAAATGGTTTTTTGGATTTTTAACAAGAAAAATTGCATTTTACAGGATTCTTAAAGACTACCATTATGCAGCCTTTAAAATTGATCCCATTTATCAAATTATTACTGAATTTCATCTCCTCACAATCGATAAGTACGACAGGTGTTGTCACCACCATGACACTTGTCTGCTGATATCCTTGAAAGATATTGGGAGTCACCATCAACATATTATTACTGCATTTAAAGTCGCATTCATAAAAACTACTCATATTCCTTGAGAGCGCAGGTCTCTTGGTCACTTCTTTACCCTGAGATGATGTCACGTACAAAGTCATAATGACAAATTACGTCCTTTTTCATTTTCCTCTGTGCAGTAAACAAGTATAAGGAAAAATTTAAGAAGATCAACTCTTGTCATTGTCATCATCAGTTACCAAATGCCTAGATAGAACCAGAGGGACAAAAAATGTCTCAAGATTGAAAAATGTTGAAAGGAAAGTGAAATGACTAACTTTTTGCTATTTTACTTGTGTGCACCAGTTCCTTCTGTGGTTTATCAACCTCAGTAAAATTAAGAAGAATCTCCTCCCCTTATACCACATACAAACAAGTAAACAAGTACCTACCTAAATATGAAATCAACTGCAAAATGCATCTTTGACAAATAATGTACAAAGTCCTTAACAAACGCTGCTGCAGCAGCGTCGGCTATACAACAGCGTAAAAGTGGTAATACCACTTTTGGTTTCATTTTTGTTAGTTGCAACACACCACCATCTTTGCCAAAAGATGCACCATGTGGAAAAAGTTTTTTGAGAAAATGGCAATTATATCATAATATTCTGTACGACATAATATTACAAGGACGGAATTGCGATGAGAAGATGACATGATATGCACGTTTGCAAAGGGAAAAGTTATTTTTCAATAAAATGTTATTTAAGATTTTAAAAGAAATCTTGCAAAAAGTCAAACTAAACAACAACCCAATGACTAATGGGTTGTTTTCAAATAAAAATTGAAAGGAAAAACAGAAAAAAGGAGTAAATTTGTGTGTGAAAGAAGTTCAGAAGTCATCTCCACATCATTAAGAAAGTAAATCATATTGTACCATTACCATTAACTGTTGTTGTCTCAACATTAAATTAAATTATAAGAACAAGATTGCCTACAGCTTTTTTCCCTCCCTCTTTCACTGCCAGGCCTACCTTCTTTAAAAATTCATTGCCCGTAACAAATGGCATGGTTGGTGGAAGTAATTTTCATTCAATTAAAGTCACATTTCGTTTAAAAAGAATTCACTTTCTGTGAATGCGATTCCCACGCAGTTTTTCCCCTAAAACATATTTTTTGTTTGTTTTTTTTTTCTATGAATTCATAAAGTTTTTGTATCAAAACTTACTTGAAAGTGGTGAGTATGTTGAGCTCGTACTGTGTCAACGTATTCATATCCTTTTCATTCGTATGCACATCGCACACCAACTTTTGCAAACACTGATCCTGATCAAGAGCGGAAAGCAAAGTGAAAAACTTTCTGATGTCATCCACAAAACTTTGAATTTGTTTTTGCTCCTCAGCACTATGTCCTGTAACGGGTGCTTCCGCACTAAGCGTTTGTCTTCGAACCCGAGTTCCAAATGGCAATAAATCCTCAGCACTTAATGTACTTGGATCTACTGGAATCCATTCTGCGGGCAAACGATAATCCACCGCACCCCGAGCATCCCTTTTCTTTTCCTCCTCGGCAGACACAGAATTCTCGGTCGAAGGGGAAGTAAAAAGTTGTTCCGACTCTCCGGCCAATGGCCTGTTTAATTGCGCTTCCTCTTGCTCCTGACCCAATTCATCTAATCCCTTGACTAACTCTTCCCTTTCCGTTGAGGTCAATGCTAAAACTCGTTCCGTAATGCTTTCCACCTCGGCCGTATCAATGTTATCCACAGAAGGTACCGTTTTGTCTGCTGCTGAGCTCTCCTCTTGCTGTTCAGCCGAGGCCTTAGCACTAGTGAACACTTCATTGATTAGCAAATCTTTAATTAAGTTTTGCGTGTTTCGTCGTGCCTCCTCTGCTTCGGCTTCATTGTAATTCTTTAGCCTTTGGGGCTCCTTCTTCTGTTCAGTGGATCTTGACTCTCTTGACCCCAAAAAGTTTTCGAGGGAGGAAGTAATCAGCTTTGCAAATGGGGAAGAGCTCTCGGCTGACTTCCTGTTTGACTTTGTTTTCTCGGCTACTTCCTCGGCTTTCATGGACTCTACCAATTGCTTTAAATAGGCTTTGCGGAGCATTTGCACAAGTTGTTGGGCTTCTTGCTTTCGTTGCTCATCCTTTTCCTTTTCTGCCTCGGCTTTTAGGCGTTGTTCCAAGTAGCTTTCCAGGATTTCGTTGGGGGCGGAGGTGACAGAGGACAAAGATGACTTTGTGGGAGAAGCGTCAGTAATATCTTCATCTGCGGTGACAGCTTCGCCGCGAAGATATTTGTTACCTTGCTTGGTAGGCTGGTTGGTCAAAATGCCTAGAAAGTAATTTAGAAAATGGCAGTTTAATGGATGGTTTGAAAAATTTCTTTGATTTCAATCCAGATTAACGCTTGCCAATAAATTGAATTTCATCAATTTTTCTGGGAGTTTTCTCTGAGTATTTAAAACTGATATAATATACCTACCTATCTATAATGTATTAGCTAAGAATCAAAGCGCATCAATTTGTAAAATCCACTGTCAATTATAAGTTATCTCGCAAAATCCCCAAAAACTTATTAGTTTTAGGCAAAATTATGATTCTCTAAACAATGCAAAAATTACTCTATAATTATTCTGCTTTTCTGGTGTGATTCTTGTTGATTATCTCATCGCATTCATCTTGTACTTATGGCTTTTTCTAGTCAATCTTCATTTTTAGAAAGCTAAAAAAAGTACACTTGATTCAAAGAAAATCAGAAATTTTTAAATGTTAAAGCTACAAGATTATGTTGAAATGCGGCATGTAAATATACTATCTATCAAACAAACGCCAAGTCAAAAGGGCCACACACAAACCATGCAGTAGACTGATCACTTTTAAGGATATAAATTTTTAAAAAATGGGAAGGTGTGTATAGTTCGTTGTGCGCGTCTAGTTTCTTAGTTTAATCGCCTTTTAGACGCGATGCACGCGAAAGATAAAGGGCTTGAAAAAAGGGATTGCCTCTGTTCAAAAGGTGTACTTAACAAACAACAATGACCATGCTGTACAGTCAACAATGCATGCTTGAGCTACAGAGCATGGAGCCCGGCTTGGCTTTGCCAACAAAGCAAAATGGCTTATCTGCATACTTTTGTAAGTGTGAATATAATGCAGGGATTTTGCATTATTTGTTGATTTTTATTAAAATTTACACTTTTCACACACGCTCATCAACATCTAAAAATGCTGAAATAAAGCAGATACTCCTTCGTAATAATTAATTGCTTATTCAATATTTTAAAATAAGAAAGCATTCTTCGCACTTTTTTCTATTAAAACCTTACCTGTAAACTCCTGTCCTGGTGAATTATAAGCAGAGGTGTAAAATCCCGAAGGTGACACAATAGGTGGTAGTTCTTTATGACTTCGACGATTTTTCTCTTCTTCTAGTCTATTGAGTAGATGACTACTTCCACCGCCACCTCCGATAGAGTTAAGCAGGGAACTACTAAAAGCATGCTTTCTAGCTGCAGTTGGTGGTGGGGGTCCCCTTCCACCGGGATAATAATCTTGATAAGTTAATGGCGATGAAGCTGCTGGACCTGGACTGTATAGGTCATTTAGAGAAGATGCAGGTGGGTGACCATACGAAGATGGTGGTGGTCCATAATGGGGAGAAGGTGGACCATAATTTGGTGGCGGAGGAGGGCCATAGCTAGCTGGTGGGGGTGGACCATAGGTATGAGCTGGAGGTGGATGTACACTAGAAGTTGGATTGGAGTATGCACCGTATGAACTGCTCGGTGGATATGGGTCATATCCGGGTGGTCCGTATTCGGATGATGGAGGAGGTCCATATTCCACCGGAGAAGGGGGTGCATATTTCGGTGGACCATATTTGGGCGTGGTTGAGGATGGAATAAAGGCTTTGAAAATGGAGCCAATTGCTTGAAACTTTTGCTGTCCAGCGTTAATAGCATTGATAATGGCTTTTCCTTTTTGATAACCCAAATTATACTTGTTGGTATTGTAGGGTGGACCATGCCATCCCGAATGACTGACCCATCTTGTCTTTTCCTTGTTGTGATACCGGTTCGCAGCTCGGAGCATCATATATCCGCCCATCATGTTTCCGGCAAAGAAGCCCATACCCTGTCCCATGACAAAGGCACCTATTCCCAGAGGCATGCTCATAAAAAGCGCTCCTTTGATCATAAGCAGCTTCATCATTAGCGTGAACAGGATGCTGGAATCGGTCTGATACGAGCTGAGTATCAGCACGATAAAGCTTATCAGGTAGATCTTGGTGAGATTCATCTTGAATCTGTGTTTTGAATCTCTCACCACACCAGAAAATGATTAAACTGCCCACTGGGCCACTTATAAAAATCTCACGATTATCAATTCTGATTATCAACTTATCACCACCACATGATATGCCACCCACACACACTAGCACTTTATCCACTAAATTTTCTCACGACAATATAACACGCACTTGTAAGACTGAAGCAATTTTATGCTAAACCAAATCCCGGAAGAAGATGCTCATACTATATTGTGCCCATTTTCCTCGGTGGAGTCGGTGCGGCAGGACCCTTAAGAGCGCATCGTTTACCCAAGGATACTCAATTGAAAATGTCACGGCCAAGGCTGTGCTGCCTGTGCACAGTTGCCTTATAAAACCTATGCAGCATCCTTTTTTGTGGTTTACTATTAAAATATAAAAGGGCTCCATTGAAAAAGCATATATGTAAAAGGATTCCCCACAATTATTATAGCTTATAACGCAGGTTTGGGGAGGGATTTACATGGGGAGATTCGCGATTTTCATTGTAATCATCATCCTTCCCAAAAAATAGTTATAGTTAACTAACCATACATTAGAGTATCATATTATTATCACGTTTGAATTATCATGGTGTCGTACGTACGTATATAAGCGTCATATCATATTGTAATATAGTTAGTTTCATTTTTTTCTACTAAGTATATGATGCACATGCCTTATTACATGATTACATAGTCAAACAAAATCTAACTTTCACTGGCCCTTCTTTAGCCTGTCTTTGTTACGTTTTTGCGCATTATGCATGCATCATCCTTTCGAGTATATAAGTTTTGCATTGTGTTTGTGTGAACACCCAAAAAAATTAAATGAATACAAAGATGCGTGGACTATCGTGAATAGTGCAGCATCTTCATCCATGTAGAATTTTCTATTTATTGAAATTGGCTAGTTTTGTATGGGCTGATGGCAAAAAAATATATTTAACGTTCACGGGGTCGTCGCCGTTTGTTTTTAGCGTGCAAATATGGTATGCATAACGCACACACGCCAACGCCAACCCAACACGTAAGAAAGTATAGACAAAGGGATGTAGTAATATGAATAATAATTGTGAATTGAATTTGAAATGTATGGTGAAGATGAAGATTTTGAAACTTTTTTGTGTGTTTATTAAAATGATTTTCTGAAAGTAAGAGTGAAACAGGCTAGTAGAAAGATGCAATGAATGTTGTGCTTGTGCGTAATGCAAGCACATGCAAACGTCGTTGTTCAACCGGTGGTTTAATCATGAGAAGGAGAAGATCATCATCATCATAAGAAATCGTCATAAAAATCATCCTATCATGCAATGCTAAAATGGTTAAAAAGTGGTTTTGCAAAATTGTAAAATGCGGAGTGTTTTTTTAAAGTACTTCTAGTCAAAATGATTAGGCGAGAGACTATGCAGTTATTATGATGCTATAAAGTTGTCAGTTGAATAAAACGGTATCAAAAACGCGTTACGATTGGCGATCTCACGTGTTGGTTGGTGGTAGCATTATTGCTATGTTGTATTTATTGTTTTAGTTTTTATGAAGGCAAACAAGCCAGAAGAAGGCGTAGGAAGGATGAAAGGAAGATGAGAAGGAAAATAGGTATCTATATTTGTGTAGTACACTGACTGAATTAACAATTAGAATTGAAGCTGAGGAAAGAATCTAAAAAACTTGAATTTGAATGTACAAAAGTCTACGGTCATAACATGCTTTCTGCAGATTGCCATTTAGTTCAGTTAGGTTTTTGGGAGAATTTTGGCAATTTTCGCTGTGTTTATGCGTTTATGAGTGCTTTTATTTTTTATACCAGTGAGGAAAAGACGACGATGAGGTGGGTGATCAAGATGATGATTCTGACAAGGAAAGTATTCCTAATTTTGACTTGTAATAGCTATGCAGCTGGTAGCTATTAACGAGATGAAATGGCTTTTGATAGGAGACTACGCTTTGCGATAGGACAAGGCTTGACCGTTTTGTTTGAATTTGAAGGAGGAAAAGATGAAAGAGCATGTTTTAAACAAATTGTGTTGTCTGTTTGCAAATTACAGAGATATTTTTAGAAACATTTAATATTCAAACAAATGCATAGACCACCAAGGAGCAAAGCATAGCTATCATGTTGCATACAAATTTTACATGTCAAACATTGTTGTAAAATATTGGTTGGTATTCCTTTGCCCAAAACATGAACGTGGACGCACTCTGATAATCAACAATAATAACAAAGTTGACATTGAATTAAAAATCAGTCACAAGTTCACAGGACCCACAAATTATTACAACAACGAAACTTGTCCATTTATTTTCGCAGCAGAAGGCAAACAAAGGCAATGCAACCAATGATCATCGCGTTTGCTGTGTTTTCGCAATTTGTCCTTTTATGAACGTAGGATGAAGCTGGAGGTCACAGGCAAACACGCTACATATCGCTACGCATGATTTTAGATATGCAAAAAAGTTAGCCTTATCCTTGCGCTGACCTTTTACCGCCTCGCCAACTAAACGAATTTGTTTGACAATTTAATGACTGAATTGGTAATGATATAGTGCGTTTTCTGGTTGCATTTCTTGTAATGCAGTTTTTCATCATCATCGACGAAAGATAGATCTCTACCGAGAACACCGTTATTGGGACAAGGTGATTTTGTCATTGTATATCGGCGCAACTGGTAGTTATTAAAAAATGGTACTACATCCCAAATTTTATGGAATGTTGTACCATGTCACATTTTGATTGTGCATTGATCGTTAAAAAGTAATTATTTTATTTGGTTTAAAGTGCGTGTATAACTTTATATGTTCTGCTTAATGATAGTAGGGGTAAATTAACACACACATGTCAACGAAAAGATCTTGATCTGAAAATTAGAAAATTGCGTGAAACGGTTGAACTGTTAAAGTTTGAACTTTTATAAGTGAAAAATTGCTTAATAATTTAAACTTTTGTCTACATTTTCAAAATAATCAAGTAATTACTAGATATCACATTCTAATAAAAAATGACACTTGCCCCCACTCAATTTTACATTTCAGCTTTTCCTTCCTCAAAGAAAAATGTGGTTGTTTATGGTAAACTTGACACATTTTTTGCTGCTCGGTCTTTCCTCGTGCACAAGGAAATGCAAGGGCATCTTTTTATAATGTAGCTTCAAGTGACATGTCTCATCGAAAGACAAGCTGTTATGAAGGATTAACTATTAGGTAAAATTGCTAGTTGTGGCTGTGGGGTATATACCAATTCATTACTGATTAGTTACCAAAAACTGTATGACGCGTGGCACTAACCTTTGCAATAATAACGGTGTAATAAAATGGCTAGCACGCTTTTATTAGAGATTCGGCCAGATGTATAAACGTCTCAAAAAATTAATTGCAACTGGTGTACACATGTCAGCGAGTACTTTTTTGTATTTTGTCAAAACTTATCATCATTGTTATTATTCACAACCGCTTGATTCGTATATAATCTATGATAGGATTCCACTTGTCGTAGATATACGTTCGCTTGTAGTGGTCCAATTTTATAATATTTCTAGTGTCAACTATTCAGAAAGCAATTTTTTATTCTTAGCCATTTTTAAAGAACTTTAATTTTTATGGTCTTTTGTTTTTTCTTGTAATTTTCATTACGATTTGAAATATTCTGTATTCTGTGCTTCAACATGCAGGAGTTTTTATGTCATTTTTGTCGTCTCGATCCCCTACAATATTTTATGGAAATCCTAAGGCTGAACGTGCTTTCTTCCCTTTCTAGATAAAAACGTGTTTGTCTTAATAAAAATTAAAGATGATAAATTGCCCCAATGCACTTTTCTAAGAAATACTTGCATAATTCATTTTCAAATCTGCCAAAAAATGCAGTGAGTGAGATTTTGCTATAGAGTGCAGGTTATTGTACTATAATATGCAAAATGTCAATCAGAATTCATTTTTTGCATTATTCATGCTGCATAAGACGATTATTCATTTTGCCTTAAGAAGGGAAATGGTGATCATTTTACAATAGAAATGCATTATTGTGGTCCTTGACCCTTTAGAATCTTAGCTAAATTGCACTATTTCATGAATGTAGTTTGGATTGCAGATAAGTGGTTCTGTCTGATCTGATTTTATAATAGACTGGTGGTATTCTAATTACATATTTCAAACATTCCTTTGTATGATAATACTGGGAAGTGTAAAACCAATGACCAAAGACAAATCACTTC
Organism: Entomobrya proxima; assembly: GCA_029691765.1. Classification (NCBI taxonomy): domain Eukaryota; kingdom Metazoa; phylum Arthropoda; class Collembola; order Entomobryomorpha; family Entomobryidae; genus Entomobrya; species Entomobrya proxima. The sequence continues at coordinate 35,474,099 of CM056171.1, read as the reverse complement.
CACATCCACATAAAGGTTAAGAATTATTGAATAATTTAAGAAATCTGGAGTGCAATAAGCAAAAGAAATACGTTTTAACTATAGTAGTAATTGATTTCATAATCAACCAAGATGTAAGTAGATGAACGACTTAAAGTTTCTTTAAAATTGTCATTTTGTAGATACATTACACATATTTTGTAGCTATCATTTTCTTTGCCACACTGATTTAGCATTTAAAACCAAATACAATGTATTTGCTGAATCATTTTTGCTGCTCAGTAAGTCAGTCAACCGTTTAATTACGCAAAAAAATATAAAATATCAACCAACAAAGAAAACAGCATCCGTAAATAATAAGAAGCACCATTGCAGTTTGCTAAAACCTTACAAAGTTAAAGTTGCTGTTGACCTTGGAAGTTACTCGTCGCATAACTGTAAAGGTGCAGAAATATGTAATAAGATAATGTAGCAATTATTCATTCCATCCAATTCAAAGAAGTGACGAGTGAAGTAGCTTTCAGCAAAGCTGTGAATCATAATTTATTTTATAAAGTTGGATGCTTTGTTGCAGAGCAAAAAAGGAAGTTTTATTGGTTGACCTGAACATTACCTGAATGATACCGAACATTCTTTTACTTAGCTTTTATAGAGATACTAAATTCTATGTTTTCGACAAGTTGTCACTTTTCGCATGCCTTATCAATTTTACTTGTGGTTTTATGCGAACTCACTTTGCAATTTGAAATGGAACATAATGACACCGGAGATTATTTCCGTAAATTCTGCGGGATTTTCAAGAATAATAGATATAAATGTTGTCCAGTAATTAATTAATTATCGTTTAGAAACATTAGAAATGTGGTCCGGCAAGACACTGAAATTTCATAGCGAATTCGATCTGACTACTTTAAAGAGAATCTTTGGAATATACTTTTTAATTACGTACTTTAGGTAATTTACTTAAATGTTTGCTTTATGGTTTAATACATAAAAGCATCCGAATGCAAAAATTAAGTCTACTTACAAAAATGCTGCTCATAAAATATTATCATGCATTAATTTCTTCATGTGTGTCTAAACTAAAGAATTTTTCAAATGCGAGTTGCACACAGGCCATCAAAAAATTACGGGCTTTGCCATATACTCGGTACTCTACTGACTCCCTGGTACTGGTACTAATAATATTCTTAATGTCATGAATTCTGTAAGGTGAACACTGGGCTACTAAATTAGATTATTGTGTTAAACGATAACAGTATCTTAGTTTGTTTTCCAACGAAAAACACATATATTTTGACTTATGCTGTTGTCGAACCACCATAATAATTTAAATATCAAGTATTATAATAGCTATATCGAAGGTCTACTACATGACATGATATTTAAGACCAGATGGTAGCATTTGCTACGCTTTTATGGTATCTAGAGCATTTTCGTAGTCTTGAATGTTGAGTAGACGTGACATTTTTCGTTTTACTGGTTATTATCCAGAGACAAGATACTAAATATTCTGATAACAAACTGAAGGACAAGCTAGCACTATATATATACGGCATCGAAAGTCCTTGTCTTGCTTTATTGCCCGTGAGACTAGGAGTAGAATGGAGTTTGAACAAAATTTGCCTTATTGATCTATTTGCATTTTGGACTAAACTCAGTTTTTACTCAAGTTATTGTCGTGCATGCTAATTTTTTCCTTCATTGATTTTCGCACCACAAAAGCTGTGCTAAACTGTATTGATTACTAGGATAAAGCAATTTCATTTTCCAGAGTTTTTTTGCACTATAATACGCAACAGGAGTAGCAAAATAGTAAATTAATACAAGTTTTTATATCCAACCATCCGCAAGCCTTGCATTGCGTTTCAAGCAACCTATCATGTTTTAAGCTGAAACCCTAGAAAAGCAGAGTCTTTCATAAGAGACGGGTCTACCATTCCCGATTTTCCATGAAAAGTAACCGAAAGCCCGGTTTTGTGGTGATCTCAATACTGAGTAATATCATTGCACTTTGCCAAAAGCCAGTACAGTTGTGCTAGAAAATTTTCCCCCAATTTCGGCCTTTCCATATTCCATGTATGCTCTCAGAGAAACCGTTTTAGAGTATGCATGTAAATCAACCATATCCTGTTGCTCATAAAATTGATCCAGTTCCCAGTTGAGAGTTTTGTCATCTGCGATTCTAGTTTCTCTCCTCTGTGCTGTTCTTGAGTCTGGTGGACTACTACACACAAGGCTAAATCCATTTTAATGAGTAAACTGAAATACATTATTATTATGCAGTTTAATGTTAGTTTCTCTCTGAACGTGCCCTAGTTCAGTGAATATATTAATAGCTCGTATGAATCCAAGTGCTTCATTATCCATTTTCCTATTCGTTTACCAGCTACAAAACTAATTTCCAATTTTAGAATAAATTCCATTTTATTTACCACATTTTAAATTACATTGCCCTCAGTGTCCTCTAAAAGAACATTTTAAAACTGCAGCAAACAGCCCAGTAAAAAGTTGACACAGTAGACATCTTTTTGAAACTTTGAACAACTATTCGCAACAAAGAAATTGAAATTACTAGATTCAAAGCCGCAACAATAGCAGCTTTACCATAAGCAGCAGAAAGGGAAAGTGGTGACCAAGTGGTTTAGTTCGCACGTACATGCAATGCATCATAAAAACATGTACATCATCGTCTCTTGACATTTTGAAGACTATAAGTGATAACTTTGTAGTGCATTTTTGAAGAGAACAATACAAAGTGTAATAGGGAAATGCAACAACAATGTACTTTGCAGTAGCATTGGTTGGCATTTCTTTTTACATCGGACACTGCAGTTAGCAGCATCAAGGAAAGATGGCAAGTTGAGAAGAGGAAAAATCCTTTCTAAATTAGTAACAACGTAAGTTATCCCCTTATAGCCTTATATCATGCAATAATGTTTTTGGTACAACAAAATAATAAATTGAAGACATGCAATGCATAAACCGCAATCCACAAACATGCAGTAAAGCTTCTTAAAGATCAAAAATGCAAATGCCAACTTCCTTCCTTCCTTCCTTAAAATAATAATTCACATCATCAGACCAAAAATATCCATTAACCTATCAAATCCCTCAAGCATTGCAAAACCATTTTTCTGCTTGCCTTGCTCAGGCTTCTTACCTTGCCGTGCTCAAGCTCATGTGTTGACCATTGACCATAAGCTATCATCATACTATATTATTTACATTACTTAAAGCACAAAAAGGACTATCAACTCTATAGTCTGCAACTTATTGACATTTAACACCACTACTGACCATTGCTTTGGCTTCTACAAACTGCTAGAACTACTGAACTAGTCGGCAATGTGGAAAACCTTCCTGATTCTTGATAGTACTAGTATAGTTTCCTATATTCCACACACTTCCACTTCTAAAAACATATTTCTTGTTGTTAGTAACGGCCATCGTTTATTGCTGTACACGTAGATGAAAAACGCGTGCTGGTGGTCAGTTGGTTGGGGCTAGGTTTGTTGGTTACCCAAAAGGAAGTCCTTCCTCGCGTGTCTTCTTTAACAACTTGCGACTAGGGTATGCATGGCCTGAAACGTTATATGAACAACTTACTGATGCTGTCTATTCTCTGTATAAACGCTTTTCGCACTATTCTCTGCTAATTCGATATTTTTTAAGGTTCCTTCCTCCCTTTTTTGTCTGCACACGTCTTTATCCTCTTCTTCTATTAGGCTGGCTTACCTTACATCACCAACCAAACTTATCTGTATCTGTGTCATGGTATTACTTGAACATGCCAAAAAAATCCATCTATTACTATAAAGCGGTAACGGCAACACATAAGCTGGTGATGACGGTGACCATCATCGTCGCTGTTATATCATCGCACACCACACCACCTCATCATATTAAGTATTCACAGAAGAAAAGATGAAAAAATTGGCGAGACTTGACATGAAGGATGGAAAGTTATTCTTTGTGTGTTTACAATAATGTGAGCATACACGTATTAAAAAGAAAACTGTTTAGCGTATAAGACATGATAATGGCAGTGGAGAAGAGATGGTGACATAATACGTTTACACGTTAATACCTCTGTCGTGTCTGTATTTTAACTGCCAAAATATATATTTTTTTGGTAATGGACAACAATAACCAGAGATGCAAAAGCAGAGGTGCCTGTCTATGTAAATAGCGTAATAGTTTTGTCTGGCCTTTCCTATTCTGTTTAATCTTTTGCTTATCAATGTGTCGTATAAACAATGGGAGAGGCTTGACTCAGGAAATTATTCAACTTTTGACGTTCCTCGGCTAAAAAACAAAAATAACAACATTAACATTGTTGCCATTATTTCATCTTGTCCAAAAAGTCATAAGTGATATCAGTTTTCAAGTGACTGTTCTGTGTTCCATCTTTTCTTGTCAGCTAAAAAATTCATTCAAACGTGTATGCTTTTTTGTATTGCGCATTATTTCACGTAACATTTATTACTTGAAAAGCAAACCGCACTTACATAACATAATAACTTCGCATCATTCATCTAGCAAATAGTTTGTTTTGAAAATTGTAATATTCACTTTTTACCTTCTTCTCTATTTTATTTTATGCATTTAACATACATTCGTAACAACTGAGCAATATCACATTTTATTTCCTTCCTTCCGGTTTTGCAATCTTTTTCATATTACTATTGAGTGCAGTATGTAATAGGCAGCAGCAAAAAGTGAGTTTTGCATTGCAGTTTTGTGCACTGCCCATTATATACAAACGACAACAATCAAGTAACAATCAGAGTATGCAAAAGTATTACACAACAAAACGAAGCCTCTTTTTTATTATCTGCCTGCATGCATGTTTCGATTTTGCTTATAAGATTCTTACAGAAAGTTCCCATGCATGTACTATGATATGCATCTTTTTTTGCACTGCATTATTCACGCATAGTCCTGTGGCGTAATATAGCGTTTCCTATTTACATTACCACTCTCACTTTCATTTCCCACTTTTTTACAGGACTATTTCAAAATTATAGCTGTCCCTTAAGGACATATTTAATTTAGGCTCTTCTCTTAGCCTACAGTGTTGTTACTTTCAAACAGAGTTTCAACATGGGGTCATGGTGCTTTCAAAGTTTTGGCTAGGCACTGTATAGGTATTTGGCAGACAAAGTCTGAAGTAGGTACAGGTAGTTTGCGAAATGGCGTGTCATTTTGTAGCATCCTAACCTGGTTCTGTTTTCCAGCAGAATTGTAACTCGTTGCTTTTAACGGAAGCCCAGGGATAAAACGTGGAGGAAGGCAGCTTTAATTTTTTTTGTATGGTTGGTTTCTTTAGCTGTCATTTTTGTTTCAGTTGTTCTGTCTTGTTAACAGTAGAGTAAAATGCGGAATGTTGTGTCAAAGTGCATTATGTTAACAAGTTGTTCTTTGTTCCAGCTCGACATAATACTATATCCAGCTCAGTTTCTGGTCATGTCATTGTTGTGCAAGCGTACTAAATATTACATACCGGTGAATCTATAAAATTAAATAACTTTACACAACCAACATCTCAGAAAATCACAAGGAAAATGTTTGAAAATAAAACCAACTGAAACAATAAAATTTGCGGAATTTCTCAAGATAACATTTCCCTTTGTGGTAACAAATACGAGAATATACTAAATCGTTGTGCAGTTCGCGTAAGTACTAAACATAATAATATATTATGTAGGAAAAACGCCATAAACCTACTGGCCAAGTTGTAATTCTTTGGTCCTTAAGTAATCAACATAATAACTATTGTTTACTTGGCGGTTGTAAACTGAGTATTTTTAATGTGTGCTTTTGTAACGTTAATTAGGTATTTCCAGGTATTTAAAAAAACCAAGCTACATTTCGTTTAGCGCACTCATAGAAATAGCTTCATCTTATCTTGTATGGTAAACGTAAAACGGTAGTACGGTTTAAGTTGAAATGGAACATGGGTGTTGTATGCGGTCCAGTAACATGAATAACTACACTAAGCTAGCTTAACTTTTTGCAACAATTTATCTTAAAGCATGTATGGTTGTATTCAGAAATGAGTAATATTTTGTGCTGACCACATTCTGGAACCGCTTTAGAACATTGCAGTATGCTTCTGGATTCTACTGTATCAATTTAATCATTTTGCAAAAGTTGCATGCAAAAATACTGCTTTGTTTTTAGGAAGCTTTTTACGATCAACTCGATGTAGTTTATAGCTTGCTTTACTGATGAATACATCCGCGTATTCATATTCGTCATATTGCATTCCAGTAACAATGTAGCAGTTTGGTACAACGGAATTATACAATGAGTGCAAGCATGCGTTACACATTAATTATACTCTTTTGATGTAATAATTATAAAAAACGAATTTTAATGTGATCCTCCGTTATATTTTTTGTGTTTTTTTTTCAAGCAGAAACGCTATCATCAACAGTCATTCTAATTCTTCAGAGTGATAACAGAGTAGTAGTGTTTGTGCATTTAAACTGGATACAACAGCGAATTCTTGTGCAGTTTCATCTTCGTCATACCGGCTCCCAAAAAAATAAAATAATTCTATCCCTCTGCAACACAATATCCCGGAGAAAATAGAAAATAATGTGTTATCTATGCTCCTTTGTGTCTGCTGTGTATGAGTTTGTGTGTGCGAATTTTTTCCTATTTCTGTGCGTAACTCAATCTGCGTTGATATCGTTAGCGTCAGCAACTGTGTCATCGCCGGATCAAGTGACAGTGCTACAATCTGCGTCAGTAGCAGAAAATACATTTAATAGTAATTCGGGGGGATTATCTGCAGCGGCAGTGTTAGTGGGAGCATTTGCTGGAGGTAGCTTTGGGGGAGTTCTGGGAAGTTCCCAGAACTGAAAAGGAGTATTAAAATTTTCTCAAAGGTGAGCTTAAATGCTATTCAAATGTGTCTTCAATTACGTCATGAAATGTTTAACGTTTTAATGACCGTTTTAAAAATAGCAATATAAAAAAACTTTTTTATAATGGGCTGTTTTGTATGCCGGTACTCATAGTATTTCAATTATACTGCAATCATGTTTTTATTTCAAACATGTACCTGGTTTGTAATTAAATGATATCTGCAAGTTTTAATGCTGGTCTTTCGTAAGCTTTGCTGTGTGTATTTTTGTTTGAAAAGTTTTTTATGTAACGTTGCATAAGGATCGTTTAAGTAACTACTGTTGTTTGATGATGTACATCATAATTGCATTATAGGTATCATCGTATTCTCAGGAATTCAATTGTACACATGCTCAAATAAATATCTTTGTTTTAGGATGTGATTGAGAGTCTGAGAATAGGTAGTTTTAAATAAATATAAAAAACAAAGCATTTATTCTTAAGTTTAGTTAAGCTAAATGTTAAGATGTCGTTTTGTTAGGTAGGTGGTATGAGAATTAGAAACAAAAACAACCAAATAACTAACACGCTGTTTCTCATCATCTCGCCGTATTTAAAGTATGATGTATTATCGACCTATCAAAAATCAAAAGTAAATGAATGGGCTGGTGTGGTGAATGTATTTTACAAACACACTCTGCTGTAAACACGTCGAATTGACAAAACTTTCTAAAATTATTTTAAGCATGGTCATGGAATAATTTTATGCTATTAAACTGTCTTTTAAAACACTTACATCTTAGCTTTTGGCTTCGGGCAAGGAGACAAGAAACAAGAAAAGAAAATTGAAAAAGCCAAAATGCTTAAAGCTTTGTGACTTGAGACCACCGACAGTATTACTAGAGGTTTTAGAATTACAATAGCCAGAGATTTTAAAGATAATTTGTTATTCACAGTCCTCCTGTCAATTTAGTCGCTACAGTCTACATTGTAATAAGAAAAAAAATAGCGTCAGATTAATGCCTGATTTTGTTCGTTACCATTTATGCATGGGCACGCTTTATGTAATTCTTTAATACAGCATTTAAAAAGCAAATGCTTATCCTTGCAATAATGCAGAGTGGCACTCTTGTCTCTTGTTATGAGAATTTTCAGTTTCACTCTCATTTCTTCGTAAGCAGTTTCAATTTTAAGCAGTAGCCGTGTATTACTACAATAGATTGGAATCTATGTGCTTTTTGTATTATGTATATTTGATTACATGGCACAAAGCGAGCATTTTTTTACTTTTTATACACATAGGTAGTTATAGTCTTTCGCACTTACTTCCCTTTTATTACACTGCTGCTGGCAGTTATAAAAAAGTGAACGGTTCTTTTTATCGTCGTCACTTATCAGTAGTTGTTGGAATGGATGAGTGCGTTTAACAGTCTACACAGCAATGTATATTATTAAGCGTTGGCTAATGCAAATAAATGTATGGCTTGATGCTAAATAATCTCGTGCTAAGAATGTAAGAATTTTTTAAGTACGACTTTTATGCAATATGGCAATGGTGGAAAGACTTGTGTTTAAACAACTAGGTATTTGATAAGTGTTTGTAGTGAAAAACGGCAAATGATATGTAATCCTCAGAGAGAATTACTCGAGGACTCACAGGACAGTTATGGAAATGAAAGAGTCTTTCAGAGTTTTGCCTTTGAATTATATTACAGTGTGGATGCTGCTGCTGGTAGCGGTGGCGTAACCACTTTGTCTCTTGCCTTCTTTGCATGTCCAAGGACCTTTGCAAATTTGCAAGGATGAATTTTTTACGAGCCAACAATAGACACATAAACCGTGCAAGTAAAAAAAAGCATGCTTTATATAGCTTTAGCATGCTAATCACGCTATAATCAGTTATTGCACAACAAAAAACCGATTCTAGTCAGAGTATTTGTGGTGTGTGTAGACAGTTACATTTTACTACGTTTGAATAGTTTTGCATGAAAGTTGGTAATAAATTTGCTTGTCAAGGAATAAGCTGTCATTTTAAAGGAAATTTTTGTATTTGGAGCAGCCAATATATTCGGTCAGACGTGACGAATAAGTTTTCAAAGCGTTTTGTGATTAGTGATTATTGAAAATATTTAGAGCATTGCAGAAAATGTGACTTGTAATAACGTAACATAACATGAATCATGAAGTGTTATGGAATACGGTGTTCTGAAATGTGTGTGGAATGTTCAATAATTAATTAAGTACAAGGTAACAAGAAACGTTTTTTCAACTTTTCATGAATTTTCGAAAGAATTTTTATTATGAAGCGTTTATAAAATTTCGAAAGCGTTCGTATGCATTTTCCGCGGTAAATTTGGCTTAGAGTAAGTCTATGAAATTCCGAGTTGAAAAAGTTTGTAAAATTATTGTGCAAATTTGTTCAGTAAGGGATGGCTTCCAAAATTTCTTGACAAAATTTGATGTAGAAATATCGTGTGGGAAATCATATAACTTTGATAAGCTTAAGAAAAGCGTAACTATAATTAAAGCGTTGTAGAATAATCTTTAATTTTCTTGTCTGATTTTTAGGCTAACGGAATACTGAAAGTAATCTTTCGGAATTGGATTTGCGTGCGTATTTTACAAGGGAGTGCATCGGAATCCCAGAAAGTTCGTGATCATCATCAAAAGTCTAACGTTAGCCTTTATAGCCCCTTTCTTCAAATCACTTGTCAAAATGCCTAACCAACTGCTCCGAGGCCTTATATTTATTATCCTGGTGTTCCTCGTCACGTCGGACCTCAAGGAGATCATCTCAGCTTTAACAGCATCCTCTTCAATCAGCGCATTTCTCCAGCGACATCACACCACACCTTCTAGTCATCATCAACGTGCGAAGCGTCATGCGAGTAGTGCCACCGGCCCGGGTAGCGTTAGCAGCGGTCAACAACAGGCTCCAACTGTTGAAGGTGATCAGGACGAGGGTCCATTTCCAACTGGGGGTAGCGAAATCCCCTCCACAGTGAATTTCCAGTCACCTTCTGCAGCAGACGCTTCAGGAGATTCCGAACATTCCTCTGAGGATAACGATAACGACTCGTTGGATCCTGTCAAGAGGTTGAATGCTCGAAGTCAAAGCGCTTATGCCAAGAGGAAAGTCATGAAGTTGAATGGTTAGTGGATATTTAAATAATTATTGTCAATTTGGAAATTTGTTCAGACTTGTAAAATATTTTGTTCCATTGTTCATTGTTTTATAGCCCAAGAGAAAAAGGAGCTTTTAGCCATGAAAACTCAACTGACTGCTGTGATGCAGGAATGGTGCCTCCCAAAGCTGGTCTGTGAGTTGCATGCGTCCGTTTCAGAGAGGGGATCATTAACTGAGGCTGAAAAGGGACTTTTATCCCTGATTCGGTAAGTTGAGATGGTTCCAAAAACATTGAACATGGTTTTCTAATTCAAGTTTTTATACAACCCGATTTACTAATGTGCTTTCAGAGAAACAAGCCTTGGAACCATGGGCGAAGTCGTATCCCGTTACCATTTTGCAGCCCACATGGGTCAACTCATTTCCGGTGTGGAAGGAAATGGCTGTCATAACTTTTACCCAAACTGTCCCCTCTCAGGAAGCAAAGTGCTCCAGATGATGAAAAAAGTGCGGATTCGCTGAGGACGTCGGAAAAAGGGCATTTCGGCGAGGATTCAAAATTATGCATTCAATTTTACACAACAAACTCTCAATATTTTAGTTGTATTTACATTTATATTACTGCTAGGCTAAGCTTAAGTATGTAGGTGTGAATTGTAAAGGAAACCGTCAATTTTAAAAGACTGAACGATATATTTCTTTTTCCGCTAATTAGGATTAAGTAGTAAGCCATATTAGTCATAGGAAAACTTTAAGCAATTCTTGTTTTACGCACTTTTGATTTTGATGTGTTTTTTAGTGTATGGGAAGTTTTTAACTTTTTCCGAGAAGCGTTTTTGTAATTGTAAATAACTTCGACAGTAAGTTTTTATTTTGTGCGATAACCAATTAGGTGTGAAGTATATAGCTTCTTGAAATCTTCTATTCACAAGGTTGACTTTTTTTCTTTAGAGTTCTTTTTTCTTTTATTTTGTAACCTCTACAATAAAAATTATGTACAGTTTATTCTTGTATCTATCTCTTTTGTAGCTACAACTTTTGTAGTATGTACCTTGGATTTTATACTGTCAACGTAAAACAATTAGAACAAGAAAACACTGACAAATAATTTAACGAACCAAACCAGATAAAGCTTTATTTGTAATTTGTACTCTTTAGAGGAAAGACGGAGAACAACCTGTGATTTTCTTTTAATTTAACCCAAAACAGTGTTTTTAAAAAAAGAAATAAAAGAAAACAGCATGCGATGAAAACGCATTTGTGTTTAATTACTTTTGTACCAATTGTCTTCGATTCGATTGATGAATGACAAGAGATCTAATGAATTGTATTGTACCACCATCTATCCTAACCAACAATAGTTTTCATACGTCGAATTCTAAATAAAATTTTAAATTAGTTGCAAGTAGTGCCGTTCTTCAGTAGATATCGCTACACGCGGTTATCATTAGCTGTGCACTAAACAACAGGAAAAACTAGGTACTTAACTTTATATTAGTAGCAAAGATATAGATATACTATATGGATGCCATTTTATCTTGTTTTAAATCTTTAACAATGGAAAAATGCAGGAATCAATCATGTATTTTACCAAATTAGATAAGGAAAAAATGCAGTACAACTATTTTGTAAAATTAGTAGAAGTGGAGTACTTGAGAAGCAAAGGCAAAATGTAAAATTCATTGTGCACTTAATGCATACTGCATAGACACGAAAAAAATCTAATTCAACAAATCAAACAAGAAATATTTAAAATATGAGCAAGTGTAGACTATTAGTAAAGTACCCTTGGACTCGTGCCGTGCAAAACATGCTATTTCAAAAGGAGTGGAATATTTTGGCATGCTAATCAAAACAAGAAAAAATGACGTGTAGCACGTAGACTCATTTGATTACAATTACAATTTTTTAAAGCAGCACCCACCAGAAGCCTTTGAATATTGAGTGAGTACTATGCACTCACATTCATCTAAAAAATCATAAATTCCTGAATATTTATTTTAACACCTAATCTACCTACTTGCTAGCAAAGTTTTTTTGCTCTTGTTCAGAAGTGTAAAGTAAACCGAACACTATAACTTGGTTAAGAGCTACTAAAGCTTATATCGAACTTTGTTGAGCTACCTCTCAAACAAAACCGTTCTTTTCAAATTTTTAGGCCTTGCTGCATACTCATACTTGATACCAATCTGCAAACTAAACAGTACTGAACACAAACTCAACAACAGCATTGCAATATGAATCTGTAATGAAAAAGCAGGTTTTTAATTTTTGTGGGTCAGTAGTAGCAACAAGCAACATCAGCAGTCCTGCAAAATGTATAATCACCATGATCAAGATTTTAAAGCCAAACTGCGCAAGATGCAGTTTTAATAGCCCTTCATGTACAATACATAGTTAAAGTTTTTGGGTTTAACCTGCTTATACATTTAATCCCCGGCTGCCCACCCTCTTCCTTTGAAACTTCATCAACAGATAATAGCGCACTCACTCTTAACGTTCATCCTTTCGCCATATCTTTTAAGGAATACTACGCTGCTCACTCTCAGCAGCATATTAATGACAGTTTAAATACATCCTCCTCATATATCTCGGACCATCATCATCACGAAAAAAATATGATCCTAAATACACACGGTAGCTTACAAACCATTGTTGCACTTTAACCGTGTGTGTGTGTGCAAGCCTGCCTTTTGATTGAAACTTTTGAAAAATTGTTGAATTGCCCTTTGTTCTCTGCCTTAAAGATCTACTACCTACAACAACAGCACTACATTTTACAACCAACATTAATAAAATACCATATATTTACACTGTACATTTCCCCATTGTTGTTTTCATTAAGAAAACAATAAATTGCCAACAATGGCCATACCCCACGTCCGCGTCCGTGGTAGATAGTGTATTGTAAATGGACTATATTAAGTCGCCCCATATATAAAACAATTGTTCATTAAACAAACATCCCCCTGCATTAAAATGAAGGCTGCTACACATTAGTGCAAACGTCTATATTCCTCCGCATTTCAAAGATTAATACTTTATTTAAATATAACAGCAACAACCTATAATCCTCCTATATATTCTGCGAGTCAAACGAGCAATAACCTTAATACCCTTCCTACTCTGTAATTTTAACCATTTTTTTTGCCGATACATTTTGGCTTTTGGCAAATTATCTTGAGACTCTACTAGTTTTATAGAAAATGTTTAGAAGCTCACTAAGCTCTCTAACTACCTATATCTGTTGTATATTCTAACAATTTAGTATTTTTTTTCTATTCAATTTTACAAAATGCAATTTTTCCCTACTGTTATTATAAAGTGTGGGCTTGAAAAACTATTGTGCTTTTCGCCCAATGTGCTACATTTTAAAATATATTTTATTAGTGATTGAGTCTAGATATTATTACATGCACACACAATGTATTATAGTGGTAGTGCGGCGGACCAAGCCACTATTGTACATACATTACTGACCAAGAGACTGAAAAATTTTTTGGTGTTGGCGATAGAAGATAATAGATGATCCCTTTTATCCGCAAAATTCGTCACTTTCTTGAGTGTGAGTAGTAAAATTTTCTAATTCCTTCAGGTAGTAAAAAATGTACTAGTAATAGTAGTGTCGTCATCTTTTTTATATATTTTTTTCCTGTCTACATGCCTCATTGATCATTTATATTTAATGTACACAGCACTTACAAAACGGCAGCATCAAGCGTCGTCGTCGTCGTCATCGGTGAAGCGTCGGTACAGTTAATAGTGCCCAAGCCCATGTTTTTTATGGTGCAGTTGAGTTGTAGAGCGATTACGTGTGCAATTTGTATGTACATTAAATGAGTGGTGGACACAAAGACGGAAGAAGAGGAAGCGAAAAAAAGGAAAAGTGATCTTGATCGTGACGAGTGATTACTAAGCTTGAATGATGAAGGTGCTCACTTGCTTGCTAGTATGTGGTAATAGGATGTGTGCTGCTGTACCTAGATAAAAATTGCACCTGTCATTAAACACCACTGTACAAGCTCTCAAAAGGAGGAAAAGATAAAGGAGATATGTTGAAGGTACCCCCACAAAAAAAATTTGGGTATAGGTGAGCCTAAAAATCTGAACAAATTCTGAAAAAGACACTACTGAGTTGGATTTGGTACGTGGTGGAGAATTGGAAAAATTGAAATTAAATGGAAGCTAGAAATAGAGTGAAGATTGGAAACCAATTTGGAATACCAAGTTTTATGAGGCCTTGTCGTGGGGAAGAGTATCATTGGAGCAGTAGCCCAGGAGGTGGTGTGTGTACTGTTCTGAAAGATTATGAGAAACTCCTATTGGCTAGTGGTATCTCTCCTGGTGTTGGAGTGCGTTGTGCTACTGATTCAACCCTCGGAATGCTTTCTCTCCTTTATTCCCGTGAGTGTTCACTCTGCCCTGCAGATTCTCACGTTACTTGTTAAGATCAAGTCGATTATTTTTAAGGTTTTGTTGGGGCTCAAGCTCATGGGTAAGTTGGGACAGTTTTTTATGTAAAGTGCAAACCGGAAGTGGATATGCAAATAGGTTGCTAATTGGTTTGACTGGTTTTTGAAAGGTGTGGAAGGATTCATAATGAAAAGAAGGAGAAGGTCCATCATGCCCACAATGGACGCTGGGACAGGGGAAGTATCCGAAGATACAAATTCAGAGAGTTACCTAAACTGGAAGTTGGGCTCACTTCCGGAATCTCAAAGGACTGAACTACTGAGGGCGTGGGAGAAGCTGGAAAAATTATTGGGGGAAAAGGTACGCTTTGAGGAGAGCGTGTGCATAGAAGCCATGCACAAATACGGGACCAGGTCTGTTTCGGAGTGGGCCCAGGGGGCGTACCTGATGAGTGCACAAAATGACAGAAGTAATACAGTGGTCAGTAGTAGCAGCAGTAATAATTATATTAATGCGGGTGGTGTGGGGGAACAAGAGTCCGAAATGGTTTCCCAAGGGTAATCAGAGAATTTATAAAAAAATGGAAATAAAATGTTCCAGACATTTTAATGACTTATGCATGATTTCTTTTTCATAACAGGGGATATTCCTATTGGATCAGTACTGTTCTCGGATCAGCACTGGGAAATCCGTATGCGTGCCATATTCTAGAAAAGCAACTTAATTTCAATGAAGAAAAGTTGCCATCTACTACTATTCCTTCTGTGGATCCAGTCACCAATGAAGATGTAACCAGTTCACACACTCGAGCATTTAGTTAACGACAATTGATTCCTATAAATTCAATAAATTGCTTCAAAATGTGGTCAAAACTTTAGAAAACTATAAATTGTATGCATTACTTGTTAAGTAGGAAGTACTGTAACAAAACAATGTATTTATATTCAATATTATTATGTTTATGTCATTGAATGTAGCAAAGATTGTATTTTCTTATGCTAATGTGCAATATGTTTGTATAATAATTAATTTGTAAATTGAAATGCTATTTTTAAGCGACTTCTGTGAATCCTCTCTTTTTGAAACCAGTGAAGTGCCAGACTGTTAGTTAATTTACAACAATGGAATCTTGTAGCTCATCCTTTCTGTTTGTTGGAAGGGCCATTTTAAAAGTATGTATATAATATACAAATCAAATTCATAGTATTAAAAACGGGAAAGAAAGTTTCTTTAAGAAACATTTAAACATAATAATTGTAACTGTAAAGAATTATTGCTAATGAATAAAATACCACTAATAATGTCTGAAACTGAATTTCGATTTACTAAATTAGTAAAGTATATTTTCTTTGAGAAATCGATTTTTCATTGTACTGTAGGAATAAAAGTTTCTACATGTAACTCTTCTACAGTCCGCCGACATTGGATATCTACAGGTTTTGAAAGTGTACTATGTGAAACAATTTATATTTAGGTGCACCGAAGTTACACCAAATGAAGTTTTTGTGAATACATATTTTACCAAATTACACAAACAAAATTAAAGCTTTTGCTTGCCTTAATTTAATTTCCAAGTTAAACTTAGCAAGTTTATGTTCTGTAATATTCTGATAACAGTTAGGTCTACATGCTCGCATCACAATAATTTATAATTTATTGTAATGATTGATTTGTGATGAAAATCAAACTGCATGTTTGCTATTTACTACTTGATTGAAATAGCCTACACAATAATTCGCATACATTTTATTAAGCTATTCAATTATGCCTACGTTCAAATAATTTGTGATATTGGAATTGGAATATTGGGAACCAACGATTTATAAGCAGTTGACCATTTACATCTAAATGCTTTACAAATCCAAAAAGATAAATTGCAAACACTGGGCAGCTTTTAACTGAGACAAAAGACTTATTTTGATTGGATAGGTTAGGTTCATGAATAAAAATATAATCTTTGTCTGTTTACACCTTATAAAAATACTAAATAGTATGCATACCCGTTATATTCGTATTACCAGTTATATTCAATTTCAATATAAATCTATTAGTCAAAATTTTTGTGGGTTCATTAGTTATTTTAGCCTTTTCTGCTTCTTATGTCATTTCTTTTAAGAGTAAATTCTGACATTTCTTATGACATGAGTCATGTCACATGACACAGCTTTCTCTTTATCATTTCTTTCCATCTGTCAGTATGTTTCAAGCATAATTTATCATAGTCATTACAATTACATTTACAATTTTTGTAGTAAAAATGCTTCTAGCAGCAAAATAGTGAACATTCCTAATCATAAGCTTTTCAAATATTTACTCTGGCAAATTCTACCAAAATTTTCCTTTTAAATCACCTAAAACATTAGGTTTGCCTCATGCACTTCTTTAATTCTTTTTACATAATTCTGATTTTGATACGAATGCAATCATTAAAAATGATTTTAAGACACTTGAAATTGCTCACGTATTATGTATACTCAAAAAACATTAACCACAACAAGGTGCAAAAAATTGTTACCGTATCAAGAAGTTCACAAATTGTCTGTGGGATCAGTCAGTGATTCTCTTGATTGTTATCGCATTTCACTTTTGTGAACCATTCATTCAACCTGTTGTGTAATGCACATCTTGTAGATATAAAAAATAGTTGAAATATGTGAACGTGCCTAACAGCACGCACATAATCAGGAACACTAATTTTAATCATAGAATCTATTCATGAGGAAGATAATCAGCAGTGCACTCTAAAAATTAGATGTTATCATGTGTGAATATAATTAAGTTATTGGACCGGAAATGACATTTTAAAGGAGCATTCTGAGGAATTCAAGTTATATCACTGCGCTGTCATAAAGTGCAACGGAAATAAAACAATTTTGAATTTTCAAATACTAGATTTGGAAACGTCGAAAAACATTGAATCCAATGAAACTGCCAAGCAGGATGGAAATCCAGTTATTTGGCAAACCATTGCAAATGTGAATGGAAGAAAAGTCATAACTATTTATATCGAATGATAAATGTACACATGTACAATTAATTTATAGGATTTACTTACAATGATATGAACATTATCATGTTTTATAAAAACTTTTCTAAAATTCTATAAAATGTTGTTATTAATCTTTATTATGCAACATTCCTACTTCCAACTTTTGAGTTGACTCGTACAATTAAAACGTGATTAGATTTAATGCATACATACATCACTGAGCAAGGGGTCACTGGTCACAATTAATCAGATTCTAAATAATTGTAGCATGCCCACATAGTGCAACTTTTGTCTCAGCTAAATGCGCAATTGGCGATATAATGCATGTTTTACGTAAACTGAGTTTTAAAACTATTTAATTGTATTTTTAAGCATGACAAGACAAAAGGATACAGAAGGGAAGTGTTCTTTACCATTCTGCAGCTTTTTTTAGACTTTATTGTTTAAATCGACAAAAATACACTACTTTTGAATTGAATTGCTAGCTTTACTACATATTAATTTATATTTTCATCAGTGCTCACATTTTGCCCTTCGTCAGCTTCTAAACTCAAACTAAAGCCCCATAGCTCATAGTTCACAAATCTTCATGACTCAGTGACCACAGAGTGAAATTGGTTTGAAAATGGCGTAAAATATGTTACGATAAAGTATATAACTAAAATATACAAGAGCTCTGTTGTGAGCATTGTTTCGTTTTAAAAAATCGAAAACGTAAGTGCCAACAAATTTTTAAAATCATGTTTTAACGTAATAGCTCACAAAATTTACACTCCTTCTTGTCTACACTGCACGTGCTTCATTCTTCACTCTGCTTCCTTTTCTGCACTTTTTCAAGAAGGATATAATATTGCACACACCTGTGGTGAGCTGAACTTGACTTAAAACCTTATTCAAACAGTTCTGCAAATTTAATGCTGTATCTGTATCGTCATAACTCACACCGAGCCTCCTCCCAACAACAAGACGTGTTTTAATTATATCATAAAACGATTACCGTTAATTTACATGTCCTCCTGCGCTCTGCAGTAAAGTTGCAATTGCAGTGCATATTTTTTTACACATAGCTTTCCTTTCAAAATCGCCATTCGCCACACTGCAATAATATTGAGCACGCATGCATAAAAACTCTGTTTTATGATTTAATTGAAATTAGCCATATATATATTTTAGGCATCTTTGTGTACGGTACCATATATGCCGCATGTGTAATGTGTACACACAATTAAAAGCGCTCAAAACGATAGCATAGAATAAACGAAAAAAATCACTGATCATATTTTTAACAACAATCGTTTAACAATTTAAGGCATCAACAAACAAACATTTTTTAAACATGCATAAACCAAAAAAGTAGAAAACTTCTACGTTTTCTCTTCCATAAATGTAATCTATTACGTGATTTATTCCACAAAACAGAAGCTAATTTACTATTTGTTTTTAATGATTGCTTATAAAATACTTCTTGGTAAAAAACTAATCGTAAAAAAATATTGCTGGCTTATGTGGTGCATAATTGTGGGCAGTGCACACACAACCAGTAGTAAAATTTTACAAAATTGTCACTTTTACTCCTTCCGAAAGTAGTAAACTGTGTAATAAACAGGGAGATGACTTTATTTGGGCATATTAAAAGAAATAATATTTTACGCTGATTTATGCATGTAAAATGCGGTAATTGTAATGAGGAATGCATTAAATTATAACAGTGGTGGTCAACCAGCCACTAATATAAAAACCGCATCTTTGCCAAATGATTTGTTTTAAATGGAAAAAGAAATTCACTCCCACCACCACTAAAAAACTTTTCCATAAATATTCATAGCCATGTAATGAGTCTTATCATCAGACTTAATTGTCATCATATAATCATCATTAAACCAGAATTTTACCACATCCACATGTTCTTCTGTGGTGTGCTATATGGCGTAACAAAATTGTAATCGTAATAGAAATGGTAATATTACTAAAAACGCAACTGGCTACTTTACCTAACTTTCCTACTCAAAATATTAAAATGCTCAGTAAAATGCAACAATTTATCCTAAAAACTTACTTCATTCACGTCAATTTCTTCAATTAAGTGTTATTAAGTACCTAACCAACTATTTATGATCGTTATGCATTACGCGGAGTGTGTATCATCAGACGGATCTTCATTTCTCTTTGAGAACAATGCTGAAGAAATCTTAAAGAAAGCTTTGGTACATTTTATAGGTGCAACAGTTTGTAAAGTTAACTTGAAAATTGTTTTTATTTTTGGGATACTTTAATTTAGTTGCATGTTACGAGAGTTTCAATACGTCATGTTTGCTTAACTTTCTTATACTCATAATCCACGATCATGACTCATGATACTAAAGTCATAGGTCACTTTTTGCATTATGCATTTTGCTCTTTTATCTCCCGTCTTTGTGACAATGACCTTCGAATGGCTTGTATTAAGCCATCACAAAACTAAAATGCATGCACAATTATTATGATTTAGCGTTCAATAGAAAGATGCATATCATTTTTTACTCTTGACTTAGATTTTAAAGGTAGATGCTCAAACTTTCTGCGCTTATCTAGCAAAAAATATTATGAGCCATGTTTGTTTCTGGTCTCATGGTGCGTCCGTTGTTGTATGATCATGATCATGTCTTAAACTCATCATCTTATTGTCATTTTTTGCCTACCGTAACGATAACGTAAGGTACGTGATACGTGACAACTTTTTAGTAGAAGACGATACCAACTCTTAAAATGTCACTTTTGCGCATCTTCCCTAGAAGGTTGTTTTTTTGCTCCCATTTTTGAAACTCATAAACGCATAAAGTTCCTAACAGTGTGCTCCCCACACGAGTTAGGAATGCTCTACCTTTTCCTATTTTTTTACTTTGTGCAAACACAACATGCTTCACATTATGTACTTTTGTTTTGGTTTAGTTTTTAAGATTTTGGGTTTTTAATGAAAACTGTTATTTACTTTGATGAAAGGAAAGATAAGTAAACAATTAATTTTTTTCTGGCTTATTAACACTTATATACAACATATCATTAAGTTTGTTAAAAAATATCATATCATGTTGTTAGTAAGCTTGCAATTTTTGATGTGTCTTTGTGATATAAACGGTACATGGTTTATAATGGTGATGAGGATGAAAAGATGATGCATGGTGAGAAAAAGAAAAGTAAAGAAAGGCTCGTGCGTAGATTTTTCCTGCTAGAAACCACTAGTAAATTCGTGTTTTCTAAATAAGCATAATCCACGTGATTCATGTAAATAAAAATCAAAGATAACATAATAATTGGTGATGATAATCTGGCATGTTTTACTATCAACGGGTATACGTGAAAATTGTTTTCCCTTTTGTACCTTCATCATTTCAATCAAATGAAAACTAATCAGTTATGATCGTTATGTTTATAATATTCAATTTCATATTGGGATGCGGATATAAATAGCTAATCAGTAAGGAAAAAGTTTTTTTTAATGCCTCCTGATGTTTGGACCTAGTATAAATTATAATCTTTCAATCAATCGCAATTTGCAATAATTAGATGATTAAACGCAATTCAGCATATTACTAATTTCCTGGCAATTAATCCATATTTCAAACTTAATGTACCAATTCCCAATTCATTTTTATGAGATTCATAAATTTCATCTTACAATTTAAGACAGGAAGAAGCTCTTTCGAAAATAGGCATTACCTTTTATGCTGTTTTCGTAAAACGGTTGAGTTCAGTTGTCAGTCTGTCGTCATTTGATGACATTATTCACGGCATCAGTTGTCCGTAGTCTCCTTTTAACGGATTTGTACTCATTTGCTTGGCACGTTTAACGCAACGTGCGTAAAGTCCTGTGCTTGCACATTCCTCCTACTTTTACACCAGCAATTTTCTTGATGATATCATAATCATTACAAACCTTAATGATCATTAGTCACCCATGTTTTCAACGTTGACGCAGCTAAACATACCTTTTTAATGCCCCAGTTTAAATCAAGTCTAGAATTTGATTTAATAACTACACTTAAATTTTTTACGTCTTTTCCTACCAATTTATCACGAATTTATATGCAGATTAAGTGCAGATTTTGGAATATAGTGCGAGCAAAGTGGGTGGAGAAGGATGAAGGTTTCTTCACTAAGCTACTGCACATACTACAGTACTACCTCGCATATTTTGCAAATCTTCCTTCATCCGTATACATTTACGATTTTGAGATGACGCTTTTAATTTTCAAAAACGCTGCGTTTCGCACTTGTCTCCACTTATCTCGTATTTTTACCTTTGGTAAAACAATGCCACGGTTTTATGCACAATTACAATAATGCGTGCATACATCGTTTGTACATACGGTTGCAGTGCAATATCCTGTTTCATATTTGAAACATGTCGCTATCCGCTTCTGATGATTTTTTGATCCTCTATAAGCATTTTGTACATTTTAAACCTAGTTTAAAATTCCAAGTTGAAACCAGCAACATTAAATTGATTTAGTGTTGATGGCGATTCTTATACTGTTTTTAAGATGGTGTCTGTTTGTTACTTTAATAATTATCCTTTTGTGTAACTGACACATACATACATCCTAACAATACTCATTTTGCTCTATTAAAACATGTATGCACTAACATAATGATCATTATGATTAGCGTGTGATTCATGTTGATGGCGATGATGGTGATTACAATTGTAAAAACTATCAGAAAGATAAATCTTATACGTGGAATACGTACTACGTACAGCGTTTTCAACCAAAAATAAGATTTTTTTGATTCAGTTTTTTGTTTCGGGAAAGTATTTTCCCTTTTCATCATTATCATTTTGAATCATCATCGCCAACAACAGTACCAGAGTAGAGTATAATGTAAACCGCCGTATATTGCCTCCACCACCACCACTTCTACAAAACTTCATCTAGACTACTATAAACTATCTTACAAGAAATAATAAAGATCTGCAATCTCAACAATGCACACAACAATCATTATCATTTTTACATCAGCATAATAATATATAAAGAAAAGCGTTTTTTTGTGGTGTGCACTAGTGCATAATTTTTTTTTGCAAAAGATGATATGAGAGATGAGGAATGCGTAGAGTAAGTATTATTGCATTTGCATTGTTACGCGTTTTCTTCTTTTTTGGGGGTTGCTTTGCATTGTTAACCCAACTGTGGTAAAAATGTAAAAATGTAGACAAAAATATGTATAAAATATGATGAAGGTGTGGGGTAGACTATATATTATGGTGGCGGATGAAAGAGAAAAAGATGATATGAGATGAGTTTAACTGACGACCAAGACAGAGTCACACTGTCAGTCAGGTCAGTATTGTTCAAGGTTACGCAGCAAGCAGCAGAAGTAGAAGCAACTCCATTTTTTCGGTAAAGTCTTGCTGACTGACTGCCCGATATATTTTTTCATGTGAAGGTCGCACGTGAAAAACCGGAAGGAAGGAAGTACGAAACAAAGGCTAGCGTTTGTTTTGGGATAGTGGCCAAGAAAAATACTTTTTTAAGTGGTGCTATTCATGTGGAAATTTATGCAAAGAAGAAAGTGAAATTATAGAAATCTTTGAAAAATATTAAAAAGTAAATTTTCTAGAAAAGTGCTGTGAAGATGGGATCCACGGAATAATGCAATTTAATTTAGTGATTCGTTAGCTTCGTCGACGGTGAATTGTCATAATATTTTTTGTGAGTGGAAAGGTGAAATTTTAAAGATTGACAGAAGGGGTGCCAAAAATACATACCATGAAGCTTGGACGATGGGTCCATATAGGATCCTTAATCCTCTTGATGTGTGCGCATCAAGGGGATTCAACGCTGATTTTGGGAAGTATGCTGATGGCTGCTACGGCGGCTATGACGGGAGGGTTGATTATGGGACCGTTGACGGTTGGAGGGCTTATCATGTTGATGATGATGGGTAAGAGTTGACAACTTTAAACACAGGAAGGTTTATTGAAAGGTAGATAAAGATATGCTTTAATTTGATTATATGCTTTTATAGCGGCCAACAATAATCAAAACGCGCAACAAAGACAACAGACCTCTGCAACATCCAATATAGCTTCTACGCTTGAAAATAGTCAAAACCTGCTAAATCTTTTAGCAACGCTTACCGGAGCTGCTGGAAATCTGGCGACAAGTGCTAGTACTCAACAAGCCAGTGTGTTTGGTCCTACAAACGCTCCAAAGGCTGCAAAGCGAGCTTTGTATGATCCAAACAATTTCCCTCAGAATTTGGATGAACTGTTGGCAGCAAGCAGTAGACAAACGGCGACGAGACGGCAGTGGAAGTCTATTCCACAAACGACAACATCCACAACGACCACTACTACCACAAGAGCTCCAACAGCAAGAGCTAATAACGACTTTTGGAATGCCAAACCAACAAATTACTTTTCTCCTGATACGGGTTTCGCCGTAGAGCCAATTCCTGATGATCTTCTTGATATTGCCATGCGTTTGCCCCAAGCCAAAAATGCAAACATGTTTGGAGACCTGTTTGATGATGGAACAGTTAGCACCGGATCCAGTACAGGTTCCGGAAGCAGCAGTGCAGGCACCACTGCACCCGAGTTTGATGGCATGTTTTCTCCACCCAGACCCATAGTTTCTGCTGAGCAACAACTTAGATGGGTTGCTTCAGAACCTGGAGATTTATTCTCAAGTTTCCCCGAAATCAAGGAAGAAGACATTCTTAACTTGGTGAGAAAACGGGCTACAAGGGAAGCTTTGTCATCCAAATTCAGGCTTGAAGACATTGCAAACGTGACCTACGCCAATGATAAGGATCCCATTGTAAAGGAGCAGTTGAATGAACGGGAGAAACAAGATGAAATCAACACACGCATTTTTAGACAGTTGTCGGCTCTTGATCCGTTCCGGTGCTTGCCTCAGCTTGCATGCAACATGCAGGCTACACCGCCTTCACAACAGTCGGGAATACTTAACGACTACGCTTATCTTCTCAAAACAGTTTTCGAGTAAGTTATCTCTGAATAAATTACGTTGATTGAAAAGTGAAACTTTAAATTTTTACAATGAAATTTCGACATTCAAAAATGTACAATAAATTATGGATGATTTCATAATCTATTCCTTTTATAGACGAGATGAGGATGACGAAGAGGATGATCAGAAAACTGGTTCTTCTTCGGTAACAAAGAACGCCAATGGAGGATCCACTGCTGGCAGCGTGGCATCCGAGATTTTGTCTGTGCTAACGTCCCAAAGCAAAAGGAAGAAGAAGCTTGACTACAAGTCGCCCACTAAATCAGGCTCGCAATCAGCAAGCAAAACCAAGAAGGGTGGAAAAGGGAAGAAAAGTGACGATGATGACGCAAGCAAGCAAGATGATAAAAATGACGATGACGACGATGATGATGATGATGATGACGGTAATGGATTCTCCTCAGAGGAGATTCCCATGGACGAGGATGAACTTGATAGACTGCTACTTAAAGAACAATATGAATTGGAACAGGAAGCAAATGAGGAACTTTTGAATGACGACCCAGACTTGTTGCCTTACGTTTTAAAGAGTGCTTCAAAAGCACCACCATATTTAGGACCCGACATAAGAGATCCAAATCCAGCTGCTGCTGCAGGAGCGACAGGAGCTGCTCAGTCAGAATTGGGAAGTGGACCATCTCATCTTCCTTCAGGTCCAAGTGGAATTGGTGGAAGGGTACCTTTAGGTAGACATGGAGCTGAGGTGGGAAGAGGACCTGCACCCGCAGTAACCTATGGACAGCCTCCACCACTTTTCAGTGCTAGTAAATTAGCCAAGTATAGAACTGAAGAATTGGATAACATGTCATCAAAGGAGCTGAACAATCTATTGAGACAAGTGTCCTATCCCGGAGAGATAATCCAAGTTGACGATGGAACCTTTGGGGATAATAGAGGTTCCATTTCAGAAATCCTAGGCAGTTGGGTGCCACATTTGCCCCAGGTGGCTGTTGGATTCCAAAGAAGGCGAACGCACACTGGAAACGCGGCTTTTGACGATGATCCATTCTTTGACGATTTCGATTTTAGACGAAGAAGCATGAACTTCAACCAGGCAAATGTACAGCAACAGCAACCCAAGTTGCGAAAGGTGAGAAGGGTTGTGAGAAAAGTACGAGAATCTGGACCAGCAGGCAGGGTAGCTTATTTGAGGAGAATGAAACGCGTGTTGGATTCTGAGAGAGATCCCGCTATGGTTTTCAAAATGGCAACCGAAATCGGAGCAAAAGTCAAGAGCTCCAGACAGTGTCGCTTCCTTTTTAACGGTTGCCCATTAAACTCTACCCAGCTATTAGGAATGATTGGAAATATAAGAAAGGCTGTTGTTGGACTTTCTAACGCTCAGCAGTTGCTCACAGGCAATGTCAATTTGGCTGCTTTGACAAAGCAAACACAACAACAGCAAACTTCAAAGGACTTTGAACAAAATTTGGTAAGAAAACAAACAATTTTAAAGATTTTGTACACGTAAGTATGTCTATGGGATCTGGTTCACCAGCGCGGCTCATTGCTTCATGGCAATGAAAAATTTCGGTGAAACAGATCCCTTTTTAGAATTTCGAAATAAAACACATTTACTTTCATTTCCAGGCTACTATTGGACCAAACGTGGTTACTTTTGCAACCACCACCCCTCAAACATCTACTACCACCACAGCTCCCCCACCCCCCGCAGTTCACCAATTGACCCCAATGGCTCCCTTACAAATGGTTCAACCAATGCTCGGATCGCCTCAACCTCCTCCACCCCCACCCCCACAAACTTCCCAATCCTCCCAAAACACCATTGTAGTTCCACAAATTGTTCAAGTACCCATGCCCATTCACTCCCCACCTCCACAACAACAGCAACCTATATTTATTCAACAACAACCCCAAATGCAACAAATGCAACACATGGGTAATATGGCTAGTCTTCACTCCCACCCAGTCTTTAACGTTATCTCAGACTCCAACGCCCAATCCAGTGGGTTAACCAGTATTTCTCATGAGCTTCCATCCGGAGAAATGCTTCAGTTTAATATGAAAATCACAGGTCAACAGAATGGAATTCCTGTGTCTGCGACGATACCGTCACGTCCCAAGCCCACCATTCCCTTATCCTCTTCACGACCCTCTCAACAATCCCCAATTCACGTTAACGTACGACCTGTGGGGCAAAGCAGTTCGCGTCCCCTTCAACTTCAATCCCAATCCATGCAAAATATTAAGGTAAGGAATCCAGCAGCCGACCTGGTCGACCTTTTCGACGATGACAATGCAGAAAACTATCTGCTTCCTTCCAAAACGCTTATAGAAACTGAGATTAAAGAGCCTAACGCAGGTCTTGATAGTCTCCAAGCGGCTATCTTAGCCATTGAAAAAATCAATCAGGCTGCGTCAGATAAGAAAAACTCAAAGCCTGCTTATCTAGAAGATGATGAAAGAGAGCTAGACACCAAGTTGGAATCCCACTTGGTTGCATCTCTGAAAAAATCCAAAGTTCCAACAACACGTCCTGCAACTTCCATAAAAACAACCACCACAAAGAAAATTGTACCCGCTGGACTTCGTCATCCTAATGATAAATCCAAAAATAAAGAACAAGCTGATGAAGAAAGCGATGACGATGAAACATCCGAAGAGGATGACGAGGACGAAGATGAGGAAGATTTTAGATACAGAACTAGACTTCCAGATCCCTTAGACCCAAAACGACGGGATTTTATCCCCATTCCCACAAAAGAAACCCAGTTCCAAGAAGCCTCTCAGCTAACAATACCCGCTACTCAAACTTTTGTCAAGAAGCAGCTTCAACTGGAAGATTCTGCGGCGAGTAGTTCGGAAGAGGATGAGCAACAACAGCAGCACTCACAACGAAGAATGTTAGCCGCTACCACCCGCAGAAAAGTAAGGCGTCCTAGGATCCTATATCCTCAGGATGATATAGAAAAACCGGTATTCATTCCGTTATGACTAACTCCAGAGAAGCGTAGAAGTCTGGGTCTTCCTCCGTCGCCGTCACCTCCATCCCTCACACAAGTACAACAGTATTTTCACGAGTCAATCGTTCCAGCAGCCACCTCATCTTTAGCTTTAAATCGTGTAAATGGTAATATCACCCGAGCAGTACTGGAGGGTTCCAGTGGCTCGTTATCATCTTTAGGTAGTTTGTTAACAGGACCGAAACAAGCAAAAACAACGGTACGAAGTACAGTGCCGGGTGAGCTAGAAAAGAAAATGATTAAGCAGCGTCGTGAACAAAGACGAGCTGCGAGACAGATGCAAATGCAACAAAGATTTCAAAACATGAGAAGTCGGTTGAACCGACCCAGCCCGCAGTCACGAGCTATTATGAAACGAACTTTGGAAATTGCTAATGAGCGGGTGTAATATGGGATTATATTATGTTTTAAGTTAAACGATTAAAAATGCAATGAATAACGATTTTGATTTAAAAGTACGCTATTCTTTTTATGTAATATTTCAATGCAATGCAAACTTAGATAATATATGATACTAGCTTGTATTTATTGTAAATTAGGTAAAATATATTTTGTTATGCATTGTTATATTTGATGGGTGTGTACTTCAGAACTGTGTATTAAAACGTTAATCAACCAAAATTCCTTCCATAATTCATTGTTGCACATTCCTATGTGCCATTTGTGGCTAACAGCTTTGCATTTTGATTCATTTGAACTTAATACAAACTGACATATGACAAGTGTGGTCAACAGGGTCTGGTTCACCAGCACGGCTCATTGCTCATTATCTCATTAATTGTAGCATGTATCGTAAATACAAATGCGATAATGATAATGAAGCAATGAAAAATTTCGGTGAAACAGACCCGTTTGCCCCAGGTCAACAGTAAATCACCATTGCTCTGTGAACGTGCCTTAGAGTACGTTTTTCTCCGTCGTCATGGAAGGAGCCAAACGCACCAGCCGGTCAATCTCTGCGAGTAGTCGAACAGATTTTGAACATTTTGAATCCCAATTTCCAAGGACCATCAGTTAGCAGCAGCAGTAATCTCCTCCAAAACCTGGAGGTCGCATCACTGGCATCATAAGCCAACCCACACATTCAGTTTGAAATTATCGCTGCTCGCAAAACGCCAAAGTTAGCATTAGTAATCCGTTAGCAAGTCTTCCCTGATGGCAGACGCCGAGGATGGTGGCCCCGAGAAGGCCTCACAGGCACCTACGGCTACAGGTCAAGGAGGAGGAGCCCCACCTGGACAACAAGGAAATCCGTCCGTTTATGGAGGAATGACTCGTGGACCCATGAGCCCATCAATGGCACCAACATCAGCACCACCCAAACGAGGCGGAGGAGGAATCGTAAATAAGCCAAAGTTTCCACCGAGTAAACGATCCTATATACTCATACAACTGTACGCAATTCTTCAAGCATGTAAACGCTATGAATCAAACTGACAAATCTATGTATCTGACTCCATTTACAGTTGGGGTAGAAGACGTTACTAAGAACAAACAGATACTTAAACAGGTGTTGGGGGAGTTTCTTGGAACTGCACTTCTTGTGTTTTTTGGCATCGGTTCTGTGATTACAGCTAAAGGCACATGGTATAGGGAAGATCATCCATTGTATGTCGGATATATGAAATGCTATTACTTAAACAAGATATCAAGGCTAACCGGACAACCGTTCGACAAAGAGAAAAAGGAATTTTGCCTTACTAGTAAAGACTATAAGAAATTCTCGAATTACTCCATTATTGGAACTGTAGCGAATTTGGGGGGACCTGCAGGTGGACAAGTACTTCTTCCTTCCTTTGGTTTTGCACTGCATGTCGCGTTTGGATTTGGTATCGCTGTAGCCAGCATTGCCCAGGTTTGCCATTTGTAAACTTAAATATTAGTTACTCATTGTCAATCTCTCCTCTAATTGAAATCTTTAAAAATAGCCAAGTGCATTTGTATAAAAACCATTAGTAGCTTAACTACATATTTTATTTTTGTGCACCCACACAGGCAATCGGACACATCTCTGGAGCACATTTGAATCCAGCAGTTTCATGGGGTCTGGTGGCAGCAGGTGAATGCAGCCTAGTAAGAGCGTGTATCTACTCCGTGATCCAAGTAATTGGTGCTATCTTTGGAGCGGGTCTTCTACGGGTACATTCATACTTTCTTCCATCCTTTGGCCCATATTTACGGATCCATTTGCATGTTTTATTTTACTCCGTTTTTTCAGTTATGTACATGGAAAATCATCATTCCTAGAGCGAAAGACCAAAATGAAATTCCTGGTATCGACGAAAAAAAGTACCCAGGAGTAAGCTTTTTCTTTCGAGATTTCGAGTTCGCGCTAAGTGATAGCTACTTGCAATCCGTTAAATCCGTTATCGAGTCCCCAACACATGACGTAAAAAACGTACCTGAGTTTGATCCCGACAAACACCTTGTCGGTTGGTCTTTGGGAGCAAGTGCGCTGGCACCAGAAGTAAACATGGCCCTGGGGATACTTATTGAGCTTATTCTCACCATGATTTTAGTGTTGGTGGTCTGTGGCGTATGTGACAGTTTGAGAAAAGATGTTAAAGGTGAGACTGAATCCCTTACAAACTGAAAATTTGAGATAGATATCTGAAGCACGTGTCATTGATTTAATATATTTTTGTTGATTTATGAAATAGGTTCAGCCCCGTTAGCCATTGGATTTGCTGTCTTTCTTTGTCACGTTGTTGGGGTAGGTTTTCCAATGTCATTTCGATTTTTACTTTTTCACTTGTATTTGATAAAGATTTCGATTAAGTCTGAGAATTTTCTTAATCCAGATTCAATACACTGGGTCCTCTGTAAATCCTGCGAGAACTATCGGTCCACTACCCTTCGTCGCAACGAAGGCAGCTCCAACCGCTCTGGGTGACTTGGTGGTTTACATTATCGGTCCAATGCTTGGCGGAGTGATTGCTGGCTTTATGTACAATGTATTTTTCCGAGCACCGGATGAAGACGCATCACCACCACCACAACAGACAATGCCGCCTACACGTCCTCCATCGCAAACCCCTTCCAAGATGGCCTGAGGAAACTTCCGCAATTGAAAACCGATGCTAGTTTTACTAATGATCATTTTACAAAAACTTAAAAACATGACCTTTAACATATGGCCACAAAATTTATTTGTATGAAAAGTAAATTGAAAGAGTAGCCTCTGCACATTTGTCGTTTGTCTTGAAGTTCAAAAGTAATAAAATATTTGGCTTAATAGTACTCTAAATACTGTAAAATAAAATAAATAAACGCATGCAAGTAGTTATACTAACTATATGCGACTGTTTCGGTCAACAATCTATTTATTTTGGCGTACTGTGTCAAGCAAGATACACCGTCATTCCTTAAAATGTCAAAGTATGACTTTAAAGCATTTTTAGGTACCGCCTTTACTACATCCGGTTAATGAATGAATGGCACGAAAGAGACAACGGCAGTGCAGACCGGTGAAGTCGGTGCCATGAGTTGGTAAAGGAAACATGAGGTATCTTCGTCGTCATAGAAGGAGTTATCGTACTCACCGTTGCATTTTACAGCCATGTGCCGTTAGTCAAGTTTCGTACGTCACTCACAACATTCCATTTGAAAGTACTTTTTCTCCACCTCCAGTGAGTTGGAGGGGTTAATAATCAGCACACTGAATTCCAAGTCTCCAATAACCGAGAAAATAACTATTTTTTGTGACTATATTATCAATCTGCTAATCACACATCCAATTCTACATTTTTAAATAGCACAATCACTTAGTTTGATCCTCGTACAATGGCAGACCCCATGACACAACCCTCCGAAGCTCCCATGGGTGGTCCACCTGGTGGAAATCCTTCAGCTTATGGAGGAATGACTCGTGGACCCATGAACCCATCAATGGCACCAACATCAGCACCACCACCGAAACGAGGCGGAATGATAAATAAGCCAAAATTCGCTGGAGGTCAGGGACTTATTTCTTTCACGCTCAGGGAAGCTATTTCTTTCCATTAATGTTAATTCATTATGTTGGGTTTACAGTTGGATCGAATGACATTTCTGGCAACAACCAAATTTTGAAATGGATAGTGGGGGAGTTCCTTGGAACAGCTCTTCTCGTCTTCTTCGGCATCGGTTCAATCCTCACAGCATTGGGAGTTTCATGCCAAAAAGAAGGTCATGATGATTGCCAAGTAGGTGGGTCTGGATCGATCTTTTCATTTCTACATATTTCGTTTGGCTTTGGTATTGCTGTTGCTTCCATTGCTCAGGTAGTTATCAAATTCTGTTATTGGTCAGTAAACTTTATTATGATTATAGTTCATAAATTTATCGTGTTTTTGAAAAGGCAATTGGACACGTGTCTGGATGTCATCTGAATCCCGCAGTTTCATTTGGCTTATTTGCTGCAGGTGAATGTGGCCTCATAAAAGCCCTGATCTACACTGGGGCGCAAATATTTGGAGCCGTGTTCGGAGCTGCACTGCTCAGGGTACTTGTCTTACATTAATTACACTTGCCTGCATTAATAAATTAAGGTAATTATTTTTTTACACCCTAGCTGTGCACATGGAATATACATAGTGGTGTCGCGAAGAGTACTCCGGCGAAAAGCTCTGATGACTACTATGGCTGGCATCTTGGAGTTAGTACATTAATGGCTGCAGATATGTACTCGGGGATAGCAATTGAGTGTTTGCTCACGTTTATTTTGGTGTTGGTGGTCTGTGGAGTTTGCGATGGTGGGAGAAAGGATTTAAAAGGTTATAACTTGCATATTAGTGAAATTCAAAGTTTGATTATAATTTGAATTGAAGTAATCTAAAATTTGAAGTTTTTTGTTTTATTTTCAGGGTCTGGGCCGTTAGCAATTGGGTTTGCCGTCTTTCTATGTCACGTTGTTGGGGTAGGTCTCCAGTCTGTATGTTAATCATTCCTAAATAATAAATCTATCTACTTATCATACTCTTTAATTATTAGATTGGTTTTACCGGCTCATCAGTAAACCCTGCCAGAAGTATTGGTCCAGGTATGTACAAGAATGAATTATCTATGGTCCATAGACTATGGAATTGCTTATAACTATCATTGTTTGAATCTACGTATGAATTTTCTAGTACCATTCGTGTCAAAGGATGTTGTTCCTTTTATGTATGATGATCTTATAGGTAGGTTTACTTTGTTTACTCGTTTCGCTAAGTTTGAAGTGTGTTTATTGCTTTTGTTCAATTAAACAAGAATGTTGTATGATCTACATACAATTTGGTTTGTTAAATTACAGTGTACATTGTCGGTCCGTTATTAGGTAAACTTAAATACATATTAATGAAAAAATATTTCAATATAAACCGTAGTATGTTGCGAACAAATGCTTTAACAAACTTTATTTCGGCTATTAGGTGGAGTTCTTGCAGGATTAATGTACAACATATTTTTCCGAGCTCCAGAAGAATAATCGCCTTAGGTTGCTGCTGACAGTCAACTGAGACAAATCTGATAATAATAGTTAATATAAGATGACTTGTATAAAATATAAAAATATAATTCGGAGCCGAACTTGACTTCCCCATATATTGATGCGCTTATCTTAACAATTCAATCCGATATTGCATAATAAATGTAATGTGAAACTCAATAAATTGCCAATAAGCTAAGCTACCCAACAAATTAAACACTTTAAAATGTAGTTTTGCATATTTTCAAACTCCTGCAATACACTTAGTATACATGTATGGATAAAAAACTTTTTTCACGCTTTATAATAGAAGTGTCAATGATATGAAAGCAGTGGTACAGATCTCATTGTCGTCATAGAACATACCAAGAACCAAGTTCCATTGCTTTTTTGAAGCAGTCCATTGCATTAAGTTAGGCACATCATTCCATTTTGAAAAATACTTTTGGATCTTCATAAGTTGAAGGCATGCATCACCGTCACAATCAATTTGCATTGCACTAAAACCTATCATTTCTAAAGTTTAAATATTTTCATTATTCCATCAGTCAATTAGATTCTCGCACAATGGCAGACCAACCAATGGACCAATCCTCCGAAGCCCCCATGGGTGGTCCACCTGGTGGAAATCCTTCAGCTTATGGAGGAATGACTCGTGGACCCATGAACCCATCAATGGCACCAACATCAGCACCTCCACCGAGACGAGGCGGAATGATAAATACGCCAAAATTTGCAGGAGGTCTGGCCACTTCTTTGCACGCTCTGGAAAGCTATTTCAATAGAAGTTAATTCAAAGTGTTGTGTTTATAGTTGGAATGAATGACATTTCTGGCAACAAGCAACTTTTGAAATGGATATTGGGGGAGTTCCTTGGAACAGCTCTTCTCGTTTTCTTCGGCATCGGTTCAGTCATCACAGCATCCGGTGGAGCTAGATACTGCTATTGGAGTGATACTCCTGCTGACGATGGCTGTAGTTTTGGTCGTCCACGTGATCCTTCAGTATACAAAAGGAAGTCTTTTGTATATTTCTTTAGGTTTCATGATGGTCCAGGTTCAGGAACAAGTACTCTCCATGTTTCATTTGGCTTTGGTATGGCAGTAGCTTGCATTGCTCAGGTATTGCTCTAACTTCATTTGGTTTTCGGAATTCGAATCATAATTTTAAAATCTGAACTAAATGAAAAGGTTTCCCTAATTTAGGCAATTGGACACGTGTCTGGATGTCATCTGAATCCCGCAGTTTCATTCGGCTTAGTGGCAGCAGGTGGATGTAGCATCATGAAAGCTCTGATCTACACTGGGGCGCAAATATTTGGGGCCGTATTCGGAGCTGGATTGCTGAAGGTTCTTGTTTAAAATATAATTATTACATTATGTCTGTGCAAACTATTAATAAATTGACACAAGACACATTAACAACATTAAATAGCTTCTCACGTGGAAGATCATAAGCGGTGTACTGTACGAGAATGCCAAAAATCCATCAGATTCGTACGGTTGGCATCTTGGAGTTAGTACATTAGGTGGTGCAAATTTGTATACCGGTATAGCGATCGAATGTTGGCTCACATTCATACTGGTCTTGGTGGTTTGCGGGGTTTGTGATGGAGGGAGGAAAGATATAACAGGTTATAACTCCCTTGTTCACATTTGAGGTTTCACTAACTTGATAAAACATTCAACCAAAACACTGGTTACTGTTATAGGGTCTGCACCATTGGCGATTGGGTTTGCTGTCTTTCTTTGTCACGTTGTTGGGGTAAGTAGAGACACCCTCTGTTTTATTTCAATAATTTCGAAATGCTTTCAGAATGCTAAATGGATCCATCTCTTCACTGATCTCTAGATACATTTAACCGGCTCCTCAGTAAACCCTGCCAGAAGTATTGGACCAGGTACATACATATTATAGTAATAATTATTATTAGGTCTGTAAAATGCTGCTGATTAGAGCATTGTTTGCTTTTTTAATAATGTCCTTATAGTACCCTTTGTGTCAAAGGAAGTTGTGCCAGATATATATAAGGATCTTGTGGGTACGTTCATATAGTTTTTTTTTTGATTTTTTACTACTGCATGCATTTATATAATTCATATATTTTTGTGTTATTACAGTCTACATCGTGGGTCCAATGTTAGGTAAACTCTTATTCTAATTGCACTAATATACATTAATATTCTAATACTATATTATGCATAATATGAAATTTTGCAAAATGTTTCGCGGTTTAGGTGGGGTGCTTGCAGGTGGAACGTACAACATATTTTTCCGAGCTCCAGAACAAGCATCCGCACAAGTTGCTCCTGAAACTCAACAGAGACAACCTTGAGGCAACTACCAGAAATAACTGAACATTAACCTAAAGGATATTTTTCCGCAACTAACAATATACTTCTTAATTACTGACATGAATTATTAATAATACAAAAACAAGACGACTTCTCCGTGCATTGACGCGCTTATCTTAACAATTCAACGTAGTACAATGCAGTACCATTTTCAATCAATAAATGAATCGTAAAACTTAGCAAACCCTGAGCAAACCTGTCTTATGAGTGTCTAGGTGCTTTGTATCATTTCAGTTGTCAAGGATGTATTACTTGGTTTCAAAATCAGTAATTTGTAACTGGACAGTTATACCTTCGCGTCTATTGGAACTGGAACCATTACAAATTACACTTACTTCGCTCATCTCTTATTCCAGAAATAACAACTATTTACATTTCCCTGCGTTTTTAAGGCTCTGTTCTGTAATTTGTTTCAGTGAAGTAACTCCAACAATCATCATAATCAAACATGGATCGGCAGATAAGTAAGAACGTCATGTTTTAACCGTTGTTGGCTTATGAAGTAAAGTAGTAAATCTTATCTTTTGTCTGGGTTGCAGTGGGAGTGCCCGCTAAAAACCTCTTGGGTGAGATTGTGGGTACCATGCTTCTCGTGTACTTTGGCATTGGTTCGGTCGTTACTGCCACCGGAGGAGGTAACATTGAGTTACATTGCAAAATAGTTTTCTAATCTATACAGTAACTACCGATGAGTTTTCAATTAACTGGTTTCATTTTATAGCTGCTTATGTTCATCACAAGGGCAAAGATGATGAAGCATCTTATCTGGTACTGGGTTTCAATAATAATGGTCAACCTGTTGGCACCAGTACGTTGCACGTTTCCTTTGCTTTTGGGCTCGCAGTAGCTAGTATTGCACAAGTAAGTTTAATTTAATTCAAACTAGTTTTGTATTCTATAGAATTGTTCTAAATTCAAATTTAATGCTACTTTACGTTTAGGCCATAGGACACATCTCTGGAGCTCACTTGAATCCAGCAGTATCCTTTGGTCTTGTGGCCGCAGGCCGATTTCCCTTACCCAGTGCTTTGGCATACACTGTGTCACAGTGCATTGGCGCAACCGTTGGAGCAGCTTTTCTTAAGGTACTACATAATATTCCATTGCAATGTTCATTTGGAAAAGTAATTTCTGAATTTACTCATTGCAGTTTACCACAGCACGGGTAGTCTCCATGAAAGACGGCGACAATTTCAGTCCGGGTTAGACAATTTATTTAGCGAAGTTGCAAACTTTTTTGGTTTGATTGTATTTTTCTTTTCCGTATCATAGGGTCAAGCTACAACCCAGAAAAGGACTTCAAAGACTGGCATCTTGGTGCTTCCCTTCTTGGACCGGGACAAGGCTTGTTGTCTGGAATCATAACGGAAGCATTTCTAACGTTTATTCTTGTTCTAACGGTATGTGGACTTACAGACCCTGCCAGAAAAGATATCCAGGGCTCAGTACCCGTAGCTGTGGGATTTGCCGTTGCTATCTGTCACATGACAGGCATAGCGTTTACTGGATCCTCTGTGAATCCTGCAAGAAGCTTAGGCCCTGCCCTGTTCAGTCCCGAGGACAATGTATTTGATGACCTGATTGGTAAGAGTTTATAGCTTCAAATGTTATAAACATTTTTCAAGAAATATATTCTAAATTGTACAATTTCTTATTTTTCAGTTTACATGGTATGACCCTGGATAACAGGATTTCATTCATTTATCAAATCAAACAAATTAATATGAATTATTAATGATTAACTTTAGGTGGGACCCACCGCAGGAGGCATGTTAGCTGGCATGGTCTACCGCTCATTCTTCGAAGGCTGAAATACTTTTTTGTAAATCACCAAAATCAATTAAAACACTACCAATAAATCCTCTAGTATTTCTCTGGTCGGCCAATCTGAAAATGCTGAATTTCTAAGAAATTCTCCCATTTTATTGCAATATTACTTATACGCACTTTATTGCAAGTAACCATCCGAATCGGTCACATGCATTATTAGGAAAGTCACTATAATAATAACTCATTGCTTATATATCATTTACCTATCCCACGATCAGAGATCATTAGGCACTCATGCATTTTTTACACAGAAATCACTGCTTCTATCTTGGGAAAGCAACTTTCGTTTTTCTCAGGAAAATGTTCGTTACAAACTTACTCTGCAAAATAACGCAGGTCTCAATATTTAACTCATTTTCATTTCATTCATTTTCTCACAAGAATAAGCATACATACTACTATACCACGATTTACAGCGATTGCAAATGTTACTGATGTAAAAAATCACTGCACTGAACCTGCTTTAGTAGATCATCAGTTTTTTATGTCACGCAATGAAAAGCATTAAAATAGTCAAGTACGCCGTAACAGTAACATTAACCGTGTTCATAGGCTTCAATTTAATCCTTCAAGAAATATTTTTTATATAGTTTCTTGCAAGTAAAGTCGACAGAAGACAAAATGGTAACAACAACCAGTTCCTTTCTTCTATTGCACGTTACATTTTTTGACGTCTGAATACACGCTGTCTGATGGCCTGCCGAAGGCAGGTCATTACACAGGTACCGCTGTTCAACAGCAGGTACTGTATGAAACGTTTATGCATTCAGTTGCAAAGGTCAACCATTCAAACTTACTTCACGGCTTAACTATTAGGAATTTGGAGATGCGTCCAAAAGAAAATCGGCGATTTTTATCATGACGGTACGTGCTAGCTATGGGTCTCTATGTAAAATATGTAAGGATAAAAAAATCCATTCGTTAGAACTTATTTTTAAGGTAAATCGTCGTGGGTGGTCTGATATTCAAGCTTAGTTGGCATGATAGCGACGTTACTAACGTTTCGACTGTCCCTATACTGAATCGCTTACACAATTTGAGGTCTCCAGTTCGATTCTCACCCATGTCGATAAAACGAAGGAAACTATTTTTGCTTCGATTATAATGATGGAAATAATCGAAATGGGGTTGTCTACAATAGATTATTGTGGTTGACATGTATGATGTATTTTTTGTAGGACTAGCTGCAATTTTTCTTCCCAAATCTAATGCCCAATTATTGTCGCAATGTAAGCACATGACATGACCATCTAACATGACATTAGATATTATCTAACATGAAAAGCTCCAATTTGTTGTATAATATTATTAATCAATCATTAGTTCAGTAGGATGGGTTACCCATGTGCAATCAAGACTACCCACGTGCAATTAAGGATACCCACGTGCAATTAAGGTTACCCACGCGCAATTAAGGATACCCATGTGCAATTAAGGTTACCCACATGCAATTAAGGTTACCCACATGCAATTAAGGATACCCACATGCAATTAAGGATACCTATGCATGTGCAATCAAGGTTAAACACGGCATATAAAGGCATGCAAATATACAGTATGCAAATAAGAAGTTCCAAACGTGCAATATTAAAGATGCATTAAAGATAGGTTTTGTATGTACGAGCCACTTCACAACTTCTGAATGTAAACTATACCTTAGAAAACTACAAAATACAAGTGTCAAAGACAAGCATACAAAAACATTTAATGTACCTTATAGATACTATGAATAAATTTTAAACTAAAATATTGCTACAAAAACTGAATTAATTTATTCCATGAAAAATATTAGAAATAAAAATAAGGGAACAGTCCCAGTAAAGACGTCTGAAGATCTATTAACCCTCCCTTAAAAGCAGAAAATAAGAGGTGTATTCGGGGCCCTGTGAGTGTGAGCTGGACGTGATAGTAGTTTCAAAAAAATACAAGTTTAACACTACATAAATCCATTACAAACAAATGCAACCGTATTTCTTGACACTCATCTTTCTTGGATAAAAATATAGAACGTGCAGGCAATTTTGCTTTTCCACTGATTTGTTATATACTACGTAAATATTTCAAACAGTTATAACGAAGAATATATAGTATACAGCCCACAGAACGAATAAATTTAAACATTTTGGCTCAATTCTACAGACAGGAAATCCTTTCAAAACCTAGCGTCTGAAAATTCCGAAAATCATTTAGTGAATTATGAAAACTAAATATGAAGTGAATTAGTGTCAGTACAACAAAATGAAAAGAAACATTTTTGTTATCTCAATCACGTCCAGCCGCACACACGGGGCCCCGAATACACCACTTATTTTCTGCTTTTAAGGGAGGGTTATCGATCTTCAGACGTCTTTACTGGGACTGTTCCCTTATTTTTTATTCTCACTTTTTAATCCTCTTGTAATAGCCCTACAAGCAGCAGAAGTTTAAGTGAGTAATAGAGGCTGCAATAGGTGATTAATTAAAAGCGAAAGCAATACTTTAAGTAATTGTCTTTTCATTTTCCTCCCAGCAGCAGCCACCACAATAATTGTTGCAACAATGCAATGTCCGGAATGCATGAAAAAGACAATTCTTTCCTTTACTATAATAACATATTATTATAGTGCATATTTTTAGACAAATTATAGGACAGTTTTTATAACAAATAACAACGCATTTAGAACACTTGGAAGATAACACTGTTTTTTATAAATAGTTATCATATTTTTGAACTTGTAGTATTTTTAACTGTACAAAACAGCTCATTGATGATTTACCGTGTGCTTCTGGGAACATGCCGTTATTGAAACTGAAAGGAAGAAAAAACGAGTTTTTGATGACATCATGAGAGATTTCCTTTGTTCGAGTTTTTTCATTGTTGTGCTAAAAATATAGAGCAAACTGTTTCAAACACAAAAAAGTCAAGGTAGGTTTTACAAGTTGATACTGCAGTGGTGCAGGAAGTGACAATGTTGGTTAAAACCAACCCTGCCCTTTTGTGGTGGCAATTAAAGTCTACTGTTGATGTTTAATATTGCTGGTTTAGCATTTTAAAAAAACTGATTTATTTGTAACAAACACGTTAGCAAGTCTAGTTAGCAGTAAAAAATGCATGAAGGAAAAAACAAAGGAAGGAATATGAATATCATTTTACATCGTGTACTTTACCGTGACGCTGATACCATGTAGGTTTAACAACGTCAGCATCCCGACAACCACGCCATAATAAGTTAGCATTGTGTTATTCTGTAACTTTAAATTAACATTTTTCAAAGTTTTTATGGTAAACCACTCCTGGCGTTAGTGTGTCAAGAAAAGTGAAATGACTAGACTGCAAGTGCAGCAGTAACAGCGTAAGCGTCATTAGTCACCACACACAGTAAAATACTTTCTTCAAAGCAGAGCCTTAAACGGTTTTAACTGTAAAAGGGTTATTGGTAAGTTATTTATTATATTGATAAGCATAATAATAAGAGCTATTGACTTACAACATTCTCTCAGGCACTTATCCTTTCAAGACATTCAACCTGATAGTTATGCTTGTTTCTCTATTTATACTGAGGTTTATCTTGATAGTTAAATTACGTTTTGTATGTAAAAGCCAGTTTCAATCATTCCATTTTACATTTCTAAAGTTCAATCATTTTCATTTGCGATGCTGTGTCAATCTGATAGAAAGTGAATACGTGAGTAGTGGTTCGATAATAGCTCGTATAAAGTGCTTTTCATGCATTTTTGTCTGTGTCTGTCTACTTATCATTTTTTGGATTAAATCAGTTTTCGCATTAATAAAAATTGTCAGAAGTTCAATTGGAAAATTGGCGAGCACGAGTAGAGAAAATTTTCTTGTACACGTGTAGCTAGTTTCCTTTTCGTACAAAAATTGCAAATTGCCGAATCACATCTTGTTGTAGTAGCTGACGGCAGATTATAATAGTGTCGCAACCTTTGTAGAATTTTTTATAGAGAAATATTGAAATACGACCCATGAGTAATTAATATCATGTTGCTTTAAATACTAGAAGCATGTAAACCATTTAGAAACGCACATTAAAGTTAATCGGTAAAAAACGGCAATTTAATTTGTGTCACATAGTCATGCTTCTAATCAATCAAGCTACTACAAGATTGAATTACTAATTGTGACAATTTTTTTTCAGTAATTGCAAAAAGCGGCTGAGTAATAAGAAGAGTGATGACATTTCTGCAATTCTAAACAGTTTTAATTCTCTTGTTGTGTTGGTCATCAGTAAATGTCCATTTCATCAATACTTTTCTTCAGACGCTTCACTAGAAACGAAATGGAAAGTTTAATGAACAAGTTGCAAAGTTGACTAGTGACTTGACTCACCGACAAGTGAACCTCAATATCCACCAGGTACAAATACAAAAACCAGCAATAAAAAATTCGAACAAAAAAGTGTTCAGTTAGTGTCTGCGAGTATGCCAGTAGTGCTCAATACAATTTGCCACAAAGCACCCAAAGAAGAACGTGACATGTGTGATCTTTTATTTTAAAGATTATTAAAAAACCATATATAATGTAAGCATTCATATTTCTGTTAAATGCAACAAAAGTGACATGTGTGCAGTAAGTGTGTAAGCAAAGCATACATTTTAATGAATACATTATAATATGTATCATGTACCTACCAAAATAATTTAGAAACATGCAAACATTTTGAATCAAAGTGTAAAAGCTGTTAGCAATTTCAAATTTTTGTGTATTTCTCAAGTTAAGCTTGTAACTTTATACTAATAACTTGGATGAACAAAGTAAAGTGCGGGCTTAGAAAAGCGGCTTTTTCTGGCTAGCCAAGTTGTCCCTTAATTCATTAATCGAGCTTCTATAAAAACCTGCCTAGCCATAATGCTAGTTACCCAACCAGTTTTTTCATTCCTTTTGACAACTAATATGAAAAAGAAAGGTTTAAACACTACTCTTTGCTAAAAGACACGTAAGCCTGTTAACTAGTGAGCCTTATGAGATATTGTAACCGTCCATAAATATTCATTTTTTTTCAACAAGCCTATAATAATGTGCAATACACTGTTAACCAAGTTTTCTTTATATGTGACCTTCGGGTGTATACCTGCAATCTGATCAATCTTTATGTTTTTGTGGCCAAGAGACTAAACCTAGACAGGATAACAGGATAACGTTTTTCTACAAAGAAAGAAGATTGTTGCACAGTTAGACAACTTTGGTTATAGTCAGTCGGTCACTAGTACAATGTAGGATGCTCAGGTCCTTTTTTGCATGTAGAAAACAAAATATATGGCGATACTAAAAAGGGTGGATACTTTGTTGGTACATACTAAACCTGCCTGAAGTCCATCGTGTATCGAGAAAATAAAGAAAAATGAATTGACGATCATCAGTAAAAAGACAAGTTAATAATAATACTATACTGCGCGGTCATCGTCATCTAGCCAAGCAGTCATGCCCGTACTCATATTGTAATATTGTAGCTTCTGTTCATTTTCAAAAACTAAACACGCACACGAGAAAAGACTAGCAAAAAACTGGCAAAGGTTATGAGTTTGCATGCAAAAATGAAAAGCAAAAGTAAAGTTGTTAACAGGTAGGTACATAAAAGGTGTGCGTTTTTAGGCGTTATTATATGCAAGTGGGAAAGGTGCAATGTATTGTAAGGGGGCACAAACACGTTTGTTTTTGCAAAAACTCTACTAAAATATTTCCGTCCGGTCTGTCCTGAATAATAGAACAAAAAAAGACATTCAACTTTGCTTTGGTGCTTAAAGGAAGAAGATGCTGTTAGCAGAATAAGAACACTTTCGATTAATATCGATTTCAATGAGCAAGGTACCCTGACACAAGCTTCAAAAAAGGATAACAATTTTGAAGATTATAAGTCAGCCTACGTACAGGGAAAAACGTGCCGTTTGATATAACGTCCAAAATAGCCAATTAATATTTTTGCATTGAATCATACATTAATATTCGTGCAATGTCTTTTGTTCTTATAAGTTTAGAATTTTCCTTAAAATTTTGAGCCTACACGCGTCCGCCATTTTGAGTTTCGTTGAACTATCTCTGTTCAACGTTTTCCCACTTCCTCCGCCCATCTCTTTGCAAAAAAATCGTTGCATTTTTCCCAACGGTAATAAGTATCCTAATTAGTACAGACTTTTACAACTTTTTCATGTTCTGCTGCTAAAATTTCTAAAGTTTTGAAAATCAGCAAGCCTGCCAATATATCGTTACTCATAATCATTTCGATTCAAATTGTTCTAATGGTAGATATTTGTTAATTTTTAGGTAGCATCATCCTTCTCATGAAGGTTTTTGGGTACTTTCTGATGACATGAAAAAGTGGATTCTAATATAATCATAGCGTGCCATGCGGAGATTGACAAGTAGCAAGTGTTGCGTCAACCCCTAATCACTCACAAAGAAAGTGAATTTGCTGAGCGTTCATGCAAGTGAAATTATCCCTTTTTTGCAAGTGAACTTTTACCTTTGAAAAATTATCAAAGAAGATGCTCGGTTGCAATTTTTCTTTTTGTGTTCTGTGATCTGTGAAACACGCACGCGAGTGCATAATTTATAATATCACTTTTTAGTATCAATTACATTTTTTGCACTGATCTATGAAAAGTTGTTGTAACACGTACTATTATGGAATCTTTAAAAATGACTGATGGTAACTTTTGCCAAACCCACTAGAAAATCATTGCCTTTAGGCATTATCATTGGTTAGTTATTATGTGACGATATCGTAATGTGAGATCAGTAACCGCATCTTGTACTCCAATAATAGATGCAATTGTGCGTGGCAAAAATGACACCTACTACAACCAACCATTGTATAATTCTTCAGCTTATCTGCTGCAGTTATCGTGTATGTTGCTGTGATTCTTCGGGACAAGAAGAACCATTTTTGGGATTATTGTGCAATCTGTGGGGCAACAAGAGCCATCGAAGCTGAAGCCATTGACATTGACAATGAATCAAAGCTGAAAAAGGAAACTTATAGACATGTCCATGATTTTCATAGACAGGTAGACTTTGTTCCGTTCTCCTGAAAGTAAATCAGTGAAAGTGCAATAAAGAATATTAACAATGCGGCTTTATATAAACAAAGTCCGCATTCGAAAGCGGATCCTATATCCAGCCGCCATGATAATTCGTGGCTTTACTTCTCCATTAGTATTTATAGTGGCTATGCAATTCATTTTGCTATATTTC
The DNA here is from genome assembly GCA_029691765.1 of Entomobrya proxima. Classification (NCBI taxonomy): domain Eukaryota; kingdom Metazoa; phylum Arthropoda; class Collembola; order Entomobryomorpha; family Entomobryidae; genus Entomobrya; species Entomobrya proxima. The sequence goes on along the minus strand of CM056171.1, from coordinate 35,429,914 downwards.
GGCGAGATGGTACATGGTTCGGTGATAAATAGTTATAGTTCTGGTGCCAGTAGCTCAGTTAGAAGTATTAGTGGTTTATCCGTAAGTAATTTAGGAGCTTTCCTAGCGATTTATTCAGGTGAGTGGAAAATAAAACTTCAAATCTTTATAAGAAGTATTCGTACAAAATACGAAACGAAATGATATGTGTGAATGTTTTATGTGACAGCTCTTCCACATTTTGCAAACGCCAAAAGTATACGTAACGGAAAGGAAGTGGAAGACAATGTCACCATATCAGTAATGCCAAACACCACGCTATCTTCAACACCCCTTCCATTCATAACCAACCAGACATTAATAGTCAACTCCACTCAAGAGGGAAATGTTTCGTCAATTGTGTTCTCCTCCAGAACTCTTATTACTTCAGAGGAGGACAATGCTACTACGCTTACACCGTCCGTGGAAATGGAAATGAATTTGGACTATTCCTCAGAAGAGCTTAGAAAGAATCGAAGGGAAAAACGGAAGGGAATGAATAGGCTCAAGCGTCAAATGGGTATTGCGGCGGAGATAGCGCTTATAGCTCCAGCGTTGCAGACGATGGGATGCATTCCAAAGTTTTTCTGTGGAATGAATACAAAGCCACCAACAAAGGAGTCTAGTGCTATTAACGATTTGGCTTATCTTATCAAGTTTGCAATGTTGTAAGTTATGTGAATACTCTATGTTTCAACTGAAATTAACATTAGTTTCAGTAGCTAAATTTTCTATACTGAATTTTGTAGGGACGATGATGATGTGGATGTTGAGGATCAACTATTTCCCGATAAAGTGCAGAACAATCGTGGTAAGGATGGTCTTGGTCTAACGCGAATCAAAGAAGACCTTATACTGGAAAATATGGCAGAGGAAGAACTTATCAAAGAGGACCCTGGAAATCTTCCTTTTGTGTGGAAAGACATGGAGCACCGAATCAAGACAAAAACAAAACCGGGTAGCAAACTGAGAATTGATGATCTTATGGATGAAATTATTGTTGAACCAGAGCAAACTGCAGTGGGATCCATATTTACTGGAATCAAGTCCGTGCTGAGAATCGGAAGGAGTGTGGATCACGTTTTAAGTAGAGTTGAAGGGCAAGCTAATGAGTCTAGTCAAGCAACGCCGAGAAGTGGACGCAGTGAAAGGGTTGTTGGCAGAATGGGAAATACGGCTGAAAATGTGCAAATGTTTAGAAGAAGAAGGTTGCAGTTGAAGAAACGACCTTTTTGGGCGGTAATGCAAACAAGTGAATATTTTAACAATTTTCATGAATGTTTAACTAATATATTGACATTTTCTAGACACCGCAATTTCGACAAGACATGGAACTTGCAGAACGTATTGGAAAAACTGAACAGGATGAACAAAAGTGCTCAACAACCTTTAGCGTGTGTCCATACACGGTGCATGAAATGATGGAAATTGTTCATGGCGGATATAGCAAAAAACGGAAACAAATGAAAAAGAAGAACAAACCCCAGTGGTACGTGAATGCTGATGGACCACCTGCAGATTCAAGTGAAGAGATTTCAACTAAAGATGGATCAAATAAGCCAGTAAGGGATCCTGAAAACTTGATTACAACCACCACTGAGAAAACGCACTGGTCTCCGAATGATCCCGAGAATCAAATTTTCTATTCGATATTTCCCCACAAAGCGGTGGAACAAGGAATGACCACCGTTCGAACAACAAAAAGACCTGCTTCGAGTGCAAAACCGAAACAGAAAGATCGTCATGAAACTGTGTACGATATTGGACCCCGACCAAATAGGGAACATAGGAAACCACCCTTGCATATTCAGGGACATGCAGAGTATGAAAATGAAAACGAAAATGATGACGAAATGTCGTTGGAAAATAAGCCAGAACATTTGGATATGATGATTCACAATAAAAATAATCCACACTTTCATCAGCAACCACCGCAGAAGACTTCATGGTTTAGTTTTGGACAAAAGGGTAATCAGAGACCCCAACAAGGGCCACATCATCGCCCTCCTGGAAGACGACCTCCACACGGAATGGGAAGACCACAGCAAAATCCTAATGTTGGACCAAGTGGGTTTGATTTAGGATTCTCGAGAGAAGAAGAAGAGAACAACAAAAGTGGAAACGATGATGGTGATTTGGACGGCTCGTCTGAAGAAAATGGACAGGACAAGAAACGTAAAAAGAAGAAAGATGGAAGTTCTAGTGACTCTGCAGAAGATGAGGATGACAATGGGAGGTCGTCAGAGGAGAAAAGCTCTGCAGATGAAAGACCAGCATCTTCAACCCCGGCACCTACACCCCCTCAAGATACGGTGATTCAACTTCCACCCGAGCTGAATGCTAAAGATCCCAATATTCATATTTACGGTCTTCATTTGATTGAAAACGGAGGTGATTTGGCCCCCACTGGACTTCCACAGCAGCCTCAATCACTGCAACCACTACAACCGTTTATTATAGAGGAGCCTAAACCAAAAGGTCCAATTTCCTTGCCTAGACCCAAGTATAAGATTGTAAAGGAAAGAAGGCAAAAGAAAAAGAGGAGGAGACTTATTCCAGCGGCAGCACCATCCCCAGTTTATACCCAGCAACCTCAACAACAAGTGCAAACTCAAGCACCAAAACAGTCCAACCCATCCAAAAAGGAAGACAAATCCAACGAAAATTCTGACGAAGATGGCGAAGATGATGAAAGTCAAGAGAACAGTTCTGAGGAGAAGAATAAGGAACAAGACCGTCCACAACAGGAAGCACCGGCTGCTCCTTCTCCTCCACCGCGAGGACCAACGGTTAATGTAATATTGCATGGAAGACCATCCGAAGAACTGCAAGGACCACCGCAACAACATAATCAAGATAGACCATATCCTGGAGACAATACCAATGGACAACAGACATCAGCAAGTAATGAAGACGACTTGGATTCGGATGAAGAAAACGCAAATTCCAATTCTGCTGCGATGGAGGCTACTTCGAAGGAGATTAGTCAGGAAATGGCAAAAATACCCAATCCTGCCAGACCACCACCACCGCATCATTTCAGAATGAATCAAAGCAATGAGTACACTTACTCGGATGAAAATGATGGTCATCGACCAGGTTCAATGAGACCGATAAATTATTCGTATTTCAACAAGCCACCCAGAGACCAACATAATGGCGGACCACCTTCACCTCTTCCGCAAGGACAGCAACATCATGAGTCGCAACCACCACCACAAACTTCTACTCAAAAGTACTCGACAGGATTTTTGAGTTTCCTGTTTGGTAAGGATAAAAAGAAGCAACAGAACCATCCACCTCCGGGTAGTATGGAGAATCGACCTTATCAACACCAACAACAACACCAAAACCAACCACCACAAAATAATTCGGAAGAAGATCCCAACGATGACGATGATGGTGATGACGACGACGACAGTTCAGAGGAGCGAAATAATCGCTTTGATAATCCAGAGTTTACAGCTCCTGATGGTAAATACGAAGTAGGGCATTTAGGTAACAAGCAACCCCCCAAAGCAATCAAACCTAATTTTAGCCCACCTCAGAAACCGCAAAGGCCTTATAGAGGTTCCACAAGTATGGAGGATTCTGATGAAAAGCGAGGAAGATCAACTCCAGCACCAACGACTGCTCAAACCACCACCACAACAACACCTCGCCCAAGACCGGTTATAATGTATGGAAATCCCTTCCAAACAATAATTCCAGCACCGGCTACTCCACCTCAAAGAACACCGTCACCGCAACCAACAACATCATTGACAACAAAGAAACCAAAGAAAGAATCGGACGAAGATGACACTGCAAGCGATGAAGAGAAGCCTTCTGACGAGAGTCGGGAAGATGATGAGGAAAATTCGTCGGAGGAAGTTTCCAAAAAGAACGTTCCAAAGACAAAAATAACGTTAGTTAAAACATCTAATGATAAAGTGAAGCCTGTTAAAACCTATGCCTTCCCACCCATAGCAAATTACCCTGGAGGAGGAGGCTCAGCAGAAACTAAAGCTGCAACACCAGCACCAGCCCCTCCAATGAGACAGTCAACGAAAACCAAGTCTTCTAGCAAGAATCGTGCAGATAATGAGGATGTCAGTGATGAAAAGCAAGATGATTCCACAGAAGACAACAAGGATAGCAAAGAAAATGACGAAGAAAGCGATGAAGACAAATCTTCAGAAGAAAAAGTAAAAAAGATACCCACTCGACCACCACAGAAGAGGCGAAAACCGGAAGACGATGAATTAGATAATCCAAATAAATATCCACCTCAACTCTCTGTTGCAGGAGATATAGATGCAGTGGAGGAAATTCTGGGTGCTCCAGAAGAGGAAAATACTAACAATGAACCAGAACAGTATGGAATTGAGGAGGATATACCTGCTCCACCACCATTAGCACTGCAAGGATTCGCACCATCGTTAGAAATTGTAGTGCCAACCAAGGCACCAGTAGCACCTCTGAAAGTACCTCCAGGCTATCCCCTCCATGAGTTTTATCAGGGAACTAATCCTCTTTCTGCCGGTGGGGCACCACCAGGAGGTGTTGGAGCACCACCTCCAGGCCCAGGGGCTCCGTTGGCACCAGGACCAGGTCAACAGCAGTTGGCACCAGCTCATCCAACTTCGCTGTTAGGATTAGCTCAGCAAGCGAATAACGGTCCAAATGAAAATCCGGGAGCAGGGCAAGGCAGCGCACCTGCAAATCAAGGTCTTAGGAATCCATTAGGTCAGACTTCTAATAGAGGTCCGGGTCAAAACAACAGGCGTCCTGGCCAACAAGGTCAACAGAATCAACAAGGCCAGCGTGGTCAACAGAATAACCGAAGACAGCAAGGCAATAGGAACAAGCAGGAAGGAAATGAGGATTCATCCGAGGAAAATTCTTCGGAAGAGAAGGAAGGAGCTAAATCTTCTGAGGAGAAAGAAGAAAACAGTGACGAACAGGAGGAGACAAAGGGTCCCTTTGATGAGGCAATTGAGAGTTTGGGAGAAACAGGAAACGATGATGATGACGATGATAAGCCTGAAAAGGACTTGAAAGCACCACCACCGCCACCACCAATTTTCACAGGAAGTAAAGAACAGAAACAAGAAGTGGAAAAGCGAAAGCCGTTTTTGCCAAGACCAATAACTCCACAAACGCCACTATATTTAAGACCTAATCCAGGAAGACGCGAACCAATTTTGAAGCACCAATTGCAGCCAACTCAACTTTTGCAATTACAACACCCCCAAAGAATTCGTCCGCCACCACAGAGACCATCTCCAGCTCAACCGTCACCATCAAGTCCCTTGGTATTACCCATGAGACCTTCTGCCGCAGCAAACTTGGGCCCATTCAAAGGTCAGATGAGACCCACGAATCAGTTTTCTGTTTCGCATTTGCTGCGACCGCTAATGCCACAACGACCAGTGGCTCACAGGAAACCGTTGGATCCCAAAGTGGTACAGTGGATAAGGGACACGTATGGAATTCCTGAAGGAATTGATCCTAACCGATCTGGATTACAAAGTCAGGATGTAACAGGCTCAGGCTCTACTACAACAACTAAACCTCCAAGAAAGTCAAGTCAAGGGGATAAACATAATAGAACAAAGGACAAGCTGAAAGCGTCATCCAAGCGCAAAGCCACCACAGAACGGACTAAAGTTCGTGGATCTGCGGAAAAACGTAATTCTGGAGAAGTAACAAACCCTCCAACTACCACCACCACTTCGACTACAACAACAACTGCGGCAACTACTACTACAACAAGCACTGCTGCAACTACGACCACAACGTTGGCTTCAACTACAAAATCCACAACGCCCTATTCGTCATTGCCTCCACCAACAACTACTGCTACCAGCAGTACAACGGTTAAAGCAGAAAGCAAATCTCCATCTCTTCTAAATAAGAAACTGCCACCAGATTATATAACGGAAGAACAAGAAGCCATAATGGCACAAAAGATGTTTAGTTCCGAAGAGGAACCCGAAGAAGAGGAGGAAAAGGACAGCGAAGAGGATTCTGATGAGGCTACCACCAAGAAATACAAGAGTAAAGTGAAATCAAAAGTTGGAGAAACTAAATTAGTAATTACCATCAAGTCAGTGCCCAACAATAAGGACAAAACTACATCATCATCGTCTGGTGAGCGTGCTAAAGTCAAGTCTGGGGAAAAGGGAGGAAAACTACCTGGAAGATTTGGATTTACGTCTGCAGAAAGGAAAAAGCTTTTCCTTCCAATTTCAAGGGACAAGCTAAAAAGTTCTTCTGTGGAAAACCTCTCTGGAGAAAAAACTAAAAAGAAGTATGGATCAAAATCGTCAGAGGTATCCAGACGCAAATCGGGCTCTGCGGAGAAAGTACTAAAAAAGAAAGGCTCCTCATCATCAACAGAATCAAAGACAAAACTGTCTACGACCACGCTAAATCCAAAATTCGTGTTGAGATTAAGAAGTACTCCTAGACCAAAACCTATAAAGCTACCGCCAATTTATGGAAAACGAAAACATCATATTAAAAGACATGGCTAAAACATTTTATATTTATTGCTTAATTTTTGAAACAAAAAATGCATTTTATATTTATATTTAAATATACGATTTATAATTTACTTGAGAGCAACTCAGTATCTGTGTTAATGAAGCTTTTCGAGCATCATTGATACTCAAACTAGAGGGTTGTGGAAGGACTGATGATAATTTTTGTATGTAGCAAAAAATATTTATTTAAATTATTTATTTATTTATTCAAGCTTATTTTTTTACTTGAGCAAACTTCCTTAGAATAATTGATGTGTTTGTGTTGATTGTGACTTGTGGTATAATTTATTTTCAAATTATGCTTACATTTCTATAGATTATGAATGTTAATTAAGAAATGTGTAAATACCTATATTGATTCATGCTTATTTTCTACATTGTACACGGTCAGGATTTATACTGTAGGTAGAATATATGCAATGTTTGAATAAAATGTAACATACATGTTTAAAATAGAATGGTTGTCTGCATTTTTAATCGACATGTCTTCAAGGTAGGCTAAAGATCTGAATACAAATGGCAAGAAAATTGAAGAAAAAGGACCAAGCGACAAGTACAATTCAATCTGGTAGCTACTTTATTGACAGACCAACCGGATTCTCTCCTTTGTGCCATCTATCTTCTTGGCATACTTAATCATTTCACTGGTTTGACAATGCCAATATTTTAGGTTATTTTACAACAATGTGTGCTATACTTTCATACAACACGTTTTTCGGTGTGCCTCTGTAAATTTAATCAAGCACGAGAATATGACAGCTTGACGTAAGTATAAATTCATATTTAATTTTGGCATGGCTGACGACAAATCAATCAGCATTTTTTTGGCACAAAAACTCTATAGCACGTCATGTTAGCAAATCAACATTGTCAATCATCGGGAAAGCGTCATTTCTAATTGTAATCGCACCTATCAAACATGCACGTTTACCATATAAAACAGATCATAATCAAAATGCTTGCCAAATACTTTTCAAATTACTCCCCGTTTCGTTTCACAAACTGTCTTAAAAACAGACATTTTGAAATTATATCATGAATTAGAATATCGTTTATTACTGCAAAGAAATTAGAAAATTAACAATGATGTGTTAACTATCTTAAAACTAAAGTCGTTTATTTGCTTTAATCTCTCCATTTTCGTTTGTTTTAATAAATTGCCAATTAACAGTCTATAGAAAAGATTTTGTAATCTCTCTTTGCTCCTGATTACACTAGAAGAGCCAGCAGATTGTTATCTTTTTATCTTCGTCTCAACAAATTAAATTAGAGATTGCACCGCCACATTAAAAGCTAGTAAACCCTTTTTCAACCAAACACGTATGCAAACCACACGTAATTAGTCTACATTAATTTGCATGTTTGCCATTATTAACCATACATCACCCTTTCCATTTTATCTCGCATATTGGTTTTGTTACATCAACGCAGCAGATTGTAAAAAAGGAAAAAGCTTTTTAGACGAATAAACGAGATGAAAAGTTTTTCTTGGCGAAAACCCTTTTTGTTAAAGTCATTTAGGCATATTATGATGATACCACTTGTACGTGAGTGCATTTTTTATGAGCAAATTTGTTTTTCTTTAAAAAAACTGTAGAAAATGCACAAGCTTATTATTGATCAATGTGCTAACTTACCTACTTGAGTTATTCCCTAAAACTATCACTTTTTAAAATATTACTATGCAATATCGTGTGAACTGACGTGCTCTTGGCTGTAATAACCATTTTGCCGAGATAGTAATTCATTCTGTTTGGCCATTTAAAAAATACATATCGTGGTGATCGTAATCATCATCACATCAATTAGCATCTTCACATCTTTCCCTCTGGCATGTTATATCAGTCCACACCTTAAGCAATATTGTACTTAAAATACCTTCTTGTACATTTTATATAGAAATTGAATTGTTTTTATAAAAAATGGCTTGCTTGCAATCAAAGGAACATGCAGAGAAATTTGCTAAATTACTATCAACAAACTAGTGTATAGTCTGCGTGAGCTTGTGTCGAAGTTTAAATGCACAATTTTGATGATTTTTAAGAATGGTAGCTATTTTTTCCTAAAATTTTTGCAGATCTTATGAATTGGAAGTGTTAAAATTATAGCTATTTTGTAAAAGGGACGTCCTTCCACAATAAAAAGTTGGAACGCATTTATAAAAACCCTTGAAACGTTTAATTTTCTATGTTTCACTAGCATTTCCCTCAAGTTCTTATGGCTTGAAGTTCAACGGCTTGAATGCTGCCAGTCGTCATATAATTGAACGCGTCAGCCATTACCACGATTTAAATTAGCTTATCATGATCACGCAGGACGGCGGACGCGGATGACACATTAAATCAGCAAACTACCAACTGACGACACAAAAATCAGTTAAGTTTTAGAATCACCAGAAGTACAGCAATGATTAGGGCATTGACGTACATTTCCCTCTTTGAAGACATGATAACACTTTAAAGCTGCACCTTTCAACGTGCTTCTATCCACCCATTTGTCTTTTCTTCTTCCTTCTTTTACTATCTTGCATTATCTTTGTGTGGACATTCCCTGTGCATTATTACCTTAATTTGCTACTAACTAACTCGTATTAACTTTTATAACAATTTATTTTATCCCGTAAAGTTTTTCCTTTTTTTATTCTTTCATCAGCAATTGTACAATTTGCTGCTTTATCTTAAATCACCAATAAGTAGAAAATATGGTATTACAACCGTATCATATGTAATGCGGAATGCTTGATTGTGCAGGACAACTGCTTATACTACTTAAATGATGATGAAGGTGTAAGATAACTAGAGAAAAAGTAACTTGTAACTTGAATGTAACGTAACTTTTAAATTAATGGATTTTAATGTGCAGGATGCGTCTGTGATTGCGATTACGCGATATTGATTATGTTGGCAGTTGGCACATGCGTAGGTACATGAATTCCTCCCCAGGCATTTGATTGAGAAAAGATGTGATACTTTTTATGGGCATGGAATGAAGTAAAAAAAAGTAAAAGTTTTTCAAATTAATGGTTTACGTGTGTGACTTAACTGTACTGACCGCATGCCTTGAAGCAGCTCCTGCGGAAGAGGTGCGGGGGCTTTTGGTAGTTTTTTTCTTGAATGATTTATTATGTCAATGTCTCGTAATTTCTGGTGGCATTGTGTCAACCAGTGTATCTGAAAATGATATGCTATTAGTTTGCAAATTATCAAAATATCTGGGAGTGCAATGTTTTGTAAGTATGCGTATTAAAAATGCGTGCGTGCAAAATTCATGCAAACCCGACCCACGGCACAACAAAATGAGCCATATCATTATGTTCTGTAAAAGATGCTCATTGTTTAACAGCTAACATCATAGGTTTATTCCAAAACTAGCACCTGCACGATACAATTTAATTGACAAAAAGTGTAAAGTCCATTCTAGCAAATTTTTTGACACTTTTGCTAATAAAAATACCTAACGCTTAGTTTTCTTTTTTCACTTTTTATTCTTTCAGGCTGTACACGACGGAGACGGACTTTACAGAAATGAAGCAAACTACTAAAATAAAACTAATTGGTTTATTGTTCTTTGTGTCCATTTAAAAGTATACTATAGGCAAAACTGCGTTATGAAAACGGTACATTTTTTGCAGTTCTTACGTTTTCCTTTTCAGCTTTGCTCTGTACAGACAAATGACGCTTTTGGTTCTTTTTTGTTTCATTTCACTATCATCTTCATCTCTCAGTAGTATGTATCACTTGCTGCTGTTTTCTGTAAAAAGACGTGCATATTTTTTTGCAAAAAAATGTATGCGTGAGAACAACGAATCTCTCTCCCTTTCTTTTAAGTCATGACTTTAAGTTTAAGTCTTGAGTTTAAATGTTGATGACATCATGATAAATCGGTAAACTACGTATGTGCCTTTGACGGTGTTGAATTTGCTGATGAAGATGCCAAAAAAATTATGGGAAAAGTTGGGGCAAAACAATGCGGCTTCTGCTAAAGCGTCTTGGACAGATTAAAAACTATGCGATTTCTTCGAAAAATCACTGACAGAAGATATACAGTTAAAATTGTTTGAATTTATAATGAACTCAAAAGAATTTCATGCAACTTTTTGCAAGCTTTTGACATGGGATGTTTGTGATCAATCGATATTGAGTACTCTAAATAGCTGAAAACTGAAAATTCATTGCAATTCTCTTATTCTGATTGTTCTAATCTTATATGCAAAATATATTAATACAATATCATAAATTTTTAGACATCAGGAAAGAAAATGCATTCTCTGCAATAATATGCTTTAACTTACAAGTTGCTTATGTTTCAACTTACAAGTTGCTTATGTTTCATTACAAATTATGTCTTGGTCTTTGATAGAAGCAATCTAAAGTAAGCTACTCTGCACTTTTTATGCATTTTTATTTTTGGTGACGTTTAACAGTTGCTAAAATAGAGCATCAATGCAAATGCACTCAATAAACTCACAAAACGGTTTATTTTTGATGAGCAATTTGGCAGATTATGAATTATATGACGTGTTAGAAAGGAAAATGATCTAAAGAACTAGAAAATCAAAGTTTAAAACGAATGTGGTATTTTTGTTGTAATTCAAAGTAGTTTCGATTTCAATGATCACTGCAATGGCGTCAGATTGAAATTTTCGGAAAATTCGTGAAAAAACTGAGATAATAGTATGGTTGGAAATTATAAGCAATTTTGTTCCTAATAATTTCAATAAAAAACATAATGGAAATTTAATGTTTTCAAAGAAAACGAAAATGAATGAGCACACAAACAACAAGTACTAAAATTGTACGTGTTTAAAAAATTAGCGGATATAAATAGGTTACTCTTACAAATAATCGTAGGTATTTGGCATACCACTTAATTCATCAAACCACCAAACTACTTAATCTAAAAATAACATGAAATGAAATACGAAACGAAATGATATTTAAATTATTTGTTGTTTACAGAGAGATTTATGACTTTTGTCTAATTTCCTTAAATCTCTCTCCATTCCCTTTCCTGAATTGATAAGAAGTTTGCCAAAAGGAGCAGTGAAATTATCGGGAACTTAATGAATTCTAATGAATCAGGCTATCAGACTCATTTTTACAAATCTGAAGAGAGTTTAGTTTTATGAGGCTAGAATGTTAAATAACGCCATTAATTTCAACCTATCAAACATACATGATTTTTTATGTTCATACTTTAAATTCAGGACTGTACACTCATCTTAGGTAAATAAACAATAACTTAATTTTGAACAAAAAATTTTATTGTTTAGATAGCAATTTATTAGCCATTTTTAGCTAATTCACTTTTTATTACATGGTAGTAAAATTCGTTTTTTAAAAATCTTTCAAAGAGTGAACTAGATTGCATTGCTGAAATGAAATGAAAATTGATTGCATTTTATAACTCTGGATTAAGTACATGCTCTTGAAATGTACCTCTCTCTATGACCGATATTTTTATCTTGATTTTGAAAAAAAAGATGCTTCATATTTTAATGGATTTAAATCAACTGCACATAATTCCAAACGAAACGTGTGTAAATGAGCTTTTACCTAGGAATTTGAGATTGAAGAAAGAGGGAGTAAGCCGAGTAACTAGAATGGAAAGGGAAACAGGAGCAACGATGATGATTGCTGATAAGAAGATGGCACATTATGCAAAAAAGCAGATAAGAAAGGAATCTCTTCATGCGTGTGCATCGTGAGCATGTCGGGTGAGCACGTATGCATCTACGTAGTACCAACATACAACTCATTTGAATATTCAGATAATTTTGATGAAAACGAAATTGAACGAGTAAGATGGAAGATTTAAAGAAGCATACATTTTGTAGTGAATATCAGAAACAGAGACATCATTTCATACTAAATGCAAATGAAAATGAAGCAATGCCAGCAGTTCAAGTACAATTTAGAGCAACTTCAAAAATAAGTTGCTGTAAGATCAAGGGATTTCCTGACATTTTTAATCAAACGCAAAGCCATGAAACTTGCTTATTCCGAGTTTTCATAATTTTGGACAATACGTCTAAAGACAACTTAAAACGCTAAAAACTATTTTCGTATTTTCGGAGTCTTAGAAAAGCGTCAATCATGGCGTCTTATTTCTCTCCAGAATTATTCTCCAGCGATCCACCCGTTGGCAGCAACAGCAGTAAAATTTCCCGGATCCCCGAAACCCCTGAAAGCTCACGTTCCAGCTCCAGGGAAAGTCTTTCATTATCAGATATCAGTATCGAGCGTCTCCGAGGAACTCCCGCTTCAACTCCAGCGTTTTTGTTTCGAGAGGAGGCTCATCTCGAGTTTGCAGAAAACGAAGAAGCTGAGGACTTCGATGATATCCATTCGTTGCTGGTACTTAGAAATTCGAACAAGACCCTGAGGGAGCAACGCAAAGTACCTGGCTGCGGAATTAATGAATTTGACCCAAAGTCGGAATCTGTCAGGGCATTACACAGTCCAGTTAACATGGAGCAGCTCTTTGGACGGGAAACCAAAACTTATTTAAGGTTTGTAACAAATCGAATAGTATTCTTGCTAATTTGAATAGCTTTATAAGTATATTTCAAGTATTTTACTTTATTCTTTTACTTGATGTTCTATTTTCAGACCCCGTCTTCGTCCTCGCTTACCAAATTTATACCCTTATGGTGCCGCAGCAATTCTCCGTGGACAACACGCTGATCTTAGACATGAAGCTCCGCTATTATTACCAGCCAGTGCCATTTTGGACAGCAGCGAAAGCCAACGAAAAGAACTGAAAGAGTTGGAGGAACAGCGTAGGCTTCGCACGGTTCGTGATCCTCGTTATCCCATGCTCACCCGTCCGCTTAGTCCTTACACGTCATCGTCATCGTCCTCCTCTTCAGTATCTTCTTTGGAGGGATTCCATCCGATTCTCCAGTCCTCCGCTATAAACATGCGAACCCCTCCTCATCAAAGATACATTGACACTCACCGGATTCGACATGGAGATCAGCATCCTGCATTCATTCCCTCATGGGAAGCAGTACCTCCAGAAAGCTACCTCTCGCCAAGTTCGTCTGGTTCGGATGTTTCTGTTTTCCCACCAACGCCTCAACCACCGCGACCGACAAACCTAGTAGCTCCACGAAGATCCATGCGACAAGAAAATGCATACTACTCCGCACCCAACCATAAATGAATCGTTAGTTAGCTGTGAAGTTACATCAAGTGTGTTTAAATAATAGTTGGGTATTTAGTGTTATTGCTTTAAGGGAAAGTCAAAGTCAATTTTGTTTCATCTTCTGTAAAAAATGTATTTACAATATCATAGCTTCTGTCATCAGTGAAATATTATAACATTTAATATTAACTTCTAACGTATAATTTTGTAAAATTAATATTCATCATGTTACTCTACATAAAAATATGTAATAAAAATTCTGTGTTTATAATTTATTTTTTGATAGTGTTTTAATTATTGGTTTTACTTATTACGACTTTATGACTGACTGATACGCACACAATATTTGCATAACCGTTTGTTTTTGCCAGGAGGAGTATAGGTATGCATCAACGCAAAGTGTACAGCGATTATAATTATTTTACCGTTAAGAACAGTTTTTACTACTGCACATAGAAAGTATAATAGTGAAAACGCATACGATTGAGTAATATTTTATCATGCAAGCGTGTAAAACTGCAACTTATTTTACAATATTGGTAAAAATTCTGACGGTGGGAGGTAAATTGATAGGCCCTATAGGTATAATTACAATTTGAAACAAAAGCTGTACGCCAGAATATATAGGTATGCATCTGAACGCAAAATCCTTTTAATTGCACGCAAAAAAGAAAGGTTCAAACAAAGTTATTCAATTGAAATCTGACAAAATTATGGTGATATCCTTCATGGGTTTGGACACAAGGGCAAAAAGGCAACAATGCAAACATGCATATCGTAACTGACTTGGGATAAGCTACACTGCATTTCGTTAACCCTTTGAAATTGATTTCGCAAAGCTGTGTACTGTGTGGGAGGAAAGCAGAAAAAAACTACAATGTATTGAAATGTTATCCCTATTTGCATATTCGTTTGAAAGATTGAAAATGTATCAATTTTCGTGTATTTTTGCCCATGGGCCATGTATATACAATAATATATTATGTCTGCTGAATTCTAATTCTTGTAATGCAATTTTTAAGAATTTTCTTTCAAAAGTTTAGAGAAAATTTGTGAAAAAACTTGTACAACAATATGTGTTCATATATTTACTCCATGCTTATATAGAACGTTATGAGCATTTAATTAAAAAATATGAAAAATCTCAATGAGAAATGATGACGATGATGGCTACAGTGTTTTTTCATCGACGATATCATCTCTCACCATGTTGTCTGCGTATGCACATTTCTGTGCGTTGTTATTGTTGTTACTTTAAAAGGTATGCATTTTGCCGAGTTATCATGATCTTTATGCATGCCTTTTAGTCATAATAAGCAAAACCACAGGATTCACAGCAAAAATTTCTAACTTCTATTAACTTAACACACGGCTCATTCATAAGTTAAGGGAGAGGAGTAAGTGAGCACCAGAGTCGTCAACGACGATATAGGTAAGCGCTCAGCAGCAGCGTTTGCATATGAATATGATATGAGAAATACCGGATTGTGAAAAAAGCGAGAGAGCGATGAAGATAAAACTCGATTACATCGCGTTTGTAACATTAGAGCTGAAGTGATGATGATGAAGATGTCGAGAGAGAGAAATATAATGCATTTTGAAACTATTTTTCTTTAAAAAACATTTAAATATATTCTGTTTCAAGCTTTTACAAATAATGTGTAGCTAATAATGCCTTGAAGAGAAATGTAATGTTCGTAGTTTGCGAGAGGAGCGACGATGAACAAAGGAAAAGTTAAAAGGGTACACGTACAAGTATGAAGTACGCTGATGACGCTGACGCGCTGCTGTTGCTGCTAGTATATACTCAACTAGTTAACTAACACGCTGATAATGTGCAGTAATGCATTATAGCTAGAGATTGTAGGTACATGAGTCTATTTTATCATATCTTTTGGCAATTTGAAGATGTGCGAGCCCTTCTCTTCCTTGGCGTTTTAAAGCTACTCGCACTCCATTCGCCGTTTGAGGAGGAGGTCAACACAGGTAGCTTCGGCAGCGTCATGATGAATTTTTAAGCAGTTTTAGAGTGGTTTTTGGTAAATTTTTTTCTTCTGGGGTGTGACGCGGTGTTATATATATTGTTGTATGGTGGCATTATTAATGGTGAACACAATTAGTCTGTTTCAAAATGACAGTAGTAAAATTATAAAGAAATCAGACATGGATCATTTTCGGAAGTGAAGAACCGTGTGTGACCTGTGAAGATTGGGAGCGGACGGTGAAACTCTCAGGAAAAGGTGTGTTTGGCAGTGTGATGTGAGTGGGAGAAATTAGCAAATTATTCTTTGGAGCTAATCTGGGCAATGTGTGCTAGTCATAATTTATTATTGAAAATTTGTTGATTTCGTGTCCATCATACCAAAAAGTGCAAAATTGGGAGGTGTATAATTTATATTGAAAAAAAACGAGAAGTGGTAGTCGTTGTAGTTAGTAACTTAATTAAATCATAATGACGAATAGACGGAATAGCAGATCGGCGGTTACGCTGCTGCCTTCGCCAATGATTGCCCTGGCGGTTGGTGTTCTATGTGTAGCATATATTCAGCGTAAGCAAGTTATAACTTTCTCCTTTAGTATTTAAGTCAACAATTTGAACAAGAATACATGGCATGGATAAGTGAATATTGAACTATTTATCATTCATTTCAGTTTCATATTCCGCAAGTATTCCAAGATCGGGTCGTTCTAGCTCCACCTCCACCACCACCTCAGGTACAAAAACGCCCTCGCGGATCACCTCCCTTCGAACAGGCAAATCCAAGCCTCACCTTGAAGTTCAAGCTGGAAGAATGAAAGCCTCAGATATTAAAGCTTGCATTTCCAAAGCCTTTTGCGAAGTAAACTCTGCATCCAAAATGCCAAATTACGCGGTGAACAAAGAGTTTTTCGACTTGATGAATCAGATCCACGCGTAAGTGTTTTACATAGTTTTTTTTTCTTTCCCAAAAAAGTAGAGTAATTTCGGTAATAAACCTACAAATTAATTCTGACGTCACTCATGATTGAGTAACGAAATAAGCACATCTCAAAACTATAATCTTACATATCATCATGCTCTCATCTATTTAATACACTTTCTTAAGAGATTAAGCTAAAAGGTTAGCAATTAAAATTAACATTGTATACTTAGTAGTCAAACCATTATATTCTCATCACGAACATTTTTCTCTAATCGTTTGCCTTAGCGGAGGTCTATAAAAGTGAGCTGTTTAATACGCATGGTCAAAGTAGGTAGAATGCCCAGGAGCAAAAAATACTGCTGCTCTACTGCACCAAAGACCAAAGACGGTTTTCAATTTTGCAGTATGGATTACATTGCAACTGCAAAAGGTCCTTAATAAGGACTCCTTATCAATGAACTGCTTCTTGAGTAATACTTTTTTGTTCCTTTTTAGAAGAATATTCGTATAATTCTAGTTTAAACCTGAGCCAATAGCAATAATTGTAGAGAAAGGGATTATAGTACACACAAAGCCAGTACCATAATATTTCATTTTTGTTGATTGCGTTAATGATCATTGGGTATTACATGATGTAAAACTAGTACTACCGGTGTTGCTGGTGCTAAAATCATTTGTTTCAAAACCCGAGTATTATTTCATTTCAGGTTTTTGTTCATCCTCGTAACGTGTCTAGGATAAGTTTAGGGTTGTAGTTGTAGAAGCGCTTGACTGCATCTGTTGAACTACTATGTAGTCAGCTAGAAAACTCTATAATGAAATTGATTGATAATCACAAGTTCTTGAAGTAGTCCAAGTTTACAGAGTGATTCTAAAGGTACTTATTATATGGCCTGCATAAAAATCTATCAGCATTGATGTTAGCGTATCATCACTGTTGCTTATATAGGTATAATGTGAACATGACTCATTACATAAGGTTAGCTGTCTATCCTTAAGTTTCTAAAATTTCTAGTTGTGCCTATTGCCGAGTTTTTAAAAACTCTCGATTATCCTCGATATCAGACAATGTACAAAAAAAAGTCAGCATGGTACCTTTGACTTGAAAGTCAAAGTTCTGGTTTGGCGTGAGTGGCACATGACACGGTATTTTATATGTACCAGAAACTTCGGCAGTAGAAATGATAAGGAAAGGAGGAGATTGTCGTAATAGCGAATTTATTGCAGTGATTGGCACAATGATGGTTGTGACTGGCTTCTGGCTTAATGTGTATAATTCGGGCTCTTACAACTTCGATGTGGATTTTTATTGAAGGTGGAACGCGTAGAACTTGTTATTATTGAGTAAGGATGATTCTGATAATGACCGGTGATGTGAACGCTCCCCTTTGATTCTTCTCATGATTTCAGTAATAAAACGGATATTTTTCTTTCCTACTTTTTCAAAAACTAGCCAGCAGCAGTATTATTTTGTGTTTGACCGATATTCAATACTTTTTTTTGTTTGTCGGTATTTTCACAAGAAGCAAGTATTATGCACCAGACATAGGTAGACACTTTTCAAGAAAATTTAATGATCATTATGAGTTTATAGCCAATTGATGAATGGGGAGGAAAAGAAGGAAAATTTTCCTTTTTGATTGTTGTTTGTTATTGCTGACTGGTTGTTCCTTTAGTCGCGATTTAACCTTACCGACTGACTCCTGTCGACAACAGGATATAATATGATTTCCAAAGAATAAATGTTAAGCATGTGCATCTTTGTCTTTTATTGATACTCTTCTCTTTGTTAACTTAAGAAACTGACGAATGTGTCATTCATTGTTCAAGTAGCATTGTGCAAATAATGTCGGTTGTAAAAATGTGTTTGATGGGTTCTCGATGAATTCAGGTTCAAAATTTTCCGTGGTGGGAGCAAACGTCAAGTTAGCATTTTATAGCTCTCTATTTAATTGTATTGCACACTTTTTATGCTCGGAACGCAATTAGTTATCAGTATGAATCAACTATTATGTAGCAGACAATTCAAGCAATCGATGCAAAAACAGGAGTGTTGAGTCATAAGTCATTGGCAAAGGTGAAGGAGCGTTTTAAAGTATAAATATTAAAACATAAAAATGGTTCCAGTTTCAAATGATTTTAAAATACAATTTTTACCGAAATTTTTATGTGCCAAAGATTGTTGCTGAAGTTCGAAAGACACATAAAAATCATATCTAAATTGTACTTTGCGAAATGTTTCTAGCCTCAGTTAAGTATGCAAAAGGAAACCCGTAAAATGTATAGTAAGGAATTTTCACACGTCAAAAATCATAAATCACATATCACATGTCATGAGTAGACATTAAAGAAGAATGGAAAATGCACAAGATGCATCACACGTCACATACCGATAATTAGCTGCACTGCCTTAACTGCGCCTTAAAAGGAAAAGGAAAACTATTGCAAGGTTGAATGTTTGGTTTTAAGGTGCGCAAGCAAATATGTGGTCTGTTTAAAGTGTATACAATCATATCAAGCGTGAAAATCTTTGCACATTTTTAATTACCACAATAGTACATGGCTTAAAACAACATACCTTTACCCTATATTTTCTCATGTTGTTGATATTTTTTGTCACCAAAAGACAACATCGTCTTCCTATTGTTTATATTTTCTTCGCCTAGTGGAGCTAATTAATTTACCGTGTTCTCATTGCACATCTAAATGCTAATGAGTTTGAAGAATACAGTCTGACTTAAATAAGATTTCAAGGTACAGGTACAACCCAAGTGTTGTTGGAGGCTAGTCCGCATACCAGAAAAAGTATATGCAAAAAATATTTCTGCATTTGTCGCGTGTCCTAATTTTTAGAGCTTTTGTCAACGTCCGTAAAGAACTCGATTCGATTAGAATGCACATGACATCTTTTTTGTTCAATCTCCGGTTGTGCGCAGATTCGCTTAATTTTTATCATGCACAAGTCATAATAAGCCATGTCTTATTAAGAAATTTAACAAGTTTTAGTACGTGCAATCGTACGCAAGTTAGACAGTTTAATTGTCTGGCAGTAGAAATACCTACCTACTTGTACTTTCAGCCATGGATTTTTTAGTGTTTCTAGCTATTCAGCAAAAAACTATATTACTTCTGGTTATGCATTTTTAAAATCTTGAAAATTTTACTACGGCATTTATTAAAAATTGGCACTTGAGAAAGGTAACGAGTAGCGAGCATCTTTAGACAAAAAATCAAAATAGCTAGACTGTGTCAGTAGTGCTGATAGTGAGAAGATGAACGGTGTGACAATATAATAATTTGATGATTTTCCTGTAAAATGTGCATGCAATATTGCACTTAAAAACATGATAATGCCATTACAGTTTTCATTCATTTTTTTCTGTTTTGAAAATACGAGACATACAAAAAAACTTTGTTGTTTCTGTTGTTTAGATAGGCAGCTAGTATTATTTATATGCAGATTGGATAGCAAGTTTTGTTCGTTACTTTATTACAGGGATTTTTTATGAACAAGATATGATCCGACAATAAACACTTCACTATGGGCCTTGTTTGCTAAGCAGTGCATGACAAATTTAGAAAAAATGTGAAGAAGATGAGTCTGTTTTTGAAAAACAACGCTTTTTAGATTCTTTATAAGTTGGTATCAGTTTGAAATACTATTTGAAATATGAAATCATCAAACATATCATCAAGAAACATTCTTGTTCGAAAAAGAAAGACGCGTCCATTTTAACAATGTACCATCATTATATTATGATGTGATGATATATCCGCGCACGCATGATGAAAATAAAAGGGGTATAATTTTCAAGGTCAGTGTGTGCAACCACAACTAAAAAATGTGAAAAACCACGAAAATATTATGATAGGTACACGTATCACTTTATAAACTCTCTCTGTTTTGAAGCGTTTTTATATCAGAAGACGCTTAAAGCGATATTGTTTTAAAAAAGAAGTAGAAGGCAAGGTAAACCAAAAAAAGGAATTACCGCTTAACCTTCCACACTATTAACAATGAAGTATGTGAAACATAGTCAGTTAACACCAACTAACAATTCAATGCAAAAAAAACTGAACCTACGATAAAACTCAACGCGGAGCAGTGTGTACAGTAACAATCATCACTAGATACTCTAGATATAATTTTTTTTCATTGTTGCATTTTTCTTTCAAAAGAAGTTTTCTTAAAGAAGGGGAAAATACTTTTTTAAATGTAATAATATGCGTGGTTATAAATATCTTTAACGCAATAATATGGTTATATTAATATTACGATGTTATGACCGCTTATAATAATATGGTTTTATAGATTACCATCTAATCAGATCTATATACAACTAGCATTCTGAATGAAAATGTAAACTATATTATGAAAAAAATGACTTGTGCAAAGTTTAAACCTAAAAAGTTAAGGATGCATGATGCATGCATAAAAATGTAACATTTTTTCATCTTCTGAGATAGTTAGTATTCATTACGATTAAATGCACGAGTATTATAGAATGATGATTACAATTAAAAAGTGTATTATAATTTTTAAGAAATATAAATTCTCTCTTTTACTTTTCAAAAGTTGAAGAACACATTTATTGAAAGGTTGAAAGAGAGAGGTGAAGAGGTTAATTTTTTATATTTTGATGATATCGATAAGTTTTCTTTATAAACGATGATGATGTTAACTGTTCACGATGCAATGAACAAAAATGTACTAATCAAGTTTAAAACAGAGAAAACGAATGTTTTTGCATGCAAAAAAGAAATTTTTTGATGTAATGATTCATTAATGAAAATGGAATTGTTTTGTATGCTTGTAGATTGTCAGGCGAAGACTTGGAAATTGACAGTGGTTCTACTTCAGTGGAGTATGACGATGATGAGGATGAGGACGATGATGACGTATCAAGTGAGGAGTCTTCTTCGGAAAGACTGCGTGGATACCCTCCACCACCACCACCACCTCCAGGATATAGAAGGGGAAGGGAACTTTTGCTGGCTAATGGAACAACCATTGCTGTTAATGGAAGTGATATTGGAAGTAGTACGCCCACTGCCACCGTGTCAACTACACTGAAAAAGGTCAAGGACAAAAGCAAGTCCAAGGACAAGAAGGGAAAGAAGAGCAAAGGAAAGAAGAAAACGAGTGGACAGAAAATGGTGAAGAAGTTTGTTAATGGAACTCTCGTTTCTGTACCAAAAAGGCGATCCCGTGTTGAGACCAAGGAAGAGAAAGCGGAAAAGCAAGATTTTGTGAATAGGAAGCAACGTGAAATGGGACAAGTATGAGTTATAATTACTTTTCAAAGAATTTTAAAGAATGCAAAATAGGATGTAAACCTTTTTGGGAAAAACTTTAAAAAGAAGGTGGGAGCTAAAAAGTTGGTTTTGATTCTATTTCACTTTTAGGTGAACGACCTTGCTGCGCTAATCCGTATCTCTGCCGACATTGGACTGACGCTAAGAAGCCCACGCAAATGCCGCACCCTGTTTAACAAGTGTACCATGAGTCATGAGCAAATTGTTGATCTGTTCAACCAAACGCTGCTAGCGGTGACAACGCCGTCCTCGTCAAGCCCTCAGCCTTCTTCTGTGCCAACCACAAAACGAGCCAAAGTAACTACCACACTGGCAGCTGCTGTTAGTTCTGCAGACACACCGACACTTTCTTCGTCTCCCCTTTCCACTGTCCAGGAAGCATTGACCCCCACCGTACATACTGTACCAACCACCTTGTCGACTACACCTTCAACTACCACCACTCAGGATGATGTTAACAGGAGTTCCAAATCCAGACATGACTTTTCCGATGAGGATGTGGAGTACATGACTGATACGGAGATTCAACCGGTACAAACGTATGCATTGTTTGTAAATGATGCTCCAGAGGAATCGGTGAAAACGGCGGAGGAAGTTATAGTACAAGAGACATTTAAAAAGTATGCGAATGCTTTCCCAGTAGAAACGGCGCTCCCTGGAGATCTGCCTTCATTGAGAAAGAGGAGTAGTAAGAAGAAGAGCTTAAAGTCCAGTGCAAGGAGTAGTGGCAGTTCAAAAATTTCCAAGAGAGGACAAACCAGCTCTGAGGAGGATGAGGACGAAGAAGATGAGGAGGATGATGAGCCAACCAGTACCAGTTTGGAGGAGACAGCAGACAAGAGCAGTGGATTCAGAATTGAAAATCCTTATCCAGGATATCGTGTGAACAAAGGAGGTATTGTGGATGATGAAAAGAGCGTGGAGTCTGCAGAGCCAAACAGTGGTGCTATCAAAGAATCCACTGAAGGAATCCTTCCAACTCTTGTTCAAAAGGAAAAGCCAAAGAACAAGCAGGATGAGGACGAGGAAGATGAAGAAGACGAAGAAAGTGAGGAGAGTGCTGAGGATGACTTGGACTTGAATGAACATGACGGAGATGGCCTTGGAGTTAAGGGAGCAAAACTGAAGAAAAGTTCAAAGTACACAAAGTCAAATAACAAGAAGAAAGCAAGTGGCCAGTCCAACAAACCCAGTATAGGAATGGATGATGAGGATTCTAGTGAAGAGGATGAGGTGGCTGATGATCAACAAGCGGCTCCACCACCATGGGCTCCAGTTTACTCAATGTACATGAAGGACAAGAAAAACAAACAGGGATACACCAAAAAGCAAAAGGGACCTTACAAGGGTGGCGAAGGACCTTATGCTGACTCACCGGCCTATCATACCCCACAGGCTAGTTCCAGTTCGCTTACCAGCTTTTTGAAGAAGCCATGGGGAGGTAGCAACAGCGCATCTCAAGAAATTCCTGGCGCACCACCAACTCAGAGTCATGAAACTGGAGCATATCCCGATTACCATAATCAGCATTTCCACGGAGGACCACCTGGAGGACCAGCACCATTTGGAAGTTCCCAGGAAGCTGGAGCATTACCTGAACAGAAACCCGGATTTTTCCAAAGTATTATGAGCTGGTTTACTGGTGGAAGCAAGGCTGCCGAGCAAGCTGATCCAAATGGATACGGTGCTGGACCATACGGATCACCAGGAGGTCAACATGGTCTTTACGGACATGGACATGGGTCCATTGAACATGATGAGCCTCAAAAGGATCTTGGCGGAGCTGGTTCACCTTGGCCATCACAGCCCGATCCTGCTGGAGTAGGTCACTTTGGACAAACGTACAATTACAGAGGTTACAGACATCCAGAAGTATCCTCAGAGGAAGAAGAAGAATTGCTCGATGAACCCACCATCATTTCCAAAAAGGAACGCAAAAACAAGAGGAGATACAGGGGTAGATCTGATAGCATTATAACCACTCCACCGAAAAAGTCTGCACCACCCAAAAAGTCCAATTCTGGTCCACCACCGCCAGTGGTAGTAATTCCCAAGGACTCTAAATCCGTAGCACCCGCAGGTTCCCCTCCAGTTAGCGCGTACGAACCCAATCACCAATACGAAAAGCTTATTCAAGCCGACGGTGGTCTTACCACAGTCAACAACGCTGGAAAGAAAGTGGTTGTTGTCAGCTCCCAGAAGGAAAACAAGCGTGCCAAGAAAGCAGCCGTTAAGCCAAAGAATAAAAACCAAAAGAAAAAGAGTCAAAAGCAAAGGGAGCGTGCATCCAGAGAAAGTTCAGAGGATGATGACGAAGCTTTCTCCTCTGAAGAACTGTACAATCAACAGGTTGCCAAAATGAAGTCTGGAACCAGCAGCGTTACACTAGGCGGAAACAATAACGGCAATAATCACAACTCTGGCGGAAGCTACTCAGTTAACAAGCAGAACGATCAAAGTTCATCCACAAAACCAACCACCTCATTCCACTCTCATTTCGAATCCATGTTCGGAACTGAAGAAAAGGACAAGTACAAAATTAAAGGAAATGATGACGGATCACTGCTTTACGGCTTTGATTCTCTAAGTAGCACGTTACACGCTGCCCCAGAACTGCCCATTACTCCGGGTAAGAAGAAACCCAGTTCGTATAAGGTGAACAAGAACAAGAAGAAAAAGAAGGGTCAACAACAGCCAGTAAAGTTTAACAATAAGGAGGTTATTGAAAGCTCGGAGGAGGAAGAGGAGAAAAAGAAGAAGAGAAAGTAAGGCAATTAAATACTGAATAAACTATATATTTTTGTTGCTAATTTTATTTTTAGGAGGGTGAATATTATAAATTAATCCAGCTTACCACATATTAACCGAAAATACATTTTGTTTGATAAATTTTACAATATGGGTGCATATATGATGATGAGTGCGTGTTATGCTGTTGTGTATGTATGAAAAAAGATAACTTAAATGCAAGCATTTTTAAAGGAGTCACTTTGTGTGTATAATTTTTGTTCATATACCTCTGTTGTTACTGTTGTTATTGTGTTGTTGTCTGTTTTTGTAATTCGAAATTTCGATTTTGTTATGTAATATTTATGTGCAAACGGAGGAAAATAAACCTGCTCAATATTGTATTTTTTGATAAAAAATAAAAAAACATAAAATTGGAAGCTGTTTTGGGTGTAGTTTTTATTATGCATGTAGACTCTTTATCAGATAAACGTTTAGTTGAAAATTAGGCTCTTTACTCAAACTTTTCTTTTGTGATTTTAATGAAAGTGTAACTGGTTTCAGTAGTATAAATTGTGCATATTAAAGTAGCCAAGAATGAAGAACAAGGAGTAGGTACATGCAATATATATAACTTTATTCATTTTATTTGTATGATTGGCAATTTGACAGGTTTTTCTGGTTGATTGATTAGATTTGGCATGAAGCAAGAAAACGTTTACCCTTGAGATAGAAATTTTTAATGTGTATGCAAGCAAAATAGAAGTTTACAAGTTTGATTGCAATAGATTCTGTGCACTGCATTCCAGATTGATATAATAAGAGACTTTACCATATTACTGCTTATAGGCAGCTTATTATAAGTACTCAATACTGATATGACTTGTGCGGCTTTGCTCATTTGAACTTTGGATAACTTATTGTCATTGTCTTTTCTGAGATTTTTAACTTTTGAAACTCTTGTTCTACCGTCCCTTCCTTTTATCAGTAGCTCCAGTAGAAAGCAGATAAGTGACAAAGCTACCACTCCAGCCGCTACCGTGAACAGCGCAAACATTCTCGAGTCTAGCCTCATAGAAATAAATCCTTTCTTTTTTGAAAGTCCCCTTAATCCTAAGTTTCGACTTTGTATCCTCTTGTTAAATTGTGTCCAAATTCCTACGTAATTTAGCCTTATTCCACTTTCATAAAAAATTCTTTGAAGTCGTTGTCTGTATTCGCGACGAAATATCGAAGTTATGGAAAAGTAAGACATAGTAAATCCATAAGGCTTTTCTACCGTGTGGCATTTTCCTTGGCTCAGTAGCGTGTCCCTACCTGCGTATCGCCCTTGATTAGCTAACTTTACTATATCACCGTGTTCAACAGAGTACTCTTGTCTGCCCCGTGCATCAAAAATACCCAACTTCCAATACTTTTGATCTTTCATAATATTCCCTGAAAATCCTTCAGTCTTCAGCTGAGCTTCAACAAATCTTCCCCAGTATACTCTAGTCAAATTAACAATACGTTCACGTTCTTTGTGGCCTTTAAATATTGGCAAAATTATTTTATATCCGTCCCGTAAAAGTTCAGACAAGGATTCCCGAACGTATGGCTTGGGTGGAACAATCAATTTGCTGGTCATGTCAAACTCGTAATGAAAGGCTAAGACAAAGGAAAGTGTCAAGAAGAGAATATTTATTGCGTACTTGTCCTTCAAGGTGCCTTGTTGAAGCACCATGGACAAAATGTCGAATAGATGGTTGTGCAAATCAATTCTCTCGTGGGTTTCCTTCCCGGATGCTTTAATTTTGAAGTGACTAAAGAGAGCTACAATGGCCAAGGCTATAAAAATCCAAACTTCAAATTTAAACGGCTTCCCCATCAGTTCCAGAGACTTTTCTATTCGGAAATTTTCCTTATTCTCGCAATAGTGGGGAATCACGGATACTACATCCTCCATCACATTTTCGTTCATTGCGTCTGCAAATTTCATTCCGGATTTTGTATTGAAAATGTTTTGTGTATTGGTATTGCTGAGACCTATAAATCCCTTAATCCCTAGCGGCTCCCTGCCAGGTACTTTGCCTTCCGTGCCATGAAGCACAATCGTGCTTGTATTGAAACTCGTTGCAAATTCATCCAACATAAAAAGAGATGGTAGAAAGCAGCCAGCCAGACGAGCACTATAGACTAATTTGTACATGGAATTCAATAATTTGATTCTACTCATCCCTTTTATGCGACATGCATACACTTGGTTTTTAACTAGAGAAGTTCCTGATACGCTGATAAGGTCTGCAGGCGAACCGTGGAACATTTTGGTATTGGGTTTGTAGTAAGATAAAAATAAAGAGGTTGTCACCTTATCAAAAGGAGATTCATTTATGAACTTATGCATATTTGAGTCGCAGCTAACGCAAGCCCAAGTTATTTTTGCTAATTTATCTGTCCTTCGATCCAATGCAACAACAAATGTCTGCACTGGAGCAGTAAAAACCGTATCCCAATACATAACTGGGAGCTTCCACTTTTTCTGGTAGGTAAAAGTCAGTAAGATACTGCTTCCGGTTGAATGGGCTACAACAAGTCCTGCTGTTACCTTCCTTAACCAAAATAACCAGACCTTAAAATATTTCCACCCTTCACGAACCTCAAAGTCGAAGTCAGGTCCAGAAATTATTTGAGTGAGATGGGCTATGTATATGTTACATGCGTTTATCGAATTTTTATGTTTGTAGGCTCGTAGTATTAGTGGTGTTTTGTCCTCAATAATATGATCCTCATTGTCTTTTACAATGTGGTACTGATCTACGATAAGTTGCAAAAATAATATTGATTTGTTATTTTTGGTAATTAACTTTGTAACCCAGTTGGTTATGGAGGTTGTCGAAACATCATTTTGAAGTCGACTCTTGGTAATAAAAAGTGTACAAAATGAATGCTGTGGTTCAGTTTGCCCCAAACCCAGGAAGGAAAACAAATACACTAGCACAATTGCCTGATTCGGGTTTGCCATTTTCGCACTTTTTACTTTTCACAAAAATTTGCAAATTGCAAATTTTAAAATGCACTTGAAGCTTGCTAAAACCGTTCACATCAAATGAAAGTAACTGTGCATAACCTTCGCAATAGGAATTAAGTGGTCCTGTCTGCTTTAGTGAAATTAAACGTATACTTATAAGAGATCAGATAACGAATAAGCTCGTCCCAACTTAAAGTACCAGTCTAGTATGGCACTTAGTAGCTATTTGATGACAATTGCTTATGGTTTTTTAAAACGCATCTAGCACACTTTATTTAGAATCATTGCATAAAAGTTTAAAGAAAACTAATTGTAAGGCAATGACTGCTTGCTAAACTTTCCTCGATGGGAAGCGGAAGCGAAATTTATTGTACAATAGTGATAATTTACTCTAGCGGATTGATTAAAGAAATTTTTAGCATTCATTATGTACGGCTACTCAATTTTTTGCGGGGGATGACCAAATATGAGGCATAATGTGGAACTATCGTGTAATTACTTCAGATGTCTTTATACATGGTTGCAAAGTTGCATGCAAAAAAACCAATGAAAACCTTTTAATAGCTATGCTGCTTACCACTTTCTTTTATTCAGGCACATTTCATTCAACTATCAATCCGAATATTATGTAGTGTTTCCATTTATACCTGTTATGAACTTCTTTTTATATGAACTTATGAACTATTTGAACATGCCGTTTAACCACGTAATTTAATACGAGTAAAATAATATAGTACATCCGTAATATAGTATTTAAATATTCTTGACGTAATGATAAAGAGTTATATCCACGCTTCTGCCTATTAATTAGCCCTCAACAACTATCAGCCGTCCATGGAATGGGAGGTAACTTATCTAAACTAACGCCAAGTTGAAACCTGCCATATACCATTACCTCCTCCGCACCGGGTCCGATAAATTCCAGTGTATCATTATAAACTCGAGCATAGCTCATTTCACTCTTATCTCCAGTCGCATAAAGTTCTTGTATGATATCACTATCCCAAAAAACCTTTAGGTTTATTACGTCTGCGTTATCAGCACTATCGTAAGTTTCAAGCCAGCCATGCGCCCACTTTCCATAAGAAAGGTATAATCCAGTGATATTCTTATCTTGATCAAACTTTTCTAAAATTTCAACGTCTCCTGAGGAGCCACTCCCATAGACGCCAATGACTTTAGTAAAAGTTTGAGCATTACTGTTGCGTCTGCCAAATTGCTGGAGAAAGTTGTTCAGAAGTTTGGCTTGTCTACTTTTTGTCTCTGTCTGTTCAGCTCGTGTTTGTCCGATTAACCTTGAGATTCGAGTCTCTATATTTTCCTTTCTTTCCAAAGTTTCAAAAATGAATGAATGTAAAATCATAGAGTCAAAAGCAAATGGAGCTTGATTTGATGTTGAAAAAATGGCTAGCTTCTGAGATGGAAACAGAGACAACCAGCTTTCATAGGTTGCATAAAAACCGCTGTGTTGAAGGTACTCCCATCCATCATAAGTGGCACTCATCAATCCGAGTCCATAAGCCAGTAAGTTTACCACTATGTCATCTTCAGTGGATTTAAAGGAGTTCATGGGCACAACATTGACCCCGTGTCGTAACCATTTCATTACTGTCTCTGGGACTATTTGTTTTTCACCAATTTTTCCCAGATTAAGATGGAACTCCATGTATTTTGCCATGTCGTTTGGAGTTGCCCATAGTCCACCTGCCGCGTTCGAATCTACAAGGCGTCTACATAATAGAATAGAATCATTAAGGAATTCTTCTTTTACAAAAAGTAAATGGAAAAATGCATGAGCAAAAAAAATCATTGAGAATGTCGGGGTAAGCTTGAGGTGCGTACCAATACAGCCGCTTTAAATTAGACGAGGAAAAGTCAATGCAAAAAAATAACATCAGTCATTTGAGAGTTAAGTTGAAACAATCACTGCTGTTTGTCATTTATCAACAATTAGTCTATGTAGCTTAATAGTTTGATTAGTGGCGAGTTCACTGATATCAAATTTGTGAAGTGATTCAGTGATTTACTAGTTGTAATCCATTTGAAAAAAAGTACCTTGCCAAAATTTTCAAACCATGTTTACGCTCTAAATCACTGTTAAACTTCACTGATTTTAATATCATTCAACTCGCCGTTAACTAAACTATTAAGCTACATAGAAAGATTTCAAAATCCACAGGACATATTATCGACTTTTTACAACAGAGCAAAGTTTTTTTGTGAACAGGAGGCATATTCAGAGCTCAGAGGTAAGCAACATTCAGTTTTAAATTTTACCTAAGTATTTTGAGAGAAATATTTTATAATAAAATTTACTGTGTGACATGAATTAAGTAAGGCTTTTGACATAAACGACAAATATGAGATCCATTTGTTGTAATTCGAGTAAAAGGGGCCTGAAATTGGTCCTTACATGTCAACCCCATGTGAATAAGTGACGTCAATTGCGCCACATGATTTTAGTTAGGATTTTGACATAAACGGATAAATAGAGTAAAACGCGCCTGAAATTGATCCTTACATGTAAACCCCATGTGAATAAGTGACGTCAATTGCGCCACATGATTTTAGTTAGGATATTGACATAAACGGATAAATAGAGTAAAACGCGCCTGAAATTGATCCTTACATGTAAACCACATGTGAATAAGTGACGTACATTGCGAAACATGATTTTAGTTAGGATTTTGACAGAAACGAATAATTTGAGTAAAATGCGCCTGAAAATGATCCTTCCATGCAAACCACATGTGAATAAGTGACGTACATTGCGACACATGATTTTAGTTAGGATTTTCACAGAAACGAATAATTTGAGTAATACGCGCCTGAAATTGATCCTTACATGTAAACCCCATGTGAATAAGTGACGTACATTGCGCCACATGATTTTAGTTAGGATTTTGACATAAACGGATAAATAGAGTAAAACGCGCCTGAAATTGACCCTTACATATAAACCACATGTGAATAAGTGACGTACATTGCGAAACATGATTTTAGTTAGGATTTTGACAGAAACGAATAATTTGAGTAAAATGCGCCTGAAATTGATCCTTCCATGCAAACCACATGTGAATAAGTGACGTACATTGCGACACATGATTTTAGTTAGGATTTTGACAGAAACGAGAAGTTTGAGTAAAATGCGCCTGAAATTGATCCTTCCATGCAAACCACATGTGAATAAGTGACGTACATTGCGAAACATGAATTTAGTTAGGATTTTGACAGAAACGAATAATTTGAGTAAAACGCGCCTGAAATTGATCCTTACATGTAAACCCCATGTGAATAAGTGACGTACATTGCGCCACATGATTTTAGTTAGGATTTTGACATAAGCGGATAAATAGAGTAAAACGCGCCTGAAATTGACCCTTACATGTAAACCACATGTGAAAAAGTGACGTACATTGCGAAACATGATTTTAGTTAGGATTTTGACAGAAACGAATAATTTGAGTAAAATGCGCCTGAAATTGATCCTTCCATGCAAACCACATGTAAATAAGTGACGTGCATTGCGAAACATGATTTTAGTTAGGATTTTGACAGAAACGAATAATTTGAGTAAAATGCGCCTGAAATTGACCCTTCCATGCAAACCACATGTGAATAAGTGACGTACATTGCGACACATGATTTTAGTTAGGATTTTGACAGAAACGAATAATTTGAGTAAAATGCGCCTGAAATTGATCCTTCCATGCAAACCACATGTTAATAAGTGACGTACATTGCGAAACATGATTTTAGTTAGGATTTTGACAGAAACGAATAATTTGAGTAAAATGCGCCTGAAATTGATACTTCCATGCAAACCACATGTGAATAAGTGACGTACAATGCGAAACATGATTTTAGTTAGGATTTTGACAGAAACGAATAATTTGAGTAAAATGCGCCTGAAATTGATCCTTCCATGCAAACCCCTTGTGAATAAGTGACGTATATTGCGACACATGATTTCAGTTCAGATTTTAACACAAATGACGAATACCAAATCTATTTATTATAATTTCAGGAAAAGCTCCTGAAATGAGTACTTACATATAAAACTGATAAATAGGGGACATACTGTGCGACAAATTGTTTAAGTTAAGCTTTGATATCAATAAGTAATATGAGACTCAATAAACTCATAAAGTACAAACTGAAATACAATAACCACATCCACTCTAACACTATTTTTTAAAAATTTGCAGACAGAATGGGACAAAAACAAAAAGTGGGCCCCCACCGCCCCCGCGGCAAATCTCGCAAAAAAGCCTTGGCTTTGCAAAAGGCACACGAAGCTAGGCGGCTTGCGCACATAAACGCACGTACACAGCTGAGTACAGCAACTATGCAGATGAGTTTGGATATAGAGCCGACGAGCTCATTTATAGAACCTACGAGTTCAGATGTAGAGCCGACCAGTTCAGATATTGAGCCGTCTAGTTCAGATATTGAGCCGACCAGTTCAGATATAGAGCCGATCAGTTCAGACAAAGAGCAGACGGGTACGACTGCAGAGCAAAAGAGTATTGCAGAGCAAACGAATACTTCTACACTGCCGTTGACAATTGAATCTCCATTTAACATTCCCAGCTTTACAGATTCATTAATGCATTCAGCGTCAGTCAATCAATCTCAACCAAGTACACCCGTCGTCAAAGCTAACAAGCGAAAATCTGGTCTGTTTGAGTTCTGCACACCAAAAAAACCTAGAGAATCCGAAGTAGATACCAGAAGCCAAACAACGGCTAGCAAAATTTACTTTGAGAAAATAAAGAGTCAGAACAATGACACTTACGTATTTGAAGCAGAGACAAGTCAGGGGACCTCAGTCAAACCCAGCACCTCCGAAGAAAAAACAACTGCCGTTTTTGATACTCCACCTACACCACCAAAAGTGCCAAATAGACGAGAAGTCTTTTCAGTTCGAAGTATTGTAAATGCAGTTGAAGAAATAGGAACACACGCAAAATCGTGTTCCAAAATGTATGTAAAGTTCGACTCACTAATTACTAGATCACTGCAAGCATCTTTAACATTCAGATGCATGTGTGGGTGGACCGTGGAAATGGGATCCGATCACCACCAGTTAAACCATCCTGTAAACTATGCAGCATCATTAGCAAGTGTAGCGGTTCCTATAGGAAACAACGATTTTAGAACTTTAGCAACGATCCTTGACCTACCTCCACCCACCGAGTTTTCTCTCAGACGAAACTCCGTTTTTGTAGAATCGGACCTCAACAGAGCACTAAAGCAGGCTATGTCTGCAGCAGTTGCAGAAGAAATTAGACTAGCAGAAGCGGCGGGCAAATATGCCATTGTCAATGGTGTTCGCTACCCTTCCATAGATGTTGTGGTTGATGGCAGTTGGGGAAAACGCTCGTACGGTCACTCCTACAATTCGAATTGTGGAATGGCAGCTATCCTAGGTGCAGCAACCAAAAAAGCTTTATTTCATGGGACTCGTATAAAATTTTGCCAGTTATGTGATAGCTCTAAGAAGGAGACGAAATCTAAGCATAGATGTTATAAGAACTGGACCGGTCCGTCAACAGCTATGGAGGCTGATATAATATATGAAGGATTTTCGACCAGTATTGAAACTCATGGTGTGGTTTATGGGACAATGATCGGCGATGGAGATTCAAGTACATTCAATAGAGTTCAACACGTTTATAAAGATTTTCCTGTTGTAAAAATTGAGTGTGGTAACCATGTCATTAGAAACTTGAACACTAAGCTCCGCAATATCTCAAGCAATTCCGTTCAAAAGAAGAACGTTCAGATTTCGAAAGAAGAAAGGAGCATTCCCAATATGGAGAACCGGTTTAAGCGTATTGGGCTAGCTGTTCAATCGGCATGTAACCATTACCACGCATTGAAGAACTGGGATCAAGACTGGAAGCTTTTACAAGAAGATATAAAGAACATTCCTTATCATATATTTGGCCAACATGATAATTGTAAAGACTACTTTAAATGCTCTTTGGCTAACGAAGAAAAAAATCTTGTTCCGGTTTTAAAAGAGAAGCCAATTTTTTACGAAGTAGTTGACGCGGTTGCACGTGTTGCGTCTCTGTCACAAAGTTTAATCAGAAAAGCAAATTCCAACATCGTAGAGAGTCTTATGTGTGTTGTTGCCAGATACATAGAAGGCAAAAGAAAGAACCTTGGAGGGAGGCTGTACAATATGCGAGTTGCGACAGCAGTTTTATCTTTTAATACTGGGAAGTTTGTAGCGAACCAAGTATTTAAATCCAATAGCTTGAAGAGTCCCAGTACACCTTGGAAATTAGAACGCATGAGGCAGGCCAGTCAAAGACGGCTCTATAGAAAAAGAATTAAACCGCGTGTCATCAATTTTAACTTCCTTAAACCTCGCACTGGTGACAAGCACTATGGATCAGACCCAGACCGTCCCGATTTAACTGAAGAGCAGTTAGAGGTAGAAATGAACAGTATTCGTAGCAGTGTGAATGTTGACATCTCGAAACGTACAGAAATAGAAGAGTCTACAAAACAGCAGTCAGACAGTGTTTTATGGCACGAAGAAAGGCGAAAACGTATCACGGCTTCCTTTGCGAAACAAATTGCTCGCTTACAAGACTCCACTAATAATGAATGTACCCTTCGCCAACTCCTAAGTACCAATGCTCTGATGACTCCTGCCGTTAAATACGGAAGAACCCACGAAGCTGACGCCATTAAAGACTATGAATCGCGACATTGCTTTGCCCCGGGCACCGTCTGTAAGTCTGGATTGTTTGTGTCTCTAGAGCATGGATGCCTGGCAGCTAGCCCTGACGGCCTCAATGGAGCTAATGGCTTATTGGAAATTAAGTGTCCCTACAACTTGAAAGACTTGACGCTGGAGCAGTGGACTAAGACCAAAAAAGATTGTCCCATCTCATCTCTGCCAGGAGGTGGTTACACTATGAAGCTTGACCACGCTCACTACTATCAAGTAACTATGCAATTGCATGTTACTGGTCGCAGCTGGTGCGACTATTATATTTGGTCTCCAAACGATGAGTACTTTTGTCAAAGAGTTCTTTTGACGGACACAGCAGACCTTTGGAATATGATTAAACCAAAGCTTATACGTTTTTGGGAGGAAGATCTACTTCCAGAACTCGCAGATTCACGGTTACTTAGAAAGCAAAAGCCAAGAATTCCCGATTACAGACGTTTAGCCATTGAGGAAAAGTGCAAGCGCAAAAGCAAAAAATGAATAGCGAAGTTGCCGATGCTTGGCGTTAAACACGTCTTTGTCGTCGTCTGGAGCTCCTTCGCCGATGCTTGGCGTTAAACCTGTCTTTGTCATCCTCGCGGAGCTTCTTCGCCGATGCTTGGCGTGAAACCTGTCATGCAGCCCAATGGGTACACTACCTTCACGAGGTGGGCTGTGTCAGCACGTTTGTGTTGCGAAAGGAACCCTTAGATTTGCACAAATTAAATATGCTTCACTAGTAATATATTTTTTTATATTTTAATCCTGGCGGAGCTTCCTTGTCTATGAATGGCTTGTAACTATTCAACTAATACCAAGAACGTCCATAAATGCCATCCCATTGCCTTCTATTAATTTAAACTTCTTTCACGAAAAAAGTGAACGGTACATATGAATATATATAATTGGTTCGTATTCATTTGGAATCGATTTATTGTCTGTCTCTTAATTTAGAAAATTTTACTTTTCTTTCAGGTTTTTTACAATGGCGGGAATATGGCGAGTTTTACTCGATAACCGTGACGGGATCCTGGGAGACGACTGGGAGGAACGACTTGGCGACGTGCAGGTGCCGTGGCGGCTGGAGCTCCCTGAAAGGGAGCGCACTCCACCTTTTCAAGGAATTCGGGGCGCAACTCATCGTTCAAGGGAAGAAACTGCACGTGTTCTGAGAGATCCAGGCCCTCGACCCATTCGACTAGTGGCCGCAAGACCACGAAGTCCCTCTCCTGTTGGCCAGTACAACAGAGTTCAGCGCCATCGGTATCTGTTCCAGCAGCAATTTGTCTCGTCGTGGCCAAATAACGATCTTCCCTCGGAACGACCGAGGCCAGTACTCCGGCCTCAAGAGCCGCGACGACTCCGTCGCTTCCAAGGCCCGCTTGGGCATGCTCGCTCGTTGCGTGAAAGAGAGGATTTAGAGAGACGGGAGAGGGAGAGACAGGAAAGAATGAGGAGGGAGGCGGAGAGGGAGATACAGGAAAGAGTGAGGAGGGAGGCGGAGAGGGAAGGACAGGAAAGAATGAGGAGGGAGGCGGAGAGGGACAGAGAAGAAGTAGAAAGACGACGCAGACTTGGACGATCAGCACGTCCACATTATTCCGTAAGACGCGTAGGAAGGTTTCCGGAGTTGCAAGGCGTTCCCACCAATGTCCTCCATCCAAGTGGACCCTATTTTTGCTCCAAATGTGGTCGCCGCTTTAACACCACCAGATTTCTTTATCCCCATCAGGACGCCTGTCAAGAAAAAGGCCCGTCTCGGAGAAGAAAAAACAACGAGCCGAAGCGTTGGCGGTAAATGCGCACAAGTGGTGGTGTGTATGTGTGTGTGAATGGGTGAGTGTGACTGTGTGAGGGAAGCACATGATAATGGATAAAGATTCTATATCATTACCCTAAGTCAAAGTGCAAGAGTAAATGCATCATGAGGTATCATTTGGATTTGTAAACTATTTACTAATCCGTGTTACCTAAGATGCTACACATGCAGCCCAATGGGTACACTACCTTCACGAGGTGGGCTGTGTCAGCACGTTCGTGTTGCGAAAGGAACCCTTAAAAGATTTGCAGGAATTAAATAAGCTTCACTAGTTAAGGTAATATATTTTTTTTAATAGTAATATAAAGTTAATATAAAGTCATTGATATTATTCCCGTGATTATTGCATTCCTTTGAACTAAAAATCCTGGGTCAAGCCAAGGGAAATATGTTGAATGTAATACTTGGGCTATGCGGTTAAGTATAAACCGACGCGACCCGCCCAATTTTTTTTGCAGGTTACCGCCAGAAATGGAAGGCTAAGGCGAAGGAGATTTGAAAAAATAAATTGGATGCAATGTAATCATAAACCATTTACACGAACACATGAAGATAATCTACTTCAGGCATGTAAAATGCACTTAGGTAAGGTAACCGGTAAGTTAATATATAATGATATATATATATATATAGTTTACTGGCGCTGACATTTTTGTGTCAGAGGGCGGGTGGTGGGCCAGTAAGATAGTTTTAGTTAGAAAAAGCTCAATAGTTAAGTAGCTAGACCTTACTTGCAGTCTAGTTAGGTAGATATTTATTACTGGCTCTGACATTCTTGCGTCAGAGGGCGGGTGGTGGGCCAGTCAGTCAGTTTAGTTAGATGAAGAACAATAGTGAAGTAGCTAGACCTTACTTGCAGTCTAGTTAGGTAGATATTTATTACTGGCTCTGACATTCTTGTGTCAGAGGGCGGGTGGTGGGCCAGTCAGTCAGTTTAGTTAAATGAAGAACAACATTTAATTAGCTTTTGTATTTAATTAGGCGATTAGGATTTGTAGCTACAGATCTAAATTCAGTGACCAGAAATATATTGGTGAAAACATTCTGGACATATCCTCCCGCTGCACTCCATTAAAAATACAGTAAACCTTGTCTAATGGAAAAATTAGCAATCGAAAAAAGGCACAACCAAAGCCAAATTATAACAAACGGACTACATATTTGATATCTTATTTAAAATGTGCTTAAAAACATTTGCCAAATGATATAGATCATAAAATTTGGACCGTGACATTTGGTGTTGACCTATTGGCTTGAAATTCACGAAAACTGGGATCTCAGGAAGTATATTGAGGTCTGAAGTGTGTCTCCTTCATAAATTCCATCAATGGTAAAAAAACATTTTTCTTAAGTATACAGAGCAAACTAAATTTTGCTAAGTGTACTTGAATACGCACCCTGCTCCTCATCGACTTTGAACATGTGGATTGGGAGCTGGACTCCGCTTACCCCATTGATTCTTTAAGTGCATGCTTTTTTCCCATTTACTTTTAAGGCAAAGCGATATCCTTAAGAGTTGGAAGCTTTTATTCATAACCTCTCTCATACTTGCACGAATCATTTATGATTTTGTTTACTTTAGAAGATCAGTGTTCATTGGAAGACTTTCGTTATCCAACATGTAATATGGTTGAGCACGTGACGATATGCTAGGATGGTCGTCAGTTTTCTTACCCAATGAGGAATTCAACATGCCAATGTCAAGTAAAAGGTCTTGAACCTAAGTACAACGTTATATGAAGAACCATAATGTTTAAAGTTGAACATGAACAGTTTTATAATTATAGCGCATACCAAGTTTTCATACGAATTATTTGCCAAATGTGCAATTAGCTCCGCAGCCACCACGTACATTTGATTATTGTACTGAAATCCAGCTCTGGCTTCACAAACTCCCTCGGTGTATCTTTGTCGACTACCAACAAAATATTAGCTAGTGTACTGATCGTTAACCTAATAGGTTTCTATTGCGCTTACAACTTTGATATATTATTATGAACCACTTACTATACAATTTCTGCTGATGAATTAAATGGTTCTGCCACCATTTGCAAATCGTCTAAACACACAAATGAGAAAACTGTACAGCTTTCCTTTGAGAAAGGTGCATGAATTCGATAGTACGTTATTCTCATAATTTGTTTACCACTAAGAAAGCACATCTTGTGAGAAAGCAAGTCCCGAAAAGTTCCATGTTCCGAACGAAACCTTTAAGATAGTGCATCATATAAATATATTATGTACATACTTTTCTGTGTCAGAATTCGACTATAAATATATCTGACCGGTCAATCAGCGTGAAATTTGCTGAGGGTATTAGTTTTCTAATTGGCGTGTCTAGTACAGCTTCCCCCAATTCTGGAAATCGCTCGCTGAGGACTTTCACTGCAATTGTTGCTGTTAGACTCTTATGAATTGTAACGTAATTTGTTTCTTTAGGGATTATTTTCTGCTATGAAGTGCAGCTTCTGCAGCCTTTGCAGCTTACTTGACTTGTGCAGCTTTGCAGCTTCTGTCCCTATATATGTCCCTACTTACTAGCTCCTAATACGCTACAAGTTCACTCTTCTCTTCCCTTTAGCACATCAGTCCGGCAATTACTTTCAATTAATTATTATGCCACTTTATGATAACTTACGGTTTGAACTGATGAGCCCTAACCTCCAACACACGTCTTTCACAGGATGATGTGGAAAGACGGTTTAAATTCTTAAAGATGATCACAATAAACTTTATGGATGATGATGATCACAGGTTTCGGTTCTTACTGAATCAATGATTATGAGTACGTGCACAAAATAAATCTCCAATTAAATTACAGCAAATAAATAATTATCTCAGAACACACCAATCAAATAATGCTATACGTCTATTTTATTTACAACTCTCTACTTCACTTAATAATTCAGAAATTTATTTAAAACAAGAAATATTATTAGAAATGGTACTGGTACTGGTACTAGTGAGTCGGTGTTGACTCTGGCTCTGACTGTGCACTACTGACGATATTTTCCTTCTGCCTTTCTGCTCTGCATGCCGTCTCTCCGCCTGGTTCAGGCACTTGAAGTGCGCTGCTTGCCACCGTCACCCTGAGACTACTCTATGGTCCTTACAGTTTGCGTGTGCTTGCAAGCCATGGGCATTGCATACTCCTCCCTCAAAAGGTTCTTCTCGGGAAGGACCTTCAAAATGGACGATGATCTTCCTTTTCTTTTCCCGTTTGTTGCGACGATAATTGTGAGTTCTTCGGCGACGTTGATATCGCTTATTCTCTCCCGTCAATGGTATTCTGGTTCTTGGTATTCCAACAGGTCGTTTTGGCTTTGGCTTATGCAGCTTAAGATGACCACTCTTCTTTGGCTTTACTCCTCTAGGTGGGTTTGAAATCCACTTTTTACGAATGAGTGGAAGGTATTTAAGTTGTGAAGTATCACGGCTAGTCGAAGCTGCTTCTGAAAAACCAGATTCATCATTCTTTTCATGTTCATACGGCTCACTTACTGCGTCTGCTATTTCTTCGTCGACCATTTCAAAATCGTCGTCAGGAGCTCGAATTTCCAACTCTTCTTCCCATGACTCTTCTACAATCTTCTCTTCAAGCACCAAACCACAGTTCAGCACTTCGTCTTTCACATCCCGTAACCATCTAGGTATGGAATTGAGAGAAAAGACGGTGTAAAGCTCCTCCGTTGTCTTTGGTCGTACTTTTGCTAGCTTGGCCAGTTCTTTCGTGTTCATCACCTCATTTACTGGCTCGTCTACAAACTTAGCGCGTTGTAACCGCCACTGATGCAGCTTCATAAAGATGTTAACATCTTCGATTGGCACTCCTACACGGTTGGCATCATCTGTCGCTGACTTCATTTCTTTGCCTCGGTAAAAACGGGCTGTCATCTCATTGCTCATCTTAACAGGGTTCAGGTCATACTTCTCCCAACTTTCATCGATTAGGTTGACCTTTAGGACATCCCAGCATTTCATAAGCAGGTAAGTGTCATACATCGCATATTTCTTCATGTTGTCAGGCAGCGGATGAATTCTCCAATCAGAATTTGTACATGACCGATCGTAGTCAGGTGGATACTGCTCTCTGAGAAGCTCTTTAGCCATGGTTTTGAAGCTGATTTTAAAATTCTTCTCAGTAATTCCGTAAATGTAATTATACACATGTTGTGTATCCAGCACTGCCTTAGGAAAAACTTTGAAGTCTCTCTGGAGGTGGATGATATCATTATCCGCTCCATGCATAATTTTTACTATAGAAAGAGACTCAAACACACTAGCCAACTCATGGTTAATCCTTTTAAAACATGAAGGAACATGTATTA